>CAJHZI010000506.1:0-637500 GCA_905160935.1 Enchytraeus crypticus
CTCGTTCCTTCTGTCCTCAGTATTCATTTCTTCATTCTGTATCTGTCTTGCATAATTTCTAACATGTGAATCTTCTTGATCATGATATGCTTTCAATCTGTCTGCATGTATTGGATAACCTATTTGTTTGTGCGTTTCACAATTTCGCAGAACAAAGTTGCAGTCAGATGTCTTGTCAGTGATGTAATACGGACCTTTCCAGTGAATTTGCAATTTCCTGGATTTGCCTAGCGGTGTGACAGGATCGTATAACCATACTTTCTGTCCTACTTGAAATTCAGGTAACTTGGCTTTCTTATCAAATTGCTGCTTGTAGTATACTTGACTCTGTTCAATGTTCTCTTTAGCAATTTCTTGAATTAGTTTGATCCTTTGAAGAAATTTCTGCATGTATTCAGCTTTATCTGGATTTAGCTCTGTTTCAGCCAGTCTTATATAATTGTCGATAGGTAATCTCATCTGTCTGCCGAACATAACTTCATATGGTGTAAAACCTGTACTGTACGTAGATACAGTGGAACGATAAGCAAGCATAATTGTTTGCAGATACTGATTCCATTGATCTTGCTTATCACAGTAGGCCTTTAGTCCTGTCCATATGTTTCTATTGAAGTTTTCGGCTGCTGCATTTGCTTGTGGATGATATGCAGACGTCTTCGTATGCTGAATATCAAACAGTTGACATAGTCGTGCTATGACTTTAGACATGAAATTAGCTCCTCTATCAGTTACTAGGCTCTGCATAGCTCCATATCTGCATATAATCTCGTTATAGAGAATATCAGCTACTTCTGTTGCTTCCTGTGTTTTAAGTGGAAATGCTTCAGGGAACCGACTGAATGATTCCACACATAATAGAATATATTTGTATCCTTCCTCTGTCTCTTTTAGAGGGCCACAGATGTCAAAGTGGTACCTCTGACAACAAGTGTCGGTTACTGGCAATGGATTCAAAGAAGCTTTCCTAAAATGCGCGTCTCTTTTTACTTTCTGGCATACCAAGCAAGTCTTACAGTATTGCTTCACGTCTCTGTACAAGCCTGGCCAAAAGTACTTCCTCTTGATGGTTTCATAAGTTCTGTCTAAACCTGCATGACTGTTGTTGTCATGGTATTGTTCTAAAACAGCTTTCCTCATAGAAATAGGAATGGCAACTTGTAATGCTTCAGCTTCATCTTCTACATTGAACCGTCTTGCTCTGATTAATGGCTTATGATGAAGAATTCCATCCTTCATGAAATAATTTTCAGCTTCCATTTCAGTTTGCGTAGCTAACTTAGGATCCAAAGGAGTTTCTCCTGTTTCGAGAAATATTATTCTAGATAGATCCTGACATTCTCTTTGTTGCTGTGCTATGTCTGTTAATGCCATAACATGATTGTTGATTTTGTGCTGTTTCTGTACCACAGTTTGCTGATCAGAACTGAAATATGCTATGACTGGTTCATATACTCTAGTTGTCTGTTCTTCATCAACATCATCCTCATCCTCATGATCTCCAGCTGTGAAACTGGATTCTGATGCCTTCTCACAGTCATCATCAGTTTCTAGACAGGTAATTTCACAGCTATTCTGATTGTGTTGTATGTTTGCTACTTGAACTGTTCCTGTCAGTAAGTCATCATCTTCATCATCCTCATCTTCTTGTATTGGTGTGTATGGTCTCCTGCTTAGTGCATCAGCATTGTGATTTGTTCTTCCTGCTTTGTACTTGATAGTAAAGTTGTATGGTTGTAGATATAAACTCCAACGAAATAATCTGCCATTATTATTTCTTAGGGACCGAAGCCATATCAGAGATATGTGATCGGTGAACACAGTGAATTCCTTATGACAAAGAAATACTTTATTAGCTCTGATTGCTTCCACAAGTGCTAGTCCTTCCAAATCTGTGACTGGATAGTTCTTCTCAGCATTTCTTAAGCTTCTACCTCCGTATACTAGAGGATGTTCACGTCCATCGTCTCCTATCTGCGATAAGATAAAACCTATTGATTCAGTCGAAGCGTCAGTTGTTAAAATGAAGGGCTTGTCCATGTTCGGATATGCAAGTACAGGTGTGGATGTCATTGCTGTCTTGAGCTTGTCAAATGCTGCATCACTTTCCGCTGTCCAGACAAAAGGCGTGTCTTTCTTCAACAGGTTATTCAAAGGTGTGGCTATCTTTGCAAAGTCCTTGACAAACCTCCTGTAATAGCTACAGAATCCTAGAAATGCTCTGACATCTTTGACTTTAGTTGGTCTAGGCCAATCCTTGACAATCTTGATCTTCTTGTCGTCCACAGAAATGCCCTCAGTAGACAAAACATGTCCCAGATATACAATTTTGTCAAGAGCAAATGTGCACTTTTCAGGATGCAATCTGAGATTCGCCTGTTGTAGTCTATCAAAGACATTCTGCAAATGAATCAAATGTTCATCAAAGTTTCGACTGTAGACCAATATGTCATCAATGTATATCATTATATATTTCCAGGTCATTCCACGGAATACTTCAGCCATGATCATCTGATAACTGTTAGATGCATTCTTCAGACCAAAAGGCATTCGCGTGTATTCATAAGAAGCTTGGTGGGTGACAAATGCAGTTTTATGCATGCTATCTGGATGCATTGGTATCTGATGAAATCCTGACTTCATGTCCAGTAAAGAAAAAATGCCTGGGTTGTTCTCTGACAGTGCATCAAACACATCAGTCATCAGTGGAATTGGAAAGGAAGTTTGCTTGGTGACGTCATTGAGCTTCCTGTAGTCAATGCACATTCTGAACGTCCCATTCTTCTTCTTCACCAAGACCACTGGTGATGCCCACATGCTGGATGATGGTTTGATTAGACCCCTCTCTAGCATTTCTTCTGTCTGCTTCTCTATTTCCTTGCGAGCTTGAGGAGAATAGCGATATGGTCTCTGTCTAATAGGTATCTGTTTATCAGTTTCTATAACATGTGACTGTACAGTCGTTCCAGGTAATTGATGAAGGTTGTAAGCAAATACGTCGTGGTTTCTCTCAATCAGCTCCGTTAGTTTCTTTTTCTGTTCTGGAGATAGCTTGTCATTCTCGAGCTTGATGCCCATATCGTTGATTTTTGTTGGCTTGTAGTTTAAATCAGCTTTGTCTGATTGTTTGTATTGAGCTTGTTGTGCCTGTATGTTCTGCACTCTGCCTGTATGAGTCTTTGTATTGCTCATGTTGTTTGTTGCACAATCAGTCATATTTGTCACATCATTCATTACAATAGAGTCATTAGTTATCAATTGTAACGAGGCTACCTTGGTGTTCTTACTAATGAATATTTCATCATTAGTAAGATTTAAAATTCTAACAACTGTTTTGCCATTTCGTGGCTGTACAATGGCTCTTGCTGTTAGATATTTCTGTTTGTAGCGTACTGGTAGAGGCTCCAGTAAATAGCAAGTGTTTGGCACATCTCTACACTTAAATACTGTAACCTCTAACAAAGTTTCAGTACGAGGCGGTAACACTGTTGCTTTAGCTACTCTAGCGATATGAGGTTTATATGTTTACAGCAATCATGTTATCATAAAAAGTAACTGTACCATCAGAGCAATCAATTTGAGCCCTAGTGTGTTGTAGAAAGTCCAAACCCATAATCATCTCCTGCTGCAACTGTGGGACAACCAAGAATTCAAAAGGTAATGAAAAATCAAAGATTTTCAGTGGTAACACTACCTTTCCTAACACCTTCATTGGTGACCCATCAGCGGTGGTTAATAGATTTGGAGTCTTTCTATCAACCTGTACTCCTAAGTTTCTTATCAACTGCTCTGATACTACAGATTTACAACTTCCCGTATCAACCAAGGCACGAACAAACTTATGAAATATCTTTACTTCTATGACATTGTTATTTAATTTACCTTTGCACGGAGAAATATTACATACACATTTAGAAACAGTGTTATATTTGTAGCATCGAGTCCCACCTCCTCTCTTACGAGAAAGAGTTGGTGTATGGCGCTATGCTCTCCTTCTGCCAGATCTGCAGACTCTACTGAAATGACCTACTCTACCACAGTTAAAACATTTCAGGTTTCTGGCAGGACAACCTGAATTAGAATGTCTTACCAGTCCACAATTCATGCAACTATGAGCATTTGGCACATTACGAGGCCTTCCGTTGTTATGTGTAGCTACTGGCACCTGTGGCTGTGATTGTCTGTTAAAATATTGTCTGCCGTTATGAATATTATTTTGCTCCACAGATCCATTCGCGGTAAATCGAACTCGCCTGGGCGAGGGATCTCTGTTGTTATTATTGGCTACAGGTCTGTTTTGGCTTATTTGAATTTCTGCCACTTGCAATGCATTGAATTTTTGTTCGATGCGCTGCAGCATGGCAGTGACGTCATCATTTCGTACTTCAGTGGCCTCAGCAATTTGAGCCCACCGAGTCAGTTCGTCAATATCTTCTGGTTCCTGTTGAACTACATGAGCTCTTATGTTAGGACGTAGTCCATTGATTATACACAAGAGCAACTGCTGCTCATCTAATTCTGCTAGCTGACCTTTTTGCTGCATTAATAATATGTATTCATCGACAGACTGCCTCTGTGTTTGAGATGTTGTCCATACATTGGCGACATCTTTCCACCTATGCACAGATTCTCTCTGGAATCGGTCTACAAAAAGTTTTTTTAGCCTCTCCATATCACTTTTGTCTTCTGATTCGATGTTATCGAACCAGAATTTAGCTGCATCTTTAAGCAACAATGGAAATAATCCCATCATTTCTTTTTCCCCCAGACCTTGGTAAAGACAGTAACTTTCAAAGTCACTGAACCATTGATTTGCACTTTCTGATTTCGTGCCCTTAAAATGAGCAGGCAGCAATAACGCCATGCCTTGACTATCTTTAATATGTCTGTTTGTGTTTTTACAGGGGTCAGGAAGAATTACCTCTGCTCCTGTTCTCAGCTGCTCGTCCTCTGAACTGACACTTCTATGCTGCTCTTCGACAACAGGCTGATGATCTGTGCTCAGCTGTTGACTGTTAGCTTCTTGTGCGATGGAGTCTTCGGATGAAGACAAATGAGAGTGTAGTGTAGGCGGTGCAGGTGAATTCGAAGTTTGTGGCTGTGAATCTGATGTCACTGCCTCTGTAGTCAACCTTGTCCAGTTGTTGCGTTGAGACATATGCTCCTTGACACTGTAGTTGCTGATGTTGATTCACTGAAGTTGTAGAGGCGTGTGTGGTGTAGATCGTAGGCTGAATTAGATCAAAGGCATCGGCAGCACTTATAGAACCCTTCTTGCGACCTATGGAGGTTCAGCCGCAAGTTAGGCTCAATGCTGACGATGTGGAATGTGGAATTGAGAAATACAACTGCTATATTTGCTTTTATTATTTTCTGCAAAACTTAAGCAAACGATATAGTACAGGGCAGTAGATATTAGTAAATAATGAGAGTCGTCTTACTTTACTTAAAATTTAAAATTACAGCAAGGATGAATTAGGAATTAATTATTAAATTAAATTGAATTATTAAATTTTGCAACTCAATTTCTTGTATTAATTAACTATGATCGGAACAGGAAAAGCCTGGTTCTTCACCATATATCAAAGGTTCTGCTAATACTATTGCGTTGTGTTATCTTGTGTTTGTGGTCGTTCTTAAAACACTTACTCTCTGAGAACCTCTGACTTGGGAAACTAGTGACTCACAGGTAGTATTTATTTAGTTGGCCGTCGCCTATTTGTATTGTTGCTTCTTACTAATGAAGCACGATAAAACGACACATTAATAGAAAACAGTCATTTGTAATATGATCAGGGTTTATTATTATTAATTAATTAGCAATTACAATTCTAGCAAGACACCAATGTTCTATTCAACTAATTATTCTAGACAGGCAATACGCTTTCACAGTTATGATCAGTCCCTAATTCTACCACTTAAACTTGATATAGAAACATATGTATAAATATCTATATATAAATATCTTTAACTTTTGCTCCCTATGAATCTTTATATCTTCTACTATTCTACTATCTTTACTCTAAATTCTTTCTGTTACTGTCTGTGACAAACTTCTAAGTCTTTTCTAAACAGCCCTTGGACTTAGCCAGATTCAACTTGTCTTGATCTCGACTTAGCTGTTTCTTCACTTCTACTAGACTTTACTCAGCTTGACTCCCTTCTCTTAGACTGCTCTTTCCTTAACCCTCTTCTCTTGGACTCTTCTTCCCTTAGCTTCTTATTCTTAGACTATCTCTCCCTAACTAACTCTTCCTCCTCTATTCTCATCTGAGGTCTTTCTATTCCTGCTAAACCGCGCCTTCTTCCTATGTACTGTCCAATAGAGTTAATTCATTATATTTAAGATAATCTAATCCTCCAATCACAGTTGACTTCTTAGTTTGACTTCCGTGATTTATCCTATGATTCCGGCCTTAGATCACACAAACAATTCTCTTTAATCTATCAGCCATTCCAAGACAATGAAACTATCACTCGTGCCATTAGCGATCTCTTAATTGCTTTTCCAGCATTCGGATGAATTCAGACTTGCATCTTATAACGTCGTCCTTCCAGCTGTCCATTCTCACATTCTATACTCTCTATTTAGGTCAATCACTGGCATGCTCAGGTTATCTAAAGAAATCTATGTCTTAGCTCAACTGCTAACCTTTCACAATTTGTAGTCTAATCTTTGATGTATCTTTTCATATAAAATATATGATTATATGTTACAGCATTCCAACACTACTGACTAATTCCATAATTAACAGTATCAATAGTGCAAGACATAAATTATATCTAATCATAACACAAAATATAAAACATACAATAATCAAAATTACTAAAATAACAATATTCTCTAAGCTACGTAATTTACTACTTTGCGTCTATTTCTTACACATACTACTATTTCGCATTTACCATCATAATATACAGTGCAATCAACTAGATGCTTATATCATTAACAACGGACAAACTTGACGTTAAACTTAGTTAACGTATTCCTACCAATCTTTGATTATGTCTGCTTAGACGACATCTAGTGTAAATTACAGTTTCACTGTGGTGACACCAATGTATATTTTTAGGTGAGACCCTTTTGATTTGAACATTAACATTCATTTTCAGCTAACAATAAAGTAATATCAATAATCCAAACGTTATCTTAACTCGATTTAACCCGAAGTACTAATTTACAATGTTTACACTAAATGAAATCTTTAAGTCTACATTTGTTACTACATAACATTTCATTGTTTATTGGGGAGCGAATACTCCCTGTACCTCTTTTATACTAACAATGTACAGCCGACGTATTTCAGCTACAGTGTAGTCCCTACACCTGCATAAATAAACACATATCTATCCCGTATTCGTGGTTTCCGCATTCTCTTTACTCTGATAGATTTACGGCTTGATTGCTTTATTGATATCCCACACATGTGAGTTTATACGGACCCAAGATGAATATGAAACTTAACTATATTATATTTATGCAACATATTATTTAAACTAGAAATACGATTATGGTAACAATAATTTTAATCAGGGTTTTGATGTGCGCAGGAAACTTCTTATGAGTTCTGATCCTAGAGGAAACTTTTCATTCATTATACCATTTTCTCATATTTTTGGATTCTCAGAATATGACAAGGTCTTATATAATATGGAGCACATTTTAAAATTCACAAGAGGTAGTGACGATTTACCAATACATAGAGCAAATGGCGTTCCTAATGGCAAAATATTACTGAATGATATTAGATGGATTATCCCACAAGTAATACCGTCTCCAATTAAAAGAACTCAACTATTAGAATTAGTAAAAAATAAAGCACTTATTCCATTACATTTTTCTGCAAGAAGTGATGAGCATACTACTGTAATTCAAAATGTCCGTAGTTTTAACTGGATGTTAAATAGTTCAGCAGGTGTAGAAAAGCCTAGATGGATAATACTTTCATTTCAAACTGATAAGATTCGTACCCAAGAACAAAATCCAGCTATATTCGATCATGTTAATTTAAGCTCAGCTTGTGTTAAGTTAAATGGGGATAGATATCCATCAGATTATATAGATGTAGATTACGCAAAAAATGATTTCGTTAAACTTTATGAAATGGCTGAAAATTTCAAAAAAGATTATTATGGAATAAATAATTTAATAGGTGGTAATCAAATAAATTTACTTAGTTACAAGGAGTTATATCCTATTATAGTATTTGACGTGAGGCATCAGAGTGAACAAGTAAGATCTAATGTAATGAGTATTAGTCTAGAACTAAAATTTAATCAGCCTATACCTGCTGAAACTCATCTCTATGCTATAATACTATCAGATAGATTATTTAGACTAACGTCTGATGGACAGACACCCAGAATGGAAAGTTATTAGGAAATAAATACTGACATTCTGTCAGATCTTTTATATCTTTTAAATAAAGATATAAAATATGTACTGTTTAAAATGTAGAGCAGTAACTAATTCAACAAATATACAAGAAAGAATTTCTAAAAATAACAGAAAAATTTTAATTGCTGTATGTGCACTATGTGGTAAGCAAAAATGTAAATTTATCGCAAGCACAGAATTACATTCTGCTTCATCTTTGATGAAGAAAAATGGTCAAGGTGTATTTAATAATGTTCTATCAAAAATCGGAAATACTGTTGGTGAATTACACTTGCCATCAAATGAAGGAGAATATGTAAAAAATGGGTCCTTTAATAATCAAAATAAGTATTCTTATTGCGGTCCGGGTACAAAGTACACACAAAGAAATAGAGAAGGGTATAAGGGTATTAATGAGTTGGATAAAATGTGTAAGTTACATGATCAATTTTATACAGAAAATACGGATACAGCTAGTAGAAATATTAGCGACGAGGCTTTAGCGCATAGGGCCTATGAAATTTCTAATGATTCTAAATTTGACAGGACTCAAAGAAATATGGCAAAACTAGTGTATTATATTATGAAAAATAAAGCAAGGTTTGGACTCGGTCATTCAAAAAACTTAAAGAAGGGTTCAATTTAAATTTTTGTAATCGAAAACAAAAATTTAAATCTGGACCCTTTGAAGACCTTGCAGAAGAATTACATAAACCTGTTAGAAGAAAGTTCGAGAAAAGGAAAGTAGAAGTGTACACTGTAGATGATATTTGGGGTGCAGATTTAGTTGACATGAAGGAATGGAGACAGATAAATTATGGATATAAATACATGTTAAATGTTATTGACGTATATTCAAAATATGCATGGAGTGTACCGTTGAAAGATAAGAGGGGTGACACTGTAACTGAAGCCTTTAAATATATAGTTAACGAATCGGGTAGGTGTCCTAGACATATATGGGTCGACCAAGGTTTAGAATTTTATAATAAAAATATGGATCAGTGGTTAGAGGAAAATAACATTAATAGATATTCTACTTATGGAGAACATAAATCGTGTGTTGTTGAACGGTTTAATAGAACGTTAAAAGAAAAGATGTGGAAAAGGTTTACAGCTGAAAATACTAGGAACTGGGTTGATATGTTTGATAGATTAATTACTGAATATAATAATACGGTTCATAGTACTACAGGTATGACTCCTGCTAAATGCAGTAAATTGAAAAGTGTAGAAATTTTTACACAAGAGAAACCTGTCAAGAAACCTAAATTTAAAGTTGGGGATAGAGTAAGAATTAGTCGAATAAAAGGTGACTTTGAAAAAGGTTATATACCAAATTGGTCTGAAGCTATATACGTAGTACATGTAGTAAAACAAACTAGGCCTATAACTTATGTTTTAAAAGATATGAGGGATGAGGTATTAGAGGGTAGTTTTTATGAACAAGAACTACAGAAAACTAATCAAGAAACTTACAGAATAGAAAAAGTACAAAAAAAAAAAAAAATTAAGGGTGTTGAACACGCTTTAGTTAAGTGGATGGGTTATAGCGATAAGTTTAATGAATGGATACCAGTTAAAAATTTGTATAGGCCTAATATATAGAACACATTTAGTATTACACAGCATGCAGCTATATAATAATTGTTATATAGCTGCATGCTGTAATAATCACATTACAGGAGATTAGATACTTTACATAAAGCGTAAAACTCGCAACATCGAGCACTATGGCAAATAAAAGATACCCAATCCAATAGCCTTTGGTCGATGGATACCTACATTTAAATATCGTGTGTCTAAAACTGTTAACTATTTTAAATAAAAAGTTTAAAAAATTGAAAAAAACTAAAAGAGGACCACCGTCGCAGTCGGAATTGAACTCGGGCCGAATACTACTGCCACTAGTATTGGCTGGTCTACGCTCTAACCACTACGCTACGGGGCCTCTCCGTTTACAGTGTAATAACAGCAATACTTGAAGACTAGTTGCCTGTTACGTTGTCGCGCCATTTTTTAAATACAATATATATAACTTTCACATTAATTGTTTAATGTTTATTCGTTAAATGTTCAGTTTACAAAACTTTTAATATAATGCGTAAATAATATATAATAATAATAAGTTATTAATTATTAATATTATTTATTAATGCATTTCTAATCAAGAGATGTCACTAACAACTTCCATTAAAAAGTGTTCCCACATATTTAAATGATACTCGTTATATTTGGTATTAGAGATTATTCTTATCGATGTTGTGTGTCATAGTAGTAGTATGTTAAAAATTTTGCATATGTTTAACATCAATAAAATGTTTTCAGATCAGTGCTGTAACTAGTTTCTGCAGTTTTTTTGCTATAACCAACCGAGCGACCGCCGACCACTTTTAACAGTTTAACATACAAACAATATAACACGATTGCTGTAAGCTTGCAAAGGTTGAGCGCAAAATTACGCATTCAGTAGTCTAGGTACCTAGAATAGGGTATGCATGGAATGCGGATAATCATAGAACATATCTATAAAGTTGCTCTATACAAATAATTAACAAAGCGGATTTTTCTGTTAATTGTTTTGTTAAGAGATCTTGTAATATAAAACTTGTAATATAATGGGTAAATAATATATTATAATAGTAAGTTATTAGTACATTTCTAATCAAGAGATGTCACTAACAACTTCCATTAAAAAAGTGTTACGCATATTTGAATGATACTCGTTATATTTTAACATAGGAACTAAATACTGACTGTAGTAGATATTTGGTTATTAGAGATTATTCTTATCGATGTTGTGTAGTCTAATTATAAATATTACACGTTATATTTTAACTTAGAGTCAATAGATATATGGTATCTATAGTGGACAAGCCTCAAAATCCTAATTTTTACACATTTGAGCGAAAGTAGAGAGCGAGAAATAAGGAAAAAAAAGGAAAAAAAGAAATAGAAAAATAAGGGGCAATAATAAAAAATTAAAAAAAATAAAATAAAAAAATAAAAAATAAATAAATAAAATAAATAAATAATAAAAAAAGAAATAGAAAAAATAAGGGGCAACTAGGCTCTAAAAATTGAGCCTTTAGTAGATATATGGTACCTTCAGTGGAGAAACTCTAAAACTCCTAATTTGAGCGAGCGTGGTGAGCGAAAATTAGGAGTTTTAGAGTTTGTGTACTGAAGGTACCATATATCTACTGTTATGCCAAATGGCAGGTCCACAATGTATATGTACTTCATCGATCAGCAGGTGGTCCCGTTACTAGGCCCTTATAAATTCTTAACGTTTAGCCTTTGCTTCTGAAAAACTATTTTTATGTGTTATTATGATATATTTGATTACGTCCGAAGCGGCTTGGGCACAATACGGCCTCATTCGATACGAAAGAGTTAATTCGTAGATTACTGCGCAATGGATAAGTTTTAAATTGATGGATGCAATTGCGAATACATAAATAGAATTGGTAGTTTTTAATTGGTAGTTCTTTGTTAACTGTCTGTTATAGGAAGTCCGCCTCAATTTTATCTATAAAAATCTAAATATTAAACCATCATTAATATAACTTTATTATATTTAATTGTATTGCGCTATTACGTAAGTTTTGTATTATGAAATCCACATTACTGAAGCTATCCGCCTCATTCTTAAAAGAACTAAACCCATAACTATCTCAGAAGAATTTGTGAGGCTACTCCTTTAGAGAGCAGTCAACTGAACTGCTTAGGGAAGTAGCTCGAATGGGAAAGCTATTGTCCTTGCAGTGCATCAGTTACACATGTAATAAAGGCTAAATTTCTTTACTTTAGCCATCTGGTGAACAAGGAACATTCATTTAAAGATAATTCGTGCCTAAACGTCCTTCTGGTAGAGCCTCGAGTCATAACACCGGTCTGGATATGTTTAAATATACGTAGGATATGTGTATACGTAAAGAGGTCATAGAAGGTAGAATGGAAGGAAAAAGAGGCAGAGGCAGGCCGAGATTTGGTATGTTAGATGATTTAAAGACCCACTCGTATGTGGAAATGATGGAACTGCAGAAGACAGAGAAGAATGGAGGTGTTGTATACCTTGGATCTGCCAGTGGACAGTTCTCTAAGAGAGAGAGAGAGAGAGAGAGATGTGTATACGTATAGACCTATGTGTCATTCTGAATTTTTTAGGCTTATGTTGCAAAATGTTTTGATCATGTGATATTTTTATCTTTATCATTTTGTGCATTATTTACGATAATCTAGAGATCTTTAATAACTATCAATAAAATACAATAGAAGCCAAATTCGTATGAGCAAATAATTAATTGAACGTTCATTGATTGTTGGAGTTGTACAACTAAGAGTAACTCCATGATCGACAACAATTAAATTTGTAGCTTGACGTGTTTCTTGAATTATTTTTATATTGAGGTGTTTGTTCCGGTGATTAGTATTTTTACCTCTTCTTATTAAAATCGATTCTGTCTCTGCGTTTTGATAAATTTTTATTTTTCAGTTTGACAACGTCTTAAAAACAATGTAAGGTAAAATTATAATTATAATTAACTGTGCTTGGTATTGGCTTCAGATGCCGCATGGATGTTAAGCATCATTTAATTTATTAGAATACAAAAGTTGGATGACAAAGTTTTATTTAAAAGTATATCTTTTGGATTTTTGCTGAACTCTACAAAAAATTAGTCACGAAAATAATTATTAAAAAATATTTTGTAGGAATAGCAAAATAAATAATATTAAAATAATATTTTGTGAAATAGCTGAGGAAGGCTTAGGAGCCCACCTCGTCATAAGCAGAATTCCCCCTTGTGTATATCAAAGAAATGTGAGATGATTTAAGTGTCCACTCGTATGTGACATGAAAAGGAAAACGGAAGATAGAGATGTTACCATGGACATGCCAGTAGGCAGTGCACTGAGAGGAGATTATGTAGGACATAATCATATATAGTTTACATGTAGGGAAACAGTTTTAGCGAAACAGTTGCTTACAGTCTAGAGAGATGGTTGTCTGTTTTTATTTTATTTCAGTGGTGGAAATTTCAATTTTGTTCAGTAGGCCTATCGATTTTACTAAAATATAAGTTTATTTTTAACCAAGCGATTTATAGATCATAACTTTTCCACCGAGAACATTATAAGTTATAAGTTATAAGTTTTAATGATAGACTCGATACAATTTAGAATTAAAGGATAAACAATATCTTGTCAGTAACATGCTAACTGTGAAGGGAGTCAATTACTCCTCTCCCTTTAAAATGTTCGTTATGTGAAAATTATATGGTCCCGTGTCATGTCTGGAATACTAAAAAATGGGCCAAACGTCAACTGCACGTGTCGTAAGAGGCGACTGAGCAATAAATGAGAAAAGTAACGGGAAACCACCTCAAGCGCCGTATTATTCCGAAGCTATAGGCTCCATTATAGTGTGGGTGTCATAGTCTTTGTGAAGGGATTAAATTGTTAATCAATGGAGCGATCATGATAGAGCGTGAATGCAGCATGTAAGTAAGTAAATGCAGCTTTGACTTGCCACTTAGCAGAACATTAGAAAGAGAGAGAGAAGGATATATATATATATATATATATATATATAGATATATATATATACATGTATATAGTATATGTGTATATATATAATTTTTATATATATATATATATATATATATATATATATATATATATATATATATGTACCTTGTCTTATATTATATATATAATATATAATGTGTGTGTGAATATTGAAGACATGGTCTTCTATATTCACACACACACACACACACACACACACACACACACACACATATATATATATATATATATATATAGGCCTATATTTATACATATAGGCCTACATATATATATATATATATATATATATATATAGGCCTATGAATATATGTATAGTGTATATATCTATATACTTGTATATATATATATATATATATATATATATATATATATATATATGTATAAGACAAGGTTGTAGCATTTCGCCACTGCTGTTTAATTTTTTTTAATTCAATGCATTAGGCCTATTGTTGGCTTACATTCTGTTATTATTATTGTTAGCTTACCTTACTGACATGAAAAGAAATTCACAATTAAAAGGTTTTTCATCATAAACATGTCTTTACTGAACACATCTTCGCTGAATAGCTTAGAACTTTAGCACGGACACGTCGTAAAAGAATGTTAACATTTGTAAAAAGATTAAACTTTACAGAAGAGATGAAATTTGCAGATTTTAAAGTCTACATGTAAATGGATTTGAATGCTCTGACGATCGAGCCTCACCCCTGTAACGCGTAGGATCATTCTGCTTATAACCAATGCTCTGAAATGCTGTCATAGTGTAGTAGTCCAATTCTTTGAACCCAGAGTTGCCGCGTAGTCTATTCTCTTCTTTCAAGGCTTGATCCTGTGAAGGCAGTGTTGTTCTACCCAGTTTAAGTCGATGAGTTGAAGAGATGGACCCAGATGGAGAATATTCCTCAGTACTGGAAAACTCTGAGTCACGACGGCGCTTTCTGAATAATCAATCAATAAGAATTTAACTTCCTTTTCCTCGCCATAAGGCAATGTCAGGGACGTCAATTACACGGAATTCATTTGTTAAGAAAGTTTACAAATTTAATTTTTATTTGATTATTTTAATTTTTGAATCCGCAATGTATAACCTATGTTGAAAAATTAAAGTCGTATGTCTACTAGTTACTTGCTATTTTGCTTTAAATTAATAAGTAATCTTTATTTATTTTTTTTATTTTGTAACTTTGCTATTTACTAAGTAACTGTAAATTACTGAGTAATATTATTATTAACTACTTCACTTTCAACTAATCAAGTAGCTTTGTTATTATTGTATAATGTGCACGATAAAGTTGTAAAAAAGAGAAATAAAATGTAATTATATTTTACTACTATTTATAAATATTATTATTATTATTAATTTATTTTTTTACCCCGGTGTAAAGAACCTGGGGTTTGATAAAAACGATTCAAGCAATACGTGCTGAATCGCCGCCCGGCTACTCGAGGTCATCAATCGGCTTTGTTTTGTTTGTTGAAAAAGAAAAAAAAAGAATTGTTGAAGCAGACTGCATTAAGTCTTTGCAAAGTCATGGAAAGCCTTTGCCAAAGAAAAGATGTCTCTCGCTTATCGCCGGTTTCAATGGTCACCGGAACAACTTCATATCCTAAGGACAGATCACGGTATTTATCCGATTTCCTAGAGGCGGCATGAACAGCAGCTCCACCGGCTGTGACTGAAGTCGTATTCAGGTAGGAGTTTGCCATAGTGTCAATGACCGCGACGTCCCATACGGCACATTTACCGTTGCACCAGGGCACTAAAGTCATGCCGTCCGGGCGCCTGCTGTCTGATCTAGACAACCCACTTGGTTCCTTAGAGGAAGGGATGCCTGCTCTTGAAAGTGCTCGCCATATTAAGTCATTTAAATTGTGATGGCGAGACATTCTACCTGAGCTTCGTTTGCAGGAGAGGCCGTGGAGACCTAGAGCGTCGACTTCATGGCACATGTGAGGCTCGCAAGAGCCTCACATGTGCCTTATTATTATTATTATTATTATTATTATTATTATTATTTACCCCATGGGGTCCGGGTTGTCATTTCTACAAACGGCAGAAAGGGCATTCGGTTGGTGAGCGACTAAGCTCCAGAAATGCTACAAAATTTTAACGAATGAAAAAACTGGAAAAGAATGTCTATTTGTATCCCGCTCCTAGTTCAACTGGGATTTAAGAGATGATGATGATAATGTTATATAAAGCATACCTGCTGCAGAGATGAACGATTATGACGATAAAGAATATAATCAACAATCCTGCCAGCACGCTTAATCCTAACACCAGCCCTAACATCAACCAATAAATAACATTATCCAATAAATAACATCGACCGATAAATAACATTATCCAATAAATAACATCAACCAATAAATAACATTATCCAATAAATAACATCGACCGATAAATAACATCGATCAATAAATGAAGTCAATCTATGAATAATATCAACCAATAAATAACATCAACCAATAAATAACATCAACCAATAAATAACATCAACCAATAAATAACATCAACCAATAAATAACATCAACCAATAAATAACATCAACCAATAAATAACATCAACCAATAAATAACATCGACCAATAAATAGATTAGAGAGAGAACTATGTTTATTTCGATGCCTCAAAATATGCAGTGACATACACAAACAAGGCCGTCAAAGTGGTCACAAGTAACCTATCTAGTTGACCACCCCTCAATCATACAAATTGAAAAATAACTAGGCAATCGAAATAAACCTGAACTACAAGTAAAAGAAATTTTAGTTAATAAAGTTTGCAATAATAACAACAGGAATTTATAAAGAGAATATTGCTTCTGCCGATAAATCTGAGCTACAGAGAATCACTACAGAGAAACACAGAGAACTAAACAGAAACACAAAGTAAGCACTTTATTAGTTCAAAATTGAAACTTAAGAAAAATTCTATAAATAATTAAACAAGATAGCCCAGTATATGACAATAAATAACATCAACCAATAAATAACATCGACCAATAAATAACTTCAACCAACAGATATCATCAATCAATAAATAACAAACAATTAAAAACATCAACCAATTATGCAAATTTGACTGTATCCAATAATGCGCTGAATGAGAAATTGCTATTGTAATTTGAGTAACAAATGATTTGAAAAAAAAATTAAAGTCAGTAACTGAATTTTTAAATTTTGAGACTAACTTTTTGGCATAGTTTTTATAGCAATAGATTATTATAGATAAATAATTTTAAAATACCCTCTTAAATAATTTTTTATATAAATAATAAATGATTCTTATAACGATAACCAATATAGGCCTAAAGATACTTTTGACGATAGATCTGACTTACACTTATCTATTAACCCTACTATGCGTCTTTCTCGAGGTAAGTTCATTCCTGCCATTACTTCGATTGATGCTTTCCATTTTTAATTTCACATGCACCGCGCCATTTCTCATATTAAATATTGATCAAAGACAATATTGCACCGCATATAAAAGCCGTTAACCCCCGCTTCATCTCTTGAAAGGATATCAGTGATGAACAAACTAAAAATTAATTTTAACTTCTAATTTAATTAATTTTAATTATTTTCAGTCGGAAACCTAACCGATGCTGAAAAATAGACAAAATTTTATCTAATAAATTACTGAAATTAATTAAATTAAATTATTATAAAATTAATTAATTATTAAGCTACTTAACTCTTTCTTTGGGAGCTACCAGAGTCTGCAGTTATTCCTGGATCACGTGACGTGATGTACTGTGTGACATCTGTGGAAAGAATAGTTGAGCTGACAGACACTGGGGGATCCACCCCTGGCTCCATGACGTGTTTGCAACTTATCTGTAGAGGTGTGTACTGTCCATCAGCTGTTCTTCCTGCTCATAAGAAATATCAATAAGAAATGTCAATAAAAATATTTATATAAATACCTAAAAAATAAATACAAATAAGAAATATCAATAAGAAAAATCAATAAGAAATATCAGTAAAAATATCTATATAAGTACCTATAAAAATAAATACAAATAAGAAATATCAATAAATTTCTTTAAAACTGATCTTGTTCTTGCTCTTTCGTGTTGATTGTTAAAGTATAATTATAAATATTACTGATACTTATTATATTCACTATATCTCTTTTATACTAGCAGGCTATGTAGTATATAAACAGAATAATTGTAGACGTGTGCGAAAACAAAATATACATGTACATGTAGTATCATGAAGAATATATGGCTTGGAGCTGACATAAGGCAGTACTGAAGACCTGCTTATCATACGAGAGTCTTATAAATATAACTAGAATTTATGTGTATGCAGAGCAGGCTTTGTATCCGGGTTGATGCAAAATGGAGAAAAGAGAGTTGCGTGTGTATTAAAAGGGGACTGCAACAAGAGAATTTAATCAAAGCAGATCCTATAGTTGTTAATCGATTTAGGTTCAATCTACAGGATAAACCTGCTTCAGTCGACAGACGACCTAATTATATCTTATGTCTTAGTATTTATTAATGCTAATATTAGTAGTAATATTGATATTAATATTAATTTTAATATCAGTATTAATATTAATATTAGTGTTAATATTAATATTAATATTAATGATCCCCGTTTTGCGTTCGGGTTGTTTGAAGAATTGACCAACCGGCGACCGCACGTGTCGTAGAAGGCGACTAAAGCACTAAAATCCATACCAATGTCAGAAAGGACAGTCGGTTGGCGAGCGCCAAGGCTCCAGAAATTGCTGCAAAATTTAAACGAATGGAAAAGTCTCAAACAGGGGAGTAACTGATGGATGCTATATTGTAGGACAGAGAGGATTTTAGACCGTCTATTCATATCCCGACCCCAGTTGAACTAGGATTCAAGGGAAGATAATGAAGAATACTAATACTAATGCCTCTCAGACTTGCGTGCTCTGCTTTCGGCCATCAATTCGGCATAATGTTAATACTAATATTCTGTTCTACCTGTGTATTTCATCCAGAAGCCTCTCTGTTCGAAGCTGCTGTCGCTCTTCAGCCTCACATACATATCACTGCTTCCAGTACTAATGGGAACATTCACTCTCACTTCATTCAACAAAGAACTGGACCCTCCTTCCTTGGTCCAGAACTCCAGCAGATCTCCATCTCTTCCCAATGCACCAGTGATTTTGTTCGTCTTTGATGAAGTGGAGTTGTCCAGGAGAACATCGAGCACTGTGATGGTGATCTGAGAGTTGTTAGTACTGCTGATGAGACGACACTGACAGTTCGTATCTGGGGGGTAGTGGGAGGGGTAATCAGGGGAATGGATGTAGCCCTCTCCCGAGTTGATTATCAGAACTGCTCCGGGCTCTTTATCCTCCCCACAAATATCCATAGAATTGTCGTCAACTGTGATAAGCAGTAGCAAATTTAAGCCCGGCTCATGAAATCTAATCATTTAAATTTAAATTTTATTAAATTTTGATAAGTTAGGTTTTAAGCTAATAACAACTAATTTTACTAAGAAGCTAAGGACATTGTTCAATGAATCAAAACGCCTTATAGCATAAAAAATATTATAATATGTCATGCTATTGTAATGTTTTAATAACATGGTAATATATATATATATATATATATATATATATATATATATATATATTAGTATTATATGTAATATTCTATTAAATTGTGGGAGTTGAGACGATGGGCAACATTCGGATGTTAGAATTTCAAATTGACACATCCGACAGCACATTTGATGCAAACATTGCGAAAACAATTTTGAACATAACTTTTGAGCACGTAGGCCTAATATGCAAATTACAATCTTTTACGGTAGGATTTTTTGAGGATTCAGTGGGAAAAGGTAAGTCTTAAGCTTACTAGAGAAAGTTGAAAGAGAAGAATTAAAGCATGCTATGAGTCAGTCATCACTCTGCCATACGGATAGTAATGCAGATCCTACTATAAGTATTGAATACTTTACATACAAGGAATGCAGTAATAGTCGACATGTATGGCATCACTGAGTTGACGGCACACTGGTAGATAGCTTGCTCTCACTGTGTAGATGCAGCTTTGTCTGTGCATACACTGGTTCAACACTGAGTCGAGCCTGTCAATAACCTCGTAGCATTCGCTACCGTTCGGCAGAGCAGCGCAAGATCTGGAACGGACTGCCAGAGAGTCACGACGACCTATGGAGCTGTCATTACTGCTGCTGAGAAGAACTGACATGATATTAATGACGCTAGGCCCTGGACACGAGAGGTACAGCTCGGAGGCACGGGATACCTCGATACACTGTGAAGCTCTGATAGAGTCTTCACAACACAAATAATTAATATTTAATGCAATTGTCATACAAGAGTATCTCCATACTTGACAAAAAGTCCATGCAGCGAGTTAAATTACAATATACTATAAGATAAGCATAACAAATATTTTAAATATAACATAAACGACGCTATATTCGGTAAGAAAATGACAGTAGAAACCTGTGAGATTTAGAATTTAAGATTAACTTAATTCCGACGGAAATTAAAGAATAGAAATAAGATTTTTAATTTATTTGTTTATTTATTTGTTTATTTATTTAATTATTTGTTTAATTTATTCGTTTATTTATTTATTTTAAAATTATCAAGTTATCAACAGACGGAAACTGCAGTAGAAACTCAAGCGACAACTCTTATGTTACTTATTCACAGTAAAGGACTAACTGATAACACCAGCATTCACCGGTATCGAAAGTAATCACCAGTATTGTCAGTACTATCCGGTATCACTAGTATTCACTGGTATCACCAGTATTCACTGGTATCGCCAGTATTCACCGGTATCACCAATATTCACTGGTATCACCAGTATTCACCGGTATCACCAGTATTCACTGGTATCATAAGTATTCACCGGTATCACCAGTATTCACTGGCATCACCAGTATTCACTGGTATCATAAGTATTCACCGGTATCACCAGTATTCACTGGCATCACCAGTATTCACTGGTATCATAAGTATTCACCGGTATCACCAGTATTCACTGGTATCACCAGTATTCACTGGTATCACCAGTATTCACCGGTATCACCAGTATTCACTGGTATCACCAGTATTCACCAGTATCACCAGTATTCACTGGTATCACCAGTATTCACCGGTATCACCAATATTCAATGGTATCACCAGTATTCACCAGTATCACCAGTATTCACTGGTATCACCAGTGTTCACCAGTATCACCAGTATTCACTGGTTCACCAGTATTCACTGATATCACCATATTATCATCTGAAACATGGTCCTGAGGTATTGCCAGTAATACTTCACAATTTCTATTTTTATTTAAAGATTGATTGTGATTGCAAATTTACTTTAAATTTTACTAAATTCTCTTATTGTTTAGATATATTTAATATAATAATCATCAAGTAGGAATAAATTAAACTTTAAAATGACGACCTGGACATAAAACTTTATCTAAATGAGAAAAATCGCCTAATTACATTAATTTTAGTTAATTGACTAAATTGAACTTTCTCATGTAGATTGATAATGAATTTTCATTTGATAACAATTAAGTTATTAATTAGCAGAGATATAGAGTAACTATCTTTCTTCAGTGCACTGCCAAGTGGAAGGTTCAAGGTACATATTCATACTCAAAGTCTGCTTTCTCGCTCCATAAGAGCACTCCTTAGATCAACAAGTTAATCGCTTCACAAAGTCTATGCCTTAACCATACCTTATGTAGTCCATAGCTTAAGAAAAGGATGGCTTCTGAGGTGGTTTCCCGTTTCCTTCCTCAGAGATTAACTATATATACAAATTATTAGTGATTAGAATTATTTTCATACCCGGAGGTACGTAGCCGCTACACTGTGCGTAGATCAGACCTTCAGACCTCCCATCAGCTGACACGCCTGTAACATTTGTTGCACTATTTACTTATTCTAAAAACATAGACTATTCCAGTAACATAGTAACATAGACTAATTAACATAGACTAATTAACACAGTCTGGTAACATAGACTAATTAACTATCATGGAAACATAATATCACAGGAACCTTTTTCTGATATACACTATGCTATTGCCTTTGAATGCATAAAATTTTAATCTGCACTGGTATATCAATAGGCAACTGATATTTAATTTTCTAAACTTTTTGCTAATACTTCTATACACACTTTCTTACCGCTACAATTCATATGATAGGAATGTTGCAGTAAAATGTGCATCTATAATAGTTTATAATAATACTATACTATCACTTTTTGATACCATTACAAGGCAAAATTTATGTCGGACACTATGACAGAAAGTATCTTAAAAGTATCTTGAAAAATATCTTGAAGATACTATCACTATCACAACTTGTAACTTCGAGATAGGTTTGAAATGTATCTGCATCTTATATCTTCAAGATTTCTTTTAAATATATCTTTATCTTATATCTTCAAGATACTATAAAAAGTACCTTGCCCTACATTGCTACCAACAAGGACTATTCTCCTTATTATGCTATAGAATTATGTTATATTGTGATTAAAATATTTTTTACAGTATGACTTGCAACATGATGTCAATTATCTCTCAGAATCAATATAATTAAATCAATTAAAGAATCGATGGAAGAACTTGCACATGTAAATCAACTTCCGTAGAGAGTAGCTAAATTGCCTGCATTTATTGGCGTTGTGCTTTCGTAAGTAGTGACGATTAGGCGATCGATGAATGCTGTAGTGTAATGACAATAACGTCGACACTCAACATAAAAATCTTCGGTGGATGTTTGAAGTCGAATTATGGCAATTATGAAGACAATTGATAAACAACTGAAGTGTAAACGATCGTAACATTATGCAATAGATTGCATTTATGATGAATACATTGAATAGATATCAAAGATGTATCATTCAAGAATGTATAAGCCTATTTCTCTCTTTTTCTCATTCTCACTCGCTCTCTCACTCACTCACTCACTAACTCTCTCTCTCTCTCTCTTGCGTAGTAATCTTGCGCAGTGGCAGCTTCAAGGTACACATTCCTACTCACAGTCTGCTTTCACGCTCAGTATTTAGAAATTCATTGACTAAGAAATTGATTCTAAAATCATAATTAAAAAAATACTAAATTAAATTAATAACTAACATTTTAAAATTTAATAAAGAAATTCAAGTTTATTTATCTATAGCCTAAACGATTGAAATCTATGAATAATTAATAAAAACGTAAATTTCCAAAATGTCATTATATTGTGCGTTAAAATGCAAGTTTGAGAGGTTTTTGCCTCTACAATTGTCTGTAACGCTTAAATCTAAATTTAATTTTTACGTTAATTTACAGAGAGCAGATAATTTATTAGTGGATTGATTGACCTAGCAAGCTACAAATTCATATTAAGAAACTTATAACAAATTATATTTCAAGTGAAGAGTATAAGATAATTATGGTAAGTTTAACGGCTTGATTCAGCACCACAGGGTACAGATGTAGAAAATTCACCAGTGTACAGGTGGAGATAATCCACTGGTGTACAGGTGGAGATAATCCACTGGTGTACAGGTGGAGATAATCCACCAGTGTACAGGTGGAGATAATCCACCAATGTACAGGTGGAGAGAGTCTACTAGTGTACATGTGGAGATAATCCATCAGTGTACAGGTGGAGATAATCCACTGGTGTACAGGTGGAGATAATCCATCAGTGTACAGGAGGAAATAATCTACCAGTGTACATGTGGAGATAATCCACTGGCGTACAGGTGGAGATAATCCACCAGTGTACATGAGGAAGCAGTACCACAGGGATTAGAGTTCGTAGCCTTCTGCTTGTAAGATAAACGTTCGTTTTCGCGTGATAAGGGATGCAATCAGAGATATATTATACTAACAACCAAGCATGCTCGTAACTCGGCCATCCATCCAACCAATGCGGGGTTTAGCGGGACTAACTCAGTGGATAAAATGAGGGCAACACAGGGGAACTCAGTTCCACTGGCTCTCATTTTTCTGAATTGGATCCCCTTCTAGAGGCCCATATTAGATACACTATGGGCCCTGTATCATGAAAGAGAGGCCGAAAATTGTAACAATTCCGCTGGTTCTCAATTCAATTCACACTTTAGCCGCTGGGTTTATGTATAAAGGTTTCGCCCAAGTACTCAATTCAACGAATAAATAATCCAATTAGGTTTGTGAAGTAGCCCAAATCTAATTATATTATACTTTAAATATTAAAACAACTACAGTGTTTGATTTTATATCGCACCTGAATAATGCATTCGGAATCCTCTAGCTGAAAGCCTTTCATTCGTTTGAAAGTTTATCCTAATAACTCTACTTCCGCTTTTCACGAATCTTAGGTCGGACGTTACACGACGTCCTGCACCCCAATTCATATCCCAATCCATATCATCTCTCCAGTTGTACTCCAACCAGTCGTCCGGAAGAACCGCATTCGGGATAAGGACCAAATCATAGTCCAATACTTCCAGGTTAATTAAGGATCCGTTGTATCCTACAAGAGTGCACGAGCATTTAACATTGTCCGGATAATTACTGGGATACCCTGGAGAGATAATATAACCGGAAGTCTGTGGCGCACCGGAAGTAGAATAGTTTACAGCGCCCCCACAAATATCCAGAGTTGGAGAGATCTGATCTGCAAGAGCTAAAATATAAAAATTATTAAACCAATAAATAAATTAATAATACAACGAAGACGTCTGCTTGATAGGAAATTATGAAACTGATTTCAATTATGTAGATATTTTGCAGAGTTTAGATTTTCAGACTAATTGGACGTTCGAAACTTCAGAGTTAAATAAATGCACTTCGACAGAAGTTCTTTATTAGTAAACAGGAATCGTCCATTCCACTTTAGCAGATATTGAATTATTCCACACAACACATATTCTTAGATGGATTAGGTAATTAGAAGCTAACAGACATCATTGAAGACCACAACAACAACAACAACAATACGATTAGAGCGCTACAGTTGTCCATGACAACATCAAAAATATGGAAGTAAATTGAAACCGGTTGTCAGTGAGGTCAGGCTATAACTGAGTGACTCATCCAAATATTTCAAGGTCCAGAGAATGATAGGTTAAGATGTGGTATTGTTTGAGAATTGTAGTGAGAATGAAGCCGAGGCGCGCCAAGAGTTGTCCTCCTGTACATTCAAGTTCTCTCTTTCTCTCTTTCTCTCTCTCTCTCTCTCTCTCTCTCTCTCTCTCTCTCTCTCTCTCTCTCTGGCGTTCTGCTTAGTGGCAGGTTCTTGGTACATATTCATACAAGAGTCTGGTTTCCGCTCTCCATAAAGATCACTCAACAGATAAACAAATAAATCTTTTTACAAAAGGCTACACCTTATCAATACCGTACGTAACCTATAGATTGGAAAAATATGTGGCTTTACTGTTGGCTTCCCGATATCTTCGAACCTGAGTTGTCGCCTCTACGATACGTGCACTTAATTTATTAGGGGTTGGTTGATTTTTCAGGGTCCCGGACACGACATGGGACATACTATTGACAAGAAAATATTTAAAAAATTCTAAGAAAAAACAGGCAAGGATATTTCACTAATGCCTAACTAGGTCGGTATGCCTAATTAAGTCAGAATTCTTTACCGATAACTTCTTAGCAGAATTACGAAACAAACTCTGAGAATAGTCAGTCAAATCCTGTTTGTCATTTCAAGAATATGAAAACGAACGAAAGGAGACATTTGATGACGTTACGTAGATTTATATGTGGAATGTGTATAAGCTCACACCACAGAGCTATATAGATCTATTGCAATACTCTGTGTTCCTAGAATTTAGTAATCGCATCTGTCTACCTACCTGCGCATAGGCCCACTGCTATTAACAGACTATTTGCTGAAAGGACATATTTTCTTTCCATCGTTGAATTTGCGAACTACGCTGCAAAAAATATTTTACGATTTATAAACTAAACTAAATCTCAGCACTGTTACGAAGTCTTAACTTACTTTTATTAAAGATTTATATATAATTTCGTTTCTACAACACTCCGTACGTCTAAAGCACGAGATAATTGTTGTGCAACCGGCAAGCAATGTGAGTCAACGACTGCTACTACTGCAATTCAAATTGTTTCACTCTAGAATCTGTGACAGCCTCACAGCAGTTAGCCTTTGAGCTAATTTACGCTACATAACCAAAACACTCACTGACATGAGTTCATAAACCGTAAGCTGTACCACTATGGGACGATTATAAGCAAGAAAGCGAGGAGGGCAATATGGGAGACCACTTACAATAGAAAACCTAATTTTCCAAGATAAATGCTACTGCAGGGTTTAGTGTAGGCCTAGTATTTGTGATTGGAAGAACTTGTTTGAACTATGAAGTGTGAAAAGGGATTGTGAGTAGAAATATGTGCCGTAGACCTTTCAATAGACAGAACCCGAGATAACTGTTAATTTAATTATGGCATCCATATCTTTTAGGCTTAATTCTTACGTTTTTTCAACCTTTGTGCCGTCAAACTGATCTCGAGCGAATCACTAATCGTAATTGCACTGGTCTACAAAAACTAATTTGAAATTGGAATAACGGATTTTAGTGTCTTCAGTAGAGTTTATATGACAGGATGGGTCATGTCCTGAGAGGGAATGATTACTAAAAGATTTAATTGAAGGCAGAATGGAAGCAAAAAAATAGAGGAAGACCGAGACTATGGATGCTGGTTGATTTTATAACTAATTCGAATGTTAATATAAAGAGAAATATAGAGATTGAAATATGCGATATAGTTATATTAATACTGAAGTCCTGCGTTGAAAATGATTCTACTGTATTAGGCCTACTTATAATACTCTAGTAGGCTACTCTTTACCTGCTAAACTTCGCTCTTGTTTTTCTCTTTCAATATTCTTCTCTAGAAAGCTTAAGACTTACCATTTCCGACCTTAGACATAATCAATCTACCCTGACCATATTTTGATCAACGGACTGACTTTCTTTTAGGACTCTACTTCTCCTCAGCACATTTCTTTTGCAGATTGGTCGGGGTGAATTTGTAGTGATGTGTGCTGTTGGGGATGTCCCTGACATCATCCCTGGATGAGGAAACGGACGTTAAACCTTTATTATTATTATTGTTATTATTATTATTATCTAAATCTATGTCCGCAAAAAGTTAAACGTTGCTGATTATTATTATTATTATTAACGAATATAATTATATATATACAGTATATACATGTATATATAGTCTCGCAGATTTAGACTTTCTTTTATGCTCTCTTTCATCAAGAATCACTGTACGGCAATAGTTTGCAAGAATTCTGGCACTCCACTTAGATTAGTATTGTGATTGTCTTCACTAACATATCCTGATGGAATCCTTAACCAATAATTAACACTAACTGCTTTTTCAGAGAAACATTGCCGTAAAAAACCTTTTAGCGTGCCTTATATCCCTATTTGGGGTTGACAGGGACGGTGCTAGATAGAAAGCGAAACACTAAGGTCGACTATACATCGGCCTGACACCACAAAGTGTACACGATTGGGTTTTTATACGTCCCTCGTAATAGGAAACCCCACGTCGCTAGGCAGTCTCGAAATCGCGATCTCTCGTTCAAGAGACGAGCTCTCTACCACTACGCCACAAAGCGCTCCTTTATGGCTAACGCATTTCCGCATATTTTATGCATTGCTTCGCTGCACGATAATTTCTTGTAAAGTCACTAACCATAGCTTCAATGAAATCCAGGTACGCAACTCTTGACCTTCGAGCTTCCTATTACACTTACCTTATCGAATCTTCGAATCTCAAGTTTATGTAAATAACATTGATTTGTTTGTACAAGTTCAGAAGTTCTTTCATTTTACCAGGGTGTTAAAATGAATGTTTCAATTAAATACATCGTATATATAACTGCGTAGTGAACTTTTCTTCTTAAACGTATATTATCAGTTTACCTTTCTAGATAGTACCACATTTTATTTGATTCAATTATATATTATAACGAAATTAATTAAATTATCTTATTTTATAATTATATTTAGTATATACATACAATAGCTAAAATATTCTTTAAATATTGTTGTATCATGTAACCTACTTTTTTAAAATAATTTGTAATTTAAGCAACAATATCTCATTGACCGAGAGTGATAGAGTCAAAGCAAAATCAGATATAAATTCACTACAAAAATTACACAAGAAAAGTATAGCATTAATTGAAAACTGTGTCAATTTTCTGTATAGCAGTTCCGTGTGTAAAGCTTTTGATGATTGGTCATTTTTTATCCTTAACCATTAACACGCCTGAGAAGCGACAATGCAATAAAATTTGTAAAAACATAAAAACTTCAAGGGTCGAAAGCAGTCAAATTAAAATAGCCATATTATAAAGTTCGAAATGATTAATGGTTAGCAGAAGTTTATATTGAAGTAATTTGAAATAGATGAAAAAATGTATCTCGCATTTTCTCATCCGAGTCAATGCTGCGCAAAAACTAGGAAGATGAAACCTAAATAAATTAATAGAAAGGGCATCAACAGCGGAGGAACATATGGATTTGACACTGTGAATTTAGTCCAACAAATTAATTATTGAAATATTTCCTGGCGCGGAGTGTTGCAGCAAATACTAGCTTGAGATACTTACCAGTGTGTGTTGATATGCGGCGAATACTAGCTGAACATGTACCAGAGAAATCAATGAAGCGAGACAATTCCTTGTAGAGCCGTTCTAGCAGTTAAAACAAAGCAGTTAATAGTTGCAAGCATGCAATCAAAGCAGCTGTCATAACAGTGGCTGGAGCCAGTGGCGATGTCGGTAAGATATTCGATCGCGGATCAGTATGTGCGGGGTTTAAATCCTGGGCTCGGCCATCACTGATATCGCTTTCGATTGAGGAAACTGACGTTAACATTAGCTTTACCAGCTTCCTTGCTTTACCAACAGTATGCCAGTAGCAACTACAGAAGCAGCTGTCGCTGTAGCAACAAAAGCAACGATATCAGCAACAGCAGTGGCAGCTGTTTTAACTTCCAAGTGATAGCAGTAGCAGTGATACAAGTAGCAGCAGCTGTATCAGCGGCTATCAGCTAGCGTCATTGACGTGGCTAGAAATCTTTTAGCTTTATCGACCCCTGATCAAAATTTGACATACGAGAGGTCTGCATTAATTTAACCTTAGAAACAGCTCAAATGATGTTCTTAATTGCAGGCCCCATATATCAATGCACTTCTACGTACGTATTCGATTTTACTGAGCAACAGTGGCCCCTCCGTCCTAGCACCCCCGCCCGGGCACACCCGTCCGAGCACCCAAATCCTCGGGAACCTCAAATCCCCGGGCACCCTAATTCCCAGCATCCCAATCAACGGCTCCCCCAAAGTCAAAACGAAACTACAACATCACCATCATCATCTTTCCTTGAATCCCAGTTTAACTCTCTGTCCTACATCATATCATCAGATATCATGTCAATCCCATATTTGAGACTTTTCCATTCGTTTAAATTTTTGTAGCAATTTATGGAGCCTAAGCGCTCACCAACCGAATGCCCTTTCTGACGTTGGTATGGATCTTTATGCTTCAGTCGCCTTCTACGACACGTGCAGTCACCGGTAGGTCAATTCTTCAAACTACCGGGACACAACACGGGGAAAAAACGAAACTACAACATAATAATAAAACGAGAACTTTACGAATCTGAAAATTAAACTATAGTAATTTGAAACTATATACTGTAACTGTGAAATTGTGTGATTGGAATTTAGGAAATTAGATTACTAAATACTAGAAATAATTTAACTCTTAATAATTCTCAATGCTCCAAATGCTCTAACTCTGTCCAATGGCATGTATAAGCTTGTTTGTCACTGACATTACAGTAATACTTTTCCCTCATCGCATTCTATTCATATTCCTCTTAGAATTATTGGTATTTGCAAGAGTTCAAGAAAATAGGCCTAGATACACACCGTAAAGACTACAGCGGGCACCCTTAAAACAAACAAATCTTTTGAGGTAGTGTGGTTCCATATAGAAATAGCATTCAGCAATGACTACTAGATGAAGTTTATTGCGAGAACTGTCAATGCAGTCCCACATGACCTAAACTATAATACTGCGTTCTTAGGGATGCTATACTGCGAAAAAATTAGGACGAAAAATAGAGTACATGTAGAGACAAAGTGTAATTTATTTCCATGTAAAATAGTGCCTACATTGATTCGATAAATCACAGATACTTTAAACGTTCCAAGAATAACAATACACAGTCTAGTACGCAAAGGAAAATAATTCACTGAACATGGGATACTATCAACAATTAGACACGTTACGCAGTCTACAATATACTGAACAACTGAGTAAATAAGTAAATAAAAAACAAGCAATAATTCACAAGCTAAGCATAACTGTTAATTATTATAATTTCGAAGCGGCTAAATATATTTGTCAATAAATAAAAGTTGTAGACGACAGTATAGATCTACATTTTCTTGTTTACAATACTACGGATACAAAAATTAAATTGTCATAGTACGCTACCACAAATAATGAGTAAACAGATGATGCAGTGAGTCAATCTATGTCAGGTTTCCATCGCCAACGTATAGTCTCTTCCGAGCTACTCGAAATATCGTTAGGTAGTTTTATCATTAAGAAGTACAATCGTAAATTAGTACCACAGTGAAGAAGTACAATCGTACATTAGTACCGCAGTGAAGAAGTACAATCGTACATTAGTACCACAGGGAAGAAGTACAATCAATTATACCATAGTAAAGAAGTACAGTTGTCATTATCATCATCTTCTTCTTCCCTTGAAACCCGGTTTAACTAGGGTCGGGATTTAGTCACTTTCGCAGCAATTTTGGAAGCCTAGGAGCTCACTAAACGATAGCCCTTCTGACTTTGGTTTTAGTACTTTGTCGCATTTTACGACGCGTACAGTCCACGGTTGGTCTATTTTTCAGCAACTCGGACACAACACGGGTATAAAGAAGTGCAATCGTAAAGTAGTATAATCCTGAAGAAGTACAACAGTAAAGTAGCACAATGTCGAATAGTATAATCATTGTGAAAGAGCCGCATCGTAAAGTATAATATGACAATAGCGAAACAGTACAAACATAAATCAGTACAACCTTGAAGTAGTACAAATATGAAACAGTACAAGAGTTTCCGAGGCAAGGGTTAAACATTTAAAAATAAAAGTACACTAAAGCAGGATGGCTTAGGACTTTACAAAAGAATACGTACAAAACTACGGTTGCCAACGCAGCAATAAATAAATTAAAAACAAAATTCGTTCTGAGTCACATTAATGAACTTAAATTCAATGTAGAAAAGTATGACTTGTAGGCTTACAGGATCTATGGCATTAGTACTACGGGATCAGTAGAATAAGTGCATTAGTGCATTACGATCTATAAAATGGTGCGAATTAGCTATTAAGCACACTACAAAGAAAAACTAGCATATATAAAAGTCGAAATTTCACCTTAATAAAATTCACAACAATCAGAATTACATTTCTTACAACAAAGCAATGATATATTTCTCTATAATATTATCCTAAACGAATATTATCGGAGGCAGGCATTAATAGATGTGAACACTAATATGCATATCGAATACGACAACACATTCCTTCTAAACCTAAGTTAAAACATTCCACCTAAACCATCTAAATTAAAGTGTTGAGTCCTGGACAGTGAAGAATACACTAAATCTAAACAAACACAAGAGACGTTCATGGAAAAATGGAAAGCTCTTCAAACGACGAATTTTTCTAAACTAAAGTAAATCTACACTAAACTTTATAGAAATTTACATTTTAACTCATAGAAAGATTGGATCAAGCACAATATTAAGATACAACTTGTTAATTAGAAGAGTGCTCAATAGTGAGTGCACAAAGATGATAGATTAGATAGACAGATAGATAGACACATAGATAGGTAGATAGATATAGGTAGGTAGATAGGTAGATAGATAGGTAGGTAGATAGATATGAGGTAGGTAGGTAGAGAGATAGATGGATAGATAGGTAGGTAGAAAGATAGATAGATGGATAGATAGATAGGATAGATGGATAGTTAGGTAGGTAGTTAGCTAGATAGATAGATACATAGATAGATAGATTTTAAGATTGTGGTAATAATAACGTAACAGTGATTCAGAAGTCCAACATTAGTTAACTTTGCACCGGGCTGGGACTGTTGGGCAAGTTCTTCGACAGAGGAACAGTAGGTGCAAGGTTCAAATCTAGTTCTCACCCAGTCACTGACATACTATCAAGCAGGAAACTAACACTAAACTTGGCTAAAGAATTATCTGCTTGAATTTTTTTTATGAACAAGTTGAAACAGCATTCGGCAAGAAAATTAACGAAAAGTTTAATTGCTCAAGATTCAAGCAAACACTACTAATTAATAAGAAAAGCCTGAAAAATTAACATATATTATTTAGAAATGTTAAAAAACAGCGAATATATCACGTATAGATATTTGCAAGTATTACAACCGAATTGAATATAATACAGATCTATCATTTATCTATATCAGATTAGTTAATATAAAAATTTACAAAAAACAGCATATGTGAATTTACCTGACAAAGAACTCTAAATAACCTTAGACAATCAATTTCGGCATCGCCATTCCTTGTTTAAAAATAAAAGACCTAATTAAACTGATCCATGTGCCAATCACAACAGTAGTTATAGAAGAAAGTGACGCAGATTAACAATTTCACAACGGAACATAAGATATACAGTTTTTCTAACGAATGAATACGTTCATATAAACTGGCTCCTTCCATGCCAAATTGCCAATAAACAGCATTTCTTCTATTCAGGTCCTTCTGTTCTTAAAAGCCAAGCCAACAACAACAAAATAGCTAAAATGCTACTTTGTCCAAGTCAACCTTGAGCACTATGGAACCAAATCCAACCGATAAGTACAGTGTGGGGTCCAAAAACGGTGTAAACCAAAATCCAGGAATTCGGTCTAAGGAAGGATACTAGAGAAATGTGGTTTACGCGATGGTCTCAGTTCATGAACATTGAGAGTATAGAAGAGGTCAAATAGAAAAGCTTTTAACGTCTCATGAAACAATTCATACAGAAGGAAAGGCTGATGAGGAGAAGATGAGGGGGATGTACAAAGTGGAAGGAAGAGAATTCTAGATCAGTGGAGCAGCCTGCTGTAAGGAGCGTTTGGACAGTTTGCTGTGAGAAGAAATGCTTGATCTCTCTAGAGTAATTAACTTAGAGGACCTACTGCCTGGAGATCTCACTTGTAATAGGTGGAACATGCAACTTTTATCAGGTACGGTGATGTAAGAGTATGTCAAAGAAACTGTCTTGTAAATATTACATTCCTGACTTTAATCCAATGCAAGGACTTGAGGACTGGAGTCACGTGAGAGTATTTGGAGCTACGGAAGACTGCATGTGCAAGGGAATTCTGAATGAACTGAAACCAGAACCAGTTAATCTCACAGTCCGGAAGATTCAAAAACAGTGAGTTGCAGTAGTCCAGCCTGGATTGTACGAGAGCAGCACCAATCGAAGAAGCCGTTTGAATATTCAGTAAAAAAAGTATCCTGTACTTATTCACTCATTCGTTTTAGTCAATAAAATTTATTTATTAAAAAAGATATATAGGTTAAAAGCGTTAGATATGATAACAAAACAAAAGCGCCTACACATTCACTTAATCTTCTGCTATAAGATTTGGATGGACTCACTGAAGGCGACTCTGATAGCTAGAATTAGAGTTCTATAACGAAAGTCAAAGGAAATTATTTTAAACTTAAAATTAACAACCCTCAAATTTTCTATATTTTGTGTGATAACTAATTTCATACAAAGTATAGAAAGCATATTCCACACAAAAATACACAATTTCCCCCGCTGTAATAAACATCTTTAAAACTTAAGTAAGCAGAATGGCACCGCTGTTCTAGGGTATATAAATACCTAAACTTTAGGTAGAAATTAAAAACTAAACTAAACTGGTATCAAGTTAAACACAATCACAAAAGTTCCACAGAGACATTCACAATAACTGAAACCTAAAACGTTCACAATCATTAAATAAATGTATACAGAACTTCATAACAAATTCAGAAACAGAAAGTATACAGAATTGCATACTATTAATTTATACTATACATAAGTTACTTATCTATGTAACTAAATCAAAACTAAAACTAAAATCTACTCCGTTATCACCTAGCGTATATAGGCAATGGGTGTGCCTCAGTGTTTATGACATACTTATCTAACGGCAGAATATTTTCGCTATCATCGAACAACATGTACAGATACTTCAGCGTTTCTGCCAGATAGAAAGTTTCCATTTTATTTCTGTAACCAGGATGCGTCGGATTCTGAACGTTATCAATTGAAGCGTAACCACTGTCAGGTAATTTAGTATATTTCTCTAGAGCCTCAAAGACCTTCCACCCCCATTCTCTGTACGTCTCATTCTTAGTGGCCCTGTACATGTATAGCATCGCCTCCACGGCCTCCGGTCGTTGAAGGTTGAATCGCTGATGAAGCTGAATTATAAGTGATATAAGACAATAATATTATACTAATTGATTAAAAGTCAGTGAAATAAAATTAACTCCACGTTGTAATTAAATTCCAGTGTTTCAGTCATTCAAAATTGATTTATCTACCCGGTATCAAATGTAGATCTTTAACTTAACAGTTTCTGGAGCCTAGGCGCTCACCAAACAAATGCCCTTTGTGACATTGGTTAGGAACTTAGTGCTTTGCCGTCTTTTACGACACGTGCAGTCTACGGTTGGTCTATTCTTCTAAATCCTAAGACGGATGTTCTAGTAAAGTAGCATATAATTCTCAAGAAATCAATATATGGAAATTTCTTATATATGAAAAAGATTTAATTAGAAAACATAAATATGAAAACGAGATGAAATTTATACTCGCCAGCAATTTATAGTTGATAAATGAGAGAAATGTAATTGGCGTCAATATTTTGGAATTATAAATAAGCTGTAAATAGCTTAACAATTAGGAAATTATAAATAAGACGTTATGCCGTCAATGTTACTTTAAACAGAGAGACAGAACTAGCTAATTATATTAGACATGAAAATAAATTGTAAATAATTAACTATTCAATATCGATATTAAAATTTTCAGAGCTTCCACTAAAACTAGACTACATATTTAACAAATTTAACATGCAAAACAATATAAAAATCTCTCCACAACATTTCCATTAGTTACAATCACGCAGCGTTTAACAATGTAATCAATCAATTCTACGTTTTCACATGGTTTCAACTATTATAATCAAAAGTTTTACTGTTAAGTCTAACAGAAGCCATAGACATACTGGCACGATGATGTCTCGCTGACTGTTCTTATCCAGATTCATTGTAACTATCTCAGGACTGAGGCCAGTGGGTTGTGAGCGATACATTTCATAACAGGTCCGCGTTAGCTCGGCCGCCAGGTCGAGATGATCATGATTCAGACCATGCAGCACACCAAGCGCCAGAGTACCCGGCAGAAAACACACAAAGTGCTCCTACGACAGCATGCAGGAAAAAATTAAGAATAATAACAATAAAAGCTGGTAAAGCTAAGGTTAACGTCAGTTTCCTCACTCGAAAGCGATGTCAGTGACGAAATAATAAATAAATAAATAATAAATAACAAAAAAATTAATTTTATATATTATTATTATCTTTTATTTGTTTAAATTTAAAAAAAATAAATAATAATAAATATATTAAATAATAATAGTAACAACATTATCTATGATGATGATAAGGTCGTTGTTGCTGCTGATTTTACGGAGAGAAATTCCACATTGCCTCGTTCAGCAGCGGTGGAAAGGCTTGTTAGTGCTTCTGCTCAAGTGTTGACAAAGAGTATGTTACTGTTACCTTAATAGGTCACTTCGGTTCACAAGTTGATCCGATCACAAAGGCTTAATCAAAACCGTTATTCATTAATGAACTATAAAAAAATTAAAGTTAATTAATTATTATATATTATATAATAATTAATAACAATTATTATTAGAAATATTATTCATTAATTAAAATTTAAAATGTACTATTCATTATAAATTAGTTGTTTCAGCATTTATCTTGAGAAAACAGCTTCAGAGGCGCATTTTATTTGCCATTCAGAATATGACCTTCTTCATCACGTGCAAACAGTGACTTAGACACTTTGTCTCAAGGACGCTAAAATAGACTTGTTTGCTCCAAGACCTCCATTTATATTCGTCAGATTTTCAATACAAACAACAGAGCTCACAAATATCACTATCCATCTAAAAAGAGAATTCAATAAAAAGTAGGTATCTTGGACCTGCCAATTAACAGAACAATAGAGAGAGAGAGAGAGAAAATGTATGTACTTACCATGTCATTTCTAAACACAGCGTTACTAGAAAGAGTTGAAAGACCTCCAACAAATGAAAACTTTGAAGGCTCAGTTTTGCGCAGCAGATGTTTTTTAATTCCTTCAACTGCTTCCAAGTAATCCTTCAATAACCTACGCGAAAAAGGCAATATAAGTAACACTGCCAATATACATGTACATACAGAGTAAAGCATTCGCCTCAGAAGCAAGCATTGCATGCTGCCAAGTATCAAATTTGATGGAAATCAAAATATACCCCATCATCCTGCATTGAAAATTTTCTGAAGGAAGCAGCTCAAATTACGATTTAAATTACTTGTTTCAGACAGCTTAAGGCGTCAAAAATATCATAATACAAGATATTAATTCAAATTAGAATCAGAGGCATACTACATCACTAAGATTCAAACCAACATCAGGAAGGGCATTCGGGGCTGGCGAGAGTCTACCAAAATAAGATCCAAACCATCGTCAGAAAAGGCATTAAATTTGTGAGCGCCTAAGCTCCAAAAATTGCTACAAAAACTTAACTGAATAGAATGGTATGAGTATTTTATGAATGGTGTGGGCAAAGCAGATTGGAGAAGGTCTATTCGTATCCCGACCCTGGTTAAACTGGGATTCTAGGCAGGACGTTGATGATGAACATGGACTTATATAATTAATTTACTAAAACAGAGTGAATGCGGCCTGGAGGAGGAGGACATTGACCATTTGATGAACTGCAACTTGACCGGTGATGGGGTCACGCGTGAGGATCTCAGAGAGTTCAATGATTGGGCGAGAGACTGTGTCAGACACTGAATTAATGCTGTAAAAGGACACGATAAGAAGAAAAATCAAAACAGAAACTTCAATTCAACCAACAGCATTCTGCACTGCTATTTATACGAGCGAGCAAGGGTTACCATTCGTTGGATTTTCCAGTCTGAAGCCACTGCTTGAGCAAATACTCGTAGTAACTGTCGCACCCGGCACCAACCGACGCGCCAACAGTTTTGTGCATGTCGCCAGTGAATGGGTTGAGAGAGCACGCCACTAGACCATCCAGCTTCTGGAGGCTGTGAATGTGTCGAGATACTGCCACTGCCTTGTCCTAAACATCATATAAAAAAACTTCCCTTTAGCGTGCCTTATTCCTATTCGGGGTCGACACTGAGGGGACTAGATAGGAAATGGAATGTTATAGGAAGTGTCCTTGTCCAAACATCATATACGAAATAAAAATAATGTAAATAAAGTACTTAATGCATGTTTATTACTATATAGTACACTTCAGCATACAAGGTTCTCAATAGAGATCGTTAGGATATATATATATATATATATTATATATATAATATATATATATATATATATATATATATATATATATATATATATATATCTGGAACCTGCCAATTGGCAGAACGTTAAAAAACTGTTTCTTTTACAAGAAACGATGTTCTGTTTTTTTGTACAGAATGCTGAGTGCTTTTAGAGTGCATGTACAATAGGAACATCAATGTACGCTAGTCGTAAATAGTATATACTTTCAAGCTCAAGACATTCTCCTTTATTTTTAATTTCACTAGTTTTTCTATTTGATATGATTTGATAAGATATTTGACACTGTTTTTATATAATAGATCCTAAAATGCAAATTTAGAGTCAACAAGAACTGTTAGTGACGTAATAATATTACAACAGAATGTCCGCGCCTCAGTAAAGAACTCCGTTTAACCAATGCGTTCTTATAACCAACGCTAACTAATGCGTAGTTATAGAGTATTTGACAATAAATTACTCTGACTGACATACATTTATTTATATTCAACTCAAGATTCCGAAGACTAATAAATTACTAAATAACTAATTAAAAATAGACTCATTGATTTTCTTTTAAGACATGCTAAGTAAAAGCAATAACTAGTTGATAGATAAAATTGTAAGTACTTCGTAAATGCTGTTATTTGTGATTCTACTAAGGGCAATGAATTCCAGCTGTATGGTGCCTGCCTCAGCCGTGCTGATCTCAATGAACGATGGCATCTTGCGCCTCATGTTGATTCTGTTACAAGGAACTGCTGTTACTCCGTTGAAACAGGGCAACAGTCTATTTCCCAATTCAATCTACATAGAAACAAAATCAAACATGATCCTGGCTCACTTAATCTACCACATAGAAACAACCAATGAAATCAAATCATAAAAATAAATAACTCTAAAAGCTGCTAAAGCTAAGGTTAACGTTAGTTTCCTCACTCGAAAGCAATGTCAGTGATGGGGAGCCCAGGATTTGAACACCGCACATACTGATCCGCAGTCGAGTATCTTATCGACTTCACCACTTGCTCCAGTCATATCGAGTAAATTCTAAAGTCATAGCTAAAGTCATATCGAGTAAATTAAATGAGTTAAAGCAAAAAAATTTAATTAAGAAAGGTACAAAGCTAGGTAGAACATCTGATTCTGTGCAAAAGAGTTCTTTCGGACAAGATACAGGTGGGTTTTCTTTCCTGATTAGTATCAAGTAAGCATGTCACCAACTTCACAAAATAAAAGTATGAAAAACTATGCTAAAATACTAAAAATGGCATGTTTGGGATGCTAAACAAACGAAATAACGAAGTTTACTTCCATTTTGAATTATAATTAATTATCATTCATAATTATAGTATCTATCATAGATGATTATAGTATATCTCACTCTCTCTCTCTCTCTTAGTGTACTGCCTACTGGCAGGTCCATGGTATATAATGCCCCCACTCTTCTCTGTCTTCTGCTTTACTCTTCATGTCCACATGAGTGGGTCTTTAAATCATCTAACATACCTAATCTCGGCCTGCCCCTGCCTCTATTTCCTTCCATTCTATCTTCTATGACCTCTTTTAATAGACCTTCCCCCTTAGAATGTGTCCTATCCAACTCTTCTTCCTATTTCTTAATACATTTATCAACTGTCTATCTGTACCAATTCCCTCCAAAACTTCCTCATTCATATGTAACCCTTTGAGTCCAGCAAATCCTCTCCAATCTTCATCATGTCCACATTTCCAATGCCTATAGTTTCTTAATATCATAGGAAATATATATTATAGTGTATATATACATAATATATATATATATAATATATATATATATATATAATATATATATATATATTATATATATATAATATATATATTAGACTGACACTTGTTTATATGGCGAAAAAAATGTCCTGTATTTTGCTTGCTCCCACCTTCTAATTTTGTTCCTTTTGGTTTGAAAACAACGCTTATGAATTTTTATGACAATTGCTTAATATTTAGAGGTCGCCCAAGGTCATCAAAATTTGCCCATTATAGCGTACAGTACCCAAAATACCAGTTACTTGATACTTCACAATGAAATCAACTACTAATCATTAAAATTACAGTTATAGCTTGTTTAATCCATCTTACTAGTATTAAATCTTATCCATTAAAGTGTTTATTATAAATTAATTATTGTCAGTGGTGCCGGAATCAAAGTACAGTATATGATTAATTATAGTTGCATTGTAGCTTAAGAAGTTTCTAATAAAAGTAGCGAGTTAGAAGCAACTGACTGCTCTACAGTTCGATTTTATTAGCAGTTGGATGCAGCCGGCGATGGTCTGCAACTACTTGTAGGAGAAATTGAAGATCTTCTTCACCTTTAGTGAGTGTCTTATTGTATGTTTGAATAAGTGCAACTCCTCTCTCGGCAATGTTATTGACAACTTTAATGGTTGCTAAGCGGCATTTAGCTACATTGTACTCATCTAGTGAACTCCAGTTTTCTGGATCTGATGACAAAAAGTCTGTTGGTAACTGTAAATTTCTAAACAGATTCATGCTGTTGCTAGTCACAAACTGATCCAAGGTGCACGATTGCAAATTATTCAAATCAATAGTTGCTTTCTTCAGCGGCTTGGGTGCCCCTTGTTTGTTCATTGCGGAAACCATGAGCCTTTTTGTTGCTGGGTAGACCCTATCATCGAACAATGCCAAGCAAACGAGTTCCTCTGAGAGATACCATAGATGAGATGCCAGTTTCTTAACTGTGGCTCTTGGTATTCCTTGATGTATGGAGGAATATTCGCACAGGCTAGTTAGCAGTTGTAAGTCACTGAGAGGTGTTGAGATAGCCATAGGTGCCGTTATCCAAGCCTTCAGATACAATCTCACTGCAAAGATTGCAAGATCTCTTAACCCTTTTTCCTCTCTAGCAGTCAGCTTGAACTGTTTTCGAAATAGCCATATCTTGAGGGCATAGAGTACCTTCGCCATCCATCTAGCATCATGCATAGCTCCAGGGGCTCTGAAACTAATGCCTTTTGGAGGAGCTTCACCAAAGAAAATGATGGATAATTCCAATAATTCGCGATAATCAGCTCTTGCTTGATTTTCATTAAGATGATGATGTGTAAATTGCAGAACTTCATCACGAACATCAACAGTGGTTCTCCACACGTAGTTATCAGTGGGTCCGGGACAATACTGTTGTATGTCAATGCTATGCCACTGTTCTTTGAATCTTTTGAACAACTGGATATCGGGTCCATAAGTTCCACCTATGCTCTGTTCAAAAGCAGTACCAATTATCAACTCATTAATATGATGACGGCAGGCAAAATAGAGTAGATTTTTCTGCAGTTTTTGCTCCAATAATACACAAGTCCCAGCCTTATTACCAGTGTTTGCAGCTGTTGTATCAAAACATATGGCACCGATGTTATCTTGCAGCTTCCATGCCTTTATTAGGCTTTCAACTGCAGATGCTTGTGATTCTCCAGTCCCGGAAATTAATTTTGGAACACCCAAAAGCTGGCAGATGTTTGCACATACATATTATAAAAGAAATCCATAAAACTATAGTGTGTAAATATTCAATGACCTTGGGCGACCTCTAAATATTACTCGATTTCAATTATTTTTTTTCTCAGTCAGTTTTATGCCAAATGGAAGCAATTGAGAGGATGGGAGCATAAATTTTCTGTCTTTCGCTTTTAAGGGACAGTCTAATATATATATACATGATATATATATAATATATATATATATATATATATATATATATATATATACAGTATATATATATATAAATTATATATATCTATATATATATATTATAGTATATATCAGTCATAATTAGAGTATCTATCATAGATGATGGTTGAGCGCCTCGGGGTTGCTACATACAACAAATTTGACTCCGGTAATTTTTGTTGTGTTTTTGTAATTATCTCGCGTTTTAGCTTATAGTCGACTTAATGAGTAACGTATCGAAAAGCGCTAATTGTACTGATTCTTATCATATTATTGGATATATCATCTATAAGAGATAACACAGTTTAATTCAATAACTTTAAAACTTATATCACGTGCTAATCACTGGACTGTCATGGCTGCTGTCGTCTAGCTTTCAACGGTCATCATATCTATCGGAAGTTGTTAACGATCATTATTTATACGGCTAGCATAGTATCCTTCCGTTAACAATCCATGTGGATTATCTCTACTCTGACTGTGATCTTTGATGGATTGAAGAGTATTATATATTTGACTTTATGATGAATAAGACCTGCCAGCTGCTAGCTGCAGCAGGTAATGTCAGCCAGCTGCTGACTACCGCTGCTAAGAGACCTATTATGTACACAGCTGCCAGGCTGTTCAACATTCGCCACTCCACTAACATCAGCAGCTGCATCAACAGCTGTGCGCTACAGGCCCTGTCGGCTCATGGGCTGTTGAACTACAGAGGCTGCAGAGGTGGACGGTTTAAACAGAGACCTATTCCTGTTCATACCACATCAAGAATTCAGAGTCACCCAACCCAGCTCACGCAGAGGAACTTAACTCACACGGCTCTCATACAAAACTCTGGTATCATTCGAATTAAACCTTGTAATTTAAAATCATCTAGCCCTTATTCTGCCATCAGAGGATTTAATGCCCCTCTGACGTCTGTGTACATTCTCAACATACGTTCTCTAGCCAAACCTCACGCAGTTGACAACTTAGCTGCCGACCTCACATCCATGTCTATTGACCTGGCCATAATATCGGAGACACATCTCAAGGCGAAGCATAAGGATGAAGTGGTCAACATAGATGGGTATAACATACACCGGTTGGATAGGTTAGGTAGACGAGGTGGTGGCGTGGCCATATATGCCCGAGACTCGTTGAATAGCGAATTAGTGAACACTGACTATAGCAATTCAGATTACGAACTTCTGTGGGTCAAATGTTTCTCACAAATCTCAGTCTATAGCTGTGGGTGCATTGTATCACCAGCCCAATCCTGTTTATAGCATTGATAACTTTCTTGCCTTTTTTGAAGGATCATATGAGCAACTCTTTAGATTACATGGCTTTGATTATGCTATATTAGGGGGTGACTTTAACCAGTTGAATTCTAATTTAATTTCGCATAATACGGGTCTGGTTGATTTAACCAAAGAACCTACTAGAGGTCAAAATCAACTAGACCATATTCTTTCAATTGACGATCTTTTTGATAACATTAAGGTCATTAACTCTACAGTAACTAGCGACCACAGTGCTATTGTAGCTTATTCTGGTGCTCAAATTTTATGTATTACTAAAAGAAAGCATAGGGTTACATTTCGCCCGAAATCCCCTTCTCTTAATGCTTGTTACCTTAACTACTTATCTAACAATAATGTCTTTAAAGACATATCTGACTTGGATGTGCAAGACATGTTTGATGAGTTTTATTTGATTGCTCGGAAGCTGCAAGATGATTTCTTTCCTCCAAAGAAAATAACATTAACCTCTAATGACCCTAGCTTTGTATCGCCAGAAATCAAGAGTTTGTTACGACGAAAGAATGCTCTGATGCGCTCTGGCAAGATTGAAAAGGAAAACTCTCTTGCTAAAAAAATTGGTAATCTAATTGCTAAAGCTAATTCTAAGCAGCTATCGCATCTCAATACAGATTCATCAACGGCTGAACTATGGCAAATGGTGAAGCAATGTTTAGGGAAAAAAATCTAAGCATCTAGTCCCTGGTAATATCACTGCTGACTCCCTTAACGATCATTATGCTAATATATCAGCTGACCCTAAATATTCTGCGCCTATCTTCAAAAGTACCAATTCTAAGGCAGATTTGAAACCACTTTCTGAATTTCAAGTTGTTAATATATTGAACAACCTGACGCCAACTGCTACTGGTTTGGATGGTCTAACTGCCTGGTTTCTCAGGTTGTCTGCTCCTGTATTCTGTCAACCTCTAACAACACTTTTAAATGCTTCCATGGCACAGTCTGTTGTTCCTAATCAGTGGAAAACTTCTTGTATAATACCTTTGTCTAAAGTTTCTAAACCCTCTACACTCCGCTCCTACACCCTACACACAAACTACACTACACTCTGATTTTCGTCCTATCTCCATCACCCCTGTTCTTTCCAGACTTTGTGAGAGAGTCATCATTTCAACTTACATTTATCCTGCTCTATTAAGTCCTCCTGCTACACTTTGTTTATATGACCAGTTCGCCTTCAGGCCAACCGGATCTACCACAGGTGCCCTGATAGCACTCTATCAGAGTATCTCACAAATGTTGTCAAGTAGTCCCTTTGTCAGAGTCATTGTTCTAGATTTTAGCAAAGCTTTTGATCGGATCAGACTTCAACTGTTATTGAAAAGTTTGCTGATCTGAACATACCACCTAGCATCCATAATTGGCTTGTTAGTTTCTTTACTGGCCGTCAACATTGTACTAAATTTGATGGCAATGTATCCTCTACTGCAAATATTTAAGCTAGTGTTGTTCAAGGTTCAGCTATTGGTCCCGCTTCATATTCCATTACTGCTTTAAACATTTAAAGATTTAAGAGCTATCCACTCTCATAATGACATTATTAAGTTCGCTGATGATACATACCTCATTATCCCATCTCAGTATCTTTATACCACTGACAATGAACTTGCTAACATTGACTTGTGGTCCAGTAAGAACAATCTACAGTTTAAATAAGTCGAAATCTCGTGAACTTCTTTTCCATCCTCCGTGATCTAGATTTCTAGCAAGTTCTGTGCCGCCGCTCCTAGTTGGAATTGTTAGAGTCAACACCTTGAAGTGCTTAGGTGTTACACTGCAATCAAACTTTTCTTTTTCTGTCCATGTTGATGATACAATTAGCAGTTGCTCTTCTAATCTTTTTGCCATTCGTACTCTAAAATCAAAAGGTCTTAATTCTGACCTAATTGTCACTGTCTTTAAATCTATTGTACTCTCCAAGTTAACATATGCATCACAATTTTGGTGGGGTTATGTTGGTTCCTCCGAGAGTGAACACCTTGAAGCCTTCCTCAGGAAGGCTACAAGATGTAACTTCTATGATGGAGTACGATCTTTTGCGGATATTGCTGCCGATGCAGATGAGAAATTGTTTAACGCTATCATCAGTAACAAACAGCATGTCCTGCACCGGCTTCTTCCGCCGCTTAAAGATAATTTTAACTTTAAGCTCAGGGAGAGGGCTCACCCTTTCTCTCTACCATCTAAGCGCACACCTTTGATGGATAAGAACTTTATAATTAGAATGCTATATAAAGACTCTTATTAAGTTTTTTAAACAATGTCTGCTTATGTTTATTACTTTCTATATTGCCATTTGTGTGTGTGTACGTTTTCTGCGGTATGTCAGATTTCATGTAATAAACGAATATAATAATAATGATTATAGTATATATCAGTCATAATGATAGAATTACCGCTCTATCTAAGAAGACGTGATCCTGCGACAAGTAGAAGGCGCTAAGAAGACCTCCGAGAACACGAATGGTTATCTCAAAGAGCTGCACCTCCGTGTCACGCTCATAGTTCATGCTCTCCGCCACCCACTTCCTCGCTTCAGCAAATTCTGCACATCACAGTCAGACAAGTTTATAGAGCCCCTAATCATCAGCATCATCATTATCTTCCTTGGAATCCCAGTTTAAATAGGGTCAGGATACAATAGAGCCCCTAATCGAATGTTGAAAATTATACTAAATAAAATTAGACTATATCATATTGAATTATATATAAGATCATATTTAAATATTTCATATCAGATCAGATTAGATTACATAATGTTAAATTATAGCAGGGGGTGCTGAAGGATTCCATAACAGGCAGGGTAGATGAGTCAGCTAAAATTGGTTGATTTTACAGCTGAGATAACTCTGTGGATTAGAAATTGGAATAGCTACTGATTACTTACTAAGCTGCTCAGATGAAACAATCAAATTAAACAAGGCAAAATACACACAGATAAATCAATGTACCTCAAACTCTCCATTGACCACTTAAAAGTACCCGAAGATTCGTAAACAGAGATGCCTAATAATTTCATTAAATAACAGGTATTGTTTTCAATGCATATATAATTAACAGTTTGATTACTATATTTACAGTGATACATTGCATGTTGATTAAATAACAATAAATTGCATGTCGATTAGCTGGTAGACAATTAGAATCCTAATAGCAAATAAACCAGCAGAGATGTCACGGTAGCATAGTTTTCTTAGTGAGTTAGCTTTGGCTTTCATCAGCTACGCTTGGAAGCTAAGAAAAAAGGGTACAGCCAAGTGTAGCGTAGTTTCCAGATAGCAAAGCCAGTGATGGGGAGAGCACATGATTTGAAGCCTGCAGCTACTGATCCGTTGTAGAAAAGCTTGCCAACAAGCTAGCAGTTCATCCAATATTGTCAGTTATCATACCACGAATCTAGAAAGCAAAAAGCTGGTAAAGCTAAGGTTAACGTCAGTTTCCTCACTCGAAAGCGATGTCAGTGACGGGCGAGCCCAGGATTTGAACCCGCATCAACTGATCCGCGGTCGAGTATCTTACCGACTTCGCCACTGGCTCCAGCCTTATTAACAGTATTAAACCCTTATTATTATTATTAGAGTCAGAGAGGCTCGGGTTACAAACCTGTGCTCTCTTGCTAATCAAGCAACTGTGCTATCAACTCACCACCCAGGTCTTGTTGAAGTAATGTACATACCTGCCCTAGTTAACAGTTACTGGCTTACTGTGTTATAGTAACAAACCTGTGATCTAAGCAACCTTGGCACCGTGCAATTAACCACCTAGGTCTTCTTGAAGTATTGTACATACCTGCTCTAATTAATAGTTACTGGCTTACTATGTACTAGTTACAAACCCTTATTAATAGTTACAAACCCTTATTAACATAATAGTAATAAAGGTTTAACGTCCGTTTCCTCATACAAGGATGATGTCAGGGACCTTATTAACAGTTACAAACCCTTATTAACAGTTACAAACCCTTATTAACAGTTACAAACCCTTATTAATAGTTACAAACCTTTATTAACAGTAGCAAACCCTTATTAATAGTTACAAACCCTTATTGAGACCCATGATATACATGGTATCGAGAGAATCAACAATAGTTAGCCCCACCCCCATCCACTCCTGCCCGGACTTGCTCAAAGGCTTCAACTCGTCCATACCCCAAGCATACTTCTTGTACGCACTCCAGCCGTGCATGAATGCATCCACTATCATCTTCTGCTTGGCATTCTTGGGTCCTACTCATACCAAGACAATACACACAGAACAATAGCATATTTTTATATTATTTTATAAAAGTATTATTTCATAATACCATCTTATTTGAAAACAGCTCCGAAATTAGTATATTTTCAATATGTACAATTCTTTTAAAGGTTTTACAAATTATACGAAAGTTGTAGTTATGGGAAGTACAAATTCACACTCTTAATTGAAAAATTAAAAATCGAGAATTTTTGGCCCTCATTTGATTCCAGTAAGACACTTCCAAAATTTATAAATATCCTGAATTTACGTTATAGTTCATACCGAAAAAGTACACACCTGTAAAAACTGATAATGGTATACTTCCACTTTGTAAAATATCCTCATCCTTCTGAAAATAAAATAACAGAACATTGCTATTTATAATTGATATTTATGTCAAAAAAAGTTAGATGACTTTATAAAATGCTATAGGCACATATTTATAAATGTAAATAACATTTTTCACCATCACAGTTAAAATAAAAATGTAGAACTTTCTGTGAATATTGAGTGTAATTTAGCTTCATACTATTTTCAAGATGCACATGTAGAGAGTAACAAGTAACAAATTCGCTAGAAGCAGTGATAGAAAAGACGAAGGAAAAAATAATTTATTGCAAATGAACACCTTAAGAGGAAAATAAGTTTCGCAGTACATAACAGAGGCAGCTCATAAGAAATTATTTAAAATAATATAAGCACAATGAAGCCAAAATCTGAAATTTGATAAAGTAAAAGATGCGAAATTTTAAGTTAATTAAAAATATTTTCAATTACTCATTCTTATTTTAAACTGAAATTTTTAACTCCATATTCAAGTTCTGATTAGAGATTGTTATTTAATGGATTTGTTAAAAATTAACAGCAGTCGAATAACAGTAACAGCTTACATAATTTATCACAATTGCAACTAATAGAAACTGTAATCTTTACACAATTATTTAATAAAAGTAAAATATTAAACCTGATAAATAATTATTTTATACAATTCAATTTTAAATTAAATATTCTAGAAGTTAAATTCACACTAGGATGATATTTTGAAAGAAGTCATGCCAAATATGATTAAAATTTGATTATACAAATTTATAAGCTTAAAACCTTTTCTAAACGCTTAATGTCAATAGCCAATGGTACCGGTGCTGGTTGATTTTCCACACTGTCATCACCTCTGCTTCTAAAAGTCGGTATAATTTGAATTAAATCTCTTTGGACAGCAATAGTCGAGTTTTTAGAATTTGATATATGAGCAACATATTCAATAGATTTTTTCGATGATATCTGTTCAATAGATGCTTTTTCTTTCTCGGCCGTCAGACTAAATAGTTCAACAGGAGCAATTCTATCTGCGTCAGGTTTTCTCTGCTTAGTAGCAAAAAACTGTTCACGCCAATCCAAAAGGATGTAGATTAGGAGTACCAATATCGAAGCGAGTATAATGAAACAAAATCGTCGATATAAACGTGCCATATTTTTTCTCTTGTACTTCAATAATTAGACTTTCTAAAATAGTAAAATATTTAAGTAAATGCAACTATAGCTATGCTGAATTTGGAAAACTAACTAGTGAATGAAAAACAATTTTTGTATATATATAGAATAATGCAAATACTTGAACAAGCAAATACACTTATGCATTTTTACTAGCACATCTAAATACTGCAAAAAAGGACATCAATGTGTTCCAAAACCAGAGCAGTGTCAAGGACTTAAGAATATGCATGATAAGGACATCTTCAATTCATTCAAAATAATAGAATTAATATACAGAAATATTAACAATACACTGCTGACTATAAGTTTAAGCCTCCTCAATGGGAAACCACCTCAGAAGCCATACTTTTCCCAAGCTATCTATGCAACATAAGGTATGGATAAGGCATAGACTTTGTGAAGGGACAAACTTGGTGACCTAATGGGTGCTCTTATGGAGCGAGAAAGCAGATTTTGAGTATGAATGTACCTTGAACCTGCCACTTGGCAGTGCACTAAAGAGATTTATAAGTTTAAGTTAAACCCCCATAAAAGAGTAAAATGATAAACAAAAAATGATAAGTAAAATGAAATCATAAGTAAAATGATCATTGATCATGATTATGCACAGATTTAATACCACATGTTAACCATTAGGCACTTTAGTCAATTACCCATTTTATCAGTCTTAGATTTTACTCTCTGATCAGCCCTACCAGAAATTGATCCCAGGCCACCAGGAACAATCATTTAAAATTTCATGACAATACCAAACACAGTAATACACTCAGCTATCGAGACATTATAAATTGCTCATTTCACACTGGCCTCATTTTTTTGAAATAACTAGAGCTTTTCACAATATAAATTAATTCAATTCTTTTATTATCAAATATAACTAGGTCATATCATATCACATAACCAGGAAAATTTATAAAACTGTTTCAATTTGAGCTCTTCAAGCAAGCATAGACAAATCGTAACCAACTAAAATATTTTTAAAACTATTTTTGGAATTAAATGTAAAATATATTATCTGTAAAAATATACGTACATTATCTGTTATCATTGTTCCTAATGTCTAAAAATTTGCATACATGGCGAGAAGTCATTTCCTATAGCAGGTCTCAAAATGTGAAATGAACTTCCACATTCAATAGGATATTCTGATTTGCCCAATAGATTTTAAAAAATCTAGAAAACATCTTCATGAATGATCCTTCCATGTAAATTCGTTGCTCCAATCTATTTGAAACATCTCGCAGACTTTGGTATTTTAGAAGCATTGATATATGATAGTGTTTTGACTTGCAATTATGCAAGTCAAAACTTGCAATTATGAAGCTTGTAATTATGTGTACTTCATTGAATATTGTCGATTTTACTGTCATTATTGTAAAGTATAGAGACGCGTTTGCATGACATAATATGTGCAATTTTATGATGTTCCAATTGCTATAAATCCACAGGTTTATCCAGGGGATGGCCACTATTGGATTTTATTAACTTTTAACCCTGCTAATATTTGCTGACTTATCAGATGATTTATCATCTCAAATTCCACCGGTTAAGCTTGTCACTTGCCTTCTAAAGTTTAAAGGCACTGGGAACTATTCTCAGGGAAATTTTAAGCGCGAAAGATTGTACTAGCTAATAGCAGAGCTCAATGATCTTCAATAGGTTTGAATTCTTGGAAATCTGATTTTATCGAGTTAGCCTGAAGTTGCAATAGAGATTGTTTCAGAAAACGCAAAAACTGAATATTAAGTTATAAGGGCAACAATGACCAAATCTATAACTTCTTAAAAGTTACTTTTATAGCTTGCAAAATAAAATGGGCCAATACTCAACTACATTAAACATGAAAAATTAATGGACGACAGCAGCGCTCTATTTGTGATTAGATTGCGGGATTTAGCGCACTTGGTTTAGTTGCGCTTCAATAATCAAGGTTAAGCTACATCAGCCTAGGTTAGTATTTATGTGGTGACCACCTTGGAAGACCGAGTGTTGACAGCTTTGAAGGAAAGAATCGCATGGTGATGGAAGGTTATTCTTAAATCCGCACTGGCTGCATATGAGGTGTCATCAAAAGGCAAAGATTACTAATAATCATGGAGAGGAAGCAGGAAATAGGACTTAAACAAGCATCCGTGCTTCCTGACTCAGTGTGCCGTTATGTTTATGATTAATTACATTTTTCTAATTCTTTCAACCAGTTCTGCCATTTCGGGCAACATAGTTCATTTCTACCAATATAGGCCTATAACAAAAATAAAAACTGAATAACATGACTAAATAATAGGCCTACAATTTATACGCTAGAACTTGTATCTACTTTGACTCATCTTTTAACATGCATCTTTTTGATGCATTTATTAACATATCAAACCGGCAGACCGTGTCTATTTGAAACAAACATTTGTGAAAACCACATATAACTTTTATATGTCTAAATAGTAGCTCTACAATTAATCAAAATAGGAGAATTCGCCACCTAATAAAAAATAGATATAATAGCAATTTATGCGAAATGAACATAAAATCAAACAAAAACTCAAAACATACACGACGAATACAGAAAACATCACATTATAGTTAAACACTTTTATAAATTAATTCTAATCCAAATATAAGTTAATAACCACATAATAGCCTTACAATATCCTTTTAACGATCTAAGCCCTGTCCCTTCACGCCATATCCGTATAACATGATTATAATATCATCATGATGAATATAGATGCAATAATACTGTATAATACTAAAACGTCAAACGAAAAGTAGCGAACTTTAATGTCGCGAAAACTGTAAACAATAAACGACCAGAGCTTTGGAAAATCTAAAATAAAACAGAGACACATGTTCGTTGGACAGCAAGATAAGATAATTATATATAATCATAATAACAACAACAATTAGAGTGCTACAGTCATCAATGACAACATCGAGCACTATTGAGACAAAATCAAGCCGGTGAGCAAAAAAAGAAGATCCAAAAAAATCCATAATCCAGAAATTCAGTCCAAAGTAAAGGGAGTTAAAGAAAAGGTGGTTTAGACGCAGGTCGCTGCCCATGGACACTGTGGAAAAGAGAGATGGAAAAGATAGGTCTTCAACTGCTTATCGAACTGCTCATAGGAAAGCAAAGGCTGATGTGATTCAAATGAAGATTTCCGAAGATTGGATGGAAGAGAATTCCAGATCTGCGGTGCAGCATGCTGGAAAGCACGATTAGATAGCTTATAGCGTGAAGGTAAGCTAGGTTTCACAAGAGTAATTAACTTAGAAGACCGAGTAATAGCAGGCTGCATCACTTTAATCTAGTGAGACATACAAGTTTGTCCAGGGCTGGTGATGGACTTATAGGTTAACGAAGCTGTTTTGTAAATGATACGCTCTTTAATCTTCAGCCAGTGCAAAGACTTCAAAATAGGCGTAACATGTGAGTACTTGGAACTACAAAAAATTGCTCGAGCAAGAGAAAAATAATAATAATAATAATAAATAATAAAGGTTTTAAGTCCGTTTCCTCATACAATTATGATGTCAGGGACTTCCCCCATTGCATGATGACTATAGCGCGCAATTAGCTTGCCAAATTAAAAAAGAATATTAATTCTTCTGAGTAAATTTGTTTTAATGTCTCAATAGCGTAGAATGTCTCAATAGCGTAGGGTTAACATCATGAAGTTTTAAATGACAGATTCAAATGTGAATTGAACTCTCGCGGGTTCGAATCCCAGCCGCGCTGATCTGAGGGTAAAATCTCGGATATTCCCAGGACTGGTTACACAGAAAATGGTCTAAATTCCCTAACGGTTTAATAATAATAATAATAACACACATTATAGTGAAATGATCAACTACGTTGATATCTATCACTGTTAATACCACATGTTAAATCCGTAAGGCAATTTCTTTCCATTTCTGTGTAACCAGTCCAGTGAATGTCCGAGATTTTACTCTCAGATCAGCGCGGCTGGGATTCGAACCCACGAGGATTCAATTCACCTCAGGATCTGTCATTTAAAACTTCATGACGTTACCCCTAGGCTATTGAGACATTCAATAAACATGTGGTATTAAACATGTGGTATTAAAAGTGATAGATATCGACATAGTTGGTCATTTCACTATAATGCGTGTTGACTGTACTTATTTTATTGTGGTTATTACTGTCATAATTGTAAAGTATAGAGACGCTTTTGCTATCTTTTTTAAATTTTATTATTTTGGACGTCATGTTTTGACAGGACTGTTTATTTATTTATTTATAATAAATAAATTGATTTTTGATGAAATCTAGCGTCTTGGGGGAATAGTTTTAGACTTGATTAATTACATTGGCGTACTATTAACTTGGTTCATAGTTCTATGTTATATTGTTAATCAGTTATACAGTTATTTTGTTGAAAAATCAATTTACAGTTTTGACCGTTATTTTACCGTTATAGTTTATTCCGTTGCAGTTATTTTATACTGCTTTTACTGTTTAAATTGTTAAAGTTATAGTGTTTATATTTTGATTGTTAGTTAATTATTGCGATTTTGTATCATTTTATGTAATTTGTGTAATACTATATTGTAATTTATACTGTACTTTCTGTGTTGTTTACAATTACTGATAAGTCAGTTTTGTAAGCATGTTTCGATCGAGAATTCCGGTTAATTCTCTTCGAAGCAATATTTCCCTTTGCTCTCTTAACATTCGATCCCTCTCCAACTCAGGCCATATCATTGCTTTGCATGATTTGGCTGAGACTCACAAGTTTGACTGTTTTGCCATCAGTGCAACTTGGCTATTGTCGCGAACAGCCTTACTGCCTGCTCGTCCTCGAGCGGTTGTCTACATCTGTACTCACTCTCCGGCCGGCAGTGTTTCGAGACGGCAGCTTTTTCGTCGAATGTTTTACTAAAGGTACCGCTTGTCAGGAGGAACCGAGGTGCTGCGTCTTCAGATGATACTTCTTTCCGCGTATCATCCGTCTCGATAGGCATTTCTTGTTCGTTTCCTACTGAGTAGGCCGAGGTCCAACCCCCCTTGTCTACTTCGTAATTGGGTTCTCGGGAACCCGGTGCACAGCGTCGACGCTGGCCCGAGTCGGGAGTAGAAGCATACTCCACGTCTTCTACGTATTTAGACGATGAAGGTTGAGCTTCTTCCATGCTCCCTTGGTAGATTCTATACCGTGATATTCGTGGTTCTCGGGGCGAAGTGATATGGTGACCCGAACCGGGGAGTGGAAGCGTCTGCAATCTTTCAGGCGACTACGATTTAGTTTTCGCTCTGCTTCCTAGTATTCTAACTTGTAGTAGTAGATAATTATATGATTGGTTGTTTTAACTGCGACGACCTTTATCTTCTTTACCCTATTAAAACTTCCCTATATCCCTTTTTAGACTTATTCTTCCCTATCCTTTTAATATTGGTCTTCCCGTAGTTCCTGTTCTCGTCCATCGTTGCTGAAGTGGTGTAATGGGCCTTTCGCTTAATGTGGTGAAATTCGTGGATAGTCTGCTGGTCATTGGTAATCCCGCTTCTGCATCCTTTTAATACTGGTCTTCCCGTAGTTCCTTCTCTCGTCCATCATTTCTGAAGGTGGTACAATGGCTTCCGTGTAGTCACTATGAAATCCGTGGATAGTCAACTGGTCATTAGTAATCCTGCTCCCACCTGCAGAGACGAACTCCATCAAGACGCTTAGCAAATACCTGCAGAGACGAACTCCGTCCAGGTAATGCCGTCGCTAGCCCCCGCCTGCAGAGACGAACTCCGTCCAGGCGCCTAACAAATACCTGGAGAGACTAATTCCGTCCAGGTAATGCCGTCGCTAGATTACCGCCTGCAGAGACACACTCGACCCAGGCGCTTAGCAAATACCCGCAGAGACGGACTCGACCCGAGTATTGCCGTGGACTACCAGCCTCCCGCCTGCAGAGACACACTCAGAGCATCTATCTCTCCAGCTCCTAACTTGACTCCTCATACTCCAGTAGAGACTCATTCCAAGGATGAGCTTTCTTATTTCACTCCAGTTACAATTGAAGAGATTACTAAATTAGTTTTAGACTCTCCAGCCAAACATTGTGACTTGGACCCTATCCCAGCCTCTCTTTTAAAGAAGTGTATTCATATACTTGGTCTGGTATTAACATTGATTGTTAATCTCTCTCTCTCTCTACTGGCATATTTCCTTGCGCTTTTAAGCGTGCAGTTATTACTCCATTGCTTAAAAAGCCCACACTGGATAAGGAATTATTGTCGAATTACAGGCCTATATCTAATCTGTCATACATATCTAAGCTTACTGAATGAATTGTTCTCCAGAGGCTTTCTATTCATCTCTCTTACAATGATCTATTTAATAAGCATCAAGCTGCTTATACTAAGCATCGTTCAACTGAAACGGTGCTTTTCTATCTGTGTGCAATTCTATTGTTAATGCCATGTGCACACAACGCTTAACTGGTTTATGTATGCTTGATCTTTCGGCCGCTTTTGATACCATTGATCACAATATTCTTCTGGAACGTCTTTCTTCCTGGTTCGGTATTCGTGGAATTGTTCTTGATTGGTTTTCGTCCTATCTGACGGATCGTTCTTTTAGTGTGAAAGTGATGGAGTACATCTCTTCACCTTCCCACTTAAAGTATGGTGTGCCTCAAGGCTCCGTTCTTGGTCCTATCCTCTTCAACCTATAAATAACACACTTGACCCCTAACTCCTACTCTGATGCTGAAACCCTCCTGCAACAAAGTTTTCAGTCTATATCCTCTTGGATGTCTGCTAATTTGTTGGCACTTAATCCATCTAAGACTGAATTCTTGTTGGTCGGGACACCTCAACAGCTTCTGAAGCTGAATGGGAAAACTCTTTCGTTATCTTCGGGTATTAAAATATCACTTGTTTCTTCTGTGAGAAATCTCGGTGTTATCCTTGATAAACACCTAACCTTCCACGAACACATAACTAAAACTTCACAAGCATGTTTCTTTCATATCCGCGATCTTTGTCGAATACGTCCATATTTGTCACGTGAGACAGCTGCTACAATAGGTGCTGCCATTGTGCAATCGAAATTGGACTACTGCGATTCCCTGTTTTTAAATCTCCCTGGCTGTGAGATTGATCGGTTGCAGTTTGTCCACAATTCTCTTGCGCGAGCAATTTTTTGTAGTTCCAAGTACTCACATGTTACGCTCATTTTAAAGTCTTTGCACTGGCTAAAGATTAAAGAGCGAATCGTTTACAAAACAGCTTCGTTGACCTATAAGTCCATCACCATCCCTGGACAAACTTGTATGTCTCACTTGATTAAAGTGATGCAGCCTGCTGTTACTCGGTCTTCTAAATTAACTACTCTTGTGAGACCTAGCTTACCTTCGCGCTCTAAGCTATCTAATCGTTCTTTCCAGCATGCTGCATCGCAGATCTGGAATTCTCTTCCATCCAATCTTCGGAAATCTTCATTTGAAGCACATCGGCCTTTGCTTTCCTATGATCAGTTCCATAGGCAGTTGAAGACCTATCTTTTCCATCTCTCCTTTCCATCCAGTGTCCATGAGCAGCGACCTGCGCCTAAACCTCCTTTTCTTTAATTCCCTTCACTATGGACTTGATTATCTGGATTTTGGAATTTGCACCGTTTTGGACCTTCATTTTGCTCGCCGGCTTGATTTTGTCTCAATAGTGCTCGATGTTGTCATTGATGACAGTAGCACTCTAATTGTTGTTATTATTATTAGTTGTTGTTGAATCGTCAACGTTGTTGTTATTTTGATTTTAAGTGGTTGGTGAAGAAACTTTTGTTACATGACTGGTCTCCATTTACAATTGACCAATCAGAATTCGGCGTGGTTATTTTTAAAACAAAACATAAACATAAACGTATGGTAAACAACTAAAACTATTTTAATTCTCGTTTTAATTTAATAAGTTGCGAATAATCCCAGTGATAATGGTTATTCTTGCTGCTTATAACTCGATTGAATGTTTGAAAACGAAGAAGCCGAAATCGTTGAATACGATTTAATTTATGCTTGGCATAAATTAGTGATCAAAAATAAAAATGTTCGATCTCATAAAAAGCTGCTCTGTGTGCGGATTTACAGTAACGTCTAGAAATTCAATTGACCGATCTTGAGCTGAATCAATTTCGTGGGTTCGATTCTACAGGGCCTAGCTAATCAGAGAATAAAATCTCAGACATTTATAGGGTCACTTAAAGAATAGTGGACCCTAAACTTCACAGTTCACACGAGGACCAAGCTGAATTCTAGCATCGTTTAGTCAAGTTTCTTGTTATGAAAGCCTTTTATTTGATAATGCACGGGATATGAGTACGGAATATGATTCCTGGATTAACAGAAGTATTCATATAGTTTGACACCTTACCGATATTCACTTAGTTCACGTGGTATTAGACTAAATTTTTATTCACCACATCTACCACAAATTTTGCCAATAGAGAGAAGAGCTTAAGTGCATCTCCAATAGGAAATCTTATAGATAGATGATTGCCCTTTGAAGCTTTTTGTTATATTATAGGTCACTGCATAATCAGTGGTTAAAGTGGTGAGTGAATGCAGGGAACTAGGTCCTCCTAGCTCTCATTTTTCTGAGATGCATTCTCCTGCTAGGGGCTAATATTAGGTACTAGGAGACATGTAAATACATTGCACAGGCTAAAAAATTGTGACTGTTCCATAGCTCTTAATTCTCACTTTAACCACTGTCACATTTCTTATAGTTTCCTGATGTTGTTTAATAAGAAGCATATAGGACAACTTTAAGCATTAATAATAGGAACAAATAGAGTACTACTGCCGTCCATGACAACATCGAGCAATATTGAGAAAAATCCAAGATGTTGAGCAAAAGGAAGGTTCAAAACAGTACAAATTCCAAAAAATCATTTACAAAGAATCATTTACTTTGAATGCACGGAATATGAGTACGGTATATGAAACCCTTGATCTACCTAAGTATTCATATAGTTCCATCTAATTAGACATTACTGAGTCTGTTTTATATTATATAATCATTTATTGCAAAATTTTGTTTATATATTTTGCAATTAGGTAAAATAATTTAATCGTAATGTAATGCAATGAGTTATGTCATTAGTTAATCGAATTGGCAGTGATATGTCTAGCTCTACCGCGATGTCTTTGAAAGGTGGTAGCATGGAATCTAAACCCGCGTATAGGCGTACACCTGTCTTTAAGACTAAACGCCGTTTGGGTGGTGCAGCAAATTCATCTCTGAACAAGAACACTAGTTGTAAGTATTTTATTTTCTTTCAATTGCTTTCTTAGGTTTCTGTTGTAATCTCTCAGAGACTGTCGTATTAGCTTACCATATTAATGTTACTTTATATTATTTGTAGCAGAATAAAATTGATTACATGTATATCTTCAATTTGCTATAGACATTATATGACCTAATGTTTCTACCAATTTTACTTTAAATTTTGGTATTGGCATATTGCACTTCTGTTTAGGGCAATTATAACTGGATTCTTACCTTGAATGTATTTCTGCGTAAATTACTCTCTTCCACATTTGCAAATAGCATTATACATGTTGTTCACAATACTCTTCCGAGGAGTCTAAATAGGCTGTCCATATGTCTATAAAAACAAAACTTTGTTCTAAATATCATAGAATGTACTAATTAATGGCTAATAAATTGAACAACAATATGGCTTTTGTCAACTTTTATACAAATATTTTAATTATGCATTTTTCCTCTATGAAGAGTTCCTATAATTGATCTTGGATGTATATCCAAGAGCAATGATATATCTTATCTTATCGACATCGCCACTGGCTGGATGATGTTGGTAAGATACTCGATCACGGATCAGTATGTGTGGGGTTCAAATCCTGGGCTCGCCTGTCCTGACATTGATTTCGAGTGAGGAAACTGACGTTAACATTAGCTTTACCAGCTTTGCTTTTATATGTTATTAGTGAACTCTACACTGGTGAAACGATCTCTTCGTGCCAACAATCGTGAATTGGCTCAAGCGTTGGAGAAGAAGAAAGCAGAACTGCGCAGAGCTCAGGATATAATAGTGCAACTGCAGGGTTCTTTAAACTTGCATATGATTCAAAGCAAATCTCTGCCAAATATTGATGAGCTGGTTGAAGAGCAAGTTCAAGTAAGTACTTAATAAATATTATGCTTTTTTTAAAAATGCTTTCTTAAAGGTTAATTAATTAAACTACATGAAATACAATACTTAATTAATGAAAAAATACTGAAATAATGCACTGTAAATTAATTGGTTGTTCAAAGTCCAATTAAACTTAGCTGTCAATTCATTTACTATTTGAATATTGAGCTTGATTGTTCCAGTTAAACTACTATTTGGAAGGTGAGCTTCTAGAACTAATTATTTCTTAAAACTTTCTGAAACTTTAACATAAGATAGCTGCTACAATGTGTATTTTATCATTCACATTATATCATTACCATGATTTTATTGATTTTATTCCACACTTGTGAAGGTTGTTATTCGTGATTAGTGACAATCAACTACCCAAGGGAAAGAAAGCAGCTGAGAACTATACGTAACATGACTGTACTAAAGTTTGCAGTTTCTGATTGATTGATTGCAGAAGCGACTAGCGGTCATGCTGCATGACACTAAGCGCTTGGGTGAGACGCTGACGGTGGCTGTCAGTCAGTTGTTTAAGATGATGGATCGGTGCAGCGGAGGCAAGCTCTCTCGTAGTTGTGGTTCATCCGGTTCCAGTGTTCCGCCATCAGCCTCTCACTCAGCCCCTGATGATGCTAGAAATACTGCAGCTAATCCCGCAGTAGCTGCCCACAACAATCAGCCAGTTTCTTTGACTTCATCCAGCTCAACGATGTTAGCTCAGAATAGTACAGACAGTGGCTCATTGAGTGCAGGCAGCAGCTGCTCCGTTAAATCACAAAGTGATACTGGTGGCGGAGCAATTGTTCTCAATACACGAAATAGCCAAAACAACAGTTTTAGTACCAGCGAAGGCACAGACTCACATGAAATTACAGCAGCTGAATTGCTTGATGCGTCTAGAAGTGCTCAAAGTTTAGCTAATACAGAATTGATGAACACTTCGAAGGAGTGTAACACTGGGGAAGTGTCTAGTTCACAGCTAGGGGTGACTAATACTGGAAACCTGTCAAATCACGAAGTAATTCGTAGCAGTGTTCAATCAAGTCAGTCTAACACGAGGTATACCTATTGTCTGAATTTGCTGCTATTAATGCTCCAATTAAATAATTATTATACTATTGGTTTATTTAGTTGCCAGTGCCATGTTTATATTCTGTTAGGAGTCCAACTGGGAATCTGTAGGTACTGGGCTCATGCATTCAGCGAAGTTTAGAAGAACTATTTATTTCTTTAGCGTATGCTGCCACATAGCTGGGAAACGAGGTCGTTTTCAGCTGGGGATAAGAAGTGGTAAAGCGAATGGGAAACGAGGTCATTTTCGTCATCACTTGAAAGCGTGTTCAGTGAAGAGTGAGCCCAGGATTTGAACCCACACATACTGATCCGCGGTCGAATATCTTACCGACATTCCCACTGGCTCCCGCCAGTGGCACTTATGGCCGTTCCTACCAGCAATGGGCAGGATTAATGAGCTGCTGGCTGAGCTTGATGTGGTAAATGAGTTTGTCAGCCCTATGCTCTCTTTGTATGTGCTGGAATATATTAGGTGGCAATTGTTTGTTTATTTACTCTTTGACAGAGGTACCATCATTTTGTCAACGTTACCGAGTTCTGTCGGGATTAGCAATACTGAAGTTAATTTATTGAAGTTTTTGTTAAACTATGCCATTGAAGATCACTATTTAAGATTAAAGATAGTTTAAAGATAAGATAAAGATAATGATCATAATGAGAAATAGTGTGCAAAGAACTTTTCAATACGTTTTTGTCACTGATTGTCTATATAATTACATAATGCTAGTTCTTTTTGCAATATGTGTGGAATAGGTTTGCTTTCACTGCACCCAGTATTATTTCTGATTTTTATACTTATATTGTTGTTGTTTTTGTACTGATTGTTCAATTTGTATATTGCTATATATATATGCTGATATATTGTCAAAATTAACATAGCTCTCTCTCTCTGTCTTTTGTAATTGATTATGTATTTTAAAGAAAGCTGGTAAAGCTAATGATAATGTCAGTTTCCTTACTCAAAAGCGATATCGGTGATAGGCGAGCCCAGGATTTATCGAATTGTTTAATGTTGGCAGCAGTACAGCGTCTGCTTTGAGCAGTTTTGCTGCCAGCACCACAACTAAGCGAGCACAGAGAGTTCCTGCGGATAAGTTTCTTGAGCAGGCGGCAGAAGATGATGATGATGATGAGGATGACACGATGCAGGAGGAGCCAGCGGGGGTGACGGAGAGACGTGGAGCTAATGCTAGGGCTATGGAGAGACTGAAGAACCTAAGCATCATCATAGAACAATCCGGGCTTCTCGACTTAGACGATGTAGATTCTTCGTTGACTGAACCAGGTTTTTAAAATTTAAATTAGATTAATTTAAATTGTGCGCAGTTGGAATTAATGTTCCAACAGCTAATCATAACTGTTAATATAATTTTAATCTCTGTGCTTAATTTCGGAGCATCTGGAGCCACTACCAAGTCTTCTGTAATACTTTGTTGAATATAGTATTGTGTAATTAGTTTTTAGCTTTCTTTATTTATTTTGTAATGATCATTCCAAAGCTCTATGAATATAGCAATTTTTATTTTAAAAAAACTAAGAAACATATTTCTATAGTAAATTTTTGATAAGTTGTTCGACAGGGTATCAGTAGATGCTGGGTGCAAATCCAGTGCTCTCCCCATCTCTTACATGTTATTCGAACAGGAAACTGACATTAAATTTGGCTTTAGCCTTTTTTGAATTTTTTATAATACAAAAACTTTCTGCTATTAGTGATATATATATATATCTATAGCATGAAGCCTTCATGTAATGACAACTACCTAAAGCTGTAGTAATTGACTGTCAACCTACTGTGTATTTTAAAATAGCTGCATGCATTTGCATTGCGAAATATAGCAATCAAATCAGAAATACTGTAGACTTGATTTTCTGTGTTACAAATGTATCTTAAGTTTGTTAAATTTATTCTCTTTATGTCGATATTCAAAAACTCGCAGCTTGGTTGCATGGTTTAACAGCATGCTTCAATTTACAATTTCAATGGTTGTGTTGGAGAATCATTAACAAATCTTATAAATGTGGCTAGGCTTGCTGATGCTATTGTAAAAATTTGATCTCTATAACAAAAGTGGTGATGATATATTTTATTGATAAAAAACATTTGAGGCTTTAAGTCTTCCTATGGATATATTTATTATTCATATTTTAATCATGTGCTTGGTGCCGATACTTTGTTGAATCTCTGTAGGCTTTGTTTACTGCTTATTTTACAGATTGAATTATATTTTTACAATTTTTTACTGATTATTTATTTACTGATTATTTTACAGATGAAGTGAAGCGTCGTTCACGCAGTAAATCACAGTCTCGTCGTAGTACTCGCATTTATTCAGACAACTGTCAATTCATTGCTGGCTCTGAAGTGACTAATGGATATAATTCTCCTAACATTACAAAAAGAGCTTCTGATGCTTCAACTGGTAACACTGAAAACTATCAAGGTTGTGTAACAGGTTTGGATGAGGGAAGAGATAGTTTGAGTGTAGCAGATAGAAGGAGACTACTCGAAGAACTGGAATCGCCTTCTGTTATATTCGCTGCTGGAAGAAGCTCTCGGACAGGAAAGAGAAAGTCCAGGCGTAAGTGTAGTGCCGGTTCTAAGAAGAGATCTTCGAGGACTGTTGTCAGTGATCTTCAGTTTAGTCCCAGTCGCGATTGCATCTCTGAATCTCAGACTGATAAAGAACATAATTGGAAATATCTATCAGATGCTCCTAAGATCTGTGAGCCCATAGCATTGCAGCAGACAATTGTTGCTGTAGAAAATACATTTAGCGTGGAAGAGTCGAGGATTTGTGGTAAAGGAACGTTAGTTGACGATGAAGTACAGATGGTGATAGAAGAATCGATTATTTTCAGTTCTCAGCCTGAGCAAGAGAAATCTGATGAACCTAACGCTGATGCTTGTATGTCATCTGAATCATCATGTACGTCATTGACTGATCATACGGTAGCAACAACAACAGCCTTGCCTGCAGCTGCATTAACTTATCCTACTGTTAAGTCTAAGAAATCTAAAGAAGATTTCTCAATGAAATTGAAAAATGCTGATGATGTTGCAGGAATAATATGGGATAGTGAAGTAGAAGCTGGTAGCTGTGATTTTTTAACAGAAAGTGAAGAAGTTACAGCTGTGGAAAAGAGTCGAGATCAAACATTAAAGCAAACGAAGCTTCCAGATTGTGGAAAAGCCTTCCGAAGTTCTAGCAGCAGTAAAACTGTGAATGAATTGGACAGAAGAGATAGTAGGTCTAAAAGAGTAGAAAACTCTTCGGTAATGGATAGTTTGAAGTTCACTGTGAAAAAGGCAAAACATTTGTCAGAAAATGATGACATTCCACGTGATGAAGCAACTCATGAAGTGGTTGATATTGCTAGAAATAAAGAGAAAAAAGGTATGAGTGAAAAGTCATCAGCTTTAAAGAAATTATTACCAGAGGATGATTCTAGTAGAGTATTGAAGGACGAGAAGGCTAAGACTAAGCCTAATGACAATGTAGGTATTAACAAACAAGAAAAGAAAAAACGTTCTAGATCTAAGGACAACCAGTGTAAAGAAACAGTAATGGTCCTGGAGAATACCAATGAGAGGCTATCAGAAGGTATGGACGCTGGGGGTATTAACAAGAAAGTAACGGCTTATATTTCAAAACCGGGTCAGATAGTATACAACACACTGCGACAGAAAGAGACAGTAGACTCAACCAGCAGTTCAATGGCTCCCCCAGTCACCTCTGATGTCGTGAAGTCTTCTCGTTTTAAATCCTGTTCAACTCTTCCTGTTCAGCAGAGATCTAGATCAAAACAAGGCAAAGGTTCTAGAGATTCTTCTCCCGTTGGGCCCACAAAGTGGGACTACAAAGGAACGCCCCCAGCTGCAGTAGCTGATCCTAACAAAGAAAGACTTTTAGCCGTGTTTGATCTGTCGCTAAATGACTCTGCAGTAATACCGACTAAGCCATCTGTAGCGAAACCGAAGTCAAAATCCAAGGTAGAAAAGCAGAAAGGATTTTCCAAAGATGACTCATGGATAAATGAAACATATGATAACGATAGGGAACGATCAAAACAAAGAACTCGGCATCTGTCTGCTTCTGGTTTTATGGAAACCAGATACGCTACAGATGAAACTATATTATGTGACAGTCCACATGGGATTATGCTACGTTTGGGTAATGGAAAAAGAACTAAACCACGTTCAAAGCCGCATAATTGCAAGTTCGTCAGTTACTCAGAGAGTGTTGCGGTAATACCAGTCAGCGATAATGATGAGTCGAGTGACTGCAGCCAAATTCTAAAAGTTAATTCTGAAGTCATTTCATCTGAAAATAAAGCAGTTGATTCTGATGAATCTTCTGCTGGAGTTGAAGTTATATCTGCAGTGTCAGACAAACAACCATCTTATAATAGTGATATTGCATTACCTCTTGATTCTATGCAGCATGAGACTAAAACCATGCAAAGCCTCTCGACTAAAATGTCTGCACCGGATACAGTTGTTTCTGCAACAGTGAATGTCAAGAAATTTTATCGAGAGGAACCCAAGGTTGTAGCCAAGAGGCATTTGCCTGAAAAAGTTCCTGATGTTTCTGGCAGAATAATGAAATCTTCAGTGACAGGGCTTCCTTTAAGTCTCGTCTCTGCTGGAGATGGTTCTGATCGTCAAAGAAAACAAGCAGTTGAAGATTCAGGGATGTATCGAGATGAAACGACTGCAAGTCCTAGGTCTAAAGTTCCATCTCCACCAAAACCTTCTGCTCCAGTTGATCATCCGTCAAATAATTGCAATGATTTTGCAGCTAAGGAGAGTAGTTCTGGAAAATTCCCACTAGATCCAATTACAATTGATTTGAGTATAATTACTGATACAATGAAAGGTGCTGCGATAAAAGTGCCGAATGGTCAGGATTTAAAATCTGGTTTGTTAAATAGAAAGTCAAGAACTGGTTGTTCGAAAGTTGCTTCCTCAACTGGTAGTATAGATGACGCTAGTAAACCTGATCTTGAATTGTCAGATCAAAGCAATCAGAATCATGGTAAAACGTTGCTTTCAAAAGAATTGAGGAATGTTTCAGATATTCCCAACCGTCTAAAATTGAAAACTAAGGAACGACAGCGGGTGCCCTTACAAGAAGAAGAAGAGTCTGCCGAGTTCTATTCTAATCCTGCCGTAAATTTGAATAAAGTTCCTGATGACGTTTCTTCAAATGCACCTGGCAGTAGGCTTGAATCAATCAAATCTAACACAAAATCGTCGGACTCAACCACTAGTAGGCGATCAGAAACTGCGCAAAAATCTTTGGCTAACGATTCTCCTAAACAACTAAATTGTGGAGCCTCAAAGATTACAAACCCAGTAGATGAACTGGAACCTGATTCACCAGTGAAGCAAGAAAGTTCAAACTTTATTCAAGTTCTTTCGGATCGTTTTTCCACAACTTCTAACGACTCTGCAGCCGAATTCAGGTTAGACCTATTCAGATTATTAGCTAGTTGTAGTATTTAAACGTGAAATAACTTTAGTTGTCTAGTAAGATCGTATATAGCTAATTGTGATTTTAAACGTCAAATAAGTTTAGCTGTATAATACGAAAGCTATTAGCATTAACAGTGTCGCTGTTAAACTCTGTAGAGTTAGACTATTAGAGACATTTGTTCGGGAACTGGAATTGCCTCTATATTTCTTGAACGTCAAACATGTTCTTTGTAGGCTGTTCGATTGAGATAATATATATTCACGTAATTAGCATGTAGCTAAACATATTTTGCGATATGTGCTGTTGGTTTCTATTGAACCTTTGTGATTGACATTCTGTGTAGATATAATGTAATTAAATGATAGTACTACTAATATCCATTAGTATCCCGACCCTGGTTAAACTGGGATTTAAGGGAAGATGATGATGATGATTATGAGGATGAAATGATAGTATTACTAGACAGCTGTTTTAAATAACGAGTTATGCTGTTTTGATTAGGCTGTCGTGTGATATGAAGGATGATGGACGCAGGAGCCGCAGAGCTGCTAAACAAGCTGTCAGCTACAAAGAGCCGTCACTTGGAGCGTATGTGCTACAACTGTCAATTCTCTCTCTTAGTGCACTGCCTACTGGCAGGTCCATGGTACATAACGCCTCCACTCTTCTCTGTCTTCTGCCTTCCTCTTCATTTTCACATATGAGTGGGTTTTTAAATCATCTAACATACCTAATCTCGGCCTGCGCCTGCCTCTTTTTCCTTCCATTCGACCTTCTATGACCTCTTTTAATAGACCTTCCCCCCCTTAGAATGTGTCCTATCCATCTCTTCTTCCTATTTCTTAATACATTTATCAACTGTCTATCTGTGCCAATTCTCTCCAGGACTTCCTCTAACAGTCAATTATATTATATTTATTCACTAATATATATTTACTATATATAAGTACTGTATCTGTAAAATATAATGCCTCTCTCTCCCAGTCTTTCACTAGAGTTTTGCCTATGACCTGTCCAAGGTACACATTCCTACTTACAGCTGATTTCACTCCATAAAGCTAGCGAAAAATATGCTTCTGACCTTGCTTTGCTTTGCCATTTTCAGATGTTATTTGCTTAGTTGCCTCTTACAACAAGTTCAGTTTATGTTTGTACTATTTTTCAGTGGCCTGGACACAACGTGAAATAATAACAGTAAAATATATATTATTGCACTTTGAGTTTCTTGTATCTCCTACAGCTTGAGTCTTTAACAATATTAATCGGAAAAGTAAAAGCCAACTAAGGCAATGAATTGAAAAATTTCTGTAGTATACTATCAAGTTGAAGGTATGGTCTACATTATGAATGTTGTAAGGGTCTTGGATGTGCATTTCAGATGAGATTAACTTTCTTGTGAATATGGTTATATACGTGTGTGTATATATATATATATATATATATATATATAAACTACTATAATTTCTTTACAAAATGCATATTGCATGCTTTTACCAACAACCTGAAATATGCAATGTTTGACAAACTAAACATTAAGCACTGTATTTAATATATTCTTAAGGAAATGACCAAATATATATATATATATTATATTTGTATTTAATATATGAAATGGTTTGATCACTGGAGAGAGAGAGGGGAATGTATTCGTGTGACCTGTGTGCTGATGTTTGATGCAGGAAGCTGAGACGAGGTGATCCGTTCACGAGCACTATATACAACGCTGACGGAGAGGTCGTAGTGGACGGGCTGCGTCATGATGGTTCTAGGAAATCTTCTGCTAAGTGTATGTAGTCAGGAGCATGTTTTGTATCCTGTTGCCAATGTTGCTTCGTTAAAAATTAAAAAACGTACTTTTGTGTAGCACTTTTTATACACTCATTTAAATAGAAAATCTACATAAAATTTTAGTATTGCACACTAAATGCTATTACACAGATAAAATGATTCTTTTAATAGGCTCTTCAAGTTTTAAAATATAAACCAGTAAATGGAAATTGAACAAAACTTGATGTCAGCCCTCACTGCAAGTTTAAAAAATGCTTTACATTGATGTAAGCTTTTTAATCTATGAGTATTTAAATATATTTAGATTTCTTCTCTAAGATTTGATTTTTGCCACTCTCAGTTATGCCTGTTTAATATATTTGAAATTTTGCTAGCATTGTTTCGGTTTTACTTTGTTTGCTGTTTTGTATATTTTGGAGTATATGTATCATATGACCTGAAATTACTGATGTTGTCAGAAAAAACAAAGTTTGGCGCACAGCTTGATGCGCAGGTTTTAATGTCAGTTCCACATTTTTAGTCAGAGCTGTACTTTATGGCATATTGCTGATTATGTATCTCATAGTGCACTGCCTATTGGCAGGTCCAAGGCATATAATTCCTCCACATATTTCTATCCTTGCTTTTCTTGTCATATCAACATTCGAATTAATTTTTAAATCATCCAGCATCCTAAGTGTCAGTCTTCCTATAACTTTTTACTTCTATTCTTACTTCAGTTACCTTTTTAGTAAACCATTTGCCGATAGTAGTGATAAATTACTAACTGTTACTCTGATAGTTTCTAATAAAGCTGATCGTGTACCACTATCAGATAGATGTCTGACTGCTGACCAATGGCTGCATGGTTCACAGCTAATGCCCGCCGTTGATTGCCATGATCTAAAAAGTTAAATCTGACCTTAAACATGGCTATAGCCTTTAGTAATTTGTTTATGCTGTATTTTCTTGTCTGCTTGTTTTTGTATAGATTCGCCTGTGCAGAAGAAGCCCCGGCAGAGACGAGCATTAACAGATTTAGATGATAACTGATAGCAATATGTAACTGATGACGTTATTTTTGTCGTCGACTGACGACGTAGAAAATATCTCAGTAGCTTATTTAACATTATAATGCTTGTTGTAATTATAATAATTAGGTATATTCATTTAAGTGGCCTGAAAGGCGATAAAGCATTAAGATCCAAAGCAACGTCAGAAAGGGCATTCAGTCAGTGAACGCCTAGGCTCCAGAAATTGTTACTGAATTTTCTAAAACCAGTGGAAAAGAAAGCCTGTGCGTATTCCAACCCTAGTTGAACTGGGATTCAAGGGACGATGATGATGAGGTGTATTAATTTAAATAAATAATTATTAATTTCTAGTTTCGCATCTTATTGTATATCCTAAGATAAGTTATTTTATTGATTGGTAAATCAATGGTCTTGTGAGTACATTTGTTCATGACGGAAGCGAAAATTTAAATAACAATTGCGTTAGGGCCATGCAATATATAGTAAGCAAATTAATATGGAATGAAAGCTAAGTTTTGATGTTCTAAAACAGGTGTGTTATATATTGTAACCTTTAATTATTATTTTTTGCTCTATTGGTTCTTTAATATAGTCTATAGACTTCGTAAACTCGAAAGTAAGTGGCATGGCTAAGTTTCTACTTATACTCTACTTATCATGTAACAATAATATCTTAAAATCTGTTTACACTTCGTCCAGTAGAGCTGCTGGTATGAGAGGAGACCATCGAACTTCTGCATCGCGTGGCACATGTCGTTTGGAAAGGGATTTACCAGGGACATTCAAAGATTATTACTTGGCTAAGACATCAGTGTTGATACATTGTACATATATTCAAGTGAACTAATGTCATTGGTTGATATACTGTTGGTCATTGTATTGCCACTGGATGGACAGTAGTATCAAGTAGTAGAGCAACTAGGTGATGTGACAAGTATTTTGTACTTATAATAACCGTTCATTGTGTGTAATACTGGTGGCTCTATTTGTATTTTAGACTTTCTGCTAATTTTAATATGTATAAAATAATGTCGGATTTTTATGGCTTATCTTAGAATATGTTTTATAAAAGTGCAGTTGAAATTAGTTTCAATGGTTGACACAGTTGAACACGCTTTGCATGGTAAATTAGGTTTGCCTGAGTGGACTCGACTTTATAGTCGACTTCAAAAGAATGTGAAGCCAGGAGCCTCTAAGCTGTTTAATTTATACATTTATTAAATTCAAGGACTAATATTAGTCAAATATTCTAAAGTCTAATTGGCATTTAGTGCTATAGATTACTTCTAGCTAGAACTTAAATGCTGGTGCTATTTTCAACGTGTAATATAACGGATGATTGGCATAATTCCAGTAATGCTGTTAGTGCTTTGATTGCTGGAATTTCTTAGTGTGCTAACGCTAACTCCTTTGGACCGTCTCTGACAGTACATTTGCGGTACGGAAATAGACGTTAAATTTACTTTAGTTTGCTGTTGTCGATACCTTTCTGCATTAATGAGTGTGTTAATAGTAGGGTTTCATTTATATTAGAAATGTATTTGTCTGTATAAACGAATAGCTCATGGTTATACTAGTTAAGTTGTGAAAATATTTCTGCTACTGATTTTAAAATACAAACCATTAAGTTGATTGATTCTGCTTCAATGAATTTCTTGGCATCGTTAATACTGACGAGACATACGAATTGCATAATCTAGAAAAATACCATTCAACTGTATATTTTCTGTAATGGTCTCATCACGTTCTATTCTTCTGTCGTTTAAAATTAACTGCCATTCTCGTCTCATGGGGAGGCATAGAATTGCATCACTAATTTTTTGGCAATCTAGTCGATTCATTAGCTTAATCGATAATGCATCGGCTTAATCGATATTTCATCAACTTGATCGAATCAATGACATCAGTAAATCATGCATCGCACGTTGTAATATAATTTATCTAACTAATTAAGAATATTAGGCTCATCAACTAGTAACCGCACTGGGAAAATCAGTATTTCTAAACTAAGAAAGGTTGATATCATGGGATCAATCATTATTGACAGAGAAAAGAGAACTTGTTAGGCTAATTAACCTGTAACTTGTCATGGATCATATAGAGAAAATTCTGCTCCCGGCGAGAGTGGTGTATCACTGTCGTCTCTACTGAGCATAGTCACTGTCACTTCTGCATCTAACTTCTCCGTTATAACAGCGCCTCAGTACGACTAGAATTGGAATTGTTATAAATGTAGTGGTGGCTCAGTGTGTAAGCGCTTTAGGTAACGTCATGTAGTTTCGTATGGCCGGTCCTAAGGTCCTGGGATCAATTATCGGTAGAGCTGATCAGAGAGTAAAATCTCGGACATTCACCTTTCGGGTACTCCGGTACACGAAACGTATTGAAGAGAAGCCCTTCAAGCTTCTAACTTTGACGCTAAACCCACATTTTAAGAATTAGAATTTATTTAAAGTATTCGGTGCTACTTCAACTTTCGAATATCTAAATTTGACACTCCTAGGTAAATAGCCTAATCTTGAATAGTCTGTGTTGTGATTTTAGCTCGCAAAAATAGAGGTAAGAGAGCGAAGAGTTACGTTCTTGATCCCCTTACTATTGGTGCATTCACTTAACTTTGACTGCTTTCTACATAACAAACACTTATCATTAAGCTTATAGAAAAGACTGTAATGATTTTATGACACAGCGGTATGAAACATGAGATTTTATGACACAGCGGTATGAAACATGAGATTTTATGACACAGCGGTATGAAACATGAGATTTTATGACACAGCGGTATGAAACATGAGATTTTATATCAGATGATAACTACTGATGATAATTATTATTGTAGACATAAGTATTTTCTAATTTGAAACTATACTGAAAGTAGAACCGAAATTTTGTAAATAGGCCTACAAGTAAAATAGCATTTTACTTTTTGAATAGTTTAATTGTAGTTACGTTTGAAATACCTGTGAAAGTAATTGTCTTTAAAAGATATTTAAAATACTTTTAGTCATTGAGACTTCTAACAAATATTTCGTAGAACATATTCTTTGCTTGTAGTCGTCATTGATTATGCTGCTATACACACTAGGTCTTCCTCTATTTTTTTACCTGGCTTGGTTTCCACTTAATTGCGATATTAACATATCTGTACCCTCTATTAATTATGGTCAATCATTATTCTAAATTAATATTAATGTATAAATTATTATAATGTATTATAAATTATTAATGTATAAATTATTATAACGTATTATAAATTATCAATGTATAAATTATTATAACGTATTATAAATTATTAATGTATAAATTATTATAACGTATTATAAATTATCAATGTATAAATTATTATAACGTATTATAAATTATTAATGTATAAATTATTATAACGTATTATAAATTATTAATGTATAAATTATTATAACGTATTATAAATTATTAATGTATAAATTATTATAATGTATTATAAATTATTCTATTAATGTATGTTCAATCTATCTTCAAATATTCTTAATAAATAACAACTACAAACAAATAAAATCATTAAATACAACTGTAAGCTATTCACAACTAAACTGCTTGATCAGAAATGCCATTATTAAGTTTGAAGTTTAATTTCAAAACTAGGATTTATGGGGTGAGCCGGTGGCATGTTTACAAGTGGTTCGACAGCGGATCAGTAGGTGTAGGGTGCACAGCCAGTGCCACCCCCCCGTCACTGCAATGCTTTCTTAGCAAGCAACTGACATTAAACTGAGCCTTGACTTTGTCGGAAATTATTTACTATAAATTATGTTTTGCCTTATAAGTTTAAAGCCTTAAATTATTATAATGTAAAATGTATTTGTAACTAAAGCTTAATAGGCCTATAATTAATTATTAGTAAACAAATATCAATAAATTCAATATTTATTATTAAAGCTAAATTCTAACAATTTTCATATAAAAATCAGAGAATAAATCAGTATAATATAATTTACTCAATGATTTTATAATATTTATTCAATGACTTAAAATTTATTTCATGTTTTCCCTACTGCTAAAATGAGTTCAATAATAATAAAACTGAAATCAGAAAATCCGCAAAGTAAAACCTGCATGGAAAAGTTGTTTACAAACTAACATTAAGTATAAATTTCAAAGCCGTTATTAAGATTAGAAGAAAAATCTTAAAAAAATTGAAACTGAAAAGACTGCAGCAACAGCGGCTCGCTAGGATGATTCTCAAATGAAGCCCTGGCAGATACTGCAGATTTTCCCAGTCTATACCGCACAGTCGTCAAGCGCGCTTAACTTAACTGAACTGAACTGGGCTCTATAGGACTTGTTTATAAGTTACACTACCTTGAACAAAGCTAGGTAACTACTACAGGTTACGTCAGAGTGTTTATGTTTAGTGCAAAGTAGAGCAGAGGCAGGCTTGAGGTATTATACAGTTTTACCGCAGTCTTGTTTAAATGTAGTGTACTCTCATAGGTTGGCTAATTACCGTTTTCTTGTGTTCGTTTTCTGTGTAGTGTAGAATTTAGATAGGCAACATTTTCCGTAAGTTTTGCTTAGTGTAGTACACATAGGCAGTGTGTTTAAGGGATTAACTCGTTAATCGACGGTGTGCTCTTTACGAAACTTGAAAACAGCATGTAGGTAGGAATATGTGCCTTGAACATGCCGCTTGGCAGATGACTAGAGAGAGAGAGAGAGAGAGAGAGAGAGATAGGCAGTATGTGTTTTGTCTATGTGTCTTGTTCTGTTCTGTACGTTTAAGCAACAGCGTCAGTTCATTAGAATTTAGAATTGATGTATTTGATAGATGACGTGAGATATAGGCAAAAAAATGGAAATATTTCATTGTGCGGTGACAATGTTTGGAGATTGTTGTTCATAACTGCTATATAAAATATTGTAAATATTATAAAAAATTCCAAACTATTAGTTTAATTTTTATACTAAATACATAGGCGATGGATGAACTGACTAATGGTCAATCAGTGTATGGCTTTTATATACATTATATCGCGCTAGCGTAATTTCGCTTGAAATGCATCAGATGCCCGTATAATCAGTGGCGGATCCATGGGGGAGGGCAAGGGGTCCACGGCCCCTGAAATCTGTGTGCAATTTTATAAACTTCAAAATTGTGTCATATATTAGGCCTAACAAAAAGGAATTGAAATGACATTTACAACAGTGACTGGTCTGTTAGGGTCCAAGGGGGTTGGTAAAGCTGGTAAAGCTAAGGTTAACGTCGGTTTCCTCTCTCGAAAGCAATGTCAGTGACGGGCGAGCCCAGGATTTGAACCCTCACATACTGATCCGCGGTCGAGTGTCTTAGCCGATCATCGTAAATCGTTGGCGATCATAGTCAATCGTTTCAGTCATTCAAAAGCTAACAAAACTGTTGAATGATTTTTAAAAAGTCCTGAACACATTTCCTAGCCGCCCCCCATAAAAATTTCTGGATCCCCCCCTGCGTGTAATAATATAAAAGGATAAAGCATTATCGAACGTGGAAACTTTTATGTAAGACTTTTTAGTGTAAGTTAAACGTGGCGTCATGAAGTTTGGCGCATAATACTTGCAGCTTTTTATATAATAATTAGGAGTTGTTTAGCATAAGTCATTCAGTCCTTGTAAGTAAATAATCAATATCGTACTGATCGATAATCACGTCAATGATGAAAACCATAAAGGTTAAATTGAATCATTGCAATTTTAGCTTCATAAAAAGGATATTATTAGTATGGTATAAAACCATGTCTAGGTCATAAAATATTGTTTCCCCTTAGCATATACCTGTGATAAATATAATTAGACACATTTGGGATGGAAATAAATACAAACTCAAAGCAAAATCTCTTGTTCTTGGATGTACGGTTCAGAATGCTATGCAATTCATCAAACCAGCATTGGTTATTCTTCTACTTGACATTGTTTTTAACTGAGTGGAATTTAGTTGGTACCTTTAACGTCGACACAACTGTTCCACTGGTCAAGGTCGGGGTACCCGACTCCTACTTCGGATTCTCCATTGCGCAACATTTCGTCTACAACAGAGAGAAGAAATCAGGAGATGCCACGTAAGTAAACCATTGAGGAAATGTACAATTGATTGCTATAATTGGCTACCGGGTTGTATTTATTGATTGGGGGGTTGAGGGTTCAACTCCTCTTTGGCAGATAAGTGACCCCTCTGCTAAAAGTTTTAACCTTTCAGTTTTAATCTCCCCTATATATGACAAAGCCCTGATGACTCCCTGGCAACCATTCGACCCCCTAGCGACCCACCCTTGAAAATGCTACATGTACGTGGCACAGCCACGTACATGTGTCTCTTGCCACCTTTTTCACCAGCTCCTACAGGGGCTGACTTAGGCTTAAGCAACATCTCCAGCGAGACGAATAAGAGCCTATGGCTCTTATTTGCTTATTGTGGGCTCAGTGGCTGTATGTTTAGCTAAATATTGTTGAAAGTGGCATGCATGTGTATGATGTGGCCCACTTGGGCCTCTAAATCTACATGCATAGACTATGTAAGACTAGTGTATTTTGCTTTTTGCCATTAATTACATTTCAACCGAAATATATTTTCAAGTAAATATATATATACATGTATATATATATATATATATATATATATATATATATATACATGTATATATATATATATATATATATATATATATATATATATAATATTTATATCGTAGTTACTTTTGTGCGTTTCAAAACAGTATATATTCAAATATTTCAATAGACTGATTTTTTCTTTTCATTTTTTCAAGTCGGGCAGGAAGAAAATTTACCAGTAAAATATTAATGCACACAATTGGAGGCATTGCAAACCTTAGCGTTATCCATCTGGATAGTATTTTTACTGCAACTGATGCGTTCTGCGGTCCGCTCAGTGTCCAATCAACTAGCACTTAATTCTTTGAGCCTAGCGGTGATTTACTGCTCTCTATGTGTAATGTGTTGTCAGCTACGTTAGTTGAGGAAGTCAGGATCTCTCTCTCTCTCTCTCTCTCTCTCTCTCTCTATTCAGTTTATTTTCTTGTAATTACTTCATATAGTTGCGTTGTGAAGTTGGTACACAATTTTATACGAATGGAATGGTATGGGCATATTGTGATTGGTGTGGGACAGAGAGGATTGGAGAAGGTCTATTCGTATCCCGACCGACCCTGGTTAACTGGGATTCTAGCAAAGAAGAAGAAAAAGATGATGATGATGATGATGATTTCATATAGTTGCGTAAAGTACTCCAAAGTGATGAGATTGTCTCAGGAAAGAGGAAAAGTCAATATCACAATAAATGTTACGAGCTTGGATCAAATAAGGATTTTCAAATATTAAGGTCGCACCATAACAGACGATGGAAAATGCGAAACAGAAATTTGAAGTAGAACTTATATTCGTATAATATGAAGAGAAAAGCAGAGGATAGAAATATGTGGAGGTGTTATATGAAATTGGCCTGCAAATGGGCAGTCCTCTGAGAGAAAGAGAGTTAAAATTAAATCGCTAAATGTCTCGATAGGCAACAATAGACATGAGGTTGGAATTTCACGGTTGAATGGTTGATCTGTCGGTGATAGTGTCATTATGCAGCGAGCTAACAGAAACTGAATTCTGTTTAGCCTTGGAAAATTTCTGAAATTTATTCTACTGAACCGGATGCTCAAAATAATAACCAAATTCTTACTTTGTATTATTTAGCTTATCATGCAAAGAGAGGTTTTTGAGATTGCATTGTATTTAACGTTTAAAGCAAGCTCCAGCACGTACAGTAGTGCATTGTTCATATACATGTATAATTAATTCTCGTATTGGATGACCCAACTCTTATTACTGTCTTGTCCTGCAATCAGTGTAATGTTTCCCTAAACACTTATTATTTAGCTTAGTTTATTTAGCTTAGGTGTATTTTGTGATCCCTTCAAACGGAGACAGTTACTTCCTCAACCAAGCCTGCTGAATGTAAAGTATCTGCAGCAGTGGAAGGTTGGGAGTGTATAGCGGGTTATTAAACATCAGATTATGTTTCACCACATCCATTGGTCTGTTAGCTCTCCGGAGTACAGTATTAAAGAAAAATTAGCATGAATTTGTAAAGTATGCTGGGACGTACGCTACACAGACTACTATGACTGCATTTCTTCCATTTAATGTAATAATGTTTCTTCCGTAAGAACAATAAAATAAAATTGTAGTTATTTGTAAGCATCCAAAGAAGTGATGTACACATTAAAATGTACGCAAAATGAAGAGGACAAAAGAGGGCCCTGTTGTGCTACAAATTTAACCGAGAAAAGAGAGAACAGTGGCTGTGACGATAGTCTTTAAATCAGGGAGTTCTTTTAACCTCTCTTCTTTTAACCTCTTCGATGGACTATCGGTTGACGATCACTCATAACTTTTAATATTTTGATAAATTAATTAAATGCGTGTGAAGTTTCAAGCTCTCTCATACGGGTATTATAAAACAACATACATTAAAATACGCGTGTATTAACAAAAATTAAATATGAACACGTACTATTACCTAATAAGTCGGCTTCTTTGGAACTTGTTATTTAAGTCTGTAACTAACAAGTATTAGGCCTATCTCTGTCGTTTCGCTTAGTTAGAAGTACTGTATTAGAAGTATTGTGTTAGAAGTATTGTGTTAGAAGTATTGTGTTAGAAGTACTGTATTAGAAGTATTGTGTTAGAAGTATTTTATTAGAAGTACTGTGTTAGAAGTATTGTGTTAGAAGTACTGTATTAGAAGTACTGTGTTAGAAGTATTGTGTTAGAAGTACTGTATTAGAAGTATTGTGTTAGAAGTATTGTATTAGAAGTACTGTGTTAGAAGTATTGTGTTAGAAGTATTGTATTAGAAGTACAGTATTAGAAGTACTGTATTAGAAGTACTGTATTAGAAGTATTGTATTAGAAGTACTGTGTTAGAAGTATTGCATTAGAAGTACTGTATTAGAAGTATTGTATTAGAAGTACTGTGTTAGAAGTATTGTGTTATAAGTACTGTATTAGAAGTATTGTATTAGAAGTACTGTATTCTGTATGCATTGTGCGTTCTATGAGCAAAGCAGCAAATTAGCACTCTGTGGTTTAATGAACTGGTTTGTAAATGTATGTTCATTATTGACTCTTCAAGTTCAGTATCATTCTATTGTGTTATAGTAGTGAATACATAGTATTGTTTAACTATATAATTCAGGTATTATAAGATTTCATACTTTAAAATACCTGCGTATGATTCCAAAGGTATGATGCGTATGATCGAGCTTTGCTTTCAAGGAAAAGCCTGAAGTTTGGTTGAAGTTATTGACTTGAAGTCGTAATGATTTTAACAAAATATTTTAAATATTTTATTGGTACATAAAATTTTATTATTTAAATTATTGGTACAAGATATTTTATTGGTACATAATCGCATCAGGTTTTATGTCTATCACATATTTACGGCTCATACCTTATTTTGACAGTTATAATTTTTATTGGCTGGAGCCAGTGGCGATGTCGGTTCGACCGCGGATCAGTATGTGAGGGTTCAAATCCTCGGCTCACCCGTCACTGACATCGCTTTCGAGTGAGGAAACTGACGTTAGCATTAGCTTCAGCTTTAGCTTTTTTTGTTTAAGGTCTCTACTACTGTATATGCATATTAAAAACAAATAGCTTAGATTTTATTAATACTAATGTAAAGAAACTTTGGAGCAATATTTTGTTAGTGTGGAAAACTGAATTTTAAATTTTTACTTTAGATATATAATATACTTAGCTTTTTCTAAACTTTTCTGGTCGGTGTATTATGCAGCTAAGCATTAAATCATTGAATCCCGTTGAGCTAAACTGGTGTGATTATCTGAGCTAATAGTTCAAGGCTTGAGAATACATGTAATCGTTTACACTCTGTTTCAACATTCAGAGAGTCTAAACTTTTTATTATAACGTTATCTGATGGAGATTTATTTTCTTTGCTATGTAGCATACTTCATTTATACTCCAACTAAAGTTTGCATTGATTTAACAAGATATTAACAAGTCGGAACTCAAGCCACTCGACATTACTGGAATCCTACAAATTTTTGTACTTTGCTCTGTAATAAAAACATTTAAGTCAAGGTTCTTTTTTGAGTATATGTAGGCCTAAGGACATAGCTTAAACGTGTAAATTGCAAAATATACGAATGTAATTTTAAATATGACCAGTACTGCAATATTTTCATATCCTTCAATGATTCGTTAAGTGCTAAAATTCTCCAATAATGCAGCATCACTTGCTGCATGGCGCAAAAAAGACTCGATTTTACACCTCATATGTAGAATTGAGACCAGTGTCGACGACAGGTGTAATGCACTGCCCCCTGGACCCCCAGGACCCCTTGACGCCGGGCCTGGTTGAAACATTTTCATCATCATCATCTTCTTCTTCCCTTGAATCCCAGTTTAACAAGGGTCGGGATACGAATGGACTGTCTCAAATCCTCTCTGTCCTACATCATATCCTACAGTCAATCCATCCCCTATTTGAGCCTTTTCCATTCGTTTAAATTTTTGTAGCAGTTTCTGGAGCCTAGGCGCTCACCCATTGAATGCCCTTTCTGACGTTGGTATGGATCTTTATGCTTCAGTCGCATTCTACGACACGTGCAGTCACCGGTTGGTCAATTCTTCAAACAACCCGGACACAACATGGGGAAACATTGTAACCTGGTTAAAATATTTTAACCGATGATATTCTCTACTCAACAATTTCCTTCTATGCTTGAAGCCTTGAACCATTGCTTAAGTTTCCAACGCCTGTGTTTAATTTCAGTTTTACTGGATATCTCAGTTAACCTCTCTTGCGTCATTCCGTGTAAACACAGATTATTTTTCCACCTAGGCATTCATCAAACCACCTGGGCCTTGTTCGTTACGAAAAATTATTATCTGACTTCCAGCCTTGCAACACTTGTACATTGCTACTTTTCAGTTACCACACATGCATTGCATACTTTGAGAATTCATCAGAAATTAGCAGAAATACTACCAAGCCTCTTACACTGGTTATTTATTCAAAATGAGGTGGCAGGTGCAGGCAGTGAAGCTCTCTCTCTCTCTCTCTCTCTCTCTCTCGGTGCACTGCTTACTGGCAGGTCCATGGTATATAAAGCCTCCACGCTTCTCTGTCTTCAGCTGTCCTCTTCATGTCCACATATGAGTGGATTTTTAAATCATCAACGTTCATAATCTCGGCCTGCCTCTGCCTCTATTTCCTTACATTCTGCCTTCTATATATGACCTGTTTTAGTAGACTTTTCCCCTTAAAATGTGTGGAGGGGGAAGGCACAAAAAGAGGTCATAGAAGTCGTGAAGCTCTAAGCACATTTTAAACCTCATTCGAACTTAAAAACATAATCTAATTTATATGTATTCAAAAACAACTCAACTGCACTTCAGGGTATATTCCTAGCTGTGTTCTCTTCTATCTACATGTGTTTTGCTTGAAAACGAAGGTCAGCCGTTATTGCCAAACTAGTTTTACATGTACTTTTTACCGAGTTAGAATTGATTTTGTTTATTAAAAATTCTGCAAGTTCAAGTGCTGTACATGTATGATACGTAAAATACAATTAGAGTGCTACTGTTGTCTAAGACAACATCCTGCACTATATGAGAGCAAATTTTTATGTTGCTCTTGATGGAGTAACTGTAGTGAAGCGCGTCTAAAGTTCAAAAAACCAGTCCAGGTTATTTAAAAGCCGCCTTACTGTCCTGCGAAAAGCGTAATTATATTTTTAAAGTAATACTTTTATGAAAAACTGAATTTTAGATTTCTACTGTACATATATAATATACTTAGCTTTTTCTAAACTTTGCTGGTCGGTATATTATAGTTGCTTATTTCTAATGATACGTTTATCATTTATGATCATGTCTTTACTAAAGCCCCTGTACCCGCATTGTTATAGCTAATGAGTAGCTGTTCGCTTAGATAAGTCAATGAAAAAATAATCGATTCAAAATCAATTAATTAAATCGTAAAACTGCAATTGCTTATAGCCAACTGAGTTAATATATGAGGGTGGAGCCAGTGGCGATGTCGGTAAGGTACTCGACCGCGGATCAGTATGTGTATGTTCAAATTCTGGGCTCGCCCGTCACTGACATCGCTTTCAAATGAGGAAAATGGCGTTAACATTAGCTTTACCAGCTTTTTATGAATCCTGAACTTAATAGCACTTACAATAACAACTTTATATTCACAAGGTAGATTGCTCAAGGGACACAGGCAATCCCTGTAGGTAGATAAGTTCCAGATGTATCGACAAATCAGATTGATAAAGAACTAAGTTTCAACGCTGCTGTGTTATTTTATTGTTTCTGATCGTCGATTGTGAGTTCGGTGCGTTGAATGGTCTATTGTTTTATATACACGTGGATTATCATAGCAGATTGTATCTCGGTTAGAGAGATGGTAACTTCTCCCAAGAGAGATACATCATACCTAGAAATGTTTCCCTAGAATCAATGGCAGGCATTGTAGTTTTTCCGCACGCAATGAAGTATTCTGTTTTAGGTCGTTGATATACGACTAAATTCACCAACTATCGCGAATGAGCTGCAAGAATTAGGCGATTAAAATAGAAAACAATCACAAAAAGTAGCTGTGAATTACTGCAGAAGTTTACGAAAACTCTTAGATTGGTTTAGAAGGTGTCAATGCATTCAGTAACTATATGTAATATACAACTTTTGTTTGTAGAATACGATAATCTAGAAGATATATTTCTGTAGGATATAGAAATCATAAACTTAAAGTGATAAATTATATCGGTCTGTATTAAATGAGCTGACGGCTCGTTGCCATTTAAATGGATTGAAATGAATGACATGGTCTTATCTAAACCTGCCATTTTCTGACAAGCTGTGATTGCTTTGCTATTTGTTCAAGGTTTGATAAGTGAAATTAACTATTGTACATTTGATGTTCTTTTTGGTCCTACAACTACTTCATTCTCTTTCGTTCCCACACATAAAGTTTCTCTGATTCTATTCTCTGGTTTTTGCCTGCGCATGTTCAATGCAACTCAACGAGTCAATTATAATTATTAGTAAGATCCAAATGCATGCTCAGGCTTATCATTATATAAAATTTGGTCAGGTTACGCAGTTGGGTTAGAGAGTAGAAACGAGGAGGTCGTATAGTGCTGCGTGTTATCTATACGATTTATACTTTCTGTGCAATTCCATTTCAATTCCAATAAAATTACTGTCGAATAGACGGCTTAAGAGGCCTATCATTGTTATTTGGAAACAAAGCTGGTAAAGCTAAGGATAACGCCAGTTTCCTCACTCGAAAGCGATGTCAGTGACGGGCGAGCTCAGGATTGGAACCCCGCACATACTGATCCGTGGTCAAGTGTCTTACCGACATCGCCACTGGCTCCAGTCAATTATTATCTTATATTTACTAATATTTAAAACGCTAAACCGATATTTACTAATATTTCCTAGTCCACTGATAACCAAAGAAACATTTCACCGCCGTTTTCTCAGTTATTTGACAACTTGTTGAGGACTGCGCTACCCACAGCAGCTTGAAATGCTTGGAAAAGCTCAGAAAAAACAGCTTCAATCCACTAAAAATAGTTCAATAAATGTTTTGTGAAATTATGTAGTTCGAGCTTATTTAGGCCTATCTGGAGTTATTGTACAGCCTATTGTTAATGTGTAATCCAAGGACTAATCGAGCTTTCAGGCTTGATAATTATTGGATGGGCGATAGCCTTTGAAGACAGAGTGTTGACAGCTTTGAATGGGTAAACCCTATTAATACAATTATTATAATGGTATTGTAATGTTATTCATAAATCAGCCCCGGATGCTAGCGGTGCACTATCAGAAGGCAACGATTATTAACAGTTATAAAGAGGAAGAACGAAATAACGAAAACTACTAAAAAACCGAAACTAAGCAGGAATCCCTGCAACACTTGCAGTTTGACATGTGTGTAATCATACAAATAAAACAACAACAAAACAACCCTACTACATTGATTGCTTCTCCTCTACTTACTTTATGGACTGCGCAAAATTATTTATTTATCAATGAACAACAAAGTATTGGGACACAAACCTCTGCCGTATTTTAACCTTACTAAAAAGTAATTACTATTCTAAAATACAGTTCAGCCATTTCCGCCATAAAGCAACTTTTCTTTTAAAATGTAGATAAGTTTATTGCAAGACGACCGCTGTGACACAGACTAAGTTATTAATAATGACTTAGACTAGTAATAATAATGATAATCTCTCTTTAGTGTTCTGTCAAGTATCAGGTCCAAGGTACATATTCATATGCGGAGTATGCTTTCACGCTACCTAGAGAGCACTCTATAAAGTCTATATATCAACAATCCCTTCCCAAAAGGCTATGCAGTATCCATACAGTACGTTATGCAGCCTATAGCTTTAAAATATGGCTTCTGGGGCGGTGTTCCTTTGACTTCCTCAAACTTTGCTTTGTCGCCTCGTACGACAAACGGCCCTTCTTCAGTGTCCCGGACACAGCACAGGAAATTACGAAGAGTAGATAAAAAACAGAGAAAGAAAGAGTCTTTCAAGATGGAAAGACTCTGGAAGGTTTTCAGAGTCTTTCATACAACTTTGAATGAAATAATCTAGAGTTCGATGTAAGGTTATCCTTAAATCCGTGCCGGCTGCCTTCGGTGCGCTGTCAAAGGCAACGATTACTAATAACTATGAAGAGAAAGGAGGAAAAACTCAACGTAGCAACAACACAAGTTTGAAAGAATACTTTATAAGCGGATGCGGTTGTCATGTGTACGTTCAAAAAATACACGTCATACGTGGATTTTAACCATGATTAACTTGAAAATATTTCGTTAATCATACACTTTTTTGAAATTTTTAAAATGTAGGTTTAACGTCAACATTAAAAGCCTGAAGGTCTTCTCTTCTAGACGTCAGGCTTACCGGAGTACATTGAAAGTTGAATGTACGACAGTCCGCGATTTTACTCTCTGTTCAACTCTTAATTTTTTGAATGTCTGAATAGCGCAATGGTTAGAGGTGTAGATAACGTCATGAAGTTTTAAATGACACACCCTGAGGTGAATTGAATTCTCGTGGGTTCGATTCCCGGCCGCGTTGATCTGAGAGTAAAATCTTGGGAATTCACTGGACTAGTTACACGGAATATGGACAAAATTGCCTAACGGATTTAAAATGTTATATTAAAAGTGATAGATATCAACGCAGTTGATCATTTCACTATAATGTGTGTTATTATTATTATTATTACTCTACCGAGAATTGATCCCATGACCTCAGGAACGGCCATTTGAAACTTCATACCGTTGCCTAACGCGCTTATAAGCTAAGCCAGCGAGACATTCAAACCGCATTTCATAGTTTATAATATTCTCTGAAGGTTGACCACTTTGAAAATACCGGGTAAAATTTGTTCTAGAAATGTTTTTATATTCTTTTGTTCTGTTTTTTACTTTTCCACATTTATAGTTGAAATGCTTATAAAGAAAAATTTCCTTAAAATTTAATATTCTTTCAATTTCTATGAAAATGAAGATTATTATGTTCGGTTTCTTAATTGAAAAGTTTTATGCATGGGTACTTACAGTTAAAATCATGAATAAGCTATTCGTATTGCAGAAGCGTGCGGTTCGAATTGACAAAGCTAGGTCCAAAACTTTAGTACACTATTGCAGATGATTTAAAATCTGTTGATTCGTTAGCTATTTTTAACTAAAAAGAACTGCAAGATGCTATTTCGGGGAAATGCTACTCATTGTTGCTTTACTGATCCTATCCTGTTTAAGTTAAATCTGTTTAGTTCTGGCATACATGTTGATCGCTGATTTTTTTAAATTTAAAAAACCTTTTAATACTTGTATTTTGTCGCTACAGATTACATGGGCAAATTAATAATCTCATTTTTTCTATGTTTAAAATGTTATGAAACTATAATCGCGTCGGCTGTATATCCTGCAGAATTATTAAACTCTTTTGTGCTAATATACCTCCATTGCTTATGCTTAATTTAATGAAGTTTCTACTGTATTGTCTAATCCTCTTATTCGCACTTTTATTTTATGTTATTTATACAGCATGTTCAATACTTCAAAAGTAATAGAAAGTGAATATTGTATAAGAAAAATAGACGATAATTTAACTGATTTAATGAAATATGCAGCTCTATCTGCAAGTAGCCGTTATCTAATTAATTCCATACCATGTGGGAATTTGTTACAAAAATAGTTCAACAGCGTTCAGTAAAATTTTGATGTAAAACCAAAATGGTCTACTTTTTTTTGCATGAAAATTAACTACAGTGTGTGTACAACTGTACATTGCTACGTACAGGTTTGTTTGCAGCAAGATGAATACTGGCGTTAAATAACCATAAGCCATTATAAACGTACTGTCAGGGAAAGTACCAATGAAGGTACTAACAGCCTAGACATATCAGGAAAATGAAAATATATAAGAATATTTACAAAGTCCTGGACCAGGTTCAAATCTCAGATAAGTCAGACAAATGACGGGAAAGCTAATGAAACATTCAGTGTCTCATCTATTTAAATACCTACGCTAAGAAGTATTCAGGCAAACAGCAGGAGTTACTAATTAATTAAAGGAATATCAATTCCTTAATTAATGTTTTATTATGAATAAAACAAAATACTATGTGCAAGAAACATAACAAGTTAAACGACGTGAATGTAAAACTAAGTTACAGTCAAATTAATAATAATTAAATTAATAATATTTTAAATAAATAAATAAACATAAATAAGATGTTCATTAAATTACTATATCACCTTTTAAACAACACAGGACGAAATATAGTCACAACAAATACGAAAGGGACGCTAAACGGTACTTCCACACTGGTTGTACATTATCTGTAATTAATACATATCATATGCTATGCACCAATGTATAAGTATATTGAAATCCTCCCTACAGTAGAATTCCCCTAGAAAACTGGTCTCTAAATTATCCCTCAAACAAATGGATCGTCACCCATAAACTTTACAAATGTATTTGCCGCCTGTTTCTAAATCCCAAGGATTTAATTAAATAATCACACTGGCTCTGTTTAGTCTTACCCAGGCTAAGTCTCTAATTATTGAAACGGTTTAGCCGTTTTTTTATACGTTATAAACAAGAACTCCCTAGAAACTATATTAGCCACACCTGGTAAATTTCACTACGGTCACTGTAACTCTCTTTTAAATTCCTAGTACTGACCGTCAAATTAATATACAAAAGAAGTCTGCTCGAACTAACGATGCTAGCTTTCCCCTCTCTCAATAGGGCTTTCGAAATAACACTTGAGCCTCTCCGTTACTCAACAGGCTTCAACACCGGGCAAATAATTGTCACCAAAATTACAAAGACGAAGAGGGAGAAATTACTACTGTATAGAATTTCCCTGATACACCATTACGCAAGCATACCACACATACGTACATATCACAGACAACGAACTCACAGCGCCTTCCGAACCTGGTCATTAGTAACTAAAATTCTTTTACTATTTATAACTAAAGTTCAAGGTTAATAAATAGTAAAATAATAAACAAATTAAAGTTTTAAAACTTAAAACATTCCTTAAGTTACATGTCAACATTTCAGAGACCAGGCCGTAAGTAGGAGTCAACCAAAACAAAGCTACCACGAGACATTTAAAAAAATGCCCTGTAACATTGAATGTAAACAAAACATCCATAACAACATCAGGCACATAAAGCTGCAATCAATCCGAGCCTGACACGTACTATACTATAGAATGGCATAGATGTTTTAGATAAATGGTAACAAAGTTAGTAGATTAAACTGAATATTAATGTAGACAAAATAATTAATTGAAAGAAAACATTAGACAGAATATAGAAGCTAATACCGCAAAATATATCTTAATTAAATTCTAGTTATGCTATATTTTCTTGATACTAAAGGCAAAAAGTAAAACCTCGTTTAACGTCAGTTTCGTGTCTCGAAAGCATATCAGTGACGGAGGGAGCACTGGATTTGAACCTTGCATCTACTGATTCGCAGTATGACACTTAACTGATCATATTTCTAACTCAGTCAGTTATACTCCCATCTCGTACGCGCTGTGGCTTTGTTTCGTGAAACCTGAAACCTTAGGAACAGCTAGGGACATGTTGAGATGGTATCGAATGCAGAGGTCATCGTGGGGTCAGCGCACATGCGAGTCAGTCAGGTTTATCGAATGAGAGATGATGAAAGGATTTGATTGAGTAATGTTCAGTAGAATATTGCTGTCGCCTCAACTCAGGATTATCGAATTTTATTGTGAGTCAGAGATTGTCGACACCGGATAAGCTCAGATATTTGTTTGCGATTGCATGTACGGATATGCCTTGACCATCGAAATTTTAGAAAATACGAATTTTAACTCGTAAAAAGCTGGTAAAGCTAAGGTTAACGTCATTTTCCTCACTCGAAAGCGATGTCAGTGACGGGCGAGCCCAGGATTTGAACCCCGAACATACTAATCCGCGGTCGAGTATCTTACCGGCTTCGCCACAGCTCCAGCCAAGTAGGGCTAAGAATAAACACTCCTGGAACACTCTAGTCCATGTACATGTAGAAGATGAAAATTAAGACTAGTGTAGAAGTGTAAGGGTTTTGTTTTTTCCTTTTTATCTTCTTTTTTCATTCTTCTTTTTCAGACAAACTGTTCAATAAAATCTAAAAGCAAAGTTATATGAAGAGAAAAGTCAATAGCTTGACAAATTCTTGATTTCTCTTTAGTGTGAATATTTTACTTTTCCATTTAAATATCATATTATTCTGTATCTGAACTTATTGTAAGAGAGAGAGAGAGAGAAAGAAAGAAAGAAAGAAAGAAAGAAAGAAAGAAAGGAAGAAAGAAAGAGATAAAGAGAGAGAGAGAGAGAGAGAAGGGGCAGATAGAAAGAGAGGGATTATTATTATAAATGTTATTCCAAGTGAAGACTCGTTGACAGATTGTGTTTTGCAAAGACTCTTCCAGTCTCTTCTAGTCATCAGAATCAGAATGGAAATTAGAGGCTTCTATCCTAACGAGTTTTTCATTTGTCCAACACTCTCACACTCCTCAAATCCTAGAATCTTTTTCTCACGAGGGATGCGACCTCTTTGTCTATACAACCAGCATCATTCATTATTGCTTTCTCATTCTCCATCCCTCTTCAATTCTTTCCCAGTTTATGTTTGTTCACAATATTGTCTTCGACATATTGTCTAAATTCTTCTCATTTTGACTGTTATTTCTTCCCGTATCGTCTAATTAATGCGTAACCAGCATTATTTATTAATGCGTGGTTTCATTTTACCTCGCTATTTTCTACCAATGTATCAAAAGTTTTTCTTTTCTGCATGGTGAAAGTTATTAAAAATTTCTTATAATTTCTATTTTACAACTGCGTTATCTATGTAAGCCTAATGTACCTATTAGCTTTTTCATTAGCTACCATTTCACGAGAATATACTACCTTTCTGGAATCTACATGTATATGATAGAAGCGTAGTGATAATTGGTATCTACACAGCTTTAGAAAAGTTTGTATTCAGAAATTAAGCTCTAATTTAGGTTGCTAAAACGAGTGAAATTAGTGTCATGATTCACTCATTACTAAATTCCGCATTAACCATTTCAAGCGAAGTTCTTGCACCGACTAAGAATTTAAGCTTCGTGGCGTGGTGAACTTGAGGAGCACTTGCGGTGGAACGCTATGCTTGAGTAGGATTAGGACTTCCAGGAACAATGAGCTAAGACGTCCCTGGACACTCATTCATCCATTCCACGTATTCGATCACATCTCGGCATATGATGAGAGACTCCTTCCTGGAGAAATGAGTCCCAATTGGAAGCTGAATTACAGCCTGGGGACATCCGTGTACGTCATAGAAATTGATAATAATAGGTCTGCGTCTCAATCGCTTCATCAATTTCTTGAATGTTTTACTTTTATGGGAAGTTTAAATGCCAATAATTAGATAGTAATAATAGACATAATTCAATAGTCCAGACGGTTATATACCAATTAATTATTTAATTATAGAATCAACACATTCATTTATTAATATTCAAAGACGTTCAATATTCTTTGATGTTTTTAATGACAAATAACAGCCATAATGATCTAAATTATACTTAAAATTCCATCTAAAAGAATTTACGAGAAGAAATTAGCAATTGCCCGTTTCATTATGTAAAACTTTAAGTTCTTCTGAAACTTTGGTGATTTCTAAAATTTTCAATTCTTCTAACATATAATTAAATGATTAATTCTGAATCTTAATTAATTAATTAATTGTTTAATTGGTCTTTTATATGCATTATATATATATATATATATATATATATATATATATATATACTTATTATATATATATATATATACATATTCTAGAATCTATAGTAGGCCTAACGATTATTTATGATGTTCCAACCAACAACATATTTAAAATATTTCCTCATCTTCTTGCAACTTGGAGTATATAACGTATAACGTATAACCATTATATAACCATTTAATTTCTAAAACACTCTTAGCCATCCAAAATCATCATCGAATGATAAGTTCAAACTGTGGACTTGTAAACTTATTTTGAAAATTTGAACTGAATAATTAAAATCGCTCCATGAAAGTGATATTTCTAAAACATTTGGCAAAAGCGAGGATATTAAATTGACTTTATTAGAGTATTTGCTAAAGAAACATCCTAGGGCACATCTAAGAATGTTAGATTAATTTCAAACGTGGTCATTAGCCTAAGATATCTCTTTGAGCGGAAGCAACTTCCCTATTTTCTGACCAGAGTAAATTCAATCTCACAAAATCTGAAAGCGTTGGTAAGAATTATAACTGCATAGCGATAGTAATTGTATTGATATTTCTATTTGAAGTTCGGATGCATGCCTGGCAGAATTCATTACGCTCTCGATGCGGACCGTTAAGCGCAAAATTATTCAAGAGGTGATTATAAAGCCCTGACCTGAGGAAATGAGAACTTTTCGAGTGCCTGGCATTCACCTTAATTAAATGACTGAGCGACTGAAGGAAAGAGGGAAGGCAAGAGACGAATGAGAGAAGACAAGAGAGGAAAGAGGGAAGGCAAGAGATGAGAGAAAACTAAAAACAGCAACAAGGAAAGAAAAAAAAGGAAACAAGAAAAGAAACATTGTAAACACGTGCGGTATGTCATGTGTGTAACTATACGGAATTAAAAAAAGAGAGTAAAGAGGGAAGAAAATAATTTAAATGAAGATTATCGAGACAGAGCTTCTACGATTTGTCTTCACTGACTGGTGGACAAAATATAAAAATAAATCTATAAATTAATTTCTCTTATGTAGAAGTAGACACTTTCTGCACTTGAAACAAGCTTATTTGGCCAAGTATCTACCCAGTCCAGCCTATTGCTGGAGCTTTGTAATAGAATTGCTAGTGCTAATTGATACGAACAGTGGCGGATCCAGGGGCCAAGGGGGGCATAGGCCCCCCGAAATCTTTCTATAATTTTTTAAACTTCAAAATTCTGTCATATACTAACGAAAAGGGATTAAAATGACGTTTATCAGTGGTCTGTTAGGATCCAAGAGGGGTGGCGATCATAATCAATCGTTTCATTCATTTTAACGGTTGCATGATAAAAAAGGTCGTGAATAACTTTTCTGCCCCTCCCGAAAAAAATTTATGGATCTGCCTCTGGATATGTATGACATTCAATTGCAATAGAGATCCAATTACTGATCGAAAAATTACTTCTTATCATACCCTTGTTTTATTCGTACTCCAGCAGAAACTCCACTGAAACTGCCTTACTCAGCATTCATAATGACCTTTGCTTAGCCTTAAACTCTCAAGAGGTATCAGCCCTTGTACTACTTGATCTTTCGGCTGCCTTCGACACCAACGATCATAACATTCTTACCAGTAGACATTAAACGTGATTTGGTATCTCTGATTCCGCTTTCTCTCTGGTCTCCTCCTATCTTTCTGCTCGCACTCAATCTGTTATTATAGACAATGAACGCTCCCCTGAACTACCTCTTCTTTGTGGTGTGCCCAAGGATCTGTACTTGTTGTTGTTTGTAATCTTATTTCATCTTGCCTGACTGTTTTTTTAACACCGGACCGGCACTGTTTAGGATCTTTTATTTCTCTTCAGCCCGTGTTTTTTCAGATCGTTTGGGGTGAATCGATTTGTAGTGACATGTGATGGGGGGACTTCCCTGATATCATCCTTGTATGAGGAAACGGACGTTAAACCTTTATTATTATTAGTATTATAGAATATAGATCGACCGTAAACTGTATGTGTCGTAATTGGCCTTTAAACTGCAGTTATGAAGTAATTTAGGAAAATTTCAATGGAAAATTATTTTTCCAAGCTGTTGGCTACATTGATGTTTAGCGAAGACATGTTCTGCTCGGGCTATAGGCTAGATTAAGACTTAAGTAGTAAGTCTAAATATTCCTAGCCTGTAGGATCGATGCATGGGATGAATTATTTGATCGATGGAGTGCTCCCGATTGAGCATAATAATAGACTAAGGAATTAAATATTATCTTCCACCTGCCATTTTGCACATTGAATAGCTATTAATGAATGAAAACATATCTCATGTAGTAATATAAAGCGACACTCTTAATTAAATGATTAAACTTAACTCATTCATTTCATTGTAAATATTCCTGTTTTTTTCCTACCGCCGTGAATTTATACACTTTCCAACGATGAATGCTAATTATTCGTCATCTACTGTATAATGAACGAATAATATCAAACTATAATTTAACCTTTTTATTTCATTATAATATAATATAACATTTTCAGAAAGCAAATCAATTGCCGTATTAACATGTGTTGTACCAGTAGCACGATCGTTTGCGTGGCAGACGGTAGATCAACATAGCACGGGGTTCAGTTATAGTTTCTATGCATATCAATTGATGAATTGATGCTATTGTGTTTGTAGAGAATAATTTTAAAAAATAGAATAAAATACAGTGTTCATCCATGCAGTCACTTGTTTCGCAACAGGAAAATGACATTAATGTGGGTTTTGGCTTTAGCATTTACAAATAAAAATATTCCGCCTCCTTTTTTATTACCTACCGGATGGTAGGTAATAACTTAATCTGAATGCCATAGAGTTATCGCACTATGACAATCAGATAAAGGCAAAATTAATTCGAAAATAAGTCCATAAATTAAGTCTAATTTTAGCCATGGAGTCCTGATTTCGAATTGCATATTTACTTTTAATATTAGCATTATCCATAAAATCTAGATGATCTACATAAAATTTATTTCCTTTCTTAATAAACATGCATTCACAATGGCGTCCAATATTCGTATACTTTTTCCCACTTAAAATTTGACTATTTATCTTGAAACGGTGTTTAGAAGAGCTAAGTTTTGCTTTTTTGACATGTTTAGGAATAATGATATAATTTTCTGAGACTGACTGCGCTTAAAATAGACACATGATATTAGAAAAGTGAAGCGTATTGGGAAACTGGGAATTACTATCCTATACGTGAGCGATAACATAAAAATTTCGCAGTGATCTCCAGCTTTATATAGAACTGCTAGATTTAGCTAGAGAAGTGTTTATTATATAGGTCTAATGATATCCTCGTATAGCGACTGGAAATGTCTAATGTGGCATCCTTATCTTGATGTATCAGAGTCCGGGAGTTCATCGTTTTAAGGTCAGCATGTTATCTCTTCTTTCTTCAGCCCCTGTCCACTAACTTCTTCTTAAACCTGCGAGGCGTGAAAATCTAGACGTGAGATGTGTACCACCTGCGGAGTTTTAACACCATGAAGCCGCTTATAGTATATAACATTAATATATAAACTGCAGGGGCAATAAGAATTAAGAAAGGTTTGATATTCTATATAGTGGAGTTATCAACATTTCGAACAAACAGGTTAATGGGCTAAAACCACGGAACTGCGGGGATGCGGGAGGCAAAGTTTTCTGGGCATCTGAGTGGAATCTCGCTTTAGGAAACTCACGCCTCCACCCTCCCCGTTGTTACCCTAAATTTGACAGTACGCTATTCGAAAAATCTTGTAAAAGAGCAAAGATCAATACTTTTACTAGCAATGAAAATTCTATTAAGAGTTTTATGTAAACTATATGCTATAGCTATGCCTTATCCACATCTTATGTAGCCTATACCTTGTTTAAAGAATAGCTTCTGAGGTGGTTTCCCGTGGCTTCCACAGTTCAACTTACTGATTAACTTGTTGATCTATGAAATGCTCATTGTGGAGTCTAAAAGCGGACTCCGGGTATGAATAATGTGTACCTTGGACCTGTCACTTAATTGGCTGAACACTAAAAGGAACTTTAAGGAAGGAAGAAGCTCTACCCGTTACTTATTTTGCTGTAAAGACTTTTCAATTTTATACAGTTTTCCACAAATATCGAGATCAAGGCTTTTTAAACGTCTTTTTTTAATAATTCCTTAGCTGCAGAAATATATTTAATATTGACTAAACTGGTGTAATGGATATTTGCGCCGCTGTTGAAGTTTCAATGGCAAATGATGACAAAGCGTTCCGACTACAGTTTATTTGTACAACTGACCTCAGATTTCATAAATAAACGGAATAAAAGTGAAGAGTGCTGTGCACTTATGCATGAGGACTCAATTATAAAATTTCTGCTTGATGATTTGTTCATTGAAGTTCTATCATAACAAGCTTTGCGTGGTTAGTAATATAAATCTGTTTCACAGTAGCAATACTGAACATAAATCCTACAACAAAGAATCAAATAAAGCTCCGCGTAAGTATAATTCTGTATGTATTACATAGCATTTTAGTTCAGTAGACAGACTAGTATGACCATGCATTCCGATATATTATCCTTATGTGAGGAAGCCTACGTTAAATCCATATTATTATTATTATTATTATTATTATCATTATTATTATTTTACCCCGGGTGTAAAGAACCCGAGGTTTGATAAAAATGATTTGAGCAATACATGTTGAATCGTCGCCCGGATACTCGAAGTCATCTAGCTGCGTAAAAGAGTAGCTGAAGCAGCCTGCATTAAATTATTGCACAGTGATTGAAAGCCTTTGCCAAAGAAAAAGGTCTATCGAGGTCTTATTATTATCTAAAGAGGTCTTCTCTTCTTCTTCTTCTTCTTCTTCTTCTTATTATTATTATTATTAGTATCATTATTATTTTTTACTATTGGGCTCGCCCGTCAATGACATCGCTTTCGAGTAAGGAAACTGACGTTAAAATTAGCTTTAGCAGTTTAAAAAATACTTTATATTTCGTAATGGGTTCGCCGAATGCTATGAAAATTATCGTTAATTATATGGAGTTATCATAATTTGCTAGGAATGAGTGTAGAAGAGATCCTGCATATCTAAGCATTGAATTGTAAATATACTTGGGCACTACATAACTCTAGTCCTCTAATATAACTATAAATTAGTTATTTTCCCTGACATCATCTCTGGATGAGGAAACGGAGGTTAAACCTTATTATTATTAATATGCATATTGCGGACGTCCGAGACGTAATAACGTATATCCTTTGCTATTGCATAATTTCTGTCTTTTGCTATGTTTGCTTGTTGAAGTTGCTGAATTGATGTGTTTTTGTCTGGATTAAAAAAGGTTGCTTCCAAACATCGGAACCACATATATATGGATGGAGTTTTAATAACTGCTAAGATGTTGACTAGTATAAAGAACTTGACAAAAATGAGCTTTAAAGTAAATATTCAGGAAATTTTACTTGGAAATTCTGCAATTAATCGATCTTTGAACCACAATTAGATTGTGATAATGCTTTCCAATACCTCTAAAATTCTACTGTAGCATTTTATTGCACTTTGTGGTATTTATTGTCACACTAAAATTGGACTATTTCCTTGTATATGCATGCATATTTTAATATTATTAAAATATTTTCAGCAATTATTTATTTTAATTGTTCAAAATTTAGTAAATATTTATGAGTTACCTAATAATGCATACCAGTTACTCATCAAACTGTTCAGATCTGAGATTCCTACTTAAACATATCGTTATACTGTATGTATGAAACATATTGTTGTATGGAGCATAAACATTTGTTGGCTGGAGCCAGTGGCGATGTCAGTAAGATATTCGACCGCGGATCAGTATGTGCAGGGTTCAAACCACAGGCTTGCCCGTCACTGACATCGCTTTCAAGTGAGGAAACTGACGTTAACATTAGCTTGACCAGCTTTTATAATTGAAATTCTCGATGTCGTTGTTATTCAGATTACTCGTTGGGGCTCCACGTGACAACATAACCGACCCGTCTCTATCGACCAGGGTCCATCAGATCGTTCGACCCGGGATGATTTACAAGTGTCCCTACACGTCCTTCATCGACGACTGCGTCCCGGTCAGGATTGACAGAGAAGGTTAAACTCTTCCTGTTTCTAATATCCGCTTAATTTATAGAACCTGAAGCCTATAGTCTTCATAGCTCCATAAGCAAACGTTTTCCAAAAGCTAGGCCATTCGTAAGATGGTAAATTTAAAAATTTTAATCTTTGATCGGCCTGACCGGGAAGAGTCCCCACAACCTCAGGAACAGCCATTTGACATATCCTGACGTTACTTGTCGCTCTATGCACTGAGCTATTGAGGATATATTAATAGTTATGATAAGAGATTTTTACAACGATTGTTCTAAATTATTGTAAAATTATTGTATGGTCTCATTGTAACTTCTCAGCACAACTCAGTTTCACTTTATATTTTGCAGTTACCAAGTTAGTTAAAACAGGCCATCATATACATGTAGCTGGGAACGGTTCTATTCATTTCAAGCACGACCTAATTGATTTCAATTAACTGGTTTTCACTTCATGAGTTGGCAAATAATCAATGCGAAAACTACAGTGAAGGATCCTGACATTTAGATGCGATTGTTTTCTTCCTATTTCATTTTTATTTGTAGAAAACTGAACTATATAATTACAGTCAACGTCTATGTATTGGTATGCATATTGTGCAATGAATGAACATTATCTATGTACGTGATATATATATATATAGTTTTTCCACTGTATACACAGTATATGCATAGGGCCTACAGTATAATTTTATTGAAAATATACGTGTACCGTGCATACACAACTACCAGTATATACGCTAATAGCTAACGGTTTTTCAAATTTACTTATTTGGGTTTAGGATAAATAACTTGGGCAATAGATGGGCAAAAGTGTAGGCTAATCTCCAGAGTTAAAAGAAAAATCGTTTAATGAATTGTTTTTCTCTGGATCATGCAGTTAAGATAAATTGTGAAAAGAACCTGCCAAAAAATCTACCAAACTATTAAATGAATTTAAACCATCAAAAATCCGTTATGATTGTATCTAAAAATCTTATTAAATTTTATTTTAGTAAACTTTTATAGTTCATTTTGAAACTCCAAACTTAAAAATTACCTAAAATAATAAGAGTATTTATAACTGCAGTGATTTCTTTTCTGTCCATATCGGTCGTAAATGTATCACGTCGGATTAACTCTAATTGAAATCCTAAGAATCGCAGGATGGTAATAAAGCTTCTATTATCGGCACATCATTACCGGAATGAAACATCCCTCACGCGCTTCTTTGTTCTTTGTTTCCGCTCAGAAGATCCTTATATAGCTGGAGGACATGATGTCCGCCATATTTGAAGTGAAAGTGCGATATTTCACTTACACAATAAAATATTCTAATCAGTTTTACCCTATCGCTGTGTTCACATGAATATGGTTTGAAGTTATTTGCTATTTCTCCGTAAACTCTTGCCAGCAATTTTCTTAATTTCTTTGATGACAAAATTACCAGACTCTGTTCTTCTATTCCTCCCTGTCCTAAGACTATTTCATATCCGTCTATGCCATATCCTCCTCTGCTGTTAAATTTTAAACCTGCTTCTCTTGAAGAAATCCGTCATCTAATAGTCTGCTCTACCGACTCATCTTGCTCGCTAGATACCATTCCAACCAAACTACTTAAATCTTGCATTCATGCCCTCCTACCTTCAATTACCATCTGGTTAATCTTTCACTTTCTGGAGGAATTTTTCCATCTACTTTTAAAAATGCTGTTGTTTCTCCTCTACTTGAATAGCAAACACTTCCTAAAGATGATCTTTCTAGCTATAGTTCCATTTCCAACTTAAATTTCATTTCCAAATCTGGGAAAAAATAATCTACACTCGCTTATGCAGCCATCTCGAATCTTTTCCTTCTCTATCCTGTTTCCAATCTGCATATCGAAAGCTTCACTCCACTGAAACTGCCTTACTCAGCATTCATAATGACCTTTGCTTAGCCTTAAACTCTCAAGAGGTATCAGCCCTTGTACTACTTGATCTTTCGGCTGCCTTCGACACCATCGTTCATAACATTCTTACCAGTAGACATTAAACGTGATTTGGTATCTCTGATTCCGCTTTCTCTCTGGTCTCCTCCTATCTTTCTGGTCGCACTCCATCTGTTATTATAGACAATGAACGCTCCCCTGAACTACCTCTTCTTCGTAGTGTGCCTCAAGGATCTGTACTTGGACCTTTACTTTTTCCCCTCTACACTACCCCACTCAGTTATGTTTTAGACAATGCTTCAGTAAAATTTCATTTCTATGCTGATGATACTCAGCTGTACATCTCATTTTCTAGCTCAGATTCTGACTTGAAATTGCAACACCTTTCATCTGTTCTTGACAAAGTGTATTCATGGTTTTGCAGTAATCGTCTCTCTGTCAACCCCTCTAAAACCGAATATATTTTAATCGGCACTCCCCAGCAAAGAACCAAAATTGCCAATTCCTCCATCTATTTTCAAAATCTTGCCGTCACTCCTACTCCCAAGGCTAAAAATCTTAGTGTCATGTTTGATGAAAATCTTGATTTAAATCTCATATCTCATCTGTTCTTCATTTTTCTTCCAGATTTGTCAAATCAGACAGATACGGTCATCTCTTGATAAAAATTCATCCATAATTCTTGTCAATTCAATAGTTCATTCTAAACGTGACTACTGCAATTCATTGCTATTTGGTTTACCTTCTTCTTCTCTCATGCGTTTGCAACGCGTTCAAAATACTCTAGCACGCGTTTTCTGTCGATCCTCGAGGCTTCAGATCACCTCTAGTTCCTTGCTTAATAACCTTCATTGCTTCTTGTAGTTCAAAGAATTAAGTATAAAATTGCTCTTGTAACTTTCAAAACACTCCTTTTTGGTAAACCTTCTTTCCTTTCTGAGCTTCTAATATCAACCTTCTCGCAAGCTTCGTACTTCCGATACCAAACTGCTCAAAATTCCTAATATTCTCACTTCGTTAGGTAGACGTTCATTTTTTTTCTCCGCTCGTACTGTTTGGAACTCTCTGCCTCCTGATCTTCGCTCAGGATGATGTTCTACTACTTCCACTTTCCTTTGTAAGTTGAAAACACATCTCTTCCCACCATAGATTTTATTTCATCTTGCCTGTCTGTTTTTTTGATCACCGGACCGGCACTGTTTAGGATCTTTTATTTCTCTTCATCACGTGTTTTTTCAGATCGTTTGGGGTGAATCGATTTGTAGTGACATGTGATGGGTGGGACCCCTGACTTCATCTTTGTATGAGGAAAAAGACGCTAAACCTTTATTATTATTATTATTATTAGTTACTGCCTAGTAAAGCTTATGACAAGCGCAATATAGGATGAGCTTCTTTTTGATTAAACGGCAGAAAATGCGAGTATACAGTATTTTGCATTTTGTTCATACATTTTTCTATTAAGCAAAACCGAACTCCTATGAGTATATTTGGATAGAATTTATATATTTTTTGTAAATATTTTAAAACTTTGGATATATGTGAAATCTTTAATTAATAATGTATTAAAATTCGATAGTTCTACTGCATCCATAACTTGAGATGCAATGCTCTTGTCGCATTCTTTGGAGTATTGTAGATTTGCTATTAAAATATTGATGTAGCTCGATGAATTATCAAGAAAATATAACATCCGAGTTCTCTGGTACAAAGAATTGAACTGTGTTGTTATCAGAGCGGACCGCAGTCCAGATAATCCCGTCTTTATGGATCTCCTATAGAAAGAAGGCTGAGGCATTAAGTATGCCCTCTGATAAACCCTATTGTACTTTCCACGCACTAAGTTACACTCAAGTGATGTTGTTGAGAGTTGTGTCAAAAATGGGCGTGATTAAAATTGTGCCACATTGGGTAGTGGTCTCAGTTTGATTTTATAGCTTGGTTGGAATGCTAAGGGTAATTAAGTGAGGACATTGATAGTTGCAGAGTTTCAATTTTAGGCCTAATCATTAAATCTCAAAACTGTTCCTGGATTTTGTGTTGAAATTTCCATTTAATTGTTTCATCTGACATGCATCCCTTAAAGGTTTTCATAGCGCTGAACGAGCAGTATGAAAAGAAAACATTTCGTCTGGCACTTACTGTCTACCGTAAGATGTGTGGGCAATTTGAAAAACATTTACTGTTTGCATAACATTGACATTAATATATTCTATAGCTTAATAAACCCTAGAATTGTTAAGAGAGACTTGCAGTTCGGTATCTGACTCTAGTATTAACATTTTTTCTGACGTTGAAATTAGACAATTAGTTACATATTTTTATCTAACTGATTTAATTGGATTTTTTGCTATTCTGAAAATGGTGTTATAAAAGTTTAATTATATTTTAATTGTATGCTTTGTCTGCTAACAAAAACATGTAATCTTAAAAAGCACCAAATTAAAATCACTACATTTGTCATTAGCATATGTAAAAGGCAATTTATTGTAATTGTAGTCAATTTTTCGATTTACATGTACATTTAGCGTCCATGGCTCTGCTGTTAGATTCGAAACTCGCTGCTAAATTGACAGATAACGTTGACTGAAAAGTTGATTGATTGATCGATTAAACGAGATAATAAATTCTAATATTTCCTCTGTGTTTACAGAGCCCTTAGGGGATGTAGACAAGAACGATCAATGGATGGGAGTGTCTGTAACGAGTCAGGGTACTCAACAGGGAAAAGCTATGGTTTGCTTCCATCTCATTATTAGTATAGCAATAACACAACATAACAATAATATTAATATAACATCACTATCGTCGTCATTTTCTCTTAAATCCCACTTTAACTAGGGAATTCTAAATTTTCCATTCGTTTTAGAAAATTTAGTAGCAATGTCCAGAGCGTACGCGCTCACCAAACGAATGCACTTTCTGACATTGGTGCGCTTTGTCGCCTTTTGCGACACGTGCAGTCCACGGTTTGCATATTCTTCAGCAACCCGTACACAACACGGTTAATAATATTAATGAAGCACTGCAATAAATTAACATTATATATTTATTCCAATGATTTGTAAACCTACTTATTTATCTACCGGGATGAGTCGGTGGCTTATAGGCAAGTTGTTCGACAACGGAGCAGTAGGTGCAGGGTTCAAATGCGGTTTTCGATCTCCATGTTATGTTACTTATTCGAGCAGGAAACTGGCGCTAAACTTGGCTTTAGCCTTTAATATATCTCCTACAGTATTTTAAATACTAAAAACATTTTTGATTGAACGCTAACAGTGTATTTAATTTTTAGCTGTTAATTTTAGATTTATTTTCTATTAACATGTACGTTTTATTTTGTTTAATAATTAGACTATTTAGTTATTATTTTAAAAATAATTTTTGCCTTTAATTACTTGTAACTACTTCTTTAAAATATGTTAACAAATATTTGTAGAATATGATCCTCCACTGACTAATCGTAACTTTTCAGTAACTTTTCACTGTGCGGAGACCTCCATCACGACAGAAAATGAAGATAGATAGTCAAACGTAAAATATATGATTGCAATCTATCCAATTAATAATCCAATCATGCAAGTTAGTAAAATGGATGTCAAAATTTATGATTCACATTGTATTTCGCTTTTGTTTTACTTAATTATTTTCGTTTATATTTCATATGTGCATATTTTCACCGCTTCTGTACTCAATTCCATTTTTTTTTTTTGCATAATTTTGGATCATCACCCGACATATCTTGAATGCACTTCTCTACCTGACGGCAGGTCCATTCACATCAAACCAAAGACACAAACGTTATGTTCTATCAATAATTACGTTGTGTAGTTATTTTAGTTAAGTACGCATGTATACGTGAATATTATATTACATTGGTCTACTTAAAGCACTTTATCAATATGGCTGTTTGTGAACGAGACAAAAAGTTTACATAGACAGATTTTATGCACAGCCAACTTTTAGCGTTAACACTGTTGTTATAAAACATCAATAATAATATTAATTAGATATTAATATTTTAACTATACGTTAAAATATTAATGTTTACTTAGTAAGTTAATATGAATATAAACTATACATTCAAATGCTATTATACCTGCATATACAGTACATCACGAATGTCCAATCTACAGTAGACTTAAATGAATGGAATATTTCCACGCAGGCATGCGCTCATCGCTACAAGAAGTCCGGCAAAGCTTTCTCCTGGGGCCTGGGAATTTGTATATCCATGACCAACTCTCTGGACGAGGATGATTTCTGGGAACCTTGTGACGGAAAACCTAAGGACAAAGGACACGGACAGTACGGAGTCTGTCAGGCAGGAACAAGTTGTGCCTTCAGTGAGGTATTATATCATTTAGGTCATACAGATCATTTAGCTCATTAACTGGGTGTTTAGTAAATTCTAGATAAATACTAGAAAAGTATTTAAAATGTTCTAAATTATCAGCGAAAATATATACTGAATTTCTGACTAGAGATTAATTAATATTGATTCAATAATAATCTAAAATTAATTATAGTGTTAATCAGTAATAAAATATTAATAATATTAAAAAAGCTGGTAAAGCTAAGGTTAACGTCAGTTTCTTCACTCAAAAGCGATGTCAGTGACGGGCGAGCCCAGGATTTGAACCCGCACCATCTGATCCGCGGTCGAGTACCTTACCGACTTCGCCACTGGCTCCAGCTAGTAATATTAATTATTCATTATTTAGACAATTAAAAAGTTCAATTCAATTTCGCAATTTAGACATCATCTAATACTTTTAAGTCCGTTTCTGTTTTGCCCACAGCTCGAACTGCGTATCTGTAGCCTAGCATTGAAATTCATTAATGTTTAATGTTTATTGCTTTCACCGGATATGAATGACATGCTGTGCATAACGATATTTAAATTAAATTCTTGTTGTGAACTATTTGCTATTTTCATGCCTATTTCATATTTGCTAAATTTTAATAATTTTGCTAGTGTATTGGCTATTTTTGCTGTTTACTATTTTTGCTGTTTGCTATTTTTGCTATTCTGCTTGTTGTTTTTGCTACTCTGTAAACATGTAGTGTTTTAACTAATAATAGCATTACTAGAACTTTCCTGTGGTGGTCAGCTAGATAGAGCACCTTATGCCCTCTCTGATGGCCACAGAATTCAATTAATATGATGTTTGATTTTGACTTGAATTATTGATGGTATTTATATGTCTGATGCATTTAAGTTCATTGATATGATGATGTGTGCATTAAATTCTTCTTCTTCTTCTTCTCATTCAATTGATCATATTAAAGTCTACCAATTATTGAATGTTTCAAGAAATTTATAACAATTTTATTTAATATTAACATAAAATAAATAATAGGATAATGTGCAACGCTACTGTAAGAGTGAATACAATAGCTGGGGCCCAATTAATTTTTAAACGTTAAAGAAAATAACAATAACATACTCGTAACCTGAGGCTGACTGAAACGTTAAAAGTGGCGTCAAGATTGTTGGCGTTAAATGCAGCTATTTTATGATATTAATATTAAAACAAATGTGACTCTGTCATGACTATTTTATGATATTAATATTAAAACAAATATGACTCTGTCATGACAATTTTATGATATATTAAACAAATGTGACTCAGTCATGACTATTTTATGATATTAATATTAAAACAAATGAAATGCGACTTTTTCATGACTATTTTATGATGTTAATATTAGACAAATGTGACTCTATCATGACTATTATATGACTATCACGCGACCCAGTTTTACCGCCCACGTTTGTGTGTCACATCAGGACGGACATTTAGCTATGGGAGCGCCTGGAGTTCACAACTGGAGGGGTGCAGTGTTCAAGAACATCGACAAGGACTCACTGACCACGGAGAAACAGTGGTACCAGAGCACAGTGGATGAGCCGATACCTCCTAAAACATTTCCCCTGCCAACTACAGGATACTACTCTTATCTGGGTAAGTTATTAACTACAGGATACTACTCTTATCTAGGTAAGTTATTAACTACAAGATACTACTCTTGTCTGGGTAAGTTCTCAACTACAGGATACCACTTATCTGGGTAAGTTCACAACTACAGGATACTACTCTTATCTGGGTAAGTTCACAACTACAGGATACTACTCTTATCTGGGTAAGTTCGGAGATTTAATACTCTCTCTCTCTCTAAGTGCACTGCTTCCTGGCAGGTCCATGATATAAAACGCCTCCACTCTTTTCTGTGTTCCCCTTTCCTCTTGATTTCCACATATGAGTGGGTTTTTAAATCATCTAACATACATAATCTCGGCCTGCCTGCCCCTGCCTCTTTTCCAGTCTACCTTCTACTTAATACTAAAGAAATAATTGTTCTGTTAGGAAATGCCAATGGTTAATATGCATTTGTTACATTGAATATGATTTTGTTATGGTATACTATTGTCTATAAATCATCTAAAAAAAGGGGGTAAAGTTAATGCTAACGCCAGTTTCCTCACTCGAAAGCGATGTCAATGATGACGGGTGAGCCCAGGGTTTGAACCCCGCACATACTGATCCGCGGTTGAAATCTTATCGACATCGCCACTGGCTACAGTCAGTGGCGATGTAAATTAAACATTTTTAAAAATTATTTTTCCTAATTTAGAATCTTTTAAAGGTTTCACTGTTTCTTCTTAAACAGTGGATATGAACTTCTACAGACACTTTTTGTCATAAAGGTCTTGAAATATCAGACAAGTTACGTCTTCTGCTCCTCTCCGAAACAACTATTCGATCCTTCTTTCTAATTTGACTCTCTCTAATTTCTTAGTAAAGTTGTACTCTCATTCTATTTCATTTACTTCATCCTTACATCTTGTTAGTCTAAATCTCTTGTTGTGTCTTGTTTTGACTCTCGTATACACTAACACATTAGCAAGTTGATTCTGGTTATACACAAGCTGGTGAATATGAATTGCATTACAGTGTCTCTAACTGCCTTAGGCTGAGAAATACGGAGTTAAATTTTCTTTATATTACGTTACTCGGTAATACATGAATTTTCATGTCAACGAAATAAAAATTCCAATTTTAACAGAATGACTCTAAAAGAAACTTGTTAATGGTACCAATTTGCAGTTAACTTTCTCGACCATGGAAACTTCCTGATTGATTGACTGATTGACGGACTGATTAGCTGACTGATCGACATGCTGATTTACAGTCTAATTGACTTATTGTTGACAGTCTGAATGACTTGCTGATTGACTGACTAATTGATTAACTGACTGATTGACTGGCTGATTGACTGACTGATTGACTTACTGACTAACCGCCTGATTGACTGATGGTTGAATGACGGATTGACTTACTCACTGACTGACTGACTGACTGACTGACTGACTGACTGACTGACTGACTGACTGACTGATTGACTGTGTAACAGGCATGTCAGTTAAGATAGGTGTAATTCTGGGAGGAGAGAAGACGTACGTGGTGGGAGCACCCAGATCGCTGAACTCCGGGCAGGTCCTGCTCTTCAGGGAGGGTCCGACAGGACAGTTGCTTGTTGATCCGGAACACTATCTTACCGGAGAAAAGTTCGGATCGTCGTTTGGTTACGATCTCGTTATTGGCGATTTCAATTCCGACGGGTTAGTGTTTAGTACACTCTCTCTTAGTGTACTGCCTATCTTGCAGGTCCATGGTATACAACGCCTCCACTCTTCTCTGTCTTCCGCATTCCTTTTCATTTCCACATATGAGTGGATCTTTACATCATCTAACATACCTAATCTCGGCCTACCCCTGCCTTTTTTCCTTTGCTTAGTACACACTAAGAAATTGTAATACTTTCAGTTACCAGTCGGTAGAATATCATTCGGTGTTTCAAGGGAAGAATCAATCAATCATCAATCAATGAGGATCTAGGGGCCGTTTCCTCACCTGCAACAATTAGTGTGGCCTATACCAATATAGACATTATCACAGATCGCTATAGACATATATAGATCAATATAGACATTATCACATTATCTCATTATTACTGAATACACGTATATGAAATGAGTAGAGGCGAACATTTTAAAGTAGTCATACAGTAGCGAAAGAATGACGTTAGATACTAATTCTTACTCCATGGTCGTATACAAAATCGATTAACAAAAATTATACATAATTTAAACTTTTGGCTTTTACGAATTACCATCTTTGGCTTGAATATCTATAGACGAAAACCCGAATGAATAGAAGAAATCATTTGCCATCGCACATATTTACGTTATGATGCTTATGTACAACGAAACCCAACTACAGTTTTAAAACCCCCTATGTGGGATGTACCTTAATATTGCGTTTAGTGGTATAGCATAATTTTAACTAACAATTCACTTGTTATTTTAGTAAAGATGACCTGGCTATTGGAGCGCCATTCTATCACGATTCTCTTGTTGGTGGAGCTATTTACATCTATCTCAATGGACCCGAGGTTAGTTTCACTATCTTCTTCTAGATGTCTTGTCCGTAATATGATCCTTAAGGACATTATTTCGTTTGGCTGCTTAGTTCCTTAGAGGGTTTTTCCAAAAAATTCCTTATTTCGTTGGTTTAGATCTTGGTTGGTTACTGCTTTTGTCGACTTCTACGACACGTGCTGTCGCCGCTTGGTCTATTCTTCAAACAATCCGGACACAACACTTGGAATTATAACTACTGCGTGACGTCCTTGACATCATCCTTGTATGAAAAAACGGACGTTAAACTTTCATTATTATTATTATTATTTTAAAATTATTATTATTATTATTTTTTTTTTACCCCGGTGTAAAGAACCTGGGGTTTGATAAAAACGATTCGAGCAATACGTGCTGAATCGCCGCCCGGCTACTCGAGGTCATCAATCGGCTTAAAAGAATTGTTGAAGCAGACTGCATTAAATCTTTGCAAAGTCATGGAAAGCCTTTGCCAAAGAAAAGATGTCTCTCGCTTATCGCCGGTTTGCTCTCCGGTTTATTATTATTATTATTATTATAAATAGTAATATTTGTAATTATAAATGATGAACGGGGTTACTAAAAGAAGTTATTGAAGGAAGCTGGGAGCGATAAAAGTAAGGAAAACCGAGACTTGGGAAGCTGGATGATTTGATAACCAATTCATATATATATATAAATATATATATATATATATACATGTGTGTATATATATATATATATATATATATATATATATATATATATATATATATGATTTGATAACCAATTCATATATATATATAAATATATATATATATATATACATGTGTGTATATATATATATATATATATATATATATATATATATATATATGAAATATATATATATGAAAATATGAAAAGATATGAAGAGAAAGACAGAGAATAGATATAGGTGGAAGAGTTGTATGCCATGGTCCTGCCAATAGTCAGTACACTAAGAGGGAGAAATGAAACGTAACAGTAAACCAACTAATACATGTAACGTATCTGCACCACACCATAACGTATCTGTATCTTACATTTTACTACTTTCTCCGTAGCTGTGGCTAAACTTAGCATTTATTGTGCTAAACTTAGATAGTTTGTGTAGAGTCTGCAAGAGACGTCCCTGACATTGCCTTATGGCGAGGAACCGAACGTTAAATTCTTATTGATTGATTGATTGATAATACAGTTTAAATTAACCTTCTTATTGTTACAGAGAGAGAGAGAGAGAGAGAGAGAGAGAGAGAGAGAGAGAGAGAGAGTGAACTATATTTTATTTCGATACACTCAAAATATACAGTGACATACAAAAACATGGCCGTTAAAGAGGTCACAAGTAACCTATCTAGTTGACCATCCCTCAATCATACAAATTACACTTTGAATTAGTGTTACTTGCTCTTTTACAGGGAATCAATTCAAAGACAACACCACAGAAGATCTTGAGTAGGAAGATGAAGGACAAGGAATGCATGCTATTTGACTGCACTAATGCCAGGTTCGGTTTCGCATTGGCCAGCATTGGTGATATCGACGGAGACAAGTATGAAGGTTGTCACAAATTATTATAAAACTAGCCGTAGAGCTCGCTAACTGACGTGCTAATTATACAACTTTATTAGCATTTTATAGCAGTTTATATATATATATATATATTTTATATATATATAAAATATATTTAAATATAAAAGTTTATATATATATTTTATATCTATACATACATATATATATATATATATATATATATATATATATATATATTTATATAGGTATCTTTATTCACCAAAATTATAGAAGCACAAATACAGCAGCTGCACAATATACACAACGTACACAGTTTAAAATGGATGGCATAATGTTCACGAAAAATATAAATACCTATAAGATATATAGCACGAAACGAAAAGAGCATGAAACGTTTCACAACGTTTACCCGAAAAGCAGTGCGAAACAAACAAATAAAATAAATAAATAAATAAATAAAACAGAGACAATTGTAATTTTACTTTTCAGCTAGTGAGCATTTATTTACTTATTAAGTTTATCATTTTAAACGAAGATACGCGTTCCCATTTGCCATTGATAGTACCGTTCAATTTATACTTAATTATCAGAGTTATAAATGAAATTTTATGAAATTGATTATATTTTGTTACTTAAAATAAAACTCAAGTGGTGTACTACAACTGTCTTATCTTGATAGTTCGTACCTTTACCAGCCTCAAATTTTAAACTAAATTTCAATTAGCCACGAAGCTAAATGCTAAGCATACCGGAACAAATAGTAATAATAATAGCATCAATTAGATAGCTACAGTTATCAATGACAACATCGAGAACTATAGAGTCAAAATCAAGCCCTGAAGCAAAAAGAGAGTCCAAAAACGGTGCAAATTCTAAAATCAAGAAAATCAGTCCAAAGTAAAGATTCTCAAAAATATTTTATTAAATTTCCAATTCTATGTTCCCATATTAAACGCTTTTCCAGATCTCGCAGTTGGAGCTCCATTCGAAGGACTCGGAGCTGTCTACATCTTCCGAGGTTCTTCATCCGGTATAATTCCTGAACCCTCCCAAAGGATATACTCATCCAGTCTTCCTCTGCCCCACACTGTCCGATCATTCGGATACTCCCTGTCCGGGGGATTGGACCTGGATTATAACGGATATCCTGATCTCGCTGTGGGGGCCTATCAGTCGAATACCGTCGTTATGTTAAGGTCAAGGCCGGTAATCAGTGTGTCAGCCACTCTGACATCGACGCCGGAAAAGATTGATCCTAAAGTGACGCATTGTCTGAGGGAGCCAGCGGGAGCAAGAACAAGGCAAAACTGCTTTGAACTGTCGTTGTGCTTTAAGTTTACAGCTGAACCTAAAGAAAGGTTTGCTAGACTTCTTGAAACGTGTCCATCGATTAATAAATTAGTATGTTAAATATGCATTAAAGTGGAATGATTATAGTATTTGTAATTTATGATATTTAAGATATTTAAGTTTACAAGTCAGCCAAATGAATCTTTGACCAGGTTTACTTTAAATACATGTATGTACAAGTAGATCGATTTGAACTCTATATACTAAAATAACAAACAGCTTGAAAGAAATACTAGACGTTTCATAAAATATAGATTGGTACAGAAGTCAGCTACTCACATTAATTGTGGCGAAATTGAGGTAATGAAAAAATGTAACAGTATGCCCTCTCTCACTTTCTCTCTCTCCTTCTCTTTCTTTCTCTTTCTCTCTCTCTTTCTCTCTCTCTCTCTCGCTTTCTCTCTCTCTATCTCTTCAGGGTACTTATTCAATAATCAGAGTCTGTTTTCACGCTCTATAAAGAACAATCCATAAATCATAAGTTAATCCCTTCACAAAAGGGTATGCCTTATCCATACCTTATGTGGCCTACAGTTTAGGAAAAAATATAGGTTCTAATTCTAATTAAATATGGTTTCCCGTTGTCTTCGTTGTTGGCCTAATGCTTCTGCCTCTACTTAATTTGTTTGATTGATGCTATTTTTTATTTTTCTTTCTATTGAATTTTTGACTATTTACGTGTGATTGTTTTCATTTTGTGTAATTGTTTTCGTTATGTGCTGTGTTTCGATCTAATAAACATTTCTCTCTTTCTCTCTCTCTCTCTCTCTCTCTCTCTTCAGCTCTTGCTTTGCCTGTTACTCTGTTAACTGCAAACACTAAATAGACAAACCGTTAACTGCACTTGTTTGTTCAGTACAATCAATTACTAATAAACTATGCTGTATTCTTCATAAGCAGTAGTCCTATGGCTCGCACGTATCTGTAAGCATTTCTGCAATAGTCATGCAAAACAAAACTATTCCACAAACGCAAGTTTAAAGAAACTAATGTGAATTATTTTCTTGTTTAGACATGAGAATTAAATTAATTAAATGTTATTAATATTTCGCAAATTTAGAGAATTAAATTAATTAATTATTATTAATATTTCAGAGATTTAGAGAATTCAATTAATTCAATGTTATTAATTAATATTAAAATATTTTAGGGAGTTTAATTAATTAAATGTTATTACTATTTCGCAGATTTATGGGACCAGTAGAATTAGACTACAAGCTGGAGGCTGAGAGGTATGCTGGTGAGGAAAGGTCGAGGGTTCACTTCAAGGGCACTGACGGGGAGAGCACGATAGAGAGGACCGCCGTGATCAGGCAACAGGGCCGGCAGCAGTGTAGACCGCATCTCGTCTATATTGTAGTATGTTTCGCTGAATTTATGCCAGGGGCTAAATGTAAATATCCTTTTGTTAAAATATTGACTTACTGCTATGAAATGCTCTTTATAGAGCGTGGAAGCAGATTTTGATTTACTGAGTATGAATATGTACCTTGGACCTGCCACTTGGCAAATAACTAGAGAGAGAGAAAGAGAGAGAGAGAAAGTGCGAGAGATAAAGAGATATTACTATTTCCTATTTTGCATATTTGCAGGAGAGTAATCGAGATTATCTAACGCCTATAAAGCTTCAGCTGACGTATCGATTGAAGCCTGTGACTCCGCCCACAATGTATCGAGGTCAACCTGTTCCAGATATTAACTCATATCCAGTACTGAACGAAGCCACTGCCATTCTTCCATTATCAGTAAGTTTATCAGTGCGTTTGAATTACTCGACTATTAATACATGAAGTTAATTAATAGAATCAAAGCTTCTAATAAGCCAACCGTTCAACCAGTCATTAGCACAATTTAAATACTGTACTTTATAAGTTTATATAACATGTAAATCTAATATGACATTGTACTGGGTTATTTGATATAATTTCTTGTAGATTGATTTAGTTCGGTTGTCCAGAGTTCAATATTCGACCTGAGTGTCCTCAAATTATAGTAATTGTGGAGCAGTTTCTGCTTTAGATCCTAGATAAACCTCATGATCCCTTAACTCAGCAGTTTAGTACTTTACTTTCTTCTTGTAATGCTGTTCAACATGTGTATGTTGTTACAAATATTGACCATCATACACTTGATTCCGTTATTACACCAAGTCTCTCTGCTATTGATCCTATTATCTATTATCCTATCCTTATGATTCTATTTTATCTCACTCGCCGTCAGATCATTTTCCTGTTGTATTCCATTTCAATCATGCTAAAGCATGATACTACTAAAAATGCCTCTATAGTTTCATTTCGTTGTGTAAATAATATTGATCTTGATCTCTTCTGTTCATCTTGATCTCTTTTGTTCTGATCTTGAAAACACGACTTTTATCAAGTCTACTGTTAATGATCTTGATGAATTAGTAATGCAGTATAACACTACTCTTTCATCTCTACTTGACAAGCATGCATCTCTGACTACCAAGTAGCTTAAGAAATCTAACCCTTGGTACACTTCTGATCTGAAAAAGCTAAAGGCTGCATGCTGTAAAGCTGAACGAAAGTATCGCCATACCCATTCTGATTTTTGAAAAACTGTTTCTAATATAAAACATAAGATTTGTCGTGCTGTTATTGCTAATGCTAAGAAAGAGTACAACTCTTCTTTGGTCAGTAGGGGTGTGATTGCCAAGTCGTTATGGAAAATTTGTGGAAAATGATTAAGAATTAAATTGTTAAAACTAAATGATTGAGACTTAAATGCTTAAAGCTAAATGATTAAGACTTAAATTATGAAATATTTATGATTAAGACTTAAAAGACTAAAACTAATGATTAAGACTTAGTGATTAAAACTAAATCAAGTATAAACGATTTAAACTAAACGATCAAGCCTTTAACATCCAATGCTTCACATTTGACGTCAGTTTCATCTCTGAAGTCATAACAGCCACGGGCGCTCACGGTTTGTAATCGAATCTCGCACATTCTTTTCAAAAGTCTTAATCGATCATACTACAGGCGCTACCAAGCGCCTTCTTAAACTTCAAAATCAGTCATCATGATTATAAAGCATCTCATATTTATTATGCAGGTGAATTTTTTAAAGCAATGTAATCGGGAAACTGAGTGCATTAGTAACTTGAAGGTGAAAGCAACTCTTGATGAACTGGACAGGTTTTTATACATTTCTTTCTTTCGTCAGTCTCTACTTATTAGTATTATTTAATATTAAATTTATTATTATTATTTTATTTAATCAAATATGTCAGTCTTAGAGTGAACGGGTTTATTTCATCACTGAGTGCATTCTTAAAAATTAGGTAATTTGTATAAAAACGGAACACAATTAATATTATTTTTCTTAAATTAGCGGAGATAAATTTCGGTCACGAAAGGTAACATTCATTGATAATCGATGCAAACCTGACAAATCTAATGCATGTACATGTATATCGCTATTATTAAGCTGTCAAATTTCAATTGCCAACGTACTACTAATGCAATTAGTGTACTTATATTTATTAACTACCCGTTACTTCGACAAAATTTAGCGCTGTAATTTCGCTACCTCAGGTAGACGACCTCTTGACTTTAATTTAACTTATAATTGTATCTGATAGTATTCACTTTTGTAATTTCTGCTAATGATGCCACTGGCTGGAGCCAGTGGCGAAGTCGGTAAGACACTCGACCGCGGATCAGTATGTGCGGGGTTCAAATCCTGGGCTCGCCCGTCACTTACATCGCTTTCGAGTGAGGAAACTGACGTTAACCTTAGCTTTACTTTACCAGCTTTTTTGTTATTAAAACAGAGAGGAAGACCGAGACGATGATTATGTTCTGAGGGTTGGCTTGGATCGCGAGGTCAAACTGAACATTCTCGTAACTAATGAAGAAGAAGAGGAAGCTCATGAGACCATGCTCATTGTCACTCTACCTGACTCACTGGAATTCCGTGGAACCGATGAAAGGGTTACTATCTTCACCATTAATTGTCATATACGCCAGTTTTTAAGTCCTAACACTACAGCTTAGTTTAGTGGCAGCTTCCTCTCCAAATCGTGTTATTAATGAGTCTGATACTGAAGCAATATTTATCAGAGTATCAGAGCACTATGTGTGGTGTAAACTGTAAAAGTGTTGAAATTGCAAATGAGAATCCAGATGGACTCTCGTTGTATTCTTTTAAAAAAGTTTTAATGAACTACATTTTAAAAAAAAATACTACATAAAGCTTGAGTTTGAGTTAAGTTAAAAGAAATTAGCTACTTGATTATTCTCGTGTCACTCTAATAAATTATTACATTTTACTTGTTTGATAACAATAGTGTTGTATCCTTTAATATTTGTTGCTATTGCATAATTTTTCTCTTTTGCTCTGTTTGCTTGTTGATGTTTCTGTATTGCTTTTTATCGAGAATAAAATAATAAATTACTACTAGGGATCTATTTATTATTTGAAGTCGTCTCACGTTTAAAACAAGCTAACTTTTTGGAGTTAAATTGACTTGTTCAGTTGCTGACTCGAAACAATTTACTAAAAAAATGAGTTGATGCCCATCATTGACATCATCATCACATTCTTATTGTTCTTGGATGCAGGGTAAAAGATACGCGTGCAGCCTAGAGAAGCCTCACGTGATCTGTTCCAACATTGGTAACCCGTTACCTAAGAATGGTGAAGCTCAGTTCAGTTTACGACTTGATCCAAGCAAAGCTGTGCCTACATCTGAAAAACTCATCATAACAGCTCAAATAAATACGTAAGAGAGAATCTTCAGATTTCTCTATTCTCTAGTATTTTGTTGTTCATGAGGACTTGTGCTCATAACGGCATGTTCATTATATAAAATCAAGTAAGATTGCACTATTTACCTCGTTTGTTTAGAGACACGTTCTCCTGTCCTTTAAGTCTGTAATTTAATTATTTGTCAATTATTAATTTACCCTTGTGTCTCTGTTACAATAAAATTGAATTTGTAACTGACAGACCTGTGCTATGAGTTTAGCATTTATTTCGAATGGTCAAAGTTTCTAAAAGTTATGATTCGGGTCGGTTAACTAATTGTATATCGAAATTGCTAAATGAGTCACTATAGTTCATTGTAGTCTATCTTTTTACTATTAATTGTAGTATTTATAGTAATTCCGAGACTTTTCTCAATGACTACACAAACTGATCATTATCATATGACTGATAATAGTTATATGACTGATCAGTCATAATCTTATGACTGGTCATAATCAAATAACTGATCATAATAATATGACTGATCATAATCATATGATGTATATGATTGAGCGTAGTCATATGACTAATCAAAATCTTATAACTGATCATAGTCTTATAACTGATCATAATCATATGGCTTATCATAATATGCAGGACCAGTAGGGAGATGGATTTAACAGATGATATGAGCGTCGTACGGCTTCTAGTGATTGTAGAAACTGACGTCGAAGTGAGAGCGTTAGTACCTTTTCTTTACTCATTCATTATCATTATCATCATCATCAACATAATCATCATCATCAACATAATCATCATCATCATCATCTTCCCTTTAATCCCAGTGTAACTATTATCAGGATACGAACAGATCCTCTCCACTCCTCAGTGTTTCATGTCACATCATCAGTAAATCCCTATAATCTTTTCTAGTCGTTTTAGAAAATTTGTGGCAATTTATGGAGCCTAGGCGCTCACCAAACGAAGCCCTTTCTGACGTTGGTTTGGACTTTAGTGTGTTAGTCACCTTCTACGACACTTGCAGTCACCGGTTGGTCTATCTATTTTTCAAACAACCCGGACACAACGCGGAGAATTTCATCATCATCATTTCCATCATCAATATCAATAGAAGAAAGTTTTCCTGTAAGTTCTAAAGTTTTCCTGTAAGTTCTGGACGGGTGTAAATAAACAGTCACAGGCAATTTACGAAAATTGCACTGTTAATGACGGATAAGAGACTCCATGATCAAGAATTGACACGTTGTTCTGAGTGATAAGCAGATCAAGAATGTGACCAGAGGAGTGAGTGCGAGAAGATATATATTGTATGAGATCAAAAGCATCAAGTGTGGATGAAAATGAAGCAGAATAATAGTCATCAGAGTCTAGATAGATGTTGAAATCACCCATATTAATTAAATCAGAGGGTAATGAAACATATGTCTTCAGTAAGCAAGGAAAAATCAGAAATGAAATTTGCCTTGGATGTGGAACTTGGTCTGTGGACAATCAAAAGGAGATCGGATTTGGATTTGCATGTAAGACGAATCGACATATGTTCAAAGGATACAAGTGAAGAACCATTATAAACAGAAAAAGAAAAAGTTGACATAAAAATAGCAGCGATGCCACCACCACGACCAGAAGAACGACTGATATGTTGAATGGAATAGTCAAAGGGAGTTAGAGAGTTAAGGACAGAGGGTGGAGTATCAGGAGAGAGCCATAATTCTGTCAAAAACAGAATATCAATGGACTCGTCAAGAATGAACTGTTGAAGGAAGACAGGTTCGTGTTGTTTTTTTGTATAATAGTTGTGGCAGACCGAACATTGAGGCAGTAAATGGACAAGTTAGAAGAAAGTAAAGCTAATTTTAACGTCAGTTTCTTCACTCGAAAGCGATATCAGTGACGGGCGAGCGAAGGATTTGAAACCCGCACATACTGATCCGCGGTCGAGTATCTTACCGACATCGCCACTGGCTCCAGCCAGTGACGACATCGCCACTGGCTCCAGCCAGTGGCGATGTCGTCACTGGCTGGAGCCAGTGGCGATGTCGGTAATTCATCGCTACTGACTCCAGCCAGTGGCGATGAATGAAGAAGCAAGGCCAGGATTCAATTGTAGTAATTGTTAACAATTTATATATAATTGTTAAAAATTTTAAATAAGTGTTAACAATTATGACGCTGTTCTTACCGAGCTTTGATTCATTTTTGTATTATCTACATACTGTTCGTTTAGCCTATCCCTGCCGTCCGAGGTCTACTACAGTGGACAGATTAGAGGATCGAGCGAGATAAAGAAGCAGAACGAGGAGAGTATAGGCAGTGAAGTGATCCACGAATATGAGGTAGTCTATTCTGGCATTTAATAGAAGCTCTCAATGAAATGAATGAATAGTGAAATTCAAAAGCATTTCCAATAAAACAGAAAATATAAATACTGAATTTTGTAGCAATTCCATAAAAACTTCCCAGCAACATAAATTAGAATACACACTATATTGATTTCATTGATTAGCATTTCAAGATCAATTATTAAAAGCAGACATAAAATAACTAGTTAAAAATATTTTTTTTTTTTTTTTTCAGATTATTTTAGCTTTTTAAAGGAAGGAAAAGACTTAGTTGATTCAGTCAATCCATTTCATACTTTAGTACATTAAGACGTGCTTTAGGCAACTTAAAGCGGCATGAGTGACCGCGAGTATTACTATTAAGTGGAATAAGAAGTTTACTAATGTTAAGATTAACTATGTTATCACAATTTTGTATAGGGACCCGGACCCATATCATTACGTAATCTACCTAGTTCTATTGTATGTAATCCATATAATTTAAATCTATCACTGTAAGGTAAATCTGGAGTAAGACTAAGAGTTTTTGTGAAGGATCGCTGTACAGATTCAAGTCTAATAATTCCAGAAACAGTGGATGGCTACCAGACAGGAGAGCAGTACTCTAGAAGCGGAAGTACATAGCCTAAGTCTTATAAGAAAAAATTAGCACTTTCGGATCTCCACACTTAAAGCTCAAACGAATGATACTAAATCTGTTTGTTTGTATTATTATACACATTAAATTCTCTCTCTCTCTCCTCTCTCTCTCTCTCTCTCTCTGTAAATAATCTGTTAATTTCATATTTAACTGATGCGAAATTGAAAATCGTGTATGTCTGCAAGTAGTGGTTCTTGTAAGCCGTTATAATATTAATATTAATATTATAATATTATTAATATCAAATATTATATTTTAATAATAAATAAAGGTTTAACGTTAGCTTCCTCATCCAGTGCTGATGGCAGGGACGCCCAAACAGCTCACATCACACGTCATATTACATGTTCCGCTAAATTTATTGTGACACATTGCTATGGCCTATACCAAGTATTTTATTGAACATATTTAATAATTACTGCAAATGTTTGTATTTTTTATATTCGGAATATGTAAATGCCACTTGTGGGCCTTTACTTCCGTTCCTGCGCTCTAACTGCTTATTGTGTATGCCAGTTGTAATATGCGTATGATAAGTGAAATAATAATCACTACACTGGACGACTTGTTAATTCCAGGTGAGGAACATTGGAGGTGGTCGGGTGGCTGCGTCGACCTTGCATATCAGCTGGCCTTATGAGAAAAACATTGGACAACATCCGATGGGAAAATATCTACTCTATCTTATTGACAGACCCAGGGTAATCTAGATGCTACACTTATATTATTTTTGTGCAGTAATATTATCAATATTTCATTGAAATGGCGTTGGAAATCAGAACGTGTAAAAAGTGGAATTGGTATGATAAAAAGTTATTAGGATTCAAATCTGGATTAATTTCTATCATAATACATATATGAGACTTGTGCTTAGTTTGATTTATTTCGCATTACAAATTAAATTACCCTGTATTTTTTGCTCACCCTGTATTTGTACTGTTTTATTTATAGGTGCGGTTTAGCTGCTTGTAATACTGCAGAAATGACAATTCTAAAATTGTAAAATTTAATAGTCAACAAATAGCTTTACAAAAGAATTTAGCGCTTCTACGAAAAACTGCACAATTTCTTAAACATCAGCTATTTTTTTGAGTTGATACATGTATATTCTGTCCTGTGCTAGAAAGAAAACCTGTAGCCTATTGATGGCTGGAGCTAGTGGCGATGCTGATAAGTTATTCGACCGCCGATCAATATGTGCGGGGTTAAAATCATGGGCTCGCCCGTCCCTGGCATCGCTTTCGAGTGAAGAAACTGACGTTAACATTAGCTTCGCCAGCTTTTACGAATCTCTAGCACAAGTATTAAATGATTCCATATAACGACAGATGCTATGAGCTAGTTGAGGCTCGAGATTTAGTTTTTAATGCCTCGCTGTAACCGCTTTCAGCCAAGTCAAATGTAGAAAATAGAATTGGCCATCCGACATTGCACCGTTACGCTTCAAAACTTAGCTAACTAGGCGGCACTAATATAATAAATGTATAAATATACTATTAATTGACTCATTGATTGAATATTGTTTGTTTATTGCTTTATAGATAATTACTTTTATTGATAGATAGCTGTCATTACTACTATTTTATAAAAAAAAGTAAACTATATTGAATATTGAACAAAAATAACAACATAAAAATCGCTTTCGATTTCTTATAAGTTATTTTGCTTTGTAAACAGGTTGAAGGCATTGGAGAATGTGATGTCGACGATACTTTAATAAATCCACTCAGAATTAAACCAGTGGTAAGCTCTGAAACTCTGGATATCCACTAACAATATGACTTATATAAATATAGTTGACATAATCAGCAAATAATATAGTAATAATAAAGGTTTAACGTCCGTTTCCTCATACAAGGATAAAATAATAAAATAACTTTTTTATATAATATAATAATATAATAAAAGTAATAAATAATAAACTAATACAATTAATAAATATAATAATAATAATAATAATATAATATAGTATGAGTCATTCGTTGGTTCAGTGATGGTCGTTGTTGATAAATAATTTTATGTCGCATTTGTTTTGAGAGATCTGGATTTAGCTTCCCCGTTTAGTCCAACACCTTGCGCAACTGGTTAGTCATCTGATTGCGGAGTAGGTGCAGGATTCAAATCCGCTGCTCACCTGTCACTGATATGCATTAGAGATAGGAAACTGACGTTAAATGCGGTCTAGGGTTTGGATTAAAATCTCTAATGTGCAACAGACAAAGCCTATAGTACGTCTCTTCTTAGTAATTTGATGGAAATTTGTTCATGATTATGTCAGGTGCTTGTGAAGTTTTGCCGTGTACGGTGCTTTCACGTAATGCGTTATGATCTTTTCTTGAGGGAAATAATATTGTCTTGTTTATAGTAATTTTTAATAATAATTATGTTTTCCGTATAACTTACTTTGCTTCAACTACCGAAGCAATGAAGTACTTCTACTACTCGAAGTAGTAGTTTAAGTACTTCTGCTACTCTAAGTAGTAGTTTAAGTACTTCAACTACTCGATGTAGTAGTTTAAGTACTTCAACTACTCGAAATAGTAGTTTAAGTACATCAACTACTCGAAGTTGTAGTTTAAGTACATCAACTACTCGATGTAGTAGTTTAAGTACTTCAACTACTCGAAGTTATAGTTTAAGTACTTCAACTACTCGAAATAGTAGTTTAAGTACATCAACTACTCGATGTAGTAGTTTAAGTACTTCAACTACTCGATGTAGTAGTTTAAGTACTTCAACTACTCGATGTAGTAGTTTAAGTACTTCAACTACTCGATGTAGTAGTTTAAGTACATCAACTACTCGATGTAGTAGTTTAAGTACATCAACTACTCGATGTAGTAGTTTAAGTACTTCAACTACTCGATGTAGTAGTTTAAGTACTTCAACTACTCGATGTAGTAGTTTAAGTACTTCAACTACTCGAAGTTGTAGTTTAAGTACATCAACTACTCGATGTAGTAGTTTAAGTACATCAACTACTCGATGTAGTAGTTTAAGTACTTCTGCTAATTTTCGAAGTTGAAGTTTTTGTCAACTTCAGAAGATGCAGAAGACACGCCTATCATCTGAGGTTGACAAAAACTTAAACTTCTAATTGAATTATGGAAAATCTCTGAATGGATCCTTCAATGTCTTCAATGAAGGTGTCTGTATCTCTCTTGGATTCATCTACTTACAGTCTGTTGTCAGGTTCCATAGAAAGTACTTAGAAAGTACTTCATTGAACAGTAAGTTAATCCTTTAAGAAAAAGCTAAGCATTATCCACATCTTATTGTAGCCTATAGCTATGAAAAATGTGGTTCATAAGGTGAATTTCCTTTGCTTTCCTCAGGTCTTGCTCATTCCCCTCTGACTACAGGTATGATATACATGTATTGTTAGTCTATTATTCAGTACCTTACACTCAACACTGAAACATAATTTATTCAATCAAAATACTAATATGCTCTTTTCTAAAATTATTTTCTCCTATCTGTAATTTTCAATGTGCAGTATTAAAGGCTCTAACTTTACATTAGCAGGTTTTATTAACTATACTATACTTGTCTATTCAGCACACGCCTTCCTCCTTTGGTGAGAAAGAGGGAAAGGTTAATATGACGTCGACCTTGAACTTGATCAGAAGACGAAGAGAAGAGAGAGGTTCCTCAGAGATTCAGATTGAACATGGAGAGGATGGCAAAGTCTACAATATTGCCACTCTAGTTAGTACAGTAAACGGTCCTATTATGTTTTTAACTTCTCACTCTTTAACCATATGATGAACATTGCTCTCTCCATGCTATATACGGGACACTGAAGAATTCACCAACCGTAAACTGCAAGTTTCTTAAGAGAAGACTGACCGAGAACTGAAGAAAACGGGAAACCACATCGAAAGTCATAATATTCCCAAGCTGTAAGCTATAATAAAATGTGGAAAAGGCATAGCCTTTTTGTTAAGTTATAACTCGTTTATCGATGGAGTGCTCTTTAAAGGAGCTTAAAATCGTCATGTCAGTATGAATATTACATTGGACTGCCACATGTATGCCTCTGCCACCGCCAGAGAGAGAGCGAAGCATTTCATCATTATTAGTCTTATATACTGTACATTTTTATATTATAAATAATGATATATACTGCGACTCTTAAAGAAAAAGATTAAGGTTAATGATAATTAGCCTACATATTTGAAATCTAATATGAAGATAGTTCAAAATGATAATGTATTTATCAAACATATTTTGAGAGTTAGGTTTCATCTTGATGGATTAATAAATAATTACAATGTTGTGCCTTAACGCAAAGGCAGCTTAGCTTTGAATTCGTAGTTATTGATGTTTTCTTCGATGACAGTGACACTTTAATTCTGCGCTGTTAAAATCTACATGTCGATATTAAAATTATAAAAATTTAATATCTACTATTATTAGCGAATATGAATAAAACTTTTTATCTTAATATCGACTATTACTGAATGATCAAAGAAATTTTAAGGGTAAATCTGTGGTTGAATAAGTCTCACGTTCTTTGCTATTACGTCATAACCTAATAACGTCACATCAGTGTAAATAGGAAAATATTTGTGTACGTCGATATGCAATACACCGCCGAAAATATATAGAAACATCAAAGCTTTACCTGAAAACTTTCTTAGCAAAACAACTGAACGTTTACTTGAGAACTCTATATTATACTTGCGAAATCTATATTTTATATCATTATCAGTAAATAGGCTAGTCAGCTAATAATAAGCATAAAGAAAGTAAAATTTAACGACGTTCATATCTTGAGAAGTGTATCAAGGCGTCGGAGAGCTACAATCAAGATGAAGGTCCAACTTGTGGCAGCCTTCTTGTTGGCATTCCTTGTGGTGCTCCCCTCGATCATCCAACCCGGGCAGGCAACGGATGAAGTGAGCAGCGATCCGGTGGTCGCAGATGTGCAGAAATCATCTGGAGCTGAAGAAGTAAATGTCACGGAGAAAGCAGCTGACGTATCCCACCGCGATGTCGATGCGCAGTTCAGTGAGGTCAAGGGCGAATCAGAGAACACGGAAGTAAAGAAAAGTTCAGAATCTGACAGAAATACTGAAGTAACAATGGCTGTCACCACGAAAACCGTCCACCTCAACGGAAAAGCAAGAAAAACTAGTGTTGACGACGAAGAAGTGGAAAACGAAGAAAATGGCATTAGTAGAGCCGCCAAGAACAAGGGCAAGGCAAGAACAAGTGAAGTGATGGAGAGCAACAAAAAGGTTCTTAGCTCAAAGAAAGAAAATAAAAAAGGAAAGAGCAAAAAGGAAATTCCACTGACACGTGATGAAGTTGAGAGCTTTAGAAGACTCATGGCGAGGATGGAAGAGGGGACAGATGGAGGCAAGAAGTATGACTGGGCTCTGAGAACAGACACACCAGCAGAAAACGTGACTATTGCCCCGACGACGACCAAGAAATCCTCGGCCACCTCGTTGAGCAAGTCCACCCCTCTGATCATCACCTCTCTGGGCGCCGTGTGTCTGGGGCTCATGACCCTGTTCCAGGGCTTCCCCGTCTCCAACTGATCGCCTCCAGTCCCAGAGCTGGATCGTCATCCTCTCCCTCTGCTAGTCCGCTAACATCGATTGGACCGACCCATGTGCGAATTTGTGTCGATACATATAAGTACTATCTATATATGTATATATATATAACAGCGTCTCATAAAACAACGAAAAAATTGACAATTATTTATAATGTACATTTCTTGAGGTTGTAATCTGTATTGCGTTGTGATGGTTAGTGGATCCTTTAGATCGTAATAAATTAACTTGAAATAATCAACTGTTCTTATTCTTTGTGAATAATGCTGTAAATAGGTATCACTTAAATACCATAACAATTCCTAAGGAATGTCTTAAGTTTCTACAAATTGGCTTAATTTATTATTTAATTTAAGCAAATTCAAGTCTTGCTACGTGAAAAGATGTGTAACCTACTTTACTGTATGGCTTGTTAAGCTTATATGTGAAAATGAATTAAAATTCGCAGTGACTTTATTACTACAAAAATTGAAGACTTTAATGTTTGAATGTTAGTTACAAAATCAATTCAAAATACATTTTGTTCATTCCTCGCTACAGCAGTTTGCTTATAAGTTTACATAAATCGCTATCAAATTGGTCAAATAAAGCATAAACCCTTGATTTTCCTCCTTCATCCATTGGACTTTGCTGTGTCATTCGGTTACTACCTTGATTATGGATAAATTAATGCAAGAAGTGTAAATATAATTTAGATATAATTATTCTGTCCCTAGCTACATTTAATACTTGTAATTTTTGAGCCGTAACCAGGAGGCCTCTTTATGGACAATTTAGGTAGACAAACTAAGTAATAAAACAATTTACTGAAGTAAGAGTACTATTAAGAACAACGGGATTTTGAGCACTTGGTTTAGTTGCGCGTTAATTGTCGAAGTAAAGCTACATCGACATCGGTTATTACTTTGTGGGTGACCATCTTGGAAGACGGAATGTTGACAGCTTAGGAAGGAAAAAATCCCAGGGTTATGGTCGGTTATTCGTAACTCGGCGTCGTCTGCAATTGATGTGCCATGCAAAGGCAACGGTTACTAATAACCATGGAGTGGAAGAGGAGGAAATGGGCCTTAATCAGGCATCCGTGCTTCCTGACCCAGTGTGCCGTTACGTTAAATCGTAGTTTAGTAAGAGTCGGGATATGAATGGACCTATTTTCCATTCATTTTAGAATATTTTGTAGCAATGTTGGAGTGCCCTTTCTGACATTGTTTTGGATCTTATTACTTTATCGCCTTTTACGATACGTACAATCAACGGTTGGTCTATTCTTCAGCTACTGGACACACTCTACCTCTAGTGTGTTGCAAATTGGCAGATCCAAGGTACATATTCCTACTCACATGCCGTTTATAACATTCCATAAAGAGCACTCGTCGATTAATAAGTTAAACCCTTCACAAATGGCTATGCCTTATCCACACCTTAAGGTAGCCTATAGCTTGGAATTAGTATGGCCTCTGAGGTGGTTCCAGTTTCCTTCCTCAGTTCATGCTTAGTCGCATCTTACGACAGTTGAAATTTACGGTAAATCTATTCTTCAGTGTCCTAGACACAACACGAGAAAATTCGGACATTACCGAGTAAAAAAACTAAGTAAACAGTGAATAAATAAAATTAAAGTGTAGAGATTCACGAATTTAATAAATTTGAAATTAGACTTTCGACGACATTGAGTTGAACTGGAGCTAAAATCTCGATGCAGATCCTAGGTAAAAAAATTTCGGAGCTTCCTTAGTTAGTATAGGCCTAAATTGATCTAACAGCAAAAATCTAACAAACTGGCTTCAGCGTAGTGGCTAATCAACTTTCAACTAAAATAATTTCGAAGTAGCGAAATTAAGGGATATAGATCCAAAAAGGTTAACGTCAGTTTTCTCTTTCGAAAGCCGGTCAGTGACAAGGCGAGAACTGAACTTGAATCTTGCATCTACTGATCGGCAGGCATATATCTAACCGATAATAGAATGTAACTAAAAACGTTTTCACTTAGCGTTCCATATATTCCATTATTTTATTCGGAGGTACTAGATGAGAAACGGAACTTTAAGGTCTGCTATCCATCGGCCTGACACCAATATGTTTACATAGGTGTTAATTCGACCCTCGAAAGAGATAAACCCCACGTCGCTGCGCGGTTTCGAACTCGTGACCTCTCGATCAAGAGGCGAGCTCTCTACCACTGCGTCACGAGGCGTTCCCTTTATTATATTACGTAACTACTTGCCTTAATTAAGTTAGCTTTTATTCGGCTAATTTCCAAAGTTAGCTACTAAAGGGCAACTAATGTCAATTATTGCCTCTCATAACAAATGTTAAGTCTAAAAAAAGTATTGAAGGATTGGATTGCCTAGGCGGGTTTTCATTGCGCTTCTTAGTATTCGAATCTCTGCGAAAAATACGAATAATTAAATAATCGGTGGGAATACATCATCACTGCATCATAACTCCATAATAATCGGTGGGAATACATCATCACTGCATCATGGCTTCATCATAATCTATGGGACTGCATCATCACTGCATCATGACTGCATCATCATATGTGATACTGAATCATCATTGAATCATGGCTGCATCATAATCTATGGGAATACATCATCACTGAATCATGGCTGCATCATCATATGTGAGACTGAATCTTCACTGAATCATGGCTGCATCATAATCTGTGGGACTGCATGTATCAAATTTATCCGAACCCTATATTGCGAGCTTTCACAGATGATACTGTCGAACTGTCTCTAAGAAGTTAAAACTTACTTCCTCTCTTTTCTAGTTTACAATTGGTGTCCATGAGTTGCGACCATCACGTAAACCTACCTTCCTTTAATTCTTTATCATTGGACTGGCTTATAGATATTGGATTTCCGCCGTTTTGCTTGTCGCCTTTTATTTCTATAGTGCTCGATGTTGTCAGTTACGTTAGTAGTACTCTAATTGTCGTTTTTGTTTGTGCTGTTTTCGTTCTTGTCTCTGACTATACACTTATGGTAGTAAATGACGTTAAACTGATCTTCAGTTCTTTAGAACTCGATGTTGTAATTTATCATAATAGTAATAATATCAACAATTAGAGTGCTAATGTCATCCATGACAACATCGAACACTATTGTGACAAATCCAAGCCGGTGAGCAAAAAGAAGGTCCAGAACAGTGCAAATGCCAAAATCCAAAAAAACCACTCCAAAGATAAAGGCAATTAAAGAAAAGGAGGTATTCATGCTGGTCGCAACTCTGGACACTGGATGGAAAAGATAGATGGAAGAGATAGGTCTTCAACTGCCTATGAACTGCTCATAGGAAAGCAAAGGCCGATGTGATTCAAACGAAGACTTACGACGAGTAGATGGTAATAGAAATTGTCGACAGAAACACTCTGATTGTTGTTGTATGTGACTCTGACTGCACATAATGACAGTAAATGACGTTGAACTGCGCTTTATATCTTTTACAATAATGATGAAATAAGTATAATTTGCAATCAAGAAAAACATTGTGACAATATTTTAGGATTGCGACCTTGGTAACACGAATTGTCATGTGTTGAGATGTCACATCGGTGAGCTTCTGCCGAGCCAGAGTTTTGTAGTGAAGCTTCGAGCACGACTCTGGAATTCAACCTTCTTAGAAGTAAGTATTCTGCATATCTAAATTAAAATATTTATGCTTTAAATAGATGATCCATTTAAAGTTTTCAATAATATTAATGTTTGCATTTTGATAATCATAACATTTATCATAATAAACAAACGTAAAGGCTACAACAATTTTCAATGGCTATTTGCGAGCATACAATTTATACAGATCATTTAAAGTTTCAAAATAAGTGTAAACTGGTATAGGTTTAAACTGGTATAGGTTTACTTATACCAGTGCCTACCTTTATTTATTTAAATGTCTTGCAAGACCGCTACTGTAACTAAACCAGTACTACTACGTAGTACTATAAAGTAGTAAGTACTTACTAGTAAGTATTGCTTAGTTCTAGTAATTCACAGCGATAAATCTAGTAATTCTCAAAGCCGAAATAGTTATGCCTACTATAATTATATTTACGTTGTAAAATAAATTGAATTGCTATTAATAAAAACGTTCTCAATCAATGAAATAATCAATGACTAAGTAATCACTTAATAAGTGGGCCTATATTTGCAAAACGCTACATGAAGCTTAATGCCATAGTGTAGCTAAATGGACAAGTGAGATTCCAATGACCCATGGCCTATGACCTGGACGCTGGACCTATGACCTCAATTAATATATCAGCTGCATCTCGGAAACAGTTTACTTGCACAACTACTCTAAATTTTGAGCAATCAATTGCTTTTTATACGCCAGCGAATCAGTAGCAGCTGGGTTCATATCCAGTTTTTTCAAATCCCCGTCACCGAAATGCTATCGAGCCGGAAACTGACGTAAAATTGTGTTTTGCTTTTGCTTTATTTAAAGTTACGATATACTAAAAGTGCCTTGCTTTTGTTTTTGTAGGATTACACTGAAGTGGATTACGTACGAATATTTTCCAAAGCCCAGCTAATCATTGATCCTTCTTTAAATATTCTGCAAACCAATTACGACAACGACATTAAGAAGGTTTGAAATTTCCTATCTGATTATTTTCAAATTACACAGAGTTTTAGTCAACATTTGTTCGATTTAATAACTGCAAACAGGTGGCGTCGTCAGTACACCCAAATCCTGATCCTCATCCTTAGGTGAATTGAATCCTCGTGGGTACGAATCCCAGCTACGCTGATCTGAGAGTAAAATCCCGGACTGGTTACACGGAAAATGGAATAAATTGCCTAACGGTTTAAACTTGTGATATTAAAAAGTGATAGATATCAGCATAGGTAGTCATTTCACTATAATGCGTGTTTACTTTTTTTCACTAAAATGACTGATCCTGAACTAATTGGACTGTAGTATTCTCGCTTCTCAACAGAACCGAATCCGAAAGAGCAATTTTCCTTTCGGCCGAAACAAAAAGATCACCGAAGGTTAAAATTGACTGTTTTCGGCACCGAAACGGAAACCGAACCCGAATTTCGGTCGATCTCTAGCAGTAATATTAACTTGTAAAAATATATGAAAATGTAATAAATATTATAATATTACAGGTAATTATCGCACATTAAATTAAGTTATATTTATGATAGCAATTTATATAACGAACTACATTGGTTTATGTTGCTGTGATTTTCAGGCAATGACAAAGGCTGTGCCGGGTATTCGCATTGTGAAGCCTAAAGCTATAGCCTTATGGATCATCATCTTAGCCATTCTTGCAGGATTCTTTATCCTCTTCCTCATCATCTTCCTACTGTGGCATGTAAGCATTGTCTACTAATATAGTGCTTATTATATTTATTGTCCAAAAAATTACAATAGTGAGTATTTTCTTGGAAGATGAAGAATAGACAAGTTTGTATTTCGATCAAGAATAGTACTTCTAAATGACCAATAAAGAGATGAAGCGAGTGAAAGGTTAACTTTGTAGAATTGGTTTTCATTTATTTGTAATTTTGTAGAATTGCATTGTAAATGTTCATTGTGTATTTAAGTTTTACCCGTGTTATGTCCGTGTTACTGAAGAATAGATCAACCGTAGACGGGACGTGACGTAAAATGCGACAAAGCACTAAGATTCACACCTGCGTCAGAAAGGGCATTCTGCTGGTGAGCTCTCGGCATTCAACAACAACAACAACAGAATTAGAGTGCTAAAAAAGCTGGTAAAGCTAAGGTTAACGTCAGTTTCCTCACTCGAAAGCGATGTCAGTGACCGGCGAGCCCAGGATACAATGTTGTCATGTTACTGTCGTACATGACAACATTGAGCACTATGGTTCCAAATCCTATCCGATGTACAGAGTGTGGAGTCCAAAAACGGTGCAAGCCAAAATCCGGAAATTCATTTGGAGGAAGGTTACTAGTGGAATGGAGGTTTTCGTGTTGGCCTCAGTTCCTGTGCAATTGTTGAATAGAAAAGGTCAAGGAGAAAACCCTTCAACCGCCTATGAAACTGTTCATACAGAAGGAAAGAACCAAGAGAAGATGAGGGGGTGCGCAAAGTGGAAGGAAGTGCATTCCAGATCTTTGGAGCAGTGTGCTGGAAGGAGCGCTTGGTGAGATTGGTAGAAAGATTGGTAGAGAGATTGATTGCTCGGAAAGACATTCGGTTGGTAGGCTCCAGAAATTGCTATAAATTGTCTAAAAGGAATGGAAAAGTGAAGGTCTATTCGTATCCTGAACCAATACGAAAGGGCATTAGTAATAGTTAATGAGATTCAAGGGCAGATGGTGATAATGATGATTTTTTGTTTTAGTTTGTATTTTCTATTTTAATTTTTTTAAATGTGTTACTTAAACAGCGGATGAGCTAATTGTAATAATACGCTTATTCGCTTCCTTTCACCTAGAGAGAAAAAGTTGAAGGATTTAAAGATGGCTGAAGAATAGAATACCTTTTTTAAGTTATGTGGCAATTGAAGTGGAATTATTTTATGTCAGAAATTGAGAAAAATTAAAAATATCATTAAATAGAGCGAGTTGGTTGAAAGGAAGTTTGATCATATTTTATCGTTAGCTGGATGATTTGGCAGATGCAAGAAAACTTAACAGAGCACAATAAATATTTGATGTATTAACCGTTTATTAGTGGTAAATTAATTATTATAATTTTAATTATTATAATTATTGTCTGATTATCTTATATTATGAGGTCAATATGAATATATAATGAATTATGATAGAATGAATTATTAATGAATTATTGTAGTTTTTTCCTAAATAAACATATTATCCCTCATTCTCTAATATAGTAAATATCTTAACTAATTATTATATGACGTTATTTAATAATATTTATTATTATATTATATTAATTAACTAATTTATTATTAATAAATTCTGAAATTATTTGTTATGAATTTATTATTAATTGTATTTCTTGCAGTGCGGATTTTTCAAGAGAAACAAGCCGGAGGACATGGTTGAGCACAGAGCTAAACTAGAAAATCAAAACAACTTTTACGACGAAGACACATGATGATAATGAAACATTCAGTATTTAGTTGAATTACAACGATTTTGTACAGTAAAATTGGGGAACACTGAGTTTGCGCTGCCTTCCAATTTTTATATATACATGACGGCTTCAATGATAATATCACTAATATGAATCGATTTCAATCTTTCAAATTTATTATTTTATTTTGTGAAACTTTTAAATATTGCAAACCTAACTTGCTTAATGATGTACACTTTTAATATTGTAAGCTAATAGTGTGATAGATTAACTACTTGGCAGGGTAGGGGTGGGGGCATAAAAAGTTATTGTATCACCCTCAAATAGCAGGTTCTCCAAATATTAATAATAATAATTATTATTATTATTATAATATATATATATATATATATATATATATATATATATATCGAGTGTCTTACTGACTTCGCCACTGGCTCCAGCCAGTGGCGAAGTCGGTAAAGATACGCGAAGTCGGTAAAGATACTCGACCGCGGATCAGTTGATGCGGGTTCAAATCCAGGGCTCGCCCGTCACTGACATCGCTTTCGAGTGAGGAAACTGACGTTAACCTTAGCTTTTTATAAAGGCTTAGCGTCCGTTTCCTCACACAAGGATGATGCCAGGGACGTCCCCCCATTACATGTCACTACAAATCGATTCACCCCAAACGATCTGAAAAAACATGGTCTGAGGAGAAAGAAAAAGATTCTAAACGGTGCCGATCCGGTGATAAAAAAACAGTCAAGCAAGATATTACCATGAGTGGTGGCATACTCCTGAGATAGCAAATTTTAGTCTGACCCTCTTTCCTCCTCATTCTCTGACAATCGTGATAAGGAATTTTGGTAAAAGAATCACGTCTCATCGCTCTGGACGGGGATTAGCGCAATTGGTTTAGCGTGAGAGTCATTATACGAAGTTAAGCAAGATCGGGCACGTTAGGTAGACCTACTTGCATGGGCAACCTCCTTGAGAGGCATGTGATGACAGAATTAATCTCATACCACGGTGTGCTGGAAGATTATTCTTAAATTTGCGCCGGCTGCAATCGATGCACTATAAATAGACAGCAGTTACTGGTAATCATGGAAAGAAAGTAGGAAATAACGAAACCAATAAAACTGCAATTAAGAACGAAAACTCTGTAGCACATGCGATGTCATTTGTGTAACCACACGAAGAAAATCTTCCTCCATATACCCACAGCGAAATTCAAATGTAGGATTTGTTTTGATGTAACTGCGATAGGATTTAAGATAGAAATGAATCATCCTAAATTCAAACCATGTTTGGAAGACTTTGAAATTCAGCATAATTTGCCTATTATTTCGTAGTCATCAAGCGTCCCATCGTTAAGTTAATATTCAATATTTTCTGGCCTTGATTTACATTCAGAATTCATATTCAGAATTAAATGACAATACAATTTGGAAATTGGAAACATCCTGTCTAGTACTTGGCTACCAATTACATGTACTTTGAGTACTTTATAATTGAAGAGTCAAACAATTGAATTTAAACTTCTCCCCATGATATCAAGTACATACAATTTCATTCCGAAAGAAAATCTAATTCATATATAAAATAACATACTCATAATATGCTATTTTCAAAATGCATGTAGTGGCGCTCTCACTTTCGGATTACTGAAAGTTGTAAGCTGTGACGTATTGCTCAATTATTGATCATTGACTCAATTGCATAAAAACTCTTGAGTGAGATGAAGTTCAAGCTGTCTACTTCATGTAATGTTTATATTTTGTTTTAATTTCATATGCATTGAATATGTACACAGCACGGATGTTGTATGTAACATGTCTTTTTACTGATTCAGGAATAATTCTAATTGAGAGATTTAAAAAAAATTATAGTATTATTATGCATAGCGCTTGGATCATATGTTGTTATATATATATATATATATATATATATATATATATATATATATATATATATATATATATATATATATATATATATATATATATACACTGTGAGTCAAAAAAAACATGTGCGCAGTCTTTCGCCCATAACTTTGGTATTAGTGAACCGATTTTTTAAATTTTTGCATAGGTATAATCAGGAACACATTTGCTATAAAATAACGTTAAGTGACTCTGTTAATTATTATTTTTGCGTTGAAGCAGTGCTTGAAAATATGCGCGACTGAAAATATTCAGTTTAAGTAAATCAATCGCTACAGAATGTTTACAAATCCGTGGCTTAACAAAAAAAGAAACAAGCAGTATTATAGGCCTACTGCTACTGTCAACTGTCAAAGCTTAATTACGCTCAAAGTGCCCTCCTTTAGCTGGAATACAAGCTCGGAGATGCTTGCGCCACTCATCTATTGCTTTATCAATGACAGATTGCTTCATGTCTTGCCAAACGTCCACCAGGCGTTGCTTCAACTCGTCCACGTTATTCATTTTCTTCTTTTCGGTGTAATTTCTTTAATAAGCAATCTGGCCCTCCCAGAATCCAGTTTTTTGTTGGAAATTCGGCAATCAACCAATGTGAGCCACAACCCTTTAAGAGGTACAAGTTTTTGTGAACTCTTAATCTGCTTTAGTAAACACCATTTTAAAATTTAAACAAAGACAGACTATGTTTGTAAAATCGTCTGTTATTGTTTAAAATATACCGGAATTGTCACAAAAACTAGATTTAAGATTGATACTTTTCTTCTACTTTATAATTCTGAAACAATTTTCAAAATCGGTTCACAAATGTCAAAGTTGTGGATGAAATACTGCGCACATGTTTTTTTATGACTCACAGTGTATATATGTATGTATATATATGTATGTATATATATGTATATATATAATCAGTGTACTATGCGTTTACATGTACGTTGTTTCTTCTATGTCAATACTTGAATAATAATTGACGGAATGATATTATCTAATCGTAACTAATTTAATGAATAATTTGGAGAATTTTTCAGTACTACAGTTCCTTAGTGCAGTTTCCGCCGCTCTAAGCACTCCCACGTGACTCCTCTCTTGAAGTCGTTGCACTGGCTCAAAGGCAGAGAACGCATTGTTTACAAGGCAGCTTCTCTGACTTACAAGTCTATTACTACCCCGGGCAAAGGTTACATGTCCCACTTTTTACAAGTGAGACAGCTTTCCTCTATGCAGTCATCTATTAGGTCCTCTAAGTTAATTACTCTAGAGCGACCTACCATTCCTTCTCGTAGTAAGCTCTCCAAGCGCTCCTTCCAACACACTACTCCTCAGATCAGGAATTCTTTTTCTTCCACTTTGCGCACCCCCTCATCTTCTCCTGATCATCCTTTTGTATGAACAGTTTCAAAGACGGTTGAAGGCTTTTCTCTTTGATCTCTCCTATTCAACCATTGGCTCTTAAGAGTGTGACAGTAGTACTTGCTGTAAGCTTAAGTAACTGAGACTAACATCATCGACCAACACGTAAACCTCCATTCCACTTGTACCCTTCCTCGGACTGGCTTCCCGGATTTTGGCTTGCACCGTTATTGGACCCCACACCCTGCTTATTGGCTTGGATTTGCACCATAGTGCTCAATATTGTCATGGACGACAGTAGCACTCTAATTCTGTTGTTGATGTTGTTGTTGAAGCTTACAGCAAGTACTACTGTCACACTCTTAAGAGCCGTTCAACTCTAATCTTTTATAGGAAAGTACCTTTAAGCATAATTACATGTACATGAACTGTTGAGGCGTACACAGTGTAAAACAGAATGAACTATATTTCAAGCTAATATCCAAGTATAACTATAGTAAAAGTACTATGATCAGATAACTAACTGCAGCAAAATATTGAATAGTAACTTTTAAATTGACTGTAGAATTGTGTTAATTCGAACGCTTAAAGTTCACTAACTGTAGCTCTTATAACAGTTGAAAGTGAATAGTAAAATACATATACTAAGCCTCCATACTGAAAGTATCAAATGAAATTCAAATGAAGCTGGTCGCCGTATTTAAAACTCTTCGAATCATTACAGAGATAAGCATAAAATTTGAACTCGTTTCAGTTAATATTATTTAGTGTTAACTGGTTAACTTGTGCTACAACAACAGGGCTACAATATCAAGATCTTTACCCAAAAGCGCGTAAATAGTAACAAAGCATTAAGAACTTTATTTTCAAAACTTTATCATTTTATCATTTTAAAGCATGCACTCACAAAAAGACTTTTAAATATATTGAAATTAATTAATCGGGAGGCTTTACAAGGAGCAGTATTGATAAGGTTCAAAAAGGTAGTATGCGATAAAATACCCCGTCCTTCCAAGAAGATTTCATTTTAAGTATTTTCCAGTTCTTGCCTTGACCTAAAGGCGTGTTAATAGTTGCTAATCTCTCTATGTCTGTTTTAAGAGCTCTCCACCCATACTAAAAATACGTGTTGAGTTTCACAAGCGATTTGAGGAAGGAACTATTTCCAACTATTGCGCATGCGCACAAGAATTGTAATAAGAATTTTTTATATGGTAATACGATTTTCTAGTACGATGCTTGTTTGAGCTTCAACTCCCCACAGCTTTAGTTACAAAGCTTTTAACTCATTACATCAGTAATCCCTTTGATGTTCCGTACTATAGTAGTAGTATACATTTAATATATTAATTTAATTTAGTTTACTATTAAATAGTCATCATATATTAACATAGCAATACATTACCATAATAATGCAACAACGAACATAAGAACAATTGCAAACTACGTACAAAGATTATCTACCATCAGTTGTATATAATAGATATGCATTCGATGCATTAACAGAAGCAAGAAGCATAAAATTAAATATGCATAACGCGCGGCTATATATGCAAATTATGTAAACTGCAGATCGAAATTATACACATAATTGTATATTGCATAGAGTAGTAGGCTATTAAATATATATCTGATTAGCATGAAAGACGTAGAGTTTATTATGTAAAGAAAACTACATTTCAGCAAAAGAAATTTACAAAAGGTATTTTGGAATTTATATTGAGGTTTGCAGACCTATACCCATTCATAAGATATACGTCATGTTTTTGGAGTTTACACGGACATCCCATTTATGATCAAATTCTATGTCAAGAAGATAAAAAATTTGTATACATATTGTTAAACATATTGCATTCAAATATCAACGCTGATGTGATCTCAAATAGTGTCGCAACAAAACTGAGTAAAATAAAAGCACTAAATAAAATAGAGCCTAAATGTAATCCTTCATGGCGTCGTAATGCTGACACGTAACGTTAAGTTCCGTAGAGTATTCTGTAGCGAATGAGTATATCATAAATACACCATATCGCAGTATAATTATTCAAAGTTAAATTAAATTGATTAAATGCAGCTCAATAATATCACATCATATCGGCGTCGCTGCAGTATCTTGACAAATTTACATTCTTCAAATTTTTGTTTGCAATCATCAGCAAATTTCCTTTATTAGCGAAAATAAAGATAAATCCGACATTGCTTGATTAACTTTATTATTCGGTATAACTGTACATGTATACGTCTAAGACTATGCTTATATACGATTGCATTGTCAATATATAAATGAGTATTTTAAGTTACTTAAAACAAAGACTATCTAGAAAGGCAGTGCAAACTATTGGACACGGATCAGTTGTTTGACAGCATTGTAATGTTAGAGAGAGAGAGAGAGAGAGAGAGAGAGAGAGAGAGAGAGAGAGGAGAGAGAGAGAAAGAGAAAAGAAATTTTAAAAGAAATATGAAGATTCTAGAAATATTTCACGGATGCAGGATTAAGCTTCCTCTGCTAATTTCATTCATATTAGTAGATGGTCCAAAAAGGATAAGCCTTTTTAATAAAGAAAATGTGTATAGTGTTGACTGACACAAATTTCACTTCCACGTACACTGTAATTCTTAGCATTGTAATTTGCCTTACATTGTTACAAGATATAATGTAAACATCCAATGGCAGCATATCTATAATACGTTGGGTTATAATATCGCGTAATATCAGAGAGGCGCACAGTATACTATAATACGCATTTAATTTTTAAAATATTTGCTGCATGCACCATTTTACAAATATAAATGCAATCTAACATCCTCAGAAAGGCACGCTAATATTAAATGCTAATTCTACGTAAAAGGCATTTAGACGGGTTAATACCAGATTACTAAGGTATAACCCAAGAGAAAACTTATTATTTAAGTAGTGATTTAAATAAACAATAAAAAACAAATCTTCACCGAAACTAACAACAACAAAATTATGTAAGTAGCAAAAGATTTTAATACAAAGAATCAAAATTGAATATAAAAATTAATTCAATTAAAATTATGTACGATAAAATGGCATTTTATGCTACACACAGGCTAGATAAACATAAAACCTACACTAACCTGCGTGTAAACAGTAATTTATTATTACAAAATTAAACGACATGACGCATTCACGTTCATATCAGCTTATAAAATTATTGTTGCTTCAAAATCAACTGATAGTTGATTATAATCGAACTGAACTTAAGCAAAATTTTGAATATTATGTGAACTTCAGATGATATAACATTTAAATCAGTTGATATAAAATCTAAACCTAAACAAAACCACAAGTTTTGTACAGAATTTTAATGACACGACCTACATAGTTGTAATCATAAAGACAAAAACTAAGTGAAAAGTTAAGCTATAAATATCTATACACGACATAAAATGAACATCTATTGATTAACAGCAATTAATTATTCATTTCAACAACACATGGCAAGCACATCGTATTACAAATGATGCAAATTATAATTTACGTTGCAATAATTGTCTAAATTCGACGGCAAACTTAGTAACGATATCCATTTTGCTCACAAGTTAATCATATTTCCCACGTTCGTACAGAAAGAACCCATGAAACATATATTATATAATAGATGGTTAATTAATTGAGTCGTTAATCATGAAGCCATAGTCTTGGGACGTATTTACTTTCCATTGACGATTGCAATTGTAGCACTATTTGTTAGAACGTGATTTAAACTAGCGAAGTACTTTACGCTACAAGTTAGTCAGAACATTATTTAAACTATTGAAATACTTTACAAGTATTATATATTATTAAAGGTATCATTATAGATATTCTATAGCTATAATAATTTTATAAAGTATTATTTTAATAGTACTATCAACGTCAGAAAGGTTATTCGGTTGGCGAACGCCTAGGCACCAGAAATTTGCTACAAAAAAATCTAATCCCGACCCCAATTAATCTGGGACTCAAGGGAAGATGATGATGATGAATATTTTAATATTATTATTAATCACTGTATGTATTATTTTTTATACAAAATTGGAACTGTTTTCCTGATTAACAAGTCGAACGATAGTTACGGTCGTCTAATCTAAGGCACACGAATTAAAGAAATACACCAGAAACGGGTAGTTTACATTAGGTGATAAACTAACGTTAAACTATCCATAAAGCTATACAACTAAATAAGGTAAAGTTTAACGCCTGTTGTCGTACCTCTTATAAACCCCGTATGCCGAAACGGTTAGGGTGAGGTTTAAAACACGCGTCTTTTCCCTAATCGGGCTCCACCAATTTGGCAACCAGCTGGTTCCAGCAACTAATATACAACACTTTTGTATTGTTATTTGTTTATAGAACTACATGCACGTTTCTATTGTTTGTATAATCTGTGCCAACTAGATAGTTGGCAGTTGACATGTGGCTTATATACACCAGAACACTACATTTCACGGGTGCATTCATGTGATAACTTGTCCTTTCTCCTAGTTTGCCTCGTATCGATCAGACCCGGGGGTTCGTGCTGCCTCGTCCCAGAGTGCTCGAGGGGGAGACTCCCCCGTCGCTGATGTAGCCGCCGCCACTTCGGCTGCGAGATCGAGTCCGAGTGCGGACGACCTTTAGCATTATCAGCTTCCGGGAGGCGTCCCTGTCCGCCAGGGCGACGATGGTCTTCTTGTTGTTACTCAGCAGGACCTTGAAGACGTCCACCCCGGCGTTAATGGCGGCCACAGGAGCCCCGTCCTGAGTGCGCCACATGCGAATAGTGCGGTCACGTGACCCAGAGGCGATCAGCTCGTTGTCGTTTGATATAGTACAGCACCAGACCTGGAAAATAATTGTTTTAGGTAAATATAGTTATATGATGTCTATTCGTATCCCGACCTTAGTTAAACTGGGATTAAACGGAAGATGATGATGATGATGATGACGATGATGATGATGAAATATAGTTATATGATGATGATGATTTTGATGATGAAGAGAATGCGAATGATGGTGATGATGGCGGTAATCGTGGATTTGGGGAAGATGATGATGCTGATGTTCATAAGGTTGTTGAAATGATTATGATGATTTTAACTTCTTGATACTTGCTCCTTGAGAGAGAGAGAAAGAGAGAGAGACAAAGAGACAGATAGACCACATCTGACGTGGGAAGCGGTCATTAAAAAAGATATAAAAATAGGGGATTGACATGTCACGATGGGACAGAGAGGAGTGGAAAAAGGTCTAGTCGTATCCCAACCTGAAAAAAGTTATGAAATTCTAAACTGAAATTCAAGGTAAGAAGATTACGATGATGAGACTTGCCATAAATCCTGAGATTTTAATTATTATAATTCAATAGGATAAAAAATTTTTTGCTTACATTTTTTAACAGAAATCAATTTCCACGGAAAAGAACGATAAAACGACATTGATTCATCATCGTCATCGTCACCGTCACGGTCGTCGTCGTCATCGTCATCATCATCAACATCATCATAATCATCATCATCATCCCTAAAAGAACGACAGTGATTGACAATTAAAAGTAAAACCTCATCCTTATGGCCAATCAGAGTCTGCAGCTGCTTCTCCAGTTCCAGGTCCCAGGTCTTGAGTGTTCCATCAGCCGAGGCAGAGACCAGGAGCAGTCCGTCCTTAGACACAGCAATGTCCTTGACCTCACCCTGGTGGGCGGGCTCTGAGAACATGCCACGCCTACCCATAGTTCCACCAGCACCACCAGGTACAGCTGAGACGAGCTGACGAAGGGTTTTTCCAGTTCTCATACTCCAGATGATCAGCTCTCCGGATCTTGTGCCTGTACAATAGTGGTACACATCATCATCATCATCATCATCATCACCATCATCTTCCCTTAAATCCCAGTTTAACTAGGGTCGGGATACGAATAGACTTGATCCATTCGTTTAAGTTTTTGTAGCAATTTCTGGAGCCTAGGCGCTTACCAACCGAATGCCCTTTCTGACGTTGGTTTGGATCTTGTTTTATGTTGCCTTCTAAGACACGTGCATATTTACACGGTTGGTCTATTCTTCAAATAACCCGGACACAACACGGGAAAGTAATGGTACACATAGGAAGTGAATATTTCTGGAGCCTAAATTCATATTTTTCATTTGTTTTTCAGCGCAATAATAGTAAGAACAAGGCTTTCAAACAAGCAGAAAGAACATAGCTTTAAATTAATAAAAATTAATATCGGAGTAATAATAGCTGTGCTACTAAGTTGTGAGAAGTTAGAATGGGAGTTTAACGTCTATTTTATCACAAAAGATATTGTCTGAGAAGGTACGCTTGGGATTAGAAACCAGTTTCGTCTTGCTTATCAGATATGTAAGCAGCTAACTCCCCAACCAATCAGAACTTGTTTTCAAATAGATGTAATAACTATAGAGTTTAACGTCCGTTTCCTGTTCGAATCCATGTCAGTGACGAGGAGAGCACTGCATTTTGGACTCCGCACCTACTGATCCGTTGCCGAACAACATGGCAACAAGCCAACGGCTCAGATCTATTAATTTACTCCTGGCATATAGGCATATACTATTATCAGTTAATAGAAAAATGATTATATAATAAAGAGAGACTAATAGTGTAGAAACTGCCGTGAATGTTTTAATAAATTAACTACAACGCCTACAAACTAATCATAAAGCATTCTAAACAAAGCAAACTCCCATAAAACTGGCTAGAGCCAGTGGCGATGTCGTTAATATATCCAACCGCGAATCAGTATGTGCGGGTTCAAATCATGGGCTCACCCGTCATTGACATCGCTTTCCAAACTGACGTTAAAATCTGCTTTACGGCATTTTATAAATAAACAAAATTAAAAATTATAAGCATTAATCTTGTATAGTAAAGAAGCAGAAACTGACCGGTAACAGCCTCGTGATTATCCAGCATCTTCGTGACGTCGACAGCGGCGTCAAATGAGATCGTTTTAGGCGAGACCGGCGCTTGGTCGCTGGCCGACAGGTCGAAGATGATGTAGTTGGCCTTCTGATCGTACGAGTTCTGGAACCCGGCGCAGACAAATCGGTTGTCGGTCGAGAGGGCGAGGAAACTGATGTGGTCGGCGAAACCAACGCTGGCGTCGCACTTAATGTGACGTATTGGCTCGTTGCCAAGAACGTCCCAAACAACGATGGTGGTGCCACCTCCGAACTTTTCCGTCCTGCCGAGGACCATTCTCTCTCCGTCGCTCATCATAGCGCTTGCCGTACAGAGCTCGTTCCGTCTCATCTCCAGGGGACGTCCGGTGTCGAAGTCCCAGACCTGGATATAAAATCGGTTTAGTAAACAACAACAACCAACTACGTGTACAGCAATAATTAGAGAGCTTCTGTCGTCAATGATAACATACAGAACAATAATTATCAATCTAGCTTTTTTGTCCGAAACCTGGACATAAAATCATTCCAGTAAACAACAACAACCAACTACAATAATTGTGTACAGTGTACTTGTGTACAGTGAAATACTTGTGTACAGTGTAATTGTTTACGGCAATAATTAGAGGGTTTCTGTCGTCAATGACAACATCCAGCACAATAAGCAATCTTGTTTGCAGTTTCTGCATTAAAGTTGAACACATAAGAGAATTTTTTTTAATGATATCAAGTATTTCGACCTTTGATGTTTGAAACATCGAATTTAATTATCTAGATTTTCATCATAAACTATTGCACTAATTATTTATTTCCTCAATATCAATATTTCTCGTATCGTGTCCGGGACATCATATCGTAATAGGCGACTAAGTAAGAACTGAGGAATGCAATGAGAAACAACCCCAGAAACCATATTATTTAAGCTATATGCTACATTTATTATGGATAAAGTATCGCCTTTTGTGAAGAGATTAATTTGTTGAACTATGGAGTGCGAAGGCAGAGTCTGAATATGTAACATAGACCTACCACTTGGCAGAACACTAGAGGAGAAATGTTTGAGCATAGGACTTTACCAAATATGGTCTGCTTTAAATATTTACTCTAGTATTTTAGACTTAAATAACTTGGCAGACATTTCGAACCTAACATACGTGATAGTTTTCCAAATAGATCCAATTAAGCCTAAGAGATAGCTTCAAATTAGACACATTCTAAATAGACTTAACTTATGATTTTTAATATACTTTTATTAGCTAAACTAAGAGTCGAAAGAGCACCCGATAAATCAATCAATCAATAAGAATCTAACGTCCGGTTCCTCGCCATATGGCAGTGTTAAGGGACGATAAACTTAACAGAAAAAAATTCAATTCAGTTTTTAATGACGAATAATGATACATAAAAGGTAAAACTGGTAAAGCTAAGGTTAACATCAGTTTCCTCACTCGAAAGCAATGTCAGTGACGGGCGATCCCAGGATTTAAACCCCGCACATACTGATCCGCGGTCGAGTATCTGACATACTTCGCCACTGGCTCCAGCCAGTAATGATGCATAATGATGCCTACCTGCAGTTTACGATGATGTAGACGCTGCGCAGCGTCCACATCATCTGGACTGACTTGTTCCAGTTCTGCCACTTGTCCAACCAATAGCGTGTCGCCATTGGCCAGGTGTAGATCAGTGGAGCTCAGATCTTCTCCTGCCATGACCTTGATCAACTCTCCAGTCTTCATGTCCCAGACTTGTGGAGGACCATAGATAGAGCTCGTTACCACATAGCGACCATTGGTGGTCAGCTTGGCGCAGTCCACTCTAATCTCCTCTGCGCTCATTAGATTTGCTGTTCCGATTCCTCCACCGAATGACTGAATGCGCTGCTGCTGCTGATCCAGAAGTTCCTTTTACGTAAAGGTATGCATAAAATAATTGATAAATATACAATTTTGAAAGAAATAAAAATAGAATTTTACAATAGGATTATTATAGTATCTTAGAATGCTACAAGTTGGCCGATAGTGAGGTAAATTGAACCATCTCGAGCTTGATATCAAGATGAGCTGAGGCAGTGAGTAAAATTTAGAGTATTTATAGAACCGGTAAATGGATAATAGATTAACCTTTCAGGTTTAAATAAGACATTTTAAGTAATAGATTTCACTATGGATAACCATTTCACTAAAATTTGTGGTTAATAGGAATGACAAATGAAAATAGCAAAAAATAACGATATTATATATTAAAAGCTACATATCAGTAAACTCTACATAATTGGATGATGAATGCTACATTCGTTGTTAAAATCGATACAGTTTCTGTAAGCAGAATATATCAGACTTAATAAAAACTAGCACATTTTTTCTCTGCTTAGCCCTCCATTCATATTTAAATCGTTAACAAATAACATACGATTTTTTAAACGTTTAATTAATAAGATATTCAAATTAGTGTTAAGCGCTTAGCACGTAATTTTATCAAACTTACAGGCCTCAACAACAACAAAATTATAATAAAACGTATGAAAAACATGATAAAAGCACAAGAAAAACCTAATAAAACAAATCAAAACCAACTTTTCACTAACCTGTTGACTAAATCCAGCATAATCCAGATTCATGTTCTGCATTTGATAGAGATGCTGTTGATGTTGTTGTTGTTCTAGCAGGCGTTGTTGCTCCAGAAGATTCTGTTGCTCAAGCAACCTTTGTTGTTCAATGAGACGCTGTTGCTCAAGCAGTCGTTGTTGCTCGGCTAGCTCTGCCTGCTGCTTGTGCAACAGAGCCTGTAGAAAAATAAATCATCACAAAATAGTTCAAATAGTCGATTTTTTCAAAATATAAAATTAACTAAATTTTATACTAAATATAAAAATAAAGGATAACAATATACGACAATGCTTTCTGCTATTAATTGGCTTTCTGATCGATATATTAAGTGACAAACTGACTGCTTTCCTCACTGATTGCTCGATAAATAATTTGATTGATTGCATGATTGACCGATTGATCGAACGATTGATAAGTTGATTGATTGATTGAATGAGTGATAAGTTTATATATTGATTGACCAATTGATTGAATGATTGATAACTTGATTTATTTATTGACAAATTGATTGATAAGTCTATTTATTGATTGATTTACAGATAGACTAATCACATAAAAGGACAAATCACAAGACTCGCCTGTCTTGCGCTGAGGTCATTACCGTCACCATACATTCCACCAGTGTCCTGCACATAAGTACGAGTAACAGTCCTCGAGGATTCAAATCCACCTAATCCAGCTGCGCCTCTATGCCCGGAGGCACCACCAGCACCGCCTGAGCCACTGTAGTAGTCAGTCTGTATTCCCATGCTCCATCGGTTGCCCCCGGCATGTACAGGGACCGAAGGCTCGACAGGTGGCGCCCCTGCAGGCGGGAAGTAGTCCGCTAGGTCCAGGCCCCCCGGTCCCGTCGTGGTTTGAGAGGAGTTGTGCCTTAAATAAATAATATAGAAATAAATAATATATAATTAAGCCTCGTGTTGTGCTCGGGTGTGGTTGGACCACTGTAGAATATGGCAACCTCAAACAATCTGCTGCGTGTACGTAAGAGGCGACTAAGGCAGGAGCTGAGGCTAGCTACAGGGGATCCACCTTACCATGAAATATTTTCCCAAGGATTAAATGGTAATCAATCTATCTAACTGAGGAAGGCAACGAGAAACCACCTCAGAAGCCATATTTTTCCCAAGCTATAGGCTACATAAAGTATGGATAAGGCATAGACTTTGTGAAGGGATCAACTTGTTGATCTGGGGAGTGCTCTTTTGGAGCGAGAAAGCAGACTTTGAGTATGAATATGTACCTTAAACCTGCCACTTGGCAGTGCACTGAAGACGAAGAAGATATCATTAAGTAATTAAATAGTAAATAGTAAAATATTTTCATAATTAAATAGTAACATAGCTATTAGCATTAGATCTGATAATGATCTTAAAGCTAAAAAGCTAAGGTTAACGTCAGTTTCCTCACTCGAAAGCGATGTCAATGACGGGCGAGCCCAGAATTTGAACCCCGCACATACTGATCCGCGGTCGAGTATCTTACCGACTTCGCCACTAGCTCCAGTCATTATATATAGCTTATATTATGGTATGTGCGTAGGTTCAATCAATGCAATCACCAATGAGCTTTTCAACTGTAGATGAGGGAGAGAAAACGAGGCAAGTCTTGCACGTCGCTGACACCATTTCTTATAAAACCAAGTGTACCCGACTGGATCTTTACTCGCCCGTCGGAAGAGAAAAGCCCATGTCGATACGCTGTCTCGAACCCGCCACCTCTTATTCAAGAGGCGAGCTCTCTACCACTGCGACTCGAGGCGTTACTAAATATATTCCAATGCATTAAAAAACATTGCACGTAAGTACATTTTTCCAACAGACTACGTTCCAAAACATTACAATTAAAATATAAAAAATTCCAAAAATGATTCTACAGCCGCTAAAACCAGCAATTTATTTTACTCGTAATAATATAAAAATCAGATCTATTCGTATCCCGACCCTAGTTCAACCAGGATTTAAGGAAATATTATGATGATGTAATAATATAAAAATCAAGACGTTATTTAACGGGGCAACAACTGGACTGCCAACCTGTAGGATGGACCTGGAGGAAGCGTTCCCGTCAATCCTGAGCTAGTCATCGTCCCATTGGCGTCAGCTCTCTTTAGTAGCGGAGTGAAACCACCCGGAGGAGGTCCTGCTAGGCTTGGTCCAGTGAGCAGTGGCTTGCTGGCGGCAGTGGTGGACACAGAGGTGGGGGTTCCAATCACAGGGGCTCCCCGTGCGCCCCCTAGTAACCCAGGCTTGAACTTGTAGAGGGCCCACATGAGAGAGCTGGCAAGCAGCAGCACCCCTAGAGCAGCCCCCACTGCCCCTGCTGCCCTACCCCCCTCTCCTGAACCTGCTGCTCCAAGGACAGGTTCTCCCTCCAGTTTCCCAATATTTGGATCGCCATCTACAACCCCTCCTCCCCCATTATTATCCGGGCCAGGTCCGGGGATAGGATCCTTAGGTGTGTCCGTAGCCGTGCCAGGATCACTAAAAAAAAGTAAAATAATATTATAATAATATCTGTCTATAAAGCAAATATGAGATATTCTAAGATTTTAAAACGCTAGTAAGTCATGTTTTAATTTTGCATCTCATGAATAACAACACTAACAACAACAACAATAACAACTAAGAGTACTAAAGTCGCCATTGATCGTAGGCTAAAGAATGCATGCTATGTTTAAAGGCTATTTCTGTATATTGTCAGAATATTGTCAGGATATTTAGGATACTGTCAAGAAGACTATCTTAACTGTCTTTCGAATCCGTGGCGTCTTGCATATCAAGCAAATGTGTTACTTATTCAGCCATCCAGCCAGGTGGGTCTGCACAGCGGTTACGGATTGCAAAGTTGAGATAGACAATTTGTAAAGAAATATATAGACTGACCCTGACAGATGATCGACAACATCTTAGCTAAATGATCCTGTTCAATTGCCAATGTGATTGATATAATGTTGAGTATAATAAAAGCTACTCGAAGAATAGAAAGTAATTGAAAATAGCAGTGAGAAAGTGTGTGCGGGGTTCAAATCCTGGGCTCGCCCGCCACTGACATCGATTTCGAGTGAGGAAACTGACGTTAACCTTAGCTTTACCAGCTTTTCTGTAACTGAGACATACGGGATTTCAACGGGCTTAGGAACAAAGAACGGATGCTGCGCCACTGTGACATCCTGCCTCCATCCTCCTCTTCCTCCCCGGATACTCTCGTCTATCACTCGATACCCGTTAACATACACGCCTGCGCACAACATCTATTTCTTATTTTACTCAATCGATAAAGTAAATAAAATTAAACGGGCATTTTGTGAGAAAGGCAGATGAGGATGTAGTAAAGAGATTTTGGAGGGAAGAACTGGATGTTAAGCTAGAGAGAGGTAGACCACAATTGACTTGGGATGCGGTAATTAAGAAGGACATGAAAAATAGGAGATTGACTGATGATATGGTGTGGGACAGGGAGGACTTGAGAAAGTCTATTCGTATCCCAACCCTGATTAAACTGGAATTTAAGAGAAGATGATGATGATGATAAAGTAAATAAAATTGATAATGATTTAAGAGACGATGACGATGATGAAGATAAAGTACATCAAAAGGCAGAGATTACCAATAGTCACATATAAAGGAGGAAATTGAGAAAACTACAAAAGTAGCAGCTAAACAAGGAAACTGTGTAACATGTACGGTATGTCTTGTGAGTGACCTACCATACAAACAATAAATTACTGTCTGCTTTTTAATAATTGATCAGACTTCAATTATTAAAAAGCATTAATGACTTAATGCAGACTTAATGCATTAGGCCATAGTCTTTAGGACGATGAGTATTTTTAATTAAATGTTGACTAGGTTACAGAAATTTGTAATCAAATGTTGCTACACAACTTTAAACGAATGGATAAAAAATGAAGGTCTATTCGTATCCGGACCCTAGTTAAACTGGGATTTATGGGAAGATGCTGATGATGATGTTGACTAGGTTACACTCAGTGAACAGGTAGATTCACGATACTTGTGAATAGATCAACCAAAAGCTTAAAGTACTATGTAAGGACTGACTGACAGAGTTATCGAAAAATTTAGAAAGAAAATCGCAATACAAAATTACACAATACAACAAAAACTAATATCTAAAGTCCGGTTCTTCTGAAGTGTATATTAGCAACCTCTCGAGCGAATATACAACTGTAGGCAGTTCTATACCAGCATAATCCATATACTGATGAGAAAATAGAGATAACACAGTAATTCGATATCTAATAAAAAAAAAAAGAATACCAATAATCACAGAGAAAAGAGGAAATTGAGAAAACTACAAAAACAACAGTTTAACAAGGAAACTCTATAACATATGCGGTATATCTTGTGAGTAACCTAACATACAACAATAAATAAATAAAAGTTATCTTTACTATTCTCTAACAGTTTCCAAGCTATGTCCCTTTAATTAAACTCTTTTAAGAAAAGAAAACAGCAGTAAACTATTTGAAGATTTATCGTGGATTTACCTGAAATGATCCCGTTGAAGTAGTTGATGATCTCGTTCCTATGATCGAGGTTTCCGCCAATTTTTATAAGAGACATTTTATTAAATAAACTGCTCATTCCAACTGAAAAATAGAATAAAACAGAAGATGGAGAGCATTTTACAATAATTATCTCTCCTTCAGTTGATTCAATTCATTTCATAATAAAATATTACAAACATAATATTCAAGATAACAAACGATTCTTATATTAATGGCACGTTATAATCTTGTAGTCAAGAAGAGAGAAATACATACAACGTTTGTTTTAATAAAAAACCTCCACACTTTGTAGTGAAGTTATAGTGGATATAGTAGATTACATCTATGCTTTTAGATCACTTTTCATTCATTCATTTATTAATTTTAATACCAAATTCTTAAACCATTCGGCAGTTTAGGCCATTTTCCATCTTCTGGTTCAGTGATTGTCCGAGATTTGACTCTTTTATCTGCTCGAGAAGAGATTCCAAATGACCTTAGGGCTAGTAAAGTAACCTTAAGGTCAACTATAAGATCCACGTATAAAGTCATGTCAATTTTGCGGAGTAGAATAACGCGATAGAGAGAGAAAGACAGAGAGAGACAGAGAGAGACAGAGAAAGAGGAGTACCTTGAGTGTTATATTCACGTGTTTGATGATCGTCTACGTTTAGAGTTGCACTGTTACCATCTCTCACAAAAGTCACGTAATGGTAGCGTCCATCATTGAATCTTCTCGACGTTTCCATTATCTCTCTCTGACCCTCTCCCACATCATACACCACTACCACGTGACCGTTAACCTGCATCAGCATTTCAATGGTGGCTAATAGCAGATAATGGAGTAATACGTTTAGTAATACATTTGTCACAGTACACACTACACGGTCACATTTAGTAACACACTTGTTCAGTAATACGTGACGTAATTCAGTGACGTCCCTGACATCATCCCTGGATGTGGAAACGGACGTTAAACCTTTATTTTATTATTATTAATACACTTGTCACAAGGTCATTAAACAGAACTATAAATATATTACAGTTCTATGTATTCTCATAAAATGTCGCAAATTCAACTCAACTATATTAATAAAGTCTAAGGATAAAACGGAAAGGGGATATGGCGTAACGGTTAGAGGGCTCGCTTCGTAAGCTAGTGGCTTGGGTTCAAAGTCCAGGTCAGTCAACAATTAAAGGATATCTCCTAGGACTCCAGGAAGGTTAATCACGTATCGGAGCATACTGCCTGTTGGCGGTATTAATTGCAAGGATAACCATGGTTAACCATAGTTAACCATGGTTATCCTTGCAATTAATACCGCCATAGTTAACCATGGAAAAATATATTAGAACTTTGTAATACGTGCGTTTGTCAATGCCTAACTAACAAATAAAAATGATCATTTAAAGATTAGGAACAACTTGTAATTGTTTATAGAATGCCTCAGATTTAAGCGTTGTGAGATGTATCACAGTAACAAGTGTGAGCACATTACTTGCAATATTGGAACCGGAAATATTGGGAATTTCAAACCAAAATCCGAAAGTGATTAATAACACTGAATAATCCAGATACTGAACTATATATATCAAATACCTAATTAAATGAATTCTTAAGTTGGCCGTATTAAATAAATTATCAAATATTTATAATAAACTTAATAACCAAACAAATTTATCAAAGGAACCCTTTGCGTTATCAATCAAACACTAAAAGCGGTTGAAATCCAAATAATTCATCATCATCATCTTCCCTTTAAGAGCTTTAATTATTATTTAGCTATATAAAAATTATGAAAATGCTATATGGCTTACACGTAATAGATACAATAATGGGGAAACTGATTCCTAACGTTCCATGAGTACTGCACAATAGATCAATAGAAAGCTCACATGACAACGCTGTCCAGCTCTTGACACATCGGTTGTGACAATTCCCAGTATAGACTCCTAAGCTCGTCATAATATACGAAGACAGCGCAACCATTCATTCTTATGTAACACAACAAACGTGCAAAAGAAACATAAAGAAACGTAAATATGACCTACCAGTTTAGCTTCTATATAGTCCAGTGATCCTGCTCCTTCTGCGCGGAAAATGGTTCCATTCGGATACCAGGTCATGAATCCGAACGCCACCTTATCTTTGTTTGTGTCCATAGCCTGACTCAGCGTATAGATCGTAATACCACGCTGATTGCGCGATCCAAAGTAAAACCCTTCAGCCTCTGCGTAAACATACAAATATCAGTCAGTCAATAAATTAATTAATTAATTAATTAATCAAAAATTAATAAATATATCAATCACTCAATCAATTGTTCATTACTCAATACTATATTAATCAATAAAACAATAAATAAATATATTATTGTGTGGATGATGCACAATCAATCAGTAAGCTAAAGATTTAAGCTATTATGATCAAACGGTCGACTGATCAGTTTAAGATTATTTAAGGCGAGGTCAAGGACGATATACGAAATATCGATATGTTAAATGTCATATAATGATTTAAAAAGTATATAGTTAAAAATATATACAACATCTTATCGTCTATTAGAAAAATTAGACACTACATCAATAGAAAACTGCATAGAATTCACCCCGAACGAATTGAGCAGATGCTGCAGTGAAAGAAAATGTAAATGTCTCCATGACTTCTGTGCACTTGATCAGCAAATTGTACCGGCGAAAAGGTAGAACACTGAAGAGAAAGATAGAGAGAGAGAGAGAGAGAGAGAGAGAGAGAGAGAGAGAGCGAAAGATAGAGAGAGACAGAGAGAGAGAGAGAGAAAGAGAGAGAGAGAGAGATCCGCATGCAGCTCGCAATGAAGCAATCGCTAATTTCTGATTAATCTCCCCATCAATTTCTTCGCCGAATGACCTGGGATTTGAAACCAGATCAGACTATTCTGTAGACCATGCCTAATAGACTTAGCTGCTATACAAGTACAACGAGCAAGAGCAGACCTTCAGTGCAGGTGGTCCCTACAAATGACGTCATGTTACAGTCGCAGATAAATGAATCAGGTCCCTCGTGACATGTGCCGCGATGTCTGCAGATAGGATCTCCTGTAGCGGTGCAGAAGAGCTTCAGGTCACCGGCTGTAGCGATACAATCAAGACAAATTATCCAGTTACAAAACTTGTCAAATGATCGTAGTAAAACAGGCTAAAAAGATCATAGAATAGGTTTAGGCATCTCCAAAGGATATTGGTTAAACTCCGAAAAACTGATCCGAATATGGAAAAATATAAAATCCTAAATCGACATAGCCACTGGCTGGAGTCAGTGGCGATGTCGGTAAGATATTCGATCGCGGATCAGTATATGCGGGGTTCAAATCCTGGGCTCGCCCGTCACTGACATCGCTTTCGAGTGAGGAAACTGACGTTAACATTAGCTTTTAGCTTTTTTTAATGGATAATTTCCATAGAATGACAAAATATTATGCAACGATAACTTTCTTTATTTATCCTCAATAGTTCTTAAACTAGATCGTGAAGGAAAATTGATAATTTTCAGAATAATTTGAATGCTTCTAGCAAACAATTGCATTTAACTACTTGACCAATTTTTTATTATAAAGGCTACATATATAAAAGCAGGATTGGTCATATTATCCCATATTAAATAAGGATTAAAATAGATAAAACTCGTCACATTGCCTCCATTGAGCGAGGCTGAACGCAGATCAAATAGATCTGCGCGATACGAATGTTAAGATGTATCATTCTGAGTTTGCGACCCTTTACTTTTGTAGATTGCATCAAGAGCATTTCTTTAAAAAGCCGGTAAAGCTAAAGTTAACGTCAGTTTCCTCACTCGAAAGCGATGTCAGTGAAGAGCGAGCTCAGGATTTGAACTCCGCACATGCTGATCCGCTGTCGAGTATCTAACCGACTTCGCCACTGGCACCAACCTTGGAGACATTTGAAAAATTAAATGAAAAAAAGATAACCAGAACAGAATCAAATAACAATTTACTCAGATACTGTAAATACTAAACAGTAATAGAAATATAGACATACGATACTATAATTAATTATATTACAGTATAATGGGTTTAAAGGATAAATTGCATTAGAGCATAATTAAGATATTTCTACAGTAAAGCAGAATATCTGTGAGCCACTTACTAGCACAGCCAGATGTTATACCGGAGGATCCGCTGCTTCCACTTGATTGTAAATTGTAAAGCTGACCGTTAATTGTCAGAGAGGCCATACAACCTGAAAAACCTTTGCGAGACTTGATAACATTCGGCAAATTTGAGTACATATTCTGCGGCACTCCACCAACGTACAGCGAGTCTAGGAAATCAAAAGTGTTCCTTGGATTTTGCAGCGCCAGTACGGCAGAGTACCTGAAATAAAATTATAGCAAGTATAGACTTATTTGGATTACCGATAATTGGATAATATAGTCAAACTAAAGCAAAATGAAGAATTTCGATTAATCTGGCACGATTTTCTAAGAATTGCGGAATAGTTGAATATTAGAGGCAGAAACATGCAGATTCCGGTTGCATAATCGGACCACAGTCAAATTACAGCGCGTGGTGTAGAAGAACACAAATCAGAAGAATGCTTTTATGAGCGTAATAGTAGATGATAACTGAAAACAAGCTCACTGGACCTGCTATTTAGCAAAAAGGCGAAGAGAGAGAATTCTAATTTAAATCAAACAAACAAACTAGAATGTTCTAATCAACTTCCATATTCCTCCAAACTGGGATTAAGGGTTTGTTTACCTGTCGTCCACCGTGATGTCAAAGGACTTGGGACCGGACTGCTTGATATCCACCATGTGCCACTGGTTGTCAGCCAGATTAGGAGCACTGGGAGTCACGACCTTCTGCTCGGAGCCATCGCTTGCTGCCACGTGAAGTAAACCATTGACCAGCTCAACGGCAAAGAAATCTGAGCCACCTAATCAAATTATAATACACATCATAATAATATAAATCCTCATCTTCCCTCCTTAAATTAAAAGTAAACACACATTACAGTGAAATGATCAACTTTGTTGATATCTACCACTTTTAATACCACATGTTTTCACCGTTAGGCAATTTAGACAATTTTCCGTATAACCAGTCCAGTGAATGTTTGAGATTTTACTCTTAGATCAGAGCGGCTGGGATTCTAACCCACGAGAGTTCAATTCACCTCAGGATCTGTCATTTAAAACGTCATGACGTTACCCCTACGCTATTGAGACATTCAATAGCGTAGGGGTAAATGTATAATGTCAATGTATAATAGCGTAGTTCATACCAAGGATAAAGATAGTAAAAACTTGGTATGCACCACTCCATTATATGAATGGGAAACATCGATATTAAGGAAGGAAGATGTCAGAAAACTAGAACCGTGGAAATGTGGATATGGAAAAGAATGGAAAGATTAGATGGGTTCAAAAAAATCTTTAAAAATAGAGTCATTGCAGCGTCTAATAGTCTCTGCAATTATGTAATTATGGTTTCTTCAATTGATCATTTTAAAAATGGATTAAAGGTTATTAATTTAAAATTTATTTCAAAGAAATAATTATTCTATTTAAACTGGGTCTCCATTGCGGTATTTAACCCTCTTTTCTAGTCCTTGGCGCAAATATTTGTTTTGTTCTCAATTCATTCTTAGTTAATAGAATATTAGCAGATTTTACTTTATCTAATTTACCATTAAATATAACTTTTAACTTTTAAAATAAAAGTTATAAGGGTTCAAATAGCGGAATATGTAAGTGCTATGTTAATAGCCTATATTTGCCGTTTCACCTGCATATTTGTGAATGTTTCTTATACTTTATGCATGTTTTAAGTGATTATGGAATCTTTTATGTGGCGATAAATGTAAATAAATTAATTAATTAAGACCGTTAAGCTTCGATTTGATGCTTTTTAAATTAAATAAACTCTATGGTCAAGATAGCTGCTGCATAAGCTAAGTTTTCTATTCCAATATGAGCTGGATTCAAATCCAGGAATCGCTTCTCCAGCTTTTCTATCCTGAGAGATGAAACTGATATCAATATCAGTTTTTGCACATTTCACTCAAATTCAGCAATGTATGATGACAACAACCTTTTATCACATGACGGCAGGCTCCAGATGGAATAAAATGAGAGAATAAGTTCCCTCGCAAAAGTAATCAAAGCCTAAAATCTTATTTAACGTTTGCGCGTAATATTTTATAGAATTTTCTGAATATTTCTTGGAATATTTCTGTACTAATCACATAGTAAAACAACAATCTAGGATATATATAGTCTAGCAATGGCATTAAATTGAAGCCTACCTCTTCCTCCGCCATTGTATAGAATCAAGCCATTGCGGTCACCAGTACGGAACATCAGCTTTATGGAACTGTCGCCAAACAACTGTAAATATAGAATAAAATATAAATTATATTATACTAAATTATTATACTACAATATTATACTGCAATATAAAGGCGAATGCTATACCGTTAGTCTGTTATATAGCATGCACCTGTCTGATAAGTTTAGTTTTTATGTTTTCTATGTTTACGACTACTGTTAATTCTTGGCTACGGCATAATTTCTGATTACAGACAAAATACTTAGCAAATATAACGGCTTAGTTCAAATGTAATTTAAAATTAGTTCGAAATTAATAGACTAGGCAACAGAATAGAAAAAGTTCTCACATATAATGTGTGATAAATTTATTTAGAAATATGACTAAATTAATTAGAGAACTTATACATTGCAGGCTTAACGAACGCTTTGTATATTGAAATGACATTGGTTGAACAGTATCCGATGTTTTCAGGAACGTCCACTGACTCTAATATCACCTTTTTTATTGCTTTTATTTATCAAAATAGACATTACGACGTTACATTAACTTTTATTTAAATGTCGTTTAATTAGTGAAATAACTATTTTGAAAGGTCGAGATTAGATTTGAATTCGGCTACACTGATTAGTCATCGAATATGCTGTTACATCGACTACAGAATTAAGAAATAAAGAGCGACGCTGCTTGTTAAACGCTGCAACTCTACTGGTAATATAATATATTTCAAAAGTAAAGCTAATGTCTACGTCAGCTTCCTCATTCGAAAGTAAGTATCATGTCAGTGACGGGTGAGCCCAGGATTTGAACCCCGCACATACTGATCTGCGGTCGAGTATCTTACCGACATCGCCACTGGCTCCAGTCATTTGTAAATAATGAAATTATAGTAAAAGAAAGAAACCTTAAATGATGGTAGCATGATGTACGAGTCGATTCTACCACGGAAGGTAACAGAGTACATAGCCAGGCGCTCCTCTTTCATCGTGTGATTGGCCGTTCCTTCGATGACGATGCCAGAAGGAGAGTCGTGACTGGTGAAGTAGTCGAAGAAGCGATGAGAATCGAAGTAAAAGTTCTGCATGTAGCCGAGGAAAGCATCGCGAGTGTTGTCAGACACGCTAGATCGTCCCACGACAATGTGATCTATGTCCAAGCTGTACCCGTCTCCAGGCAGTTCAACTACGACACAACGCGGTCAAAGTTACCTCTATTTCAAAGCTTCTCTCTACCACAAGATCTGCGATCTTATATTAGTATTTCCCTGGGCAAGCAAAAAAACCGGTCTCTTTCTGTCAAGGGTGTAAATTTTGACCCGCTTGCCTTGGATTCTGGACTTGCACTGTTTTGATCTCTTTTTTCTTGTGGTCTTTGTGCACTCAGTCGTCATCGTGTGGCTTTTTGGCGTCTGTTTGTACAAAGTCTGCAAGAGAGGTCCCTGAAATTGCTTTTTGGAAAGAAGCGGACGTTAAATTTTTATCGATTAAGTGATCAATTGAAAGTTATCCAATTCTAATCACGTTTTATACCATAGATATGAAACAATTAAGAAGCACAAGAAGAAATTAAAGAAGTAAGGTGTTTTTAATTGTTGGTGAGGTGGCAGCTAGGTCAGGGTGTGATTCTAACCCTGGAGATCTTGTTTCAAGTAAATTTGACTCTCAATTTTATACTAAAAATAAAGTAGAAAGTTACAATTACAGCAAAAAGATTATAAATATAACATAAAACAAAGTTTTAAATCACTTCCGTAGAGAAATTAAACTAAAATAAATAAAATTAATGAAATTAGCAAATATAATACAATTAATCAACGTTATGAAATTTGTTAGATTAAAAACAAAATTAACATGCCTAGTATAAAGACACAATAATTAACAATAATTTAAAGTTAGGCTAATATTAAAATTAATATTTTAGTTTTTATAATTAAAATTAAGTAAATTAGGTCGCTCATTAGGCCTACCAGTGTAAAGTAAAACTGATACGTTAATTTAGCAAAGATTAAACTATGAATGATGTACTAGCTAATTATTCCATGCCCAAAACTTTACATACTCTTTTGATGAGCGCATTCGTCTACGTAAGCTTCCAGGTAGTTTGCCCTTCGCTTTATGTGAACTGTGTGCCATTGATTGTCATTCAAGCGTTCTGCGCACTGAAAGCTCAACTGATGTACCTGCACGTCAATTATAAAATTACTACAAAATAATTCATTAGAATGCTATTACGTTGAAAATTAATAATAATGAATAGCGCTATTACGTTGACAATTAATAATAATGAATAATGCTATTACGTTGACAATTAATAATAATGAATAATGCTTTTAAGTTGACAATTGAGGTTGCTTTTTATGCTAAAACCTTTACGCTGACAATCGAGGATGCATTAGATTACTTTAATTAAATTATATAACGATGTTTTTTTACAATAAGAGAGAAATTAAAGATAACTTTTATAATCAATTTTCCAACATTTAGAGTTTTATACACAGATACATTATTTTTACTCAATTTACTTGTAAAGCATTAGGCAATTTAAGTAGAAGTGTTTGCTCAACATTCAGAGAAAAAACAATGACATTTAGTGAACCAAGAATGGCCATCTTTCTCTTTTAGTTTTCGGAATTAACAAAGATAATCAGATTCTTAAACAGCGACTTTAATGTAAAAGCTAACTACAGTATTTAGAATACCTAAATAGCGTAGGAGTAACGTCATGAAGCTTTAAATGACAGATCCTGAGGTGAATTGAACCCTCGTGGGTTCGAATTCCAGCCGCGCTGATATCAAAGTAAAATCTCGGACATTCACTGGACTAGCTATAAGGAAAATGGTCTAAATTGTCTAACGGTTTAAACATGTGGTATTAAAAGTGATAGATATCAACATAGTTGATCCTTTCACTATAAAGCGTGTTTACTTTTTCTTAATAACTCAAAGAAGCTGAGGGGATTTTAAAGGTTGTTATTCAAAAAGCTTATTTACCCGTTTCGTGCCGTCGATATTTGTTTCAACTTTTCCATGGCCGCCTTCCAGATAGACCTTCAGGTACGTATCGGAGTAGTCGTTAGAAGTGACGAAGAGGATGCCGTCCTCTTTGGGTGTCTTGAACCTCACCGAGATGTCGTTAGTGTGAGTGACCATTGTTGGTCGAACATCAATACGAACAATTTCCGAACCGCCGAACTGAATGTAAGGTGCGGCTGAAGTACAGTAAGTTAAACTGATGTTAAAAGTAAAATTATTGAGAAAGTTATTTAGTTATATGATCATTTATCAATAATAAATAGTCTAGAATTGTATTTATTCATAGTATGCGTTAATCCAGGTAGCTCATACGCTAAATAAATTTAAAAAATTTAGACTATTTATCATTGATAAAAGAATTGCACAAAATAGTCCAAAAAATGTGGACTATTTATCATTGATACAAGAATTCCACAAAATAGTCCAGAGTAATTGCGCTTATAAAATACAATTAATGCACTAGGTGTAATCAGCTTTAATGTTGTTTTAAAGCCTAAAAATTTACTAGCAAACATCTGAAACATTTTAAGTATTTTGAAATAAAATTTCAAGTAGCTTATCGATATCTTACAATTTGTATCCTTTCTATTTTAATTTCCTTCCTGTGTGATATTAACTGCATTGGCATCGAAGTGCATATTTTATTTTAATTTAGGCGCTATTCATTTTCATAGCGGCGAAGTCTACTAGATTTTCTGAATGTTATTATGATTTATTATTTAAAACAATTTTCGAAAATAGAAAAATGTTCAGCGTCAGATGATAATTTTCAAAATGTTCATAATATTTTAAAATAAATTTTTCATTTTATACATTTTCATAACTATTGTTTTAAGAATGTCATATCGAATGGCACAAGAATAATGACGAATGCTTTGAGTTCTAGTTGATACCTTAGCAATTTCCTTTTATGCAATTTCAGAGATTTATTAAATTTTTTATTAAGTAATTAATACTGATAGTTTTCTCATTATTCTGCAATAGCCTTGTGGCATTAATGATTCCATTATGTGAAAATGCAATCTAAAAATAGTTCAAAGAAAATATTATCATCCGTTCTTTAAGTTAAACATAGGACGGTAACATTCCTCCATTTATGTCGGTCGTTTGCAGGCGTCATAGCTTCCTAGCGTCACGTGCCCTTCTTTAAGTTATTACTGGTTGTTCACTGAGAGGTTGTCCTAGGTCTCCTCTATTTCCTTTGGCTCGGTTTTAGTTTATTAAGATCGTTGAATATTTATTTCCATATATTATATTAAGAGATGACGAAGAATATTTTTTCTGCAATTTAATTTAATTTCATTTATCAATCAGAATACACCTAGTGACTTATAACATTCAGTTCCTGCGAAAAGAAAGGACACAAAGATCAAAAGACACTAACATGTGCCCTACAGTAACATAGCATAACATAACGGCACACTGGGTCAGGAAGCACAGATTCTTGTTAAAGGCCCATTTCCTCCTTCCTCTTCATGGTTATTAGTAATCGTTGCCTTTTGATGGCGCATCAATTGCAGCCGGCGTGGATTTAAGAATAACCTTCCACCACCCTGAGCTCCAGATAAATTATAGACAAAATTTTCTTACCTCGGTCGCAGTTCTTTCCAGTGTACGCAGTTGCCGAGCAGTCACAAAAGTATCCATCCCACCTGTTGTAGCAGACTCCGTTCAGGCAGGGAGACCTGGAGCAAGCAGTGGATAGGGACCTACACCCGGACTCCACTCCGGGCATTCTCTGATCCCTCATCGCTCCGGATAAATCGAATCTCTCTCCGTTGAATCTTAGCTCCAGAATGCAGCCCTGGTAGAACTGCTGGCTGGCCCAAGCGTGCCAGGGCAAGTCCACCACTGGATCAACTCCGCCCAGATAGAGAATCGAACCTAGATCCAGCTTTCCATCTGAAGAGCTGACCCTGTAGAGTAGCGATCAACTCGATGATATGTAGCTTTATTAAGGCAATAGAGACAAATGCTTATATTTAATAATAAATGCATTTAATACAAAAAAAGTTCGAATACAGTAATGAAAAAACTGAATCCATAAATGTATTATGAATCAATTATGGAACTTTATGTAAATACGATATAACTATAAATATGAATCTCTATTACACCATCAAGACGTGGTAGCAAGTTACATAAAAACAATACAAAATAACAAGAGTACAAAAAATACATTTATCGTTATAGTTTAAGAGAAAATGAACAGGGATAATAAGTGAGGGGGCAGACAAAAAGCGAGAGGGACCGAGACAGCCAGAATGGTGGCCAAGGATGGGAGAGAAAGAGAGAAATGTTAGGAACAGAGAGCGAGAGAGAGAGAGAGAGAGACAGAGAATCAGAGATAAGGTTAGAGAAAGAGCGATAGGTTAAAATAATAATTAGACGTATAGCGACAGCGTTAAACTTACTGATGCTGCCTCGTTTCACCGTCTAGACTCAGTCGCAGGGTTCTGCCATCCAGCTCGATCTTAGCGTCATGCTGTTGATTGTCGTTCAGAGACTTCGTGGTCGTTCCAAAAGGAAACCTCTGAGCACCATCGCCCATGTTGAGGACGAGGAAGAGCTGCCCGTCATACAGTTCCAAGGCTATGAAGTCACGTCGAGGTCGCTCTGCCCCAGAGTAGAAGATCAGACCGTTAGGTTCAACGGTCTTGAAGGTCAGCTCTATGCTTCCCTTTTGTTCCACCTGCACGATTAATATACGAATAGTACGAATAGTTCCGCAGAGTACGAATAGTATGAAGAGTATGAATAATAATAATAATAATAATAATAATAAAGGTTTAACGTCCGTTTCCTCATACAAGGAATAGTACGAACAATACGAATAGTACAAATTGTACGAATAGTACGAATAGTACGAACAGTACGTATAGTATGAATAGTACGAATAGTAGAGATGGGAATCGAACCGAACCCGAACCGAACCGAACCCTAAAAGCCAGAATTTTGACCGAACCGAACTCGAACCCAGACTCTGACCCAACCCGAACCGAACCCGAACCCAGACTTCGTCCAAACTGAACTGAACTAAACTCTTATAGTTCCTCTTTTCTTCACCAGCCTGACATAAAATAAAGATAGTAAGAACAATACAAATATATATTAGTTTTTGCACTTACATGTCATACAGATTCTAACAACATATATTCAGGTAAGGCTGGTTCCGACACAAATATTAAAGTGGTAGTGGTACAAAGGAATGGTAGCGGGAAGCGAGACGGGTCTACAGAAGATAATGGAAAGTCTGAATGATACGGCAATGATATATGGAATGAAGATTAACATCAAAGAGACAAAAGTGATGAGAGTATCCTATAAAAATCTGAAATGCTTGACTCAATCTAGGTGGATTTGTTCTTGTTAAATTCAAATTATGAATTTTTTATATTTTTAGTGTGCTACCTTAACATTTTTGCAGCCAGATTTACAAATAATTATATATGACATTCTATATGTGTTAAGGCTATCTGGAGTAAATAATTTTGCACCATAGCAATGCAATAATTTCATAACTACTTTCGTAACTTCATAATTGATTTAAGAGTTTAAAATTTGAAACCATATGGTAAATTACGAAGCTTATTACTGGTCAGTTGATAGCAAAAGGTGTATATTATGATCATTTTTCTATGGAAGTATATTTTGATGTTACTAAATTGCACTTTGTTTCTGAAATATTGGTTCAAATTTTAGCCAAGACAATTCCACTTAATTATAAACGTTATCTAATACATAGGCCTATAGTGACAATAAAAATTTAAAAATTGGTGAAGCATTCTATTTGCTCGTTATAATCAAGGAAAATATTTCAGATAAAATAATAAAGCTAATTATCTATATTATGGACATTTGTTGGTCAACTAACAATATATTAAGAAATGTGCAGGAATAAATACCACTTCTCTCCTTTTTTCATTGTCATATTTTTACCCAGATGAAAATATGTGGCAGCTTTTATGACTTAATTAATTTGTAAGCATATTTACCATAAACCATTTTAAACATGTTTGTCATAACCATAATTATTATAAGTAAAGTTAAACAATTGCAACATTATCAAAACCAAACCATTTCGAACTCGAATCGAACTCTTGCGAATTGGAAGGCAAGCCGAACCCGAACCGAACCCTTTTTAGAACCGAACCCGAACCGAACCGAACTTTCATTTTCAACGAGCCGAACTCTCAAATTGTCAACTGCTAACCGAACCTGAACCGAACCGAACTTTCATTTTCAACGAACCGAACCGAACCCGAACTCTGGAAATTCATAAAATTCCCATCTCTAACGAATAGCACGAATAGTACGAATTGTACGAATAGTACGATCATATTCAAATAAAAGTCTTTTTAATATGCTTAGCTAATGACTTGCAATGAGCAGCATACAGAATATTGTCAAGCTATTCTTTATTTTCTGCTCCCGTGTGAAGTTAACTGTTTCTTTAACTCTCTTTTCTGTCTCTCTCTGTCTCTCACTCTCTCTGTCTCCTTCTCTGCTATCAAAACACTTATAGGATATATTTAAATAACTGTTATTTCCAGTAAACAGACGAAAGTAACACGCAAGTTAAGCTCTAACTAAATATGACCGTATACTATCATTAGCCCATTCCACTAACTCGTTTTTACATAGTAGCACATGAGCTTATCGCCCATCGAAATAAAAGACATAGGCAATGTAAACAAAAGCGCAAAAGGAGCTTCCTATAGTTCAAACTACATGTATATTAAATTCTGAATATCCTTCATGCAATACTTCGAACCAGGGTAAGAAACTTGAAGAAAGTAACAGCCCAAGATAAAATTATTGTTGCATTGAGTCCTCTTAATCTTATTAAGGAGAGTCAGTAGAATAATAATAATTTAAATAATCTTTGCTCTCCTTTTGTTATAACGAATTACGAACATTTCTAAAAAGAGTTGATTCCATATTTTAATAACTATACTTACGTTCCATTTCGGCAGTCGCAGATAAGAGAACTTGGTGAAGAACGTGATGGGTGTTATATCTTGAGGTCTGGGATCAGGCCTAGCATCGTAGTCATCCTCAATTACAAGATTGCCTCTGACCTCAATGTAGGTGGGACTAGGTCTAATGATTGACAGCCCTTTTAGATCAATGTTTTCTTGTAGAGTATCACCCCAGATCGTTATCTGAAATTTCATATTATTCCAATTACACGTTGTTTATTGTATATCTGAGATTTTACCTTCCGATATTATCGCTCTGGAAGTCTAAACCAATACCTCAGGAGTAGTCATTTAAAACCATATGAAGTTATTCTGGCATGATAACCTTGTTGGGACTTCTAGAATCGAGTGATTCGAGATGATTACATAAGAATAATAAATGAATTGATATTAATAAATATAGGAAAGCATTGAGGCTAAATGAGTGAACGTTTTAGCAATGGCAAACGTTTTAATGCAACGTTTTAGCGTTGCTAAAACACTGCATTAAAACGTTTTATCTACAAAGTGGGATTTTTATCCACAATTTGTAGACATCTCCACGCACATTTCAAATATTGGGAAATAACGGCATGTTTAAAAGGAACAGAAGTTGATTTATATTAAATTAATAAATGGATTCCTCATCTTCCATTGAATCCATGCTTAACTATAGGGTTGGGATTAGAATTTGTTTGCAGCAATTTCTGGAGCCTAGGCGCTCACCACCAATCAAATGCCCTCTCGGGCGATGGTTTGGGTCTAAGTCTTTAGTGGATTAAGACATGTATTATTTTAAATAATTCATACCTGACGAATCTTTCCATCGAAATTGCTGTCGATGTGCTGCCTGGTGTACTCCCACGTGTTATCAGTCCCCCCCACGTACACGACGTCAGGTGTGATAAATCTATGATCGTGACGCAAGGTTTCACTGAATTTCGTGCCGTCAATATACACAACCAACTGCACAAGGGTAGCAATATCAAAAGTATTACAAACCTCTTAATAATACATTTTGACAAAGCAATCAATTTCTCTGCTTCTATGTAAAAGTTTGAACAAATGACAGTTCTAAATTGACACGTATTAAAATCTGTAAAGCCGATGTGAACGACAGTTTCATCTCTCGAAAGCGGTATCATTGACGGACAAGTCCAGGATGTGAACCCCGAGCATAATAATCTAAGGGCTTAAAAATATCATAAATTAATATTATGAGCTAAATGAAAGTCTATGGCTCAAAACAACGGATTGCTTATGATGTGCTTTTTGGTTTTAACGAGATGTGAAGCTGTGTGGATTAAACCTGATATTGAGCAAGATATCAAACAGAAACTTTCATAAAATTATCAATGTTTACATGAATTAGTTAATTTCTCCGTGTTGTGTCCGGGTCGTTTGAATAATTTGACCAACCGGTGACTGCACTTGTCGTAGAAGGCGACTAAAGCACTAAGATCCATACCAACGTCAGAAAGGGCATTCGGTTGGTGAGCGCCTAGGCTCCAGTAATTGCCACAAAACTTAAACGAATGGATAAACTTAAAAAAACTGGGATTTAAGGGAAAATGATGATGATGATAATGATGACATGAAGTAGTTAATTAAGATTTATTAATTAATTATGAAGTATTTAATTAGTTATGCAGTATTTAATTAATTATGATTAATTAATTAATTATGAAGTATTTCTCTGACCTGTCTGCCATCCCTAGTGATGTTGACATGATGCCACTGATTATCGTCCAGTCTACCAGAGGGCGACACAAGTCTGAAAGTCTCTCGACTGTTAGTATCAAATCGCGTAACAATGTGCAGAACTCCGTCCTTCATAAAACATTAAAAATACACAAATACAAAAATAAAATAAATTACACAGATCAACTACAATCCAATATTAAATCAATGCCAACTTGCAAAGTCTATCAGTAAAAGAGAGCCCAGGTTTTGAACCCCGCACGTACCGATACATCGTTTTACCTTTAACACTTTTAAATTAGATGTCGAGTGCCTGGATATTCATTAAATAAAAATGCAATGCAACCGATTTTCAGTTGATCAATCAGTGCTGAATCTTATTGCTGAATTTAATTCACGCTGTACAAAGCTGTACAGAACAAAACTGGGTTGCAAAGTCATGCTGTAGAACTACTTGCGATACAGTGGAGTAAATCTAAATAAAATAAATTTGCAAATTGTATAGAAGTCAGTTAAATGCTTACAATTTATTGCAACAATATTGGTGACCAATACTTAAAGGTAGATAGAAGACAAATTTGCAAAATGGATAAAACATTTCTGAAGATTTTGAAGCAAACTTTAGCAAGTTGTATAGAAATGTTGTACTCAGTTAGTGGTACATTTAAATGAAAAATTTTGATAGTGACTTAATCAATAAAATATAAATTCAAACATATAAATGTATTTATTATATAAAAGACTGAAGTTTCTACAACTATAAACGTATGCTTTATATTTTTATACATGATCCTGTAGAAATTCTATCAGCCAAGAAGCAAAATAGAAAAACAGTACGAAAAAATACAAATAGAGCAGCAATTTAGACAAATGAAATTTAGAAATTAGACAATTTTCTCTAGACATTCTATTTGCAAACGTTTGTACCAAATTCCATTTGTTATTTGAGCCTGCAGTATACAGTGTACAGACTCTATCAGCCTATCAGCCACCATCAAGTAAAACATTAAAAACGTTGTCTTTAGAGTGATGTGTACTATGCCAAGTGGATCTACAAAGTAATTTTTAATTATTCTTTTGCGACACTAAAAATGTTTTCTCAAAGACTAAAACAGCGATTGGTGGTGTAGATGACTGAGCAGCGAAATAGAAAAATTACCTTAAATGTCACATTAGCAACAATAAGCCTCTTAGCAACCGAACAAAATTTGTTTTCATTACTATTGAATTAATAATAATTATTATTATTATTTAAGTATTTCAGTAAACTATTTCCTGGTTAAACTGAAATTCAAGGGAGGACGTTGATGATGATGATGATTTAAGTATCTCAGTAAAATAGTCTCGAATACAGATTTCGGCCATGACACAGCTGTATAAGTTCTTGTTGCTAATAATAATTAATAACAACAAGATAAAACCTTTAGAGTGATGTGAGCATTGTCGCGCTCGTTGCCTGAGTACCAGATCAGACCGTTAGGCTTGGAAGTCTGGAACTTGAGGTCGATGACCTCTTTGTTGTTCTGCTGTGTGTAGATGTTGGAGATCTGACTGAAGTCGTACAGAGTTCGTGTCTTTCCGTCGAACACAAGTCGCTTTCCTTCTCCCGGGATAATGCTCGGCAACCGGAAGTCGCCTCTCGGAGTGGGATATGTGGGATATCCGGTGAACTGCCGGTCCGTCCAGCGCCCCGGGAACGTGTAGGGCGGGATGTAGGTGGGGATTGGTCCACCGGTGGGGTAAACAGGTCGATCTGCAATAGATCATCAGTTCTCTAGTCAGTTTTCAAAACTGACGAGTCCACACACAATAAAATGTATCTGTTCAGATATCTGAACAGATGACATCTGAACAGATAAGTTTGACGGCAAAACTGGTCATGTATGGCCAGTTTAAACAAGGTAAAGTAAACCGTTGCAACCTTATAATGAATAAAATTGAACTTATAAATCTAATGACGTGTTTCGCAAATCAAGTGTTCTGATATTCATTAAATGTTCTGATAATTAAGCGTTCTGATAATTATCAAGTGTTTGATTATATTATTAAGTGTTTTGTTAATTAAGTGTTTTAATAATTAATTATTTTGGGTATAGCGCTAGCTAGTCACTTGGACCAATAATTCCAGTCGATCTTTTTCTCCTTTATTCTTAGTACTTTCCACTTCATTGTTGTTTTGCGTGTCTGATTTATGGGCTATTATGCCTGAATAAATTTTATCAAGAAAATAAATTAATAAATAAAATAAATAACGAAGAAAATCTTAAAATGTAAAATAAAATAAAATAAAATAATATATTTTTGTATATTTTATCAATATAAAGTTATATAAATATTTTAAACAAGAATAACAGGACCTTATGAAACTGACTCTTTGAATAACTGAAAAATACTATTGACAGTCAACATAAAACAAATGATATCTGTTACGTAAAAAAATATTTTCACTCTCTCCTCTATTTCCTTGTCTGTCTCTCTCTCTCTCTCTTTCTCTCTTTCAATCAAGTAATTAAGTTCAATTAAATGATACAGACTTGCTATAGTTACTCTAGAAGAAATTAGAATCTCTCTCTCTATTTCTAACTCTAATTACGTTTAAATAGCGTTAATTAAGTAATAAAAAAATTTCAGAATTTTTGTCAACTTGTTACTCCAGAAGATATTAAAATCCCTCTCTCTCTCACTCTCTCTCTTTCTCTCTCTCTCATTCTCTCTCTCTCTTTCTCTCTCTCTCTCTCTCTCTCTCTGGCTCTCAAACAATTAAATCACTTCAATCAACTGATGCAAACCTGTTACAATAATTCCAGAAGAAATCAGGTACTCTCTCTTAACGTCCCATATCTCCACATCGTCAAACACAGCATTAGCGTACCTCTCCCAGGCCATGCTTGTGTTAGCACGACCTATGTAGAACCTCTTATTCACATCATACTGAACTGTACTGGTAGTACTGGAAGTCGTTTGGCTCACGCGATTACCATTAACATACAGGATGAGTCCATCGACAGGATGCCAGGATAAGTCCACCTGGTACCAGGCGTTGGGCTGCAGAGCTGCAGTAGAGGTCTTCCATTCATTGGTCGGAGTTCGAACCACCGCAACCAAGCGACCGTTCTGGTAGAAGACGTCTACTGGAGCACTGGACACGAAGTATTGATTATCAACGAGCTCGTTCGGTTTGATCTGTTGAAGAGAAGAACAAATTCAATGAAAAGTGACGCATGCTCTAATATTGGAAACTATCAACCAATCTCTCTCTCTCTCTCTTTCTCTCTCTCCCTCTTAGTATACCCACTGGCAGGTCCAAGGCATATAACACCTCCACACTTCTCTGTCTTCCGTTTTCCTCTTCTTGCCCACATGCGAGTGGATTTTTAAATCATCTAATATTCCTAATCTCGGTCAGCCGTTACTTCTCTTTCCTTGCATTCTATCATCCACGACCTCTTTTTGTAAACAACCCCTCCCTACTTCGGATGAGTCCTATACAGCTCTTCTTTCTATTTCTTAATGCACTGATAGGAGCAGGTTTACTTAGGCCAAACAGGAAGTTGAACATACTTAAAATTATAATTTGTTCACTCGTTTAAAATTACAAATGACACATGTAAAGAACATGTTTATTTTTTTGTTCACATATCACACAGCACGACAGTCAACATATTTCGAATAACATAAAGGTACAAAGTAAAACGCAAAGACAGGCACACTAATACATGCAAAAACCAGGCCACCAATGAGGGAGCATAACACCCTATCGAGTTGACCACCAGGATATCAATCATCCCGCTAACAAGCGTCCCCCACATGTCTAAATCAAACTTTTAATCAAAATAAAGGAGTGAAAGTGTCAATCATAGAAGATTTTAAATTACAACAAAGCAGAAGTTGGATGAGAAAAAAAACAATTTTTCTTATTGTGACAAATTTTCTACTGAATACTGTTTAAATTCTCTAGAAAAGGTTGGTAGCAATTTGATGTTGTGTAATATTGGTGGAATTTTATTCCAGTCCGTACACGCCTCATTTACGTAAGATTTATAGAATGTCACATCGGATTTTTTAAACAGATAGTTGGAGTCAAGCAGTCTAGTTGAATAATTATGGTTAGAGTGGTTGAGATCAAACATATTAGCCAATACTGTAGACTTAGGTAGATTACTGCTAATACATTTATGAATCAACTGGCCATACAGTATTTATGCAATAGATGAATTGGCAAAATATCATAAGAAACATAAAGATCTTTAACATTACAGTTACGAAGTCTTCCCTGCAAGGTTCGCCGTACTCTGTTACAAGCAATATGTAGTGGTTGCAAAACATTCCAAGTGGCATAGCCATAAATTTCAATGCAATATCTTACACGAGAATATATCATAGAGAGATACAAGTTCCTACGACAGGACATTGGTATAAATTCTCTTCGATTAAAGAGTAATCCGTTATCCGTTAGCACTTTTAACAGTTTTTGCAATTTTTTCGATATGATTTTTAAAACTTAAATGTTCGTCAATTTCTACACCAAGGAATTTAATACAATTAACTCTTGCAATTTGAATATGGTCCATAAATAATGTAAGATTGTTATCACGTATATACGCTTCGTCATCGGTAGACGGAAAGAAAACAATATATGCTGATTTAGCTGTATTAATAGTTAAACGATTACTTTGGAACCAGTTACAAATTTTTTTACTTGCCGAATTGGCACATGCAAACAAATCTATCAAGTTATTTCCTTTAATAAAGGCATTTGAGTCATCAGCAAAAAGTTTGAATGAAATGTCCGGGCACGTATGATGGATATCATTGACATATATTAGGAAAAGCAAAGGTCCTAATATAGAGCCTTGTGGAACTCCAACTGAGATTGGTTTAGTGGAAGAAACTGAGTCGCCAATAACTGAATATTCCTGTCTATTTGTAAGATACGAGGTTAGCCAACTGAGTGGTAAACCTCTTATACCATAATTTTCTAATTTATTTAGGAGGATGTCATGATCGACCGTGTCAAATGCTTTGCTGAGGTCTAGAAAGAGTCCCAGTGTATGATTTTTATTGCCTTTCTGAGAACGTATCATATTTAAACTACTGAAAATTGCGTCTACTGTAGAGTGCCCTTTTCTGAAACCAAATTGATTTTCAGAAAGTGTATTATGTCGTTCAAAAAATTCAATAATTCTGTTATATACTAGTCTTTCAAAAATTTTACTGAGGTTGTCTAGCAAAGAAATAGGTCTAAAATTTTGTACATCGTCACTTTTTCCTGATTTAAAAACTGGGATAACTTTGGCTGTCTTAAATCTAGTAGGGAACACACCAGTAATAAAAGTTCGATTAGTTATGTGTGCTAATGGTTCAGCAATAAAGTCTGAGGATAGTTGTAGAATTTTATTAGATAAGCCATCAGGACTTGTCGAATTAGTTTTTTAAAGCGCCGGGATGGTGTTGAAGATTTCATTGGTGGTGGCAGGTTTAAGAAATAATGAATTTTGACAAGATGGTGGCAAATATTGCTTAAAATTAATATTAGTTGAGTTATGGGAGATAAATTTGGACGCTAATTTTAACCCAATTTCAGAAAAATATTCATTAAAAGTTTCAGCTATTTCCCTTTGATTGTATATTTTTTTAGTGTCTTTTATCACTTAAGCAATTTGGGAGTTACTACGCTTTTTTAAAGCTGCAAATATTATTAGGAGTTTTCCATATATTCTTGATGGAATTTTTTCGCGAGTCAAGAAGATTTTTATAATATTCAATTTGGGTATTTTTGATGATTCTATCAAGATCTTTTTTATAGGCCTTATAGAGTTTCATATCCTCTTTTTTGCTTGATTGCTTAGCTTTCAAAAATAAAGAATTCTTATGTTTAATTTTTTTCTTTAGTTCATTATTTATCCAACTTTTATCTTTAAATTTCTACCTTGAACAGCGTGTTAGAGGCATATTTGCGTTTGAAACCTCCTCAATGGTGCTAATTAAGAAGTCTAACATTCAATCTAAATCATTCATTAGCAAAATTTGAGACCAACTAATCTTAGATAAATTATTCATTATTAATTTAATTCTGCAGCCTTCACGTTAACCTCTGACTCAAAGTATGAAGATATTATTTTCAGCGACAGTTCGTGGCCAGACGGTAGTATTGTACGCGAATGGATTTTTAGTGGAACTTCAAGATCTGAGCATCAAAATTCAATACATCTCTAAATATGGCTGATAGTACTCTACCCGACAACAACGGCTATGCTCCTATGCATTCCTCTGAATTGTGCAAGTTCAATATAGTAGACGACAATGGTATACAGAAAGCTACGATGGGTTACTACACTCCTCAAGCGAGTAACTGTCTTATAAAAGATCATCTTGGAGATTTGTTTATTTTTCACCTATACATAACAAGTCTTATGCAAATTACATTAAATTGCTTGATCTGTTTACTACATATAAGAAAAAATTCGATATTATTATTTTATCCGAAATCTGGGGGCCTAATATTGACAACATATTCCCTATTATCATATTATTTTTTTCATCTCCTAATACACAAAGAGATGGAGGAGTTGCAATTTTTACCCTGAATAAATTCTCATATAATTTTATTGCCTCTTCGAAAGATACAAATTTTTTCAATAATGTTGCTGAGTTTATCGCCGATGATGTAATAGCCAACAATTATGGTAAAATACGTTTTTATTGCTTCTATAGGCATCCCAGCCAGCCTACTCGGGAATTTATTGATTTATTCTTTGAATTCTTAGCTATATTAAACCTGTGAGTAAAAGCTTTGTTGGTGATATGAACTTGAATTATTTGCTTAATTATGATAGCGATAGGATTGTTAGTATGTCAATAACCTTGTTAACTTGCACTTTACACCGTTCAGTATTCTACCTACGAGATGCACTAGCAATTCGTCGAGCTTAATTGATCATGTTTTTACTACACTAGGCTTTAGTGGCAGTAATGATTGTACAGTAAAGTCACTGACTGTTACGACTGATATTACCTATCACTATGCTAACTTATTAATAATTACATCGGGATGTAAGCAAATTAAATACTGTGATAGACCGTTTATTCGTATTTATAGCGGAAAAATATAGAAAAATTTGCCTATCAGTTGCAAAACTTAGATTGGTCCCTCATTTACAATTCTGAAGATGTTGATAAATCTATAACGTTCTTAATCAAAACTCTAACCGATACGGCAGAGGTCAATTTTCCCTTGATCAAATGCTCCGTAAGAAACTAAAGGATAAACCTTGGATTACAAAGGAGCTTAAAAACTGTATAAAAATTAAGAACAATCTATTCTAAAAATTTAAACAATCCAAGGATAAAAATGATGAAATGGTTTATAAAGCATATCGGAATAAGCTTGACAAGAGGTTGCGCCACCACCGAGTGTCTTTTTATCATGATTTACTTAATGATAAAATGAATTCTATAAAAAGTATTTGGAAAACACTAAATTCCATTTGCTCCTATAAACGCAATTCCAGTAATTCATGTATTAAAACACTAGCAACAGATGGCGGCAGAAATGGTTAACGTTTTTAACAATTATTTTTCTAGCATAGGCAAGAACTTAGCTTCAAAAATTGCCGATGCAAATCACAGTTATAAAAATATCTTAATAACAGTATATCTTCTTCATTTTTTATGAAACCTGTCTCAACAAGCGAGGTTTACAGCACCATTAGTTCGCTTAAGAACATCTCTGCAGCTGGTTCTGATATTTAAACACCAAGATTCTAAAATTATCTGCACTGTTCATCTCAGCACCTTTAAGCCATATTATTAACCTATCCTTCCAGGTAGGTCACTTTCCAACCAATTTCAAAGTATCTAAAGTTATCCCAATACATAAAAATGGAAGTCTGGACAATAAGGAAAATTATAGACCGATCTCACTTTTAAGCAACTTAAGCAAAATATTTGAGAAAATTGTGTATGAAAGAATTTCTATTTTTTTAATAAGAATGACATGTGGTATGAAAACCAATTTGGCTTTAGATCTGGCCACTTCACTGTCGACGCACTTTTTAGCTGTACCAATATGATACGCAATGAAAAAGGAAATAAAAACTTTGTTATGGGCTTATTTTTTGATTTGACAAAAGCGTTCGATACGGTCAATAACAGTATATTGTTTGATAAATTATGGCATTATGGTGTGCGGGGTCTTACACATACTTGGTTCAAATCTTACCTTTCGGGCCGATTTCAATACACAGTTATAGATGACATATGCTACTCTGTGTTACCAATTGATGTAGGTGTCCCACAGGGCTCTATACTCGGTCCTCTCTTGTTTTTAGTATATATAAATGACATTCAACATGCCTCGAGCACAGGATGTCTCAAACTTTTTGCAGACGATTCTAATTCTTTTGTTTGCTCGAAAAATCTACCTGATCTGTTTAATAAAGCTAACATTGAATGCATGCTAATTAGTGATTGGTGCAAAAGTAATAGGCTAACTATTAATTATTCTAAATCGGTTTTTATGATATTTTTTCCTACTGAATTTTGCGAGACCTATATATCAGAAAACAATCTTTCAATTACAGTTGGCGGAAAATCCCTATCAAGAGTAAAGGTAATTAAGTTTTTAGGTGTTCTTATCGATGAAAAATTAACTTTTGCCGAACACATTAAATCAGTTACCTGCAAAATAAATAGTGTATGTGGTATGCTATATAAACGCAGAGATTATATTCCGATAAATTGCTGTAAAAACTTGTATATCTCTCTTGTATACAGTAGACTATCTTATGGTTTAATAGTGTACGGGAAAAACACGAATAAGGCCCTACATCCTCTACACATAGCGAATAACAGAGCTCTGAGAATTCTACAATTTCAAGATAGACTGTGCAAGACTAAACTACTTTACGCAAATTACAATACTCTACCGATATATCAATTATATAAGTTTCTCTCTGCCAACTTGATATATAGGTGTATTTTCTCTGAAGGCTCGATGTCTAAGATTATCAGAGATATGATTAGATCAAACCTATCAAATAGTGGGTATCATACCAGGCTTTCATTAACTTGTTATCTCTCTTCTTCTACGAATCATGCAAACTACTTGACAAATGTCTTTGAATGTTGTTGTATATGGAACTCTATTCCTGTTGAAATTCGTAACTTAAAGTCATATATTTTATTCAAACGATATTAAAAAAGTTTTCTTATAGATTCGTAACAGTGTCTCCTGTCCGCTCTTGGCGGAATAGTTTGCCATTTTGCTATGATTGCAAATTCATTTTTCGTATGTTCATATTTTCTAATTTTAGTAATTTTACTAGTGTGTTGGTTATTTTTGCTGTTTGCAATTTTTGCTGTTATACTTCATATTTTTGCTTGTCTGCAGACATGTAGTTTTTAAACTACCAATATCATTTCTCGGACTTATTTCCTGTGGTGGTCAGCTAGAGAGAGCACCTTGTGCCCTCTCTGATGGCCACAGGATTCATTGAATAAGATGCTATTTTTTTGACTTGAGATTCAGAAGTCTAATGCATCTATTTATTTGTTCATGGATATGATGTTTGCATGATATGTGTGTGTGCTGTGATTTGTCTTATATTTTTTACTTTGGTTCTAATAAACTTGCATCTAACTAACTAATATTCTGAAAAGACTCAATGTTTTTCGCGTTTAAAATCCTTCTAAGTGGCCGATCGGCATAAGTGAGTAACTTTTCTTTGGAAGTAATTATAATCAGATTAGCGTAGTGGTCAGATATGTCACTGACTATATGTCCACCACATACAACGTCCTTGCCTTCTATTTCAATATACTGGTTCAACCCGTTCAGAAATATTCCACTACCATAGTTAAAGATTTAATTAAATTTTGACCATCACTGGTTATTCTAAAATTAGAAAAAACATGGTCAATCACTGTAGCAAAATTTTTACCACAGTGAGTAGGTAATATTGAATAGCAATTGAAATTTAAGTTATCAAGCAGATTAACATAATCATTAACATGCATATTAGAGTTATAATTGTTAAGATTAACGTTTATGTCACCAAGTATTAGACTTCTTTTTAAAGGTTTGGTAATATTCGTAAATTTTGCAAATAAGATATTAAATTTGGAAATACACGTAGATGGATGGCGATAAAATAGGTAAATGCGAAAAATATGATTATTTACTGAAATATTAATAACTAGGTGTTCTGCAAGAGGACCAAAAAAATTGGATTCCGCAGAAGAATGAATAACATTGTAACATAAATGTTTCTTAATTTAAAAAATAATTAATTAGAATAGTAATTAAAAATAATTAAAGAACAAAATGTATTAAAATATTTCCACATATTTAAGGTAAATACAATGCAAGCAAAAATAAAATAAAATGAATAAGAGCAGACCTTGAAACGCAGAGTGAATCCTTGTTGGCAAGTCTTCAGATCTCCACCACATACAACGTCCTTGCCTTCTATTTCAATATACTGGTTCAACCCGTTCAGAAATATTCCACTACCATTTACAGACGTTGTTTGTCTGCCACCACCGTATATCCTAATGATACGTGTTTCATGATTGATGACGTCACCCGTCACTCTTTCCATGTCAATGATAGTTACTGAGCCTATTATATAAGAAAAATAGTATACAATAGATTTTGTTCTTTGCTAGTTCAAAATAAATTTTATTTTCGTATTTATTTTGGTATGTAATTTATATATTTATTTATTTAGAATTAATTCTAATATATTTAGTCATTTTAGCATATATTTGAGTTTTTTTTTTATTTTATTATGTAAAAATGTTAAATAACGATTAATCAATAAAAATATACAGTATATTGATAGTATATTGAAAGTCAAACATAAAGGCACAAGAATATATTAACGCAATTTGCACTGAAAATTACTGTTTAACAGTGCAGACTCCTTCAAGAACCTATTCACTTAGAGAAACACATAAGAAGCGATAATTTAAATGAACTCAACAAATTATTTTATATGACAGATAGCTTGCTGAAGAATAGATCAACGATGTCGTAAAAGGCGACAAAGAACTAAGATCCAAACCAAGAAAGAGCATTCAGTTGGTGAGCGCCTAGGCTCCAGAAAATACTAAAATATTTTCTAAAACGAATGGGAGAAAAGTTTAATTTCATCTCTACCCTAGTTAATTGATATTCAAATGAATATCATGATGATGTTGATTATTATGATGATGACTATGCTGATGCCGATATCCTGATGACTATAAATAGCTCATAGATCGATAAGGACAGAAGAGATCCAAAAAGTTAGAAACAGACTCAACGATACCTCCACTGGTGGTTGATTCTGTCAGTAGGTAGTCCTTATGCGCACACCAGAACTCCAGTTCATCAACTGTGACGTCAGCATATCGACCTTGACCTATATTCTGATCGTTCGGACGACCGGCATATAATGTGAAATCAGAAATTCTAGCTACATTGGGTCTAGACTGAGTGACCGATGCCACATTTGCGCCGTCCACGAATAGTGACAGTCCCTTTCCCTGATCGAACGTCATTAGTATCTTGTGCCAGACATTCCTCTGAATTTTATCCGTTGAAACTTCCCAAACATTCGAACCAAACTCAACTTTCGCAAATAGCTAAAAACACAGACGATTAAATGATTAATGGTCATATAAATGACGGTTAAATGTCAAAATACAATAGCATGGACTTTCTATACTGAATGTTAATAGCGTATATGGGCTTGATGCGCTATGTACTATCGAGCCAACAGTAAGAACAAGATAAATATTGAAATATTTAGGTTTGAAAAACTTAACAAAAATCTTAAAATATCAAAAACATTTCGTGCAATATTCGGGTATTTGGTGTATGTTCAGGTTTTAAATTATAAAAAAATTATCACCACATCAATAATTAATTTAAATGACCAATATACCGCAGTTTGTATTCCAGTTATGTCTTGTATTAGAAGTAATATTATCTAACCATAACCTCACCCGTGACTGTTTATCGTAAATTATTGATATTATATCTTAGAAGATATATATATAATTCAGTTGTAGTAAAGTTAATATTAGACACAGCTAGTTATAACCTGCCCCATACGTATACTTATAGTTAGTTATGACGACAATATCTTAGATGAACTATTGTTTATTTATCTGTTTGTATTTACCGATAGTTCATATCAGATGTGCACAGTTAACTACCTACCCTATTGTTTCTTGTGAAAAGAGAATAGTGAGCGGCGGACAATAGGAAACCATTCTCTGGGAACGACCTGAACTTCGCAAACAACGAAGCCGTGATTCCATTCGGACTAAGATCCAGATTTCCAAAACAAGTGGAGCGCTGCTCGCCGAATGACACATACTCCCCAGTCCCCTCGAGGAACACACCATTACCAATCTTTGCCGCCACAACGTTGGCTCCGTTGTGCAGAGTTATGGTGTAGTCCGGGTGAACGATGTTGTTACCTCTACGTGTTTCCAGTGGGAACACTACGTGAGTCACATTGGCTGTTAACATCAAAAGAAACATATTCTGAGTTATATTTTAAAATTACAAAGCAACATAGAGTAACTCTTGGATAAGAGTTACTTTACTTTAGATAAGCTGAAATTATCTGTATATGAGGAATCGGGTGTCATTCAAATCTCTGTTAATTTTAAATGACATCGAAAATAATTTAAATTTCAAGTTTTTCCGATTTTGTAACTTTAGTCGCTTAATAGAACTCTTACATTTTACTATTAATTTAATTTAATTTTCACCAACCGAATGGTATTCCCATTTACAGTAATTACAAAGAAAAACAACAATCAACAGAACAAACGTAAATAAATGAAACGAACCGTGACTAAAATGTCCAATACTCCCAGAGTTGTCAGCATATACACGCAAACTTTATGATAATATACATGTATAAAGCTAATGGTAAACCTAATGTTAATGCCAGTTTCTCCACCCGAAAGTGATGTCAGTGACGGACCCGAATCCCGCACATACTGACCCGCCGTCGAATATCCCGCCGACATTACACGTCGGCTTCCACCATATCCCGTTATGTCGTGATGAACCACAGTACAACACCAACCTTTTGTTTCTGTTGCGGCTGTTATTGTTGCTGTTGCTCTTGCTGTAACTGTTATTATTATTGTAGTTGTTATTGTTATTATGTAACTGACAGTGTTGTTGTTGTTGTTGCTGTTGTTGTTGGTACTGATAATGGTCGTTGAGACGTCTAGACGTTGAGTTTGTAAAAACAATATAATTTCAATAATAACTCATATTACTATTAATTAATTTAAAAATTTATTTATTTATTATAATTATTAATATTATTATTATTATTGTTAATACTATTATTATTATTATTATTATGGATTCTATTTATTTGCGTTATTTAAAAAAATATTTAACATATTTTATATTATTTTGAACACAATAATTGAAAATTTTGATTTATTATATCTTATTTCGGACTGCTGTCCCTGTACTTGAGGAACTGCCCGGCCTTGTAGAACGTTCCCATGCGAGGCTTGCTCGAGTCCGTGGTGGAGCTGAGCCAGGAGGAACAGCGGACCTATTATTATTATTATTATTATTATTATTATTATTATTATTACTATTATTATTATCATTATTGTTATTGTTGTTGTTGTTATTATATTATTATTATTACTACTATTATTATTATTATTATTACTATTATTATTAGTAGTAGTAGTAGTAGTAGCAGTAGTAAGACCATTATTATTATATTTACCTCTGACGAGATAGTTGTGAGCCACCAGGGAGTCCCTATCCTGATCCCAAGTGTCCACCTCATCCACGATGAAGTCTCCGTTACGAATTCTGCGACCTCTAGCGTCCTGCGGATCAGCGCTTCCTATCAGGATCTTACTGTCCCTGGTTATCTTTATGGCGGGGGATGGAGCCCTGGTCGACAACTTGGCGTCTCCAACGAGTTTATTGTTCACGTACAACTGTTCATCAACGACCAAAACTGTTAAAATATATGCTAATAGACGAAAGATTGTTAAATAAATGTTAAAATATCTGCTGATAGAAGAAAGATTGTTAAATAATTGTTAAAATATCTGTTAATAGACGAATAATTGTTAAATAAATGTTAAATATATGTTTATCGGCGACAGATTGTTAAATAAATGTTAAAATATCTGTTAATAGACGAAATATTATTAAATAAATGTTAAAATATCTGTTAATCGACGAAAGATAAATAAATGTTAAAATATTTGCTAATTGACGAATAATTGTTAAATGTAAAATATCTGTTAGTCGACGAAAGATTGTTAAATAAATGCTAAAATATCTGTTATAAACGAATAATTGTTAAATAAATGTTAAAATATTTGTTAATCGATGAATAATTAATTGTTAAATAATTGTTAAAATATTTGCAAATAGATTAAATATTGTTAAATAAATGTTAAAATATCTGTTCATCGAAGAAAGATTGTTAAATAAAAGTTAAAATATCTGTTAATCGACGCAAGATTGTTAAATAAATTTAAAAATATCTGTTAATCGACGAAAGATTGTTAAATAAATGCTAAAATATCTGGCAACTGAAGAAAGATTATTACATAAATATTAAAATATCTGCTAATTTAAGACGAATAATTGCTAAATAATCGTCAATATCTATTAATTGATAGTGAATAATAAATTATAATAATTGATAGTTTGCAATTAAATGATAGTTAAACAACTGTTAAAATATCTGTTAATCGATACGTAATTGTTTAACACCTTTTAGAGTATATGTGAATTGCAAATAATTGTTTAATTAATCAGGGCTGTTTTCCAAACTGAAATCAGTAATCCTAAATTGAACCTATCGTCAGCTTTATTCTTGTTTTTGAACAGCAAATCAAAAAAGACGATAGGCTTACTCCAGGAAAGAGGTTAGACATGAGGTACAGATATTAGCATCTGCATTTTAATAAGTTGGTCGAAAACATATACAGAGTTGTAAATATTTACGTCTAATTAGGACAAATAAACAAATAAAGTGTAGTAGGCTTAGTAACAAAGAGTTTAGAAAATTTTTATTTTACACTGCGTTTAGGGAGTTTAGGTATTCAACATTTTAAACTCTAATTGAAAAACAATACAACTGAAACGAAAGTATATCAAATCCTGGGCTCGCCCATCACTGACATCGCTTTCGAGTGAGAAAACTGACGTTAACCTTAGCTTTACCACCTTTTATTTAAAAATGAATAAAAAAGTCAATATTAAGCAAGCAATTAAACTAGTCTACCTACCTGTAGGCCTTTCTCGGGATGCCACGAATACTCAATGAACTGCCACTCGTTGGTCTTCAGGCCACTAACCCCAGTCTCCCATCTCTTATCACCCACCTCAGCGGCCACGTTCAGCCGCCCCGAGGCGTAGAAGATGGTGAGACCACCGCGAGAGAGGTAATACGTGTTCTCGTCGAAGCGCTTGAAGTTGGCCCACATGGAGCCGGTGGTCCCATACGTGCAGAGAGCTAGGTTACCAAAGCACGAGTCAGCCTGGTCCACCACGTCGATGTAGGAACCTTCCAGAGTGACGGCATCGTTTACCTTACCTCGAACGTTCTTTCCGTTTCCGTTGACGTTGATGGTAAGGTTAGAATGAACGACGCGACCGTTTCGTATTAGATCCATGTCAATGAGGCGGCGCTGAGGCTTTCCTACAATTATCATCGTCATCGTCATCATTATCATCGTCATCATCATCATCATCATCATCATCATCATCATCATCATAATCATCATCATCAACATCATTATCGTCACCATCATTATCGTCACCATCATCTCTTGAATCCCAGTTTAACTACGGTCGGGATTCGAGTGGACCTTCTCCACTAAACTTGCTTCATTTTTTAAGTAATAAGGGAATTTAATTTTAGAAGATGAAGAAGGCGGAAACCTAAGTTTTTAGATAGACCTCTCGATGCTCCAAAAATAGCAAGATAGTAGCTTTTGTGTGTGAATGATCCCTTAGACCCATCAAATAAAACAATTTACAGATACACGCGTTTAACCTATACCTCTCTGAATATAGCCGAATGCTATCAAATGATCTCTATTACTGCTCCAGTGCTCCACGTCGTCGATGATAAAGTTGCCGTATCGAGAATTGGGTCGACTTCCGTCACCTCGTCCTATGGTGAACTGTGTTCGCTCACTGAGCGAGCCAGTGGTCCTGTCTGTCTCAGACCTCACAGTCGACTGAGTGCTCTGCGCTACTCTGTTGTTGTCCACGTACACACTCAGTCCATCTTCAGCATCCCAGGCAAACTGTACAGGAATAGAACAGCTAGAAATACCCTAGCATCTATAACTCTGATAGGATATTTTTGACTCTGGGATAACTTTTATGACTCCACATGAGATGTCATTTATGACTCTTATGACTCTGGCATGACATTTATGACTCCAGATGGGATGTCATTGTCATTTATGACTCTGGAATGAAAGTTACCAATCTGGCGTGACCTTTATGATTCTGCATGACAGGATATTTAACAATCTTAACACTAATATGCTACAAACGAAAGGGCGTGTATCCTTGCAACCGGTGGATTTGGTTATAAAGTTGATAGTAATAGAGTTGAGTTTCTCAACTCCACTCCTCTCTGTCCCATATCACTAGTCAATCCCCTATAATCTCTTCTACGCTTCTTCATTATTAGTGTCAATGGTCTATAAATTAATTACAATTAATTATCATTAATAATTATCATTATCGCTATCATTATTCGTTTTCTTTTACTATTATTAATTATTCATTATAATTACTGGCTGGAGCTACTGGCGATGTCGGTAAGAGACTCGACCGCGGATCAGTATGTGCGAGCTTCAAATCCTGGGCTCGCCCGTCACTGACATCGCTTTAGAGTGAGGAAACTGACGTTAACATTACCAGCTTTTATCAAGAATCACCTCAACAAACTGCCAAGCATCTCCACGCAGCGCGTCTGTCTCCACCTTCCACTGCCTCGTGGACGTACGAGCTGTCACCTGCAGTCTACCCCGCTCATACCACGCGCTCAGCCCATTCGCTCCAGTGGCGATCAGGTCCATCCCGTCCCGCAGCTGTCCGGGCTTGATCCAGGCCGACAGAAGCAGTCCGTGTCGACATAGATCCAGATTTCCCAGACACGAGTCATGCTGACTGCCCAAGGAAGCGTACTGACTGCTACCGTCCAGACTCAAGGCTCCGTTGATCTTTCCACCGACGACGTTCGGTCGACCGAAGAGCTCAATGTTGAGCGACGAATGCTGAATCTTGTTGTCGTTTCTCTTCGTGTCCAACGGCATGTACTGATTAGGAGGTCGATCTGTAGGGCGGAGTAATGTGCAAAGAATTTGTGTTTGTTAGTCTAGTTTAAATAAAATATTTTATATTAGGTCTACCTATTTGAAAAGAGTTCATTTTCAAAATTATATTATAATAATAATGATAATAATAATAATAACAATAATAATAATAATAATAATTATCAAACCTCGGGTTCCTTACACCCGGGGTATAAAATAATTATTATTATTTTAATATAAAGAATATAAAAGAATAATAATAATACATTATCTTTATTTATATTAATTATTATTATTGCTATTATAACTGCTATCAATTTTTTTCTTATTTCTTTACTTTTTTATTATTACCCCGAGTGTAAAGAACCCGAGGTTTCATGATACGATTCGAGCAATACGTGCTGAATCGCCGCCCGACTACTCGAGGTCATCTTGCTGCTTAAAAGAATTGCTGAAACAGACTGCATTAAAATTATTATTATTATTATTATTATTATTACCCATTAGTATTGCAACTAGAATTATCATTATCATTTTTATTATACAGGACATTTAAAAAACTAGACCATTCTCTATCAACAGACTAAGCAGTTGCAAAGTGCAACATTGCCATTGTCCTCGGCATGATATAAACCGGAAGTTCATTGAACATTAGTGACATTCATAATAGCCCAACTGTAATTTAAATGATTAGAAAATCCTTTAAATAAACATTGCATACAAAACGTTAAATTTACTTATAAAAAGCAAATGGTATCTGCTTCAATCTCTCTTCTATTGATTGCTTAGTTTATGCTTCAGTTAATTAACTAATGAAGTAACTGACTGATCGGCTGATTTACTGACCTCGCTGTATAAAGTCGAAGTAGATGAGAGAGTCTCTATCTCCATACCAGATCTCCATCTCATCGAGAGCAGCAGCGGCATATCTCTCTCTTCTCATCTCTCCCCCAGCTGTTCTCCCAATATACAGCTGCGCCAGTCCACCAGGCGTCACCTCATTGGTGCGTGACGTGGTGGCCCGTCCCACCTCCAATCAATCAATCAATCAATATATCAATCAATGCATCAATCAGAGTAGTCAGAGATAATCGATCAATCTATTAAATAATCTATCCATCAATCAGTAGAAAGAGATAATCGATCAAAGAATTAATCATTCAAAGAGCTAGTCAAATAATTATGCTGCGAATTATTTATCAGTTGTAATCATTTAGTAATCAAATAATTGATAAATTATTCTATTAAACATTTGCTCTATATCGGTGGCAATGTCCCCGTAAGCTTGTAACTGATCAAGCTCAAGTAAAGCTTTTTCTCACCTCTTAGGCCAATCCAAGAGGCTCATTCATTAGGCTCGCTCAATGGGCTCATTCATTAGGCTCGCTCATTAGACTCACTCATTTAGGCTCGCTCATTAGGCTCATTCATTAGGCTCGCTCATTAGGCTCATTCATTAGGCTCGCTCATTAGGCTCATTCATTAGGCTCGCTCATTAGGCTCACTCCATAGGTTCAAGCATTAGGCTTTCACTCATTAGGCCCATTTGTCAAGTTCTCACTCCTTAGTCTCACTTAAAAGCTCACTCATTAGGCTCACTCATTAGGCTCGCTTATTAGTCATACTCTTTATGGTCCTTGATTGCACTCAGATGGTCCGCAGATACGACTGATTCTGGAATAGAAACCCTTACCCTGAGACAGCATTCTAGTACTCTAACAGTTACGTTAAACCTATATCAACATTATTCATTCATTTTATTTCGAAGTATTAATAACAATATCAATATTTATACAAGATTAATCCTACCCAATACCAATCTAATAGCTATATCTAATAGCAATATTTAATAGCAATATCTAATAGCTATCTATATCTGACAGCAATATCTAATGGCTGCTACGTCTGTATCCAATAGCAATATCTAGTAGCAATATCCAATAGCAATATCTAATAGCAATATCTAATAGCAACATTGAATAGCAATATCTACTAGCAATATATCATAGCTATACTTAATAGCAATAGCAGTAGCGACAAAGCATAAGGACCCAAACCAACGTCAGAAAAGGCATTTAGTTGATACGCGTCTAGGCAGCAGAAATTGCTACAATTTTTTAACCGAATTAATTTTAATTTTAATTAAAATTACAAAAGAATTATTAAAATTACAGAATTTCAAAAATCGACCCAAGCTAAACTTGGAATCAAGGGAAGATGGTCATGATGAAGGTTTAACAGCAATATGCAATATGCAATAGCTATACAGCTCAGTCCAATTAGCTAACTACCTATTTTTTTTCTAGAATTAAGCATACTAACAGTTTCAATAACTACATACCTCTTCCAAATTAGCAAAGATTTTGAGTCCATCGTTCTCATTCCAGGTAAACTCCAGAAAGTACCACCGGTTCAGTTCTGGTTTATTCCACGTTGCCCTCCACTGCTTGTTTCCCTGCTGAGCCTCCACCACCAGTGACCCACCATCGATGTACATCTTAACTCCAGAGTTACCCGTGCTCAGTAGGTACATCTGATCGGTCAGCTCGCTGAATCGAACCCACGACCCGAAGGTCAGGCCATTCTTACAGAACGATAGATCTCCCAGACAAGTGTCGGTTAAATCAGCGTTACCTAAGCATCATAATAATAACAACAATTAGAGTGCTACAGTCGTCAATGACAATATTGAGCACTATTGAGACAAAAATCAAGCCAGCGAGCAAAATGAAGGTCCAAAAAGGGTGCAAATTCCAAAATCCAGAAATTCAGTCCAAAGTCCATCATCAGGGTGTCATAAATAATATGGATATAAATAATAGTAGAAAAACTAATTGTAAAAATTCAGATTTATTAAACTATTATGTAATCGTGTATCAGTAGTAGTATTGAAATACATAATAGTTGATTATATTATAGCTACAGACTAACTATTGTAAAAAAAAAGCTAAATCTAATGCTAACGTCAGTTTCCTCACTCGAAAGCGATATCAGTGACGGGGGCGAGCCCAGGATACGAACCCCGCACCTAATGATCCGCGGTCAAATATCTTACCAACATCGCCACTGGCTCCAGCTATTATGCAATTATCTAACACTAATTATATAATTCCACCGAAAGTAAATGGTTAAGAAGAATAATAAGAATCAGTTACAAAGAACACGTAACAAAATGAGAACATTAGGATAAGAACAAATCAACTAATGGTCAGTGAAATAATCAAGAAAAGAAGAATGAAATGGGATGATCACATGACATGACATGAGTCATGTAACAGCTAAACGTGCCGATTACGTAAATAAGCAATTGTCCTATACTGACCTATTATGTAATCACCGCGTCCATTCAGCTCCACAGCGTTCCCTATTTTCCCCGGAACAAACGAAGGATTTCCTGCTACGGAAACCTGAATGTTGGAGTTCTGGATCTCATTTCCTCTCCGACCATCCATGGACAGGTAGTGCTTGTAGAATGGTCCTGAAGCAAAACATCGTTCAATTAATTATTTGCTTCTAATAATGTTAATAAGTTTAAAAGAATTAAGTTAGATACATGAGTTGGATACTTCAGTTGGATACATAAGCTGGATAACTAGGCTGGATATATCAGCTGAATACATCAGTTGGGTACATCAGCTGGATATATTATCTGGATATTATCAGTTGGATATATCAGTTACATACATAGGACCCGTCAGCTGGATACATCAACTAAATACATCAGCCGAATACATCAGCTGGATATATCAGCTGCATACATCAGCTGGATACATCAGCTGAATACATCAGCTGGATACATCAGTTTAATACATCAGTTGGATACATCATCTGGATACATCAGCTCGATATATCAGCTGAATACATGAACTGTAACATATAAATAATGTGTGTAAATGGCTTTATCCTAAACTTTTTGTCCTACCGCTACTCCATTTAATTCTTTGATAATTTATTACCTAATTATCTGGCTAATTAATTAATTGAAAATTAATTACCAAATTCTCTTAATAATTAATTAATAAATATCTAATTACCTATTTCTTTGATAATTTAGTTAATCTATAATTAACTAATTTAATTATATTTATAATTAAATAACTAAATAATATAAATAAATATGATTTATATACACAAATTATATATATATATATATATATATATATATAATATGGTCGATATATATATATATATATATATATATATATATATATATATATAGAATAAATAATAGAAATAATATATAATAACTAACTAATGTATAATTAATAACTATAATTAATAGCTAGAATTAATTAACTATTTACAATTATAATTAACTAAATTAATTTGATAATTACCTAATTCTCTGATCTCACTCTCGCTCTTGAAGGTCGACCAGAAGTTGAGCTCATCGACCAGCATCGAGTGCCCTGTAGACACCCGGGACTCGTCGTTGGGTCTGCCGATCACAAAGTCGTTGTACTCGCTCTTCCCGTCCCTCAGCGAACTGCCCGTGACCTTGGGCGATGTCGAGCTTCCAACAAGTCGTCCGTTCAGAAACAGAAATAGACCTTCCGTCTGTCGCCACGTTACCGCAATGTGGTTCCATCGACCTAATAGATTATAAATATAAATTCATATATTATAATAACAATAATTTTTAATAACTAATAATAATATTTATTATAAATTTATATTTAATAATAATTACAAAACGCCTAAACTATTGAACTGTTACGAAATAGTAACAGTTAATAATAACATGTTAATAATAACATTTTTATTATAAATTTATATAAAATATAATTACAAAACGCCTAAACTATTTAATTGTTATTAACTAATTTTTTTAAAATTTTTATTTAATAATAATTTCAAAATCCTAAACTATTTCATTGTTATTAAATAATAATTTGTTTTACAAATTTATATAATCTTGGAAAACAGTAACCAACCAGGCAGAACATCGGTTGCCTTCACCACCCATTCCTCGCCATTCTTCTTACGGAAGCGAAATTCAATGCGTCCCACATCATAGAGCATGGCAATACCGTGACTCCTGGCACTGTGTCCACCATTAGACATATACACGTACTCGCCAGATGTCACTGGGTGAGTGAAGTTAGTCCACAGGCCTAGCGTGTAACCTGAGCAGCAACAACAACAACAATAACAATACGATTAGAGTGCTACTGTTGTCCATGACAACATCGAATACTGTGGAACCAAATTACAACCGATGAGCAGAGTGAAGGGTTCATAAACGGTGCGAGCCATTATCCGGGTAGTCAGTCCAGTCAGTCTTTAGCATCATAACATACATAATGTGTTTAGAAATGAGCGAGGCAATATCATTGCACTGCCACGACTGAAATTAGTTAGACCTGTGCAGTTCACACTTAACAATGCTTTGCACGGTTCTATATATAGTGCCCAATGTTGTCATGGGCGACAGTAGCACTCTATTTGTTGTTATGTTATTGTTGTTGAGTTCAAGTAAGCAGGTGCAGTTTTCCATTGATCTAGGTTCAAGATTTCCGGATTCAATGCTTTGCAATGTTCTATATACAGTGCTCAAAGTTGTCATGGACGACAGTAGCACTCAATTTGTTGTTAGGGGGTTATTGTGAAGTTCTAGTAAGCATGTGCAACTTTCCATTGATCTAGTTTCAAGATTTCCGGGTTCAAAACTTGAAAATAACACGTGTCAATTAATCTGGACTGAATCATTCAATAAACAATTGCATAACTTTCAACTATATTCACTCTCACTGTAGGACACAATATTAGGCTGTGTCGTATGGATCAGAAGATTTTAACACTCACGTAGAAAATTGATTGGCACGGAGCGCCACAATAATGACTTAGATTCCAAAATTGAGATCATAAACGTCAAGCCTTTAGAAATCTAAAAGCCCAATTTCCTGTCTCCAAAGCCTATCGGTTACGGGAGGATAAATGCATTTCGGGTGGATCAAATACTGCTTGTACTCACCTTGCATTACAAACTGAACATTTAATTTTACATGTAACTTCGGAAGGAACCCAACGTTAAATTCTTATTGATTGATTGATTGATTTGTTCGTATCTAAATAATTTCATAACCCTATCAAAGACACAATCAATCAAATCAAAGGTCTCTAAAGTTCTCAAAATCTCACCCATGGGACACTGATCCAGATCGCCGAAGCACTCGTCCCTGTGTGGAGACCCGGATACTCTGATGTAGCTGTCCCTGCCGTTCACCTGGATCGCTTTGTTTCGGATTCCCCGGATCAGCTGTGGACTTCCCATCACGGAGGCATCGAGTCCGGTGGGATTGACGAGAACCTTGTTGTTGATAGCGTCCATAGGCAGGTAATAGTGGACGACGGATTCTACGACAACATACAGGCGAACGTTTAGAACACATGAATAAGCGTGTACATATCTAACACAAGAGTTAATGAAAAGCATTTTAATAGCAAATAAATATATATATATATATATACATATATATATATATATATATATATGTAATATATATATATACACTGCATATATATATATATATATATATATATATATATCTATATATATATAATATACATACATATATATATGTATATAATATTATATATATATATATATATATATATATATATATATATATATATTAGAGATAGGAATTTTATGAATTTCCAGAGTTCGGGTTCGGTTCGGTTCGTTGAAAATGAAAGTTCGGTTCGGTTCGGGTTCGGTTAGCACTTGACAATTTGAGAGTTCGGTTCGGTTCGTTGAAAATGAAATTTCGGTTCGGTTCGGGTTCGGTCCTAACAAGGGTTCGGGTTCGGTTCGGCTTGCTTTCCAACTAGCAAGAGTTCGATTTGAGTTCGAAAAGGTTTGGTTTCGATAGTGATGCAATTGTTTAACATTACTTATAATAATCATGGTTATGATAAACATGTTTAAAATGGTTTATGGTAAATACGCTTAAAAATTCATTAAGTCAAAATAGCTGCAACATTCTTTCACCTGGGTAAAAATATGACAATTAAATAAGGAGAGAAGTGGTATTTATTCCTGTACATTTCTTAAAATATTGTTAATTGACCATCAAATGTTCATAATAGAGATATTTAGCTTTATTATTGTATCTGAAATACTTTCCTTGATTACAACGAGCAAATAGAATGCTTCATTAATTTTTAAATTTTTATTGTCACTATAGGCCTATATATTAGATACCTTTATAATTAAGTGGAAACGTCTTGGCTAAATTTTGATCCAATATTTCAGAGACAAAGTGCAATTTAGTAAGAAAAAAATGTCAAATAAAGATGATTTGGTAAACAAGTTTACTTCCATAGAAAAATGATCAAAATATACACCATTTGCTATCAACTGACCAATAATAAGCTTCATAATTTACCTTAGTGTTTCAAATTTGAAACTCTCAGATCAATTACGAAGTTATGAAAAGTTATGAAATTATTGCATCGCTATAGTGCAAAATTATTTACTCCATATAGCCTTAACACATATAGAATGTCATATACAATTATTTATTATTTGTAAGTCTGCCTGCAAAATTATTAAGGTAGCACACTAAGATTAGAAAAATTCATAATTTGAATTCAACAAGAGCAAATCCACCTAGAATGAGTCAAGCATTTTCAGATTTTTATGGCATACTCTCATCACTTTTGTCTCTTTGGTGTTAATCTTCATTCCATATTTCAATGCCGAGTCATTCAGATTATCCATTATCTTCTGTAGGCCCGTCTCGCTTCCCGCTACCATTCCTTTGTACCGCTACCATTTTAAAATTTTTGTCGAAACCAGCCTTACCTGAATATATGCTGTTAGATACTGTAAGGCATGTAAATGCAAAAGCTAATACATATTTGTATTGTTCTAACTATCTTTATTTAATGTCAGGCTGGTGAAGAAAAAAGAAACTCCAAGAGTATGGTTCAGTGCGGTTTGGACGAAGTCTGGGTTCGGGTTCGGTTCGGGTTCGGCCAGAGTCTGGGTTCGGTTCGGTCAGAGTCTGGGTTCGAGTTTGGTTTGGTTCGGTCAAAATTCTATATTTTAGGGTTCGGTCGGTTCGGGTTCGGTTCGATTCCCATCTCTAATAATATATATATATATATATATATATATATATATATATATATATATATATATTATATACATGTATATAAGATACATATATAGAAAGATTATATATATATATATATTATATATATATATATCCTCATATATATATATATATATATATATATATATATATATATATATATATACAATACCTTAGAAATACATACAAGTATACTTTTAGAGATAAAATATGTGCATATAACGAAAGACTTAAACGAAAAGAATTATGAAATTTATTTAAACGATAAAAACAATAACAAATTTGTAATTTAATTTTAAAAGGGATAAATTTTAGTTGCTATTTTAAATTTCGAGTTCTAACGGGAACAGCTCAAAAAACGTAATGCAACATTCTCAATTTCAGCAACACTAATAACAGTAACAATCCCACCAGCAGCACTATTAACAGAAACAATCCTCACCAGCAACAGAAGTAATCCCAGCAGCAGCACTAATAACAGAAACAATCCTCACCAGCAGCACTACTAACAGCAACAATCTCACCAGCAGCACTACTAACAGCAACAATCCCACCAGCAGCACTAATAACAGCAACAATCTCACCAGCAGCACTACTAACAGTAACAATCCCATCAGCAGCACTAATAACAGAAACAATCCCACCAGAAGCACTAATAACAGAAACAATCCCACCAGAAGCACTAATAACAGAAACAATCCCACCAGTTGCACTAATAACAACAACAATCCCACCAGCAGCACTAATAACAGTGGAGAGGAATCGCGACAAACAATCCCACACCTTGAGTGACTAATAAGATTACTAGACTCACGGGGGTCTAGGCGCTATGTTATGCTTAAATTTAGAAAATATTACTAGAGAAACGGGTTCGCTTTGCTTTCCGCTGTAACAGTTAGTGGGAAACACACACATTCATGAATGTAAGTGTGTGTTGAGATTATTCTGCGGTTGTCGAAACACGCACATCTCAATCATAGTTTAAAATTAAATCTAATATAAATACAAGGGGGCATAGATGTATACAACAATATTACAAGGATAGATCGAATAAGCACAAATCAGTACTAATTAACAAATTTACCAATCTGTTGCATTTAAGACCTGGGTATTTTCAACTAAATGCCTCGATAAAATCAAATATCGTAAAATCAGCGAACACTACGTATATCTCACAGGATCAATGCTCAGCAATAAAGTCAGAATCACCATGTTAGTGGGAAGTTAATGTTCGCCTAGAAGTCATACACGTGAACATGCATCATAGCGAACTCATTAATCAACCCGATGATACAGAATGGCAGCTTCCTGAAAGTACAGCAGCTGCAGCTGTTCAGTACCTGTGGTACAGCAGCCGTAGTCGTTCAGTACCTGTGGGTACAGCAGCTGCAGTAGTTCAGTACCTGTGGATACAGCAGCTGTAGCCGTTCAGTACCTGTGGGTACAGCAGCTGTAACTGTTCAGTACCTGTGGACACAGCAGCTATAGACGTTCAGTACCTGTAGGTAGGTACAGCAGCAGTAGCCGTTCAGTACTGGGACTCGTTTCCTCTCGTATACATGACATCGCTGGCTGCTCATATTCAGGATAATATAAGACTTTTAATTGTTTAACATTGAAAAACGTGCATTCGCGAAATTAGAGTTGGCGGTTAAGAAATTAAGACTGCCTGCTTGATCGTTTTATTAACAGGCTTCAAATGAACTAATACTACAAGCGAACAACCCACTGATCTAACAACTTTGCAAAGTTCAATTTATAATAAGCAACGGCCTTCGCATCCATGGCGCTGGAATTAGCTGCACTAAGGTTTTGTTTTCTTTAAACCCAATCAACCATGACGACGCGATCAATTCACATGTCGGGTTATGCGCTAATCCATCATTTCCTCCACTGACTAATCATAGAGGGCATTAATTAAGTCGTACTTCAATACGGATAGGAGAATCAGATCTGTAGAATGTATAAGATCATTTAACTGAATTCGGTTATCATTTCTGCGGTAGATGAAATTATGAATTTACGATACACAGGATGAAATTAGGCAACAACAAGAACGCCGGGGTGTGTACACAGGGTGTGCCCACCCCATCCCGGGCCCCCTCTCCAAGGGCACCCCTAAAATCTCTGCGGGCACCTCTCCCATCTCCGGGGGACATCCCACCCCGGATGGCACGCCACCCCGAGGGGCAACCCACCCCAGGGGGCCTCATCCCCGGGGGCACGCTCAATCAGGGGGACACCACCACCCATATTTAATTAAATTAATCTGTTAATTAAACAAATTAGCAGATGCAAAGTTTCATATGTGTGGTTGAGCAATCAGCCGGACAAGTACTCGTTTTAAAAACTGTCTCATTTTGTATCCAATTCTTGTAAAACATTATTAAGTCGGCTGTGCTCTCTGAAGTTTCGTAATGTCTATACCGATGAAGTTTTCGTAATGTCTATACCGATGAAGTTTTCGTAATGTCTATACCGATATAGAGTTATAACGATGCTCAGTGTTTATAATGTTGTTAATATATCATCCGCTGATGTGAACAATTAGTGAATTATACTAAATTACTGCACATTTAACGTTGAGCTTGCAATAAGCTTTGTACGTTTCATCTACTATCAGCATGAATTCGCAAACAGAGACGAAAAACAATTTAATAGTTGGAAGGAATTTGTTAGCAGTCAAATCACAATTTATTGCTGAAATCGTTTGCAACGCTTAATTTTAATTACATTTCTACATATAATTCTCTATTTAAATTGCTTAACTAATTAATTAAATACTGTGCTAATTTATAGCTATACAGTATCTCATCCCATTCTCTCTGTATCTTTCTCGTTTTCCTATCTTTAACATACTTTAGAAAGTAGGTCCAAAGCTATTATTTTATCTTAAACTCAGCATAATACTACTTGTCATTAAGAGCACATATTTGGCCTGAAAGTAAATCCCAATTAAACTGATACTTTTCTACAAAGAAAACAAGCTGTGTAGTTTTACTGCTAATTCATACGAAAATTTCTACTTAGTACTAGGTGCATATGAGATTATTTGAATATGTATTTCTGTTTATGTTTATGTACATATGTTTATTTGCATGTATGTGCATTTTTATGTATATTTATGTGCACATTGCTTCTATTCTTTGAGTTGATTTGCTTTGTTCATTTTTAATTTGCATATTCATGTTTTAGTTTGTACTTTTATGCATGCATGATGGTTGATCAACTGGATAGGTTTTTTTAAACCTCTTTGACGGCCTAGTGTGTATGCATATTTCAGTGTATTTTTGAAATAAAACATTTTCTCTCTCTCTCATAGGTCCTGCTTATTGTCATGCCTTATGTCTCCTTTAATAAAATAAAGCCAGCTATTCCATTAAAATCTTTTTAAATATTGTTTTATTTTGCACAGGCTACTTTAGTCTAAATTTACATATGTATAGTTATTTCATGAAACTATTTTTTAATTTCCAAGAAGGAAGATATCATATCCAAGACGCCTGAATCTGATAAAAATTTTAATTTGTGCTAATTTGTTTGCCGAAAAACCTATTTTAGTGTTACCTATTGCTATAGAAAAATAAAACTAACTTAAGCAATAACATATACGCAATATTCATATACAAATAGGTACCTAAATAACTAACAAAAAATATATAAACAAATAAATAAATAAATAAATAAATAAAATCACGCTGTCTTGATCGTCTCTCTTTCTTCCATCATCTCTCTCTCTCTCTCTCTCTCACTCCTTGTTTTTGCACTGCATTGGTAACGCACGTAGAATTGAAGTAGAAAATAGTGAACAGAAATAACTGAAAGAGTTTAAATGAAAGAGTTTATGTCACAGGTCAGCAGGTTGGCAGCGCAACGTGAGAGATACATTATACATTCCAATACAGGACATATTTAACATTCAACACACAGTACAATATTTATAAAAACGTCTCAAACAACATTTGCAACGGGCAAATAGACTACTATTGTAGAAAATAACTGTTAAAATTTGCATTTCCTTAATAGTATAATTTTTCTCTTATTTCATCACAATCTGTCAACTGCAGAAAGTTACAATAATAGGCTACTTGCGTACAATACTGTATATATTGTAAAGTTGTCTGATGAGAAATTGGGTAATTGGGGATATTGGCAAATATTTAGTAATTGGGTAGGAGAAATTTGAGAGTAATTCAGCATAAAATTTCACAGCTTTCTCAACAGCCTAATAAAGCGAAATTGTAAGAGGCAGCATGACACCAAATATCAAAAAAGCATCCTAAAAGTCAATGGCTAGATCTATTTTAAGTAGGATGATACATGCATATTTTACATTTTGGCTGAGATCAGTAAATTAATCAAGGCTTATTTTAAGTTAAGAGCGTCGTTATTCTATGATGAGGTATCTGTAATTTAGCCCTGCCTAAAGACAATGCTCTAAAGAAAGAAGCTTTACAATTATAATTATTTAGAAAAAGTTAATATCAGGCTACAATACTTATTACAATGTTATATACGGTGCAATATATAGGTAATATTACAACACACAGATTTAATACTAATACTGTAGCATAATGATGCCTACAAAGGTTAGCGGTTAACATTATCCAATGTTAGTTATTAGTGGCACATAGTAAGGCAACCGAAGCGTGAAATCATACGGTAACAACTGCAGTCGCTTAGCAATAGGCAATGGCCAAATATTATTATTTGAAAGTAATCTTTTGATATTTGATGTTGTTTGAGGTATTTCATTTAACAGCTACTACGCACTGAGGTTAGAACAGACCCCTCATAACAGTACTGCAGTAACACATACAATAATGTATAAAATACTACAGAATTATTATGTTGATACAGATAGTAAAAACCTTGGTATGGATCACGCCATTATATACGTGTGAAACATGGACCTTAAAGAAGGAAGATATTAGAAAACTAGAGGCATTGGAAATGTAGATATGGAGAAGAATGGAAAGGATTAGCTGGACGCAAAAGGTTGCAATATGAGGATATTCTGGAGACAGTTGGTATGTATATAGACAGGAGATAAATGCATTAAGAAATAGGAAGAAGAGTTGGATACGACATATTCTAAAGACGGAAAGTCTACTGAAAGAGTTCATAGAAGGCACAATGGAAGGAGATATAGGCAGAGGCAGGCCAAGATTAGGAATGTTAGATGATTTAGAAACCCACTCATATGTGGATATGAAATGTCGTATACAGCAAATGCCAACGGCATTCAAATATATATAACCTCTCAGTTGAAAATTTTATTTCACTAAAATACCATTAAATCATTATTAAGTCATTGTGTAAGGGAGAGATCACTGTTTAAAATAAACAAACTAGTTCCCACTTCTTGCACAAGTGTGACATTAGGACTCAAGTTTTAATGTCACACTTGCTTTTCAAACTAAGTTTTTATTTGCATTAAATATCGACAACGTTCAAGATATCTGCACAACATACTTGATTCAAACAAAGTGTATACCATCAGAGGAGACAATCAATTAATGAAGATCACAATGCCGTAAATGATAACTTGTGCTGATAGATATCCATCAATGTTACGTATCACATGTTTACTGTGAGATAGTACAGGTATTTATATTCATTTACATGTCCAGAGTTATCCCAACTCTTCCGGTAATGTTAATCTCAGATCAACAAGCCCGGGAATCAAAGATTTGCGAGGCTTTAAAGCATATTCGACATTCGACATAATATTATTTAATATTTCATGGCATTACCGACAAACACTCAGCTATTTGTGAATATACATATATACAAATGCATACACACACACACACACACACACACACACACACACACACACACACACACACACACACACACACACACACACACACACACACACACACACACACACACACACATATATATATATATATATATATATATATGTGTGTGTGTGTGTATAAATTTAAACATAAAACATAGAGGGATAGCTTAGCAGGAACTGCTAACAGCGAACTACTAAGTGCCGTGGAATGCAGCCCTACAGCCAATGCACGCATTCCAATGCATCATAATCTGATGGATGATTCATAGTGCCTGCATTGGCATCAGCCGTTATTCCGACCACTTAATCATCTGTTCTAGCAGAAAAATGCTTCAGTGATTGACGTTAGACTCATTGCATACTACGTCATTATGTAAGACATTGACACTAAAAATATTTGTTCATTAACCGCAAATCTATAAAGTAAGACGAAAAATTTAACGTGTAAATTATGCTGCGAATAATTCACCAATATATTAAATAATTGTATTGTTACAATAATAACCATCAGTAAAATAACATCTTTTATTATTTACGGTCAGGGGCGTGTACAAGAAGAGAGTGGGAATGACAGCTTCTAGTAAAACAGTGAGAATAATAAGAGATCAGGGGGACTTACAGACAATTTGATCCATTTGCGTTCCAACCTTACAGGGAAATGTGCAGATGATACACCTTGTTTAACACTATTATGACAACTAAAGACTACGGTTCCTTCAGCAAACGCATTATTAAAAGATTCTTTTTACGATAATTTCAGAAAATATACCTAATCCTAAAACGATTAACAATTAAAATTCGGATTATTAAGATTTTCGTACAGCACTATGGACATAAGCTTCATATTGAGATTTTAAAATAACCCTTATCAATTTTTAACTTATGCTTAGATAAACTTTGTACCGGATTCAGAGCTGAAGATGATCCCTACAATTTCTTGAACCAGTTTTTCACCTCCCTCCCCCCTCAGCGTATCTCGCGTTTCGTTGAACTTCACATACGTCGTCTTCAGCAAATCCTCGGGTTTAGACTTCTGCGCCGCGCCATTCGCCAGCGCAATCAACGCTATAACCACTAGCGCAGCGATATAACCACGTGACGTCATGAGAATGATGTAATCACGCAACGTCACAGAACCGCGTGACGTCGATAATGACGTCATAAATCAAATCCGTCCTCACTGGAGGAATACTTAGAAGAATTTCATGCGGTCATCTAATGTTTTAAATTACATATATACATGAAGGGTTAGATTTTTAATCTGAAGATAATCCGATCAAAGTAGGCCTTAGAATAGCACTGTTGACTTTTATTCCATGTTGCTTAAATAGCAGAGTTGAAGCTACAACAAATCGGATATGGCATTTATATCTTCTGTAAAATGAAAATAATTCATTGGTCATTAAGCCAACGATATATTTTATTTCACTGAATATTACTCTCTCTTTCCTTGTGTTTCTCCGTGTCTGTCTCTGTCTTTATCTCTCTCTCTCTCTCTCGCTCCCTTATCTCAATTATCTGCCTCTCTCTCTCTCTCTCTCTCTCTCTCTATATATATATATATATATATATATATATATATATATATATATATATATATATATATAGATATATATATATATATATATATATATATATATATATAAAGAGAGAGAGAGAGAGAGTGAGAGAGAGATAGAGATAGAGCGAACAAGGGAGAATCAGTGAACTTTAGCACATTATGGATCATACATTAAGATAATCATGAATATTATACAAAATTTATAGGCAATACTAAAATATAATTAATACACTATTCAGTAAAACTTCCATTTTATTCCAAGTCTAACACAGATATGTATAAGTAGAATAGCTTGAGCAGATTACAGGGAACTACTCTAACAATGCAAAACTGCAGTAAAGTCAACTTGCATTATAAGCAAATACCGTTGCTCTATTCATTGCACACACTTTCTGAAGAAATGTACGGGACATAATGCCGTCCTCTGTTATGAATTTACCATAAATCGATATGCACAAAATCTGAGAAAACTTTTATTATAGACTCAGACTTCACATCAATATATGGCAAACAGAAAAAGATTTAGCAGATCGCCCACAACTCGCTTAAGATTTCAAAGTAGTTCACAAGTTTTTAAATAAATTTTTCGATAGCAGACGTTATGAATGATGAAGGCTTTACGAAAGCAATGGTTGATTCAATTTAATTTTTTACTTTTTCCAGCTTGATTTTACTATTGAAGTAATATAGGTCTAATTAAATACGTCAGAGAAATATCATTAAACAAGATTCTCTCTACAACGTAAGCCCTATCTCATATTATACTTTTCATCACCTTGCTTGGTAAATCCTGTTCAGCACCGAAACACGGAAAAATAAATTAAATTGGTACAACAGATTTACTATGAAATTTTCAATTCAAACGATTTACTACATAAGTTTAATAACCGCAATTAAATTAAAATAACACTAAATGTTAAATAAAAATTACTTAAATTAGTTTTTACAATTAATTATTATCTTAAAATTTGCAACAAATGCCAAGCTCAAACTAAATGATAATCTTGCGATCTATATCATAAATTTAAAATGTTAATTAATAAATTAGACGCTATATCAGCATATAACTAATAACAGCGTGTTATGATGTTAATAATCTCAAGCACAATCCATTGAATAGTTGTTAATCGAAGAAACTATATATCTATATCTAAACTGCAACAATCGACGTATCCATGAGTAAAATGAAGCATTAAGTGCAAACAATAATTTCAAGTCTGCTAACTTGGTTAGAATTGGCCTATATTTACTTGACTTAGCCCACTGGGAGCTTACCACTATTCTCAGTATCTATACAAGCACTGCGTAGCCTGTGTAGGCCTAATGGTGTATTCCATCAGCTTCTTGTCTGGCACTGGCCTAAAGCCTTATCGCTAGATACCAGCAACTGAATGCAAAGCTTCTGTAGCCTAGCTAAACAATTTCCGCCTCATGAATTCCACAAGCTGAATGAGTTTTGGAAATCATTAGTAACATTTGTCCACTGTGTGTTCGGAATATTAAGGACATTGCAATCTCACCTGATACACCTGAAGTGAGGACGACAGAAAATTATTATTTCCAACAGTTTGAAAAAGGTCAAAAATTACAAATAATATGCAGTTCAACAAGAATCCTATTCGTATCAGAGAGGCAATATTTGCAACCAACCAAAACCACAACGAGTAAGTCGACATAAGTTCTCTTTCAGTATTGTCTCATCAAGAGTTGAATTAATTCACTTAGCTATCAAACTAATAATTACCTACATTTCAATGAAGGCGGAACAATTTTGAAGGGATTTATTTTCCTAGTTTCCTCCATTAAGGCGGAACATAATCCGAGATGATTACTTGAATGAAAGTTGCAGGGTAAACTTTTCGCTCAAAAAGTAAAAACACTCTCTTCAATAGGCGTGGATGTTCAGAACTTTAGATAAGACAAATCTTTAGTACGGGAAAGAATTCTGCAGCAGATGCGAAACATGAACAGTTGAGTCCACAACATTGAGATTCGATAAGCCGATAACTGGATATACTGCTTACAGTGCTTAGAGACACTAACACCGGCGCTGCGAAGAAAAGGGAATAGTATCTCAGAGGCCAAATATATTTCGTAACCGTAACCGAAAATATCAGACACGTCGGAAGAGTTTACTAATGCAGATATCCAAGGTATCAAAGGTAAGCTCTACAAGAGGTTACATTGCACAAGTCACAGGCTAGAACTAGATGTCGTGAATGATTTGCTGTAGGACTATCAGATTGTATTCACTAATGATCAGACTCTCTCTCTCTCTCTCTCTCTCTCTCTCTCTCTCTCTCTCTCTCATATATACCGCAGCACATAGCAACATTTCACAGTGCTTTTGGATAGAACGAGAGAAAGAGAGCTTTGCGATTAAATTAACCGGATTAATCAATATTTTGCTCTTTATTAATCGACAATATCACATAAAATTACAAATTGTGTGCCTTGGATTCGACATCGGCAGGCGTACATGAGCGAGAAGGCGAGAAATAAGCAAAGCAGCTGATGTGGCGCACAGCTTTCCTATCTCTCCACTCAACCACACAGGCACACTCACCTGAGCGCTGGAATTTGTTTACCTATCATGAGTGCTCAAAGCTGCTAAATATCGAATGTGGGATGCTAATCAGTAGGTGCAGGGTTCAAATCCAGTACGCTTCACGACAATAGCATGATATTTGAGCAGGAAACTGCCTAAAAACTTGGTCCTAGCCTAAATATTGCCGATTTTATTCTTTAAAACGCAAAGGCAACAGTTTAGGTGCCATCAAGAGGCAACGATTTCTAATATCCATGAATTGAAGAAGGAAATAACGAAAACTAAAAAAGAGACAAGTAAACAAACTCTCTAACTCACCTGCGGTAAATTGGTGTAACCATATGAACAAAAAAAGTCGTGTGAAATTTTAAATGACTGTTGCAGAGGCAGATCATTTATGGGAAAGTATTAACAGAAGACGGAGAGATTGTTGAACTTTGGGGAGAGTATTTTTGTAATTTGTTAAATGAGGGGGTTAGTGAAGGCCTTGAAGATGATGTAGGTAACGCAAGATTTGAGGATTTGGAAGTACTGAATGTTACAGTTGAAGAGGTTGAGAGGGCATTAAGAAATGCATAAGGGAAATGAAAATGTGAGGATGAATTTGAATGTTGAGGGGATCGGGGCTAGGTTGGCTCAGTCGAGATTGAGATGGTATGGGCATATTGTGAGAAAGGCAGATGAGGATGTATTAAAGAGAGTTTGGAGGGAAGAACTGGATGTTAAGCTAGAGAGAGGTAGACCACAATTGACTTGGGATCCGGTAATTAAGAAGGACATGCAAAATAGGGGATTGACTGATGATATGGTGTGGGACAGGGAGGACTGGAGAAAGTCTATTCGTATCCCGACCCTGGTTAAACTGGGATTTAAGGGAAGAAGATGATGATGATGATGTTGCAGAGGCAGATCAATCGGTGCCCAGTTGAGATGATTAAAGGATTAAGACTCAGACAGTCCCTGGACTTGTTACGTGGACAACTGACTGTAACCCGCCTAGCGATTTAATCACGTGGTATTAAAAAAAGTGATAGATATCATCATGAATGATCCTTTCAGTATAATACATGGTCGACTTTTAAAATCTTCTACCTAAATATTTGCAAAAGATGATACTACCATTGTCCGTAGCTGTGTACTACAAATTTTTGTTTAAAATCAATGAATTATAGGCATGACTTATAATAGTCCACGCTTCTAAATGAAGCATGTTGATCCAGCTTACCGTACTTTCATAGCAAAATCACAACTCTATAGATAGTAATAATGTCTTTTTTCAGCAAAGACACAAAGTGCATAAACAACATACAATGTATAAACATCAATTCCTACATCTAACGCGAGAAAAATCGGTCGTCAGTGAAGATATAGAGTATCTTATCTAGCTGACTACCATGAAAACCATAATAATTAAGAGTTCTTAACAAAGCTATTACTTAGTAATAGTTCTTATAAGAGTTCATAGTTCATAATAGTTCTTAATAGAGTTCATGCTTCATTATACATACAAAGTTGAACTTATAATCTCCATGAAGTAAGTATTACAGAAGTAAAAGACTAATAAAAAATAAAAATAAAAATGAAAAATTGTAAAACTTACATTACCATACAAACTAGCAAAACCCTTCATCAAAAATGTAGAATTTATTATAGATTTTGCATGGTATATGTTAGGTGATATTAGGTTCCAGTTAGTGACAGTGAAAAGCTTATGATTTGAAAAATTCATTGGTAGTAATTGCATATAAATACGTAGTAGTGGAGAGCATAGTATAATATAAACTATGTGAGTGATTATGCATATTATCTATAATTACTTCATTGCAAATTAGCATGCATTTAAGAATAATTATAACAACAGCAGAATATCATTAAGTTAACTGAACTTGGCACCTAGTATGTAGCATACAGCTCACGATTGTCATATATACTACCTGAGCTCGTAACTTTGCTACTAAACTTGTAAAAAAAGCTCCTACAACTCGCACATCGTTGCTAACTCATACATAAAAGCTGCTTTCATATCTCACTACGTTGCAGTTACACTGCAGCAACATGTTACCTACATCAATTCTATACATAATTCAAGCGTGTTAATAACAAACTGGTCTACCTTCCCTGCTTGATAAAAAAAAACTACACAGGCGAGCACTTACTACTTGCTGCTATTAGCGCCTCAATAGACCTATACAGTTTAGAAAAAGAACACATCAAAGTCAGGACTGTAAATTTCTCTTAAGTAGTCTGCTGAAGTGGCAGGTTCAAGTTACATATTTTATTTGTAGATTCCGGGGCGGATCCAGGAATTTTTTATGGCGGGCTGGAATTTATTTTTAAATCTACAGATCTTTTGCATACGCCCCGCCTTCTTCGGACATGTGACGCAACCTGAAAAAATGCTGGGGGAACCCAATTTTTTCACTATACTGCACTCGGCTCATAGAGTGAGTGCATCCCCGTATCTTACCCTCCCCCCACTTATACCCGTAGGCTACTACAGGCAGGGGAAACCTAAACTGCCTAAAATCCTCCATTTGCTTTGGAAAAATACGTATTTTTTCATCTCTGAAGGAACTCAGCGGATCTGGACGAATTGCAAAAGTGACCTAATTTTGGAAGTATGGGGGGGGGCTTATGCCCCTCCTAGTCAAGGCTGTTTGCATCACTGCTTCGGGACAGAGTTCAAATTTTTTACTTTCACCCTTTTTCCTCTTATACAGTGATTAATGTAAAAATTGAGAGCTAATGAAACGGGCAACATTTTTCGGGCCTCCTTCCATTATGCATGCCTCCTAGTATACCAAATATGGGCCCCTAATGGGGTCAATATTTGAAAAAGTTCGAGCTACCGCCCTCCCCCCCCCCCCCCCCCCCCCCCCCCAACCACTGCCCTTACAAACACCTTTACACATAGAAATTGCCATAAAAACAATGAAAATATAGTTTTAAATTTTTTATCAGCGGGGGTCTAAGGGGAGGGCCCATCGGATCCGCCACTGCGTAGACTGCATTCGCGGTTAGAAAGTGCTCACTTCTCCGACTGAAAAGATAATACTATTATATCCAAAACGCTGCGGGTTTAAAAAATTCGGTACGTTATTCATCTTAGAAAATTTGTCTTTTGATGTGATTTCTTACTTCCTTTCTTAAAGCTTAATTGTCGTCAAGAACAGTATACACATGATCGCACGGTAGCTGAGATCAACTCGAGCTTAAAGATAATTGATTTGTCGTTATCGTATTGATGATATAAACTGATTTTACACAATTTTAACAAGTGGACCTGAAGTTCAAAAGTAGCGATAGTTTACTTTTGACTGATTGTATTTAATTACAAATCACAAGCTACGAGTCAATATCAGACGAAATCCCATATAATACAATCTTATATAATAACCGGTATCATGAACTCCATATCACAGCGTGAAGTGTATATGAGGACTGTACACAAGTTAGGGTATCGGATTTTGAGGAGTTTTAGGGTAATTTTGGATTTCAAATATTGAATATGAAGAAATCCTAAACTCATGCTTCCACTGGTTTCCATAATAAGGAGTCAAACACTACAGAGAAAATCAAGAGTTAAAAGCAACTTTAAATAGGACATTTCAAGAAAATCTGAGGAGAGAACTTCAACTCGATAAAATCATGTAGCTTATGATTTCCAGTAACAACTTACAACTAACTTTAACGTGGATATTCACATTCGTCGACCAAGCGTCGGAACAAGCCAAAGCCTGTGAAGTCACCGGCACTCTGTTTCGCCGATCCTGCCCTGTTTTCACGCAGACGTAGCAACAAAGCATGCAGCAGCCTGCAGGCTAGGCGGCTGTCGGCTTCAAATGCTTTATATATAGAATGCAAGCGGTTCGTGAATTAATGAGTGGTAGTAATAGAGTCAATGGTTATGGTTCATGCCAGTGGTTAATGGTTCATGCCAGTGGTTATGGTTAATGCCAGTGGTTTAATCGACGGAGGTCTGTCCGAGACCTGGTCTCAGAGTCACAGGCAGTGGATCTCCCAGATTCCCTAGTTTAATGCTATTTTCATTATTTATGTTTATAATCTCCAATTTTTTTACGATCCTATTTTGCTATGTTACTATGTATCCATGATTCAGCTAGATAGAGCTTAATTGTGGATCTCTCTGACTGCCATTTTATTTGTATTCTGTTTCGTTGTATGCGCTTTGTATATATTTTTGATTCAGTTACTAATAAACGATTTTGGTTATCTCTCCTCAAGTACACGATTCGTTATTAACTGCCAATCGTTGTGCACTCTTCAGTGATATGATTTTTCCAGTTACTTAGCTGTGCTGGTCTTGAAATTAATCTAAAAGCTTTGCGAACTCACCTTTTGTTATCAACATTATTGAAATATACCATCGGTTCAATAGTAAAAGAATTAGCTTTCTTGTCCAAGCGTTTTTTTACGAAAACAAAATAGCGCAATATTTTTTGCTATCCATTCGGTGTTTTAAAATAGAAAAAATACAAACAGAAAGTATCGTCTATCTCGTACGATTCACAGAGTCGAGAAAAGCAGATACTGAAAAGGCAATAAGAAACCACCTAGGAAACAGTTTTCATGTCAAAATTGAGGCATTTAGCCTACTAATCGCATGATTTTGCTACGGATTCAACGGTTTGTAGAACAGAGACTCGCGCTTAGGCTCGTTAGCTGTACAGATTTCTGCTTTCACAGTTTTATTCCACATTTGCTTCCTAAAGTTACTTTCTAATTCCATGCCGGCTCTGCCACTCAGCCTTCAACCAGCAGGGTCAAACAATCCAACACATAAAGCTAAAAGTAAACAGCTAAGGTTAACGTCAGTTTCCTCACTCGAAAGTGATGTCAGTGACGGGCGAGTCTAGGATTTGAGCCCCGCACATACTGATCCGCGGTCGAGTATCATACCGACTTCGCCACTGGCTACATCAATAAGTCTACTATGTATCTCAACACTGGTGGATGTCATCCAGGATGATCCTTTAATTTTTGGTCATTGCTTTTTGGTTTGAATAGTTGCACTTCGGATCATCATTTTATAAATTTCCTGCAAGTACTTACAAAGCCACAACTTTTAAGCCTAGGAACCGATGTACTGACTGCGCTGTGTTTTCAGAGTTAAAAGGGCATCACGTCCATGTGTCTTCTGCACCTCAGCAGTTCAGTAGGAAGAGTTCTATACATGTACTAACAAGAACCGCAAGAGATAAATAATGTAACAACCGTTGAATAGTTTCTCGCAAGATGGTGCCATACATCCACATTCTTTCTCGATGGACTCGAGAAATATAATTTATTCATAGTCAAACAATGCCCGAGTGTCCATCTATATTCTATATTGAAGATAGAAACTAGAATTATATATAATTATTACCGGTTTAAGACCGAAAATAGGCTATATGAGTCAAATCTTACACAGTACACATTGTCTCATAAGGCGAGTGCACTATTCTCATTCACAACCTCAACTCGTAGTAACGTATTCCTCCAACACTTCGCGTTATCCATGTTCCTGTCGGATAAGAATTCAATTTCATTTTACAGTTTATAGGAACTTTATTTTTCCCAAGCTATAGGATAGATAAGGTATGGATAAGGCATAGACTTTGTGAAGGGATTAACTTGTTGATCTAAGGAGTGCTCTTTTTGGAGCGAGAAAGCAGACTTTGAGTATGAATATGTAACTTGAACCTGCCACTTCGCAGTGCAGTGAAGAGAGAGAGGAACTTTATTTGTACGACCTTTATTAGAAAATGTAGCTAATCATCAGCACGTGTGCAATATACAGTATTTGGTAATTACTAGCAGATAGGCAGGAAAAGGCACAGAGTAAGGACCGTAAGGCTGAATGAGTTGAAATTGTCTACGATACTTGAGCTCTCTATTCTCAAAGATCAACCACTTGATTTATATATATATATATATATATAATGTATATATATATACATGTATATATACATGTATATATACATTATATATATATATATATATATATATATATATATATATATATATATATATATAAAATGAAGATTTGCTACATGATCACCAGAGGTCGTGGTACACCTGGCGGCACCACGTGATCAGCTGAATAGATTCAGGGTTATGCGGTAGAGCATATATCTGAGTTAAATCATTAAATGTTTATTGCTTTGAAACATGAAAGTCATTTGAATTGTTAGCATTTTAAGTGATAAGCATGTTCAGGAAATTATACTGTTTTGAATTGATTTTTTGGATTTTGAATTTGCACCGGTTTTTCCTTTTGCTCGCCGGCTTGGATTTGTCTCAATAGTGCTCAATGTTTTCATTGATGACAGTAGCACTCTAATTGTTATTATTTTATGTTATGTTGTTTATACAAGTGTAACTTATAATATTATAATTAATATAAAAACTATATGGCTCTATCTATGCAGCCTTAAAACTATGCTTTTATACTCCGTAAACGTTCAACCGTATTGAACTTATCTAGTCAGAAGAAAAAATTATTAAATATAAAAATAATTAATATTTAAAAATCGTATCTTGGAATTTATTCTGAATTTTCTGCTAAAACTATAATAGTATTCTAAAAAGCATAGCCAAGACAACATTGGCGTCCTTCATCTCTCGATGAACCTTCGAATTCGAAGCTCGTCTCTTGTAAATCGGGTTGAGATGCCTACACGATGTGAACATCCCAACCTTGTGTATCAGGTGCCTTGTATACGCAAATAAACGTAGACTACATATAAAGGGGACACGTGCCTGCTAGCAGCTGACGTGAGACGATCTTATTTTTATTTAATTATTCTCAAAAATGCTTTGATCCGAAGTTGCCAAACATTTCACTGTAGCGACTAACAAGTGAGAGTGGTTGATAATATCAATATATTACATGTCTATAGTGAATGATCACTTTGTGCATGCATATCCGACAAATTACCTTCGTTCATGGCGTCGCTTTAGCATGCAGCAATGCAACGCATACTCACATTCCAATGAGTAGGCCTATGATAGAATTCTTCAAAAGAGATGTGGGGGGCGGTTGAATCTGGTCTAGATCCATTTTGCGTTTTTTGGCATTTTCCCATTGTTGAAATGGTGGTTATAATTGACGTGGGGGTCGAATTTCTCGACCTCCTGTCCACCTCAACCCCCAGAGTTTTTGAATTTTTCATGAGACTCTGGCGCTTAAATGTATATGCACAGCTGTAGATAATTGAATTATGCCATGCAAACAATGTGCATTCTGTTGCAGATCTCAACAAAAAACTCTTCTTATCGTTTAATAAATCCCTTTAAAGCCCGAGGTATATTCATAGTGAAATGCTTACCGGCATTTAATAAGTTGAATAGATTCTAAGATAGCACTTGCAGAATTTACCGATGCGGAACGAAAGTTGGTCTCTTGAATAAAGCTTGTTAACTTATCGCTACAACCTATTACTCATTCATAAAAGAGAAACGTATTATTTACGCTTTTCCACAAAGAGCATTGATTGAATTGGATTTCAGTAAATTTTTACAAGCAATTTTGCATGAAAACATTAATCAATAACACCTTAATCATAGGCACTCGTCCATTTATTAATATACCGACTTGGATCAGCTTGGATATCTTGCAATGGAATGTCATGAGCCAATGCTCTAGGAATGCGCCATATTTGGTATAATATAATAGAAAGGGATCATATAGTAAATATGTCTGTATATGCTTCATATTAAATTAGTGCAAATTTTGCATTAATCAAATTTTTTATCATTCTCTCACGAATCTATGTTTAATGCATGGCAAGTCCATGATACATTTAAGCATCCTCAATTATTTGCTATATTTGGTTTCTGGCGTAGTTTCTCTATGCCTTCCTTAGATGACTGGGAATTTTCACAATCATATGATTAGTATTTAGGTAAGCTTACGGCTCTTTAGAAGGTCTTAAATACTTTAAATTTCAATTTGAATTCAAGTCAAAATACTCCGGAGCTCGGTTGATAGTCTTTTTATAAATTCAAGCATTCAGTACCTCGTAAACTAGCCGTGATAAATAGAACATGGCATGAAGTATTAGTCACAAACAGGTGATATATTGAATTTGAATAATAGCATTGCAGATAAGAGACTGAATAATGCAATGAAAACATGGAATGAAAGTCAACTATCTGTCGCGCATGTCGCATGCGCGAAAGGGTTACCATGATTTGAGAAATAAAATTCATTGGTTATAATAATAATAATAATTATTATTATTATTAATTATTATTATTATTATTATTAATAAATAATAATAATAATAATAATTATTATTATTATTATTATTATTAATAATTATTATTATTATTAATTATTATTATTAATTAATAATAATAATAATAATAATAATAATAATAATAATAATAATAATAATAATAATAATAATAATAATAATAATAATTGCTTGCTCCAGGGACAACGCCTAAACCAGCGATGTACTTTTCGTTCATCATCACGAAAATTTTTAATTTTCATTGATTGATTGATTTATTATTGTTTTAGTAGTAATCATAATAAATTAAATAATAATAATAATAATAATAATAATAATAACAATAATAATAATAATAACAATAATAATAATAATAATAATAAAATCTTTCTTGTATCTTATTTTTTAGCCCAGGGCCTTACACAGTCCAGGGCATTTATTTAAAAATATTAATAATAATAATAACACATTAGAGTGAAATGACCAGGTAAGTTGATATATATCACTTTTTGCCCGAGATTTTACTCTCAGATCAGCGCAGCCGAGAATCGAACAAACGAAAGTTCAATTCACCTCAGGATCTATCATGTAAAAATTTCATGACGTTATCTACACCTCTAACCATTGCGCTATTGAGACATTCTACCATAGAATGAATTAATTCTCTGTAATAGAACCATAAAAGAGAATACCTGAGATTATGGCAGTTAAGAAGAGCTGTTGTTGTTGAAATGAGATGAGATGAGAATTGGCGTAAAATATGTCCGCAAAATGTAGATACATTAGGAATAGGCCTACTGTACAATCGTTCGGCGCAGTTCTAATTTTAGCTTAAATGCAATTTTATAAAAAGATATTTATTTTCAAAATTCAGGTAGCTCTATAGGCCAATCTACATATATTTTGACTTTTTGAAGCTGATGGAGGTCAACAATTCTCAGTTGAATTAATCTTAAGTGCACACCCGGCCTGAAGGAGATAACCACGCTTACAGTGTTATCGGCTGCATACAGTGGTGTAAACAATTTAAAACAAACCAATGCAGAAAACATTTTTGCAAGAATTAAGCCTATGGCATAAGTCTGATAAGGCAAACGTCTTCAAGTTCTGCTTCAATTTCGTTCCATTTGTTTTCATTGTTACGAAAAGCAATGCGGGGGTACATGTATTACGCAGGCAAATGGCAAGGACCTCTCTTACAGTATGAGAGTATATGTAAGTTAAATGGCATTTCTCTTATTCTCTGTCTCCTTTTTCTTTTAGGTTCGCTTGCGACCAAGGCATAGTTTTGTTATATAAATATCTACATTGCCTTCTACTGTATAAGCTTGCAATTAACATGAAATTTGTTCTTTTTCTTGTCACAAGTTTCAGTATAGTTAGTTGCTTTCTCTTTAATTTAGTTTAAGTGATTTCCTGATACAGCCTTCATAGTCATCGCAATAATCATCTTCCTTTAAATTCATTTTAACTTGGGTCGGGATATGAATAGAAATCTTTCCTTCACATTCAGCTTAAAATTTTGTAGCAATTTCTGAAGCCTAGGCGCTCGTCAATCGAATGCTCTTTCTGACTTTGGTTTGGATCTTAGTGCTTTGTCACCTTTTACGAAACGTGTAGTTCACGGCTGGTCTATTTTTCATCAACCCGGACAAAAAGCGGTTACGTATAAATCCTCTGCAGTATTTTAGTCAAAGCCTATGATTAAAATCCTCTATGAGATGGTCTAGATCTGAAGATAACAGACTCAACATGTTTACATGTAGCGACAATATCTGTAGCAGTGCTAATCAACATTCTCATCACAAAATAGATCAAGATTCTCAGTCCAAGTAACAGTATAGACCACTATATTGATTAAACTGATTACTGGCTAATTACAGGACTGATCATCGTACAAATCATAATACTGCTAACACTGTTGATTAAACCTAATCATGGTACTAATTACAGTACTGATCATCGTACAATCATAATTCTTACAACACTGATAGAAATGCTGATTGAAACTTATCAAGATTCTTTATGTACGGTACTCATAACGGAACAATCACATTGCTAGTTACTGATTCATTATAAGAAAACTGAATAGAGTATTGGTCAAAGTATACCGAGCATCGTACTGAATGTATTAATTTTAATTTTTTAAAATTTATTTTAATTTTAGAATGCCTTAATATATTGGGGGTAACGTCATGAAGTTTTAAATGACAGATCCTGAGGTAAATTGAACTCTCGCGGGTTCGAATCCCAGCTGTGCTGATCTGAGAGTAAATCTCGGACCTTCACTGGACTAGTTTTACGGAAAATGGTCTAAATTGCCCAACGGGTTAAACATGTGATATTAAAAGTGATAGAAATCAAAATAGTCGATCATTTCACTATAATGTGTGTTTATTTTACTTTACTGAGCATTTATCACAACACTGACAACGAAATTGATCCAATATACTCATGGTTACGACTTAGCACAGCACTGACTACAGTAATTAATCTACTGATAAGAATATTAATGAGAGCATTGACCACAGTACTATAATCAGGGTACTTATTCAGATTTGAAGCTCCAATCAAAGTACTAATTAGAACACTAATCTACTTATTAATTGCAGTACTGACCAGAGTAATAATTGTAGTACAGATCAGAGAACTAATTAAAGTAATGTGGTGTATACTCATTTCTGTACTGGTCATAGTACTGACTGCTGTACTAATCTGAATGCGTTTTTACCATACTGATAAAAAAGGTAATCACGAAAATGGTTTAAAATGTTGATGGTAATGCAGATGGGAGATCCTGATTTGATAAATGCCAAAGTACTAAATAATTTCAATGATTTTTCGCCACGAACATCAGTTTCAATGATTCAACGTAAACGAGCCATTCATATTTATCCAGAAATCACAAATTGCAATGAACAAGACGTATTGAAATTTTATATTTTTATTGTATAAATATTTAAAAGCTCTGGCAAGAGTGATGGGCCATAAACTTTGGTATTTTTGTCAGAACTGAAGAGTGAAGAAGCTGTATGATGAATCACTTAAATGAATAGGCCTCATGATAAACAAGAATGTAGGAGAATAAGCTTGAAGATTATTTTTAGCTTCAGCCACAGAAATATTGGCAACGAGTTGTTAACATAAACAGCTTTCATCTGAGCTACTATGCACACCAAAGCGTGTTTCATGCATTGCGTTCAGAGTTTAACAAAAAGATTGAATGCAAAATAATTAATAAGGAATTAATGTCCGCTTCTCCATTTAAATATGATGTAATGGTGCTATCAGCATGAGAGCGCTATCAGCATGATAGAGCCAATTATTGAATATTAATGTGGGTCAATCAATGGGAACTTGAGAGGCTTAAAGTTATATTGCCATTTTCGCATTTTTTTGTCCGCACATATGCACACAATTAGCAATTTTAGCTAAAATTAAAGGTACAATCTATAGCTTCTCAACATATAGCAATTTCTAAGTGTTGGAAAAGAATTAATTGCAAAGGAAGTTTGGAAACTGAGGCTAGAAATATTAGACGACTTGTTAAACATTCTTACACGAAGAGCAGAGGATGAAAAGATTAGTAGAGATACTGCATGCAGTGACAGAGAGAAGCAGAAAGAGAGTTAGAGAGAGAGAGAGAGACAAGGGGAGACATAAAGGGAGACAGAAAAAGAGAGATAAATAAATTATGCAACATACAAACTACATGACAATTAATTGATACAGAATTAAATTGATACTAAGACAAAAAAATAATAATCTTCACTATGCACTATTTACTACCTAAGTATACTAGTCTTCACTATGCACTATTTACTACCTAAGTATAAACTAGTCTTCACTATGCACTATTTACTACCTAAGTATAAACTAATCTTCACTATGCACTATTTACTACCTAAGTATAAACTAATCTTCACTATGCACTATTTACTACCTAAGTATAAACTAGTCTTCACTATGCACTATTTACTACCTAAGTATAAACTAGTCTTCACTATGCACTATTTACTACCTAAGTATAAACTAGTCTTCACTATGCACTATTTACTACCTAAGTATAAACTAATCTTCACTATGCACTATTTACTACCTAAGTATAAACTAATCTTCACTATGCACTATTTACTACCTAAGTATAAACTAGTCTTCACTATGCACTATTTACTACCTAAGTATAAACTAATCTTCTCTATGCACTATTTACTACCTAAGTATAAACTAATCTTCACTATGCACTATTTACTACCTAAGTATAAACTAGTCTTCACTATGCACTATTTACTACCTAAGTATAAACTAGTCTTCACTATGCACTATTTACTACCTAAGTATAAACTAATCTTCACTATGCACTATTTACTACCTAAGTATAAACTAGTCTTCACTATGCACTATTTACTACCTAAGTATAAACTAATCTTCTCTATGCACTATTTACTACCTAAGTATAAACTAATCTTCACTATGCACTATTTACTACCTAAGTATAAACTAGTCTTCACTATGCACTATTTACTACCTAAGCATAAACTAATCTTCACTATGCACTATTTACTACTTAAATAAATCTCCTGGAGCTGAACAAATCTTTCAGATTGTTGAAGTCGATTTGTTATAATAATAAAGGATAATTCTGGACGAACATTTATTATCGTAAATATGGTAAGATACAAAATTATTTATATTGCACTAATTTTACAAATTTTTAGTACCTCACTACTATAGAATCTCTCTCTCTCTCGCTCTCTCTCGCTCTCTCTCTCTCTCTCTCTCTCTCTCTCTCTCTCTAGTGCTCTGCCAAGTGGAAGGTCCAGTGTATATATTCATACACAGATCAAGCTTTCAAGCTCCATAAAAAATACTCCATAAAACAACAAGTAAATCCTTCCAAAACGCTATGGCATATCCACACCTTACGTAGCCTATAGCTGGGAAAAATATGATTTCTGATGTGGTTATATAAACCACCTCAGAAAGCACACAGAGAAAAAGACAGACTAAGAGATTCAGAAAACCAAAGAGAAAAAGAGAGAGACAGAGACAGAGAGAGAGAGAGAAAAGAAAAAGAGAGATAAATTTTGGACTGTATAACACTTGCATGTAATTATATTATTTAAGAATCTACTGATGTTAAGACTAATTATATAGCAATATAATATATAGATCCTTATTTCACCAATCAACAACAACAACAACAACAATTAGAGTGCTATAGTCATCAATGACAGCGTCGAGCATTATTGACACAAAATCAAGCCGGCGAGGAAAAGAAGGTGCAAAAACGGTGCAAATTCCAAAATCCGGAAATTCAGTCCAAAGTAAAGGGAGTCAAAGAAAAGATGGTTTAGGCGCAGGTCGCTGCTCATGGACACTGGATGGAAAAGAGAGATGGAAAGGATAGGTCTTCAACTGCCTATGGAACTGCTCATAGGAAAACAAAGGCCGATATGATTCGAATGAAGATTTCCGTAGATTGGATGGAAGAGAATTCCAGATCTGCGGTGCAGCATGCTGGAAGGAACGATTAGATAGCTTAGAGCGTGAAGGTAATCTATGTCTCACAAGAGTAATTAACTTAGAAGACCGAGTAAGAGCAGGCTGCATCACTTTAATCAAGTGAGACATACAAGTTGGTCCAGGAATGATGATGGACTTGTAGGTTAACGAAACTGTTTTGTAAATGATACGCTCTCTAATCTTTAGCCAGTGCAAAGACTTTAAAATAGGCGTAACATTTGAGTACTTGTAACTACAAAAAAGTGCTCGCGCAAGAGAATTCTGAACAAGCAATCGATTGCAGAATTCTGAATTCTGCAACCGATCAATCTCACGGCCAGGGAGATTTAAAAACAGGGAATTGCAGTAGTCCAATTTCGATTGCACAAGAGCAGCACCAATTATAGCAGCTGTCTCACGTGACAAATATGGACGTATTCGACGAAGATCACGGATATGAAAGAAACACGCTTGTGAAGTTTTAGTTATGTGTTCGTGGAAAGTTAGATGTTTATCAAGGATAACACCGAGATTTCTCACAGAAGAAACAGGTGATATTTTAATACCCGAAGATAACGAAAGAGTTTCCCATTCAGCTTCAGAAGCTGTTGAGGTGTCCCAACCTACAAGAATTCAGTCTTAGATGGATTAAGTGCTAAGAAATTAGCAGACATCCAAGAGGATATAGACTGAAAACTTTGTTGCAGGAGGGTTTCAGCATCAGAATAGGAGTTAGGGGTGAAACAAGTGTACATTTGAGTGTCATCAGCATATAGTTCATGATCATGAGAATGAGAAGAGATTAGAGAGCTTAAGGGTGTTGTATAAAGGTTAAAGAGGATAGGACCAAGAATCAGGTAGCAAGACAAAAACAAACTACAATGCAATCATACTAGTAAACACAAAAATAGCAAATTGAAAAAATTCGACGCAATCATATACTCAAAAAAGCAACTAAAATTAATATTAACTAAAAATTAATGAAATGATTTCCAGCGAACATTCAAAGTAGTAGAAATAATAATTTACATAGTAGTAATAACAATGAAAGTACTCAGAGAGTAACTTAGAAGTACTTGGCAAAATATGATCAACAAGGATTAGAGAGCATTAAACATTTCATGGGAAGACGCTGTGAAGATTGTTGATGATAGAAACGAATGGAGGAATGTTGCAGCCCTATGTTCTGTACAGAACGCAAGGAACTGATGATGATGGAAAACAATAAACTAATAATATTACGCATTAATTGACAGTAACTTACCGTCTTGACATTTCCTCTGAGAACAGTCGCACGACGACTGACCATCAGTGGTGGTGCACAGACACCCTTCCCTACATCCACCTCGACTGGGCAAGTCACATTCTTCCACGACTTCCTTCAGCCCTATGGCGTCCACTAGCCGAGCCCTTGACCACCTACACGTGCAGTTGTTGTACATTACGTTCCTAACCGTCCCCCTCATTCTCGTGTGAAACACGGTGGACGGCAGAGCCAATTTTGGCAGATTTATGTTGTATTCGTGGGGAAGTCCTCCAATGAAGACATTGCTGCTGCGGAGAGACAATGGCGGACGAGGTCCGAAGTGAAAGTCCGATCCAAACGACTGACCACTCGCGGACTCCTTGTCAACAAACAAAGTCGTTTCCATGCGATTTCGTTGAACGATGACCTTATGCCAGCGACCATCACTCGCGTACAGCTGTCGAATCGTCACTTCCGTTCTTCGATCTTTCTCATCGACGATCTTGAGAGTCAGATGAACGTTTCCACCTCGAAGGGTTACCTCAAAGAAGTCGTAAGTGCCCCCATCATCAACGTAGAACAGCAGCCCATCGGTCTGAGTGGTCCTGAACTCAAACGAGAAGGAAGCGTTAGGACAACCATTCCAGGGAGGAAAGGTTGCATAGGCTGTTTCACCTCCGGGCAGCTCAACGAGGGCTGATGAGGGTGAAGGCAGCAGATGCAGAGCGATACTCAGAATTAGAAAGTCTCTGATTCCGCGCAGTTGGTAAAGTTCAGGCATTATATTGTCAGCCCCAGAAGGGGATGCTTGATTCTCAACCTGTTCAGCAACAAAAATGAATGAGATTCTATGATTTATTTAATAACATAATCATCATCGTCGTCATCGAACATCGTCATCACCGTCGTCGCCATCGTCATCATCATCATCATCATCATCACGCTAGGACTGGAATGAATAGATTTTTCCATTCGTTTTAGAAATATTTTAGCAATTTCTGGAGCCTACGCTCTCACCAATCAAATGCCCTTTTGCCATTGTTTTGAATATTAGTGCTTTGTCGCTTTTACCACACCTGCTGTTATCGGTTGGTCTATTCTTCAGCAACCCGGGTACAATACCGGTAATTTATTTCAACACGAATATTTATTTCAACAAACACATACATGTTTAACATTCAGTATGAAGAAAGATTAGGTTTGTATATCAGTTTCTACCTTAGAGGGGCACAAGATCTTCAGGAACATCCATTTAATCAAGACTTTACCTGACGATCTACACCCTGAGCTATTTAGACATGTACAACATACGAACATCGCAACACATACTAGGTAGGCCCTAATTAGAAAGGTGTGCAGTACGAGTTTGAAAGTTAAATGCGGATATTGTCATGAAAATAAGCAGCCAAAAAGAAAGAAAGCCCTAAATGCAAGAAGAAAATCAGATTGAATGAAGTCAAAACAGGCAGATTTGAATGAAACTGAATACAGCTTGAATGGTTTAATGAGATGTACGACCTTTTGCTGTATTTTGCATCACTATTCGCAATATACTACAGCTTTCCACACGCCCTATACAATTTTGTACATTGTCATAATTCTAAACATTGTCACTCATTAAATGCTTGCAAGTTTTAAAATATCACTACAGTAGGCCTAACTGAGCGTCAAAGTTTCCTGTGCATCAAAAGTTACAGAGCAGAAGCGAACAATGACAGCATAGGTGAGCTATCAGAACGTTAAATTGTTAGCCTTTAGCCTTTTTATTGTTATTGTTGTTAGCCTGCATGTACAAGATTGTTTCGACTCTGGATTTCGAATACCACATACTCAAGTAATACCTCTTACAGCGTATTCATGTGAATAATCTACCGTTATATCTTAATTGATGGCTTTATCAGTTAATAAGGACGCATTATATAATCTGTAGGCCTGTCATGACCGTGCGCTGTTGGGAATAGGATTTTCACGGCCGGAAAGTAAATGGCTAAAATAGCTTTCTAGAAAAAATACTTTTTATAAAACTTTTAAACGTCATATTTACATTATTTAGTAATAGTGGAAATCATATAAATTACAAATATTAACATTATTGCTATTAATTACAATTAATGACTCAATAATTGTATTGAAATCGAAAGAACATTGTAATCTCCAGAAATTGAATGTTTCCCTGCATAATTCAACTCGAAATAAACAAGCATTACAGAGTTAGCGATACATGACTATACGTCGTAGTAAATGTTAAAAATAAGTTTTAGGCTGTTCCTGTGGAGAAAAGTTTAAAAACGTTTAACATGCACTAAAGAATCTTTTGAATGGATGAATTGAACTAAAATTACAATCTGATTCTAGCTTTGGAATATGTACGTATGTTGTAGCGCTAGCAGTGTCTAACGTCCAATTCAGAAGCTTCATGGCTCCTACTTAATTAGGTCGTCGAGTTCAACTGTGAAAGCAGCATTTGCTCTTGTTTTCATGACTCATCCAAATTGATTCAATACCGCATTGCAAGGAAAACATTTGTAAAGTTCATAGTCCCAACCAGCATTTCTCTGGAAGTTACCATGCTTTCTAGACTTTCAGCTTATGATTATTCTTCGCCGCTTCTCAGCCCATCAAGAAATTATCATTTTAATTAATCGAGATTTAAAGAAATCAATTCAATGAATTAAATTTGATTAATTATTCAGATAATCTATGCACTGAATTAATTAAGCAATTTAGCAATGTTTTAATAATTATGGACTTTAAGCAATTTAGGTAATTAAGAAATAAATGCTACAAATTTAGCTTTAGAATCTGAAAATTAATTAAGCCAGCGTTTAAACGTCCTAAATTAAACGTGACTACTCAGACTGGTTGAGGTTTTATTCAGTGTTCAGTCTAATATTATTATTATTATTATTATTATTATTATCATCATCATCATAATATTAACAATAATATTAATAATGTAAACATTACAAAGCCAAACACAATCTTACATTCATATCTCAATATAGCTAAAATATCAAAATCTGAGAGATATTTAAAATAGTGTAATTTAAAATTTGACTCTATTCATGTTAAGCTTTTTTAGCTTTAATATCTAAACTCTAATGCAATAGAAGTCTTAACATCCAGTCTTGAAGCATGTTACGAATTTTTAATATCTTAAGCAATCTACTGTAGTGTATCTACATGCATTGTAATTATACGTTCAATTATACGTTCCCACAAATGAAGCTGTCTAGAGATCGTCTAGAAATCGTGGTTTAAAGGAGTTGAAATGTTATAAATTCTTCCAACCAGCAAGCAATGGCGCATATGAAATCAATTTTGTGAATTTGATTGAGATGAAGAGGAAGTTCTGCAGCTGGTTTGGCCTGGAACATGGAGCTTTATTGCAAGCATCGCAAGCGGATTCGTGTAGATCGAAAAGTCTACGTTGAATTGAGGTCTGCTATAGCATAGAAAGCTAAAAACATTTGCTTACTTTTTTCATACACATCTACCTGATTTCTTTCTTTCAAAATATATTTTAAAAAGGGATATAGTAAAGATCGTAGTAAAAATATCGAATTAAAGAAATATCAAATTAATTTATAGAAAAGCTTTCTTATTATTTCTATTTCTCATTGTATGGTAAAAGGTTTTTAAATCGTAATCCTCATCATCAACAGACTCATGGAGCAGTGAAATATACGACTTTTTCTAACAATTTACAAATCTTTCAGCACGGCTCGAAACTTAGACTTTCTGTCCGTTATCTTAAACAGACCCGTTTCACCAGGTAATGCTAATCACTACAGAATACGTCTCTCAGATCAAGAGTCGTACACAGATCTATGGTATCGTCGTTCAACTCTATATGCATTAGATGCTGATGGTGATCAGCAGATGAAGACACCGGCGCTAAATAGACTGAAAATGGATGACCAGAAATCTAGGCTACTATGCATAGTTACGCCTATTATAAAAAATAGCTTTGGCCGTTGTATGCCATAAATCCGCATGCTGTGTTTTGATAAGCAGCAAAATGCAATTAATGCATAAAATCTAGAAATATATTTTTCTACGACATTTTTGCAATGTTTCTTTAAATAATACGGCAATATAGCAAAGCTTAGTTTCGTTCAACACTTGAACTGTTTATATTGCTGGTGGCTCGGCCTATAACGGAGGTATCATGAACATTAATTTTGGTTAATACGCTGTACACTAGGTGAAAATGCGAAAACTAGGCAAAAACAAAAAAAGAAAACTTCTCGCTAGTCTTTAATAGAGTATAGCATACAAAGACATCTCCAACCATATAAAAATTACTTAGTGTAAAAAGTTCAATTTAAAAAAACGTAAAATAACAGGCATCACAAAGCCTGAACGGTAGATAGTATTGATAAACGTGTAGCTAAAATATCAAATCTGAGAGATAGACCTATTTAAAATAGATCTATTTTAAATAGGTCTATATCACAGATTTTGATATTTTAGCACAGAATATACAGGGAAGGAAAGCTCAAAAAAGATACTTTTTAAATTCTTTCTAAAGCTATGAGGTAAATCAGAATGTCGTATAAAATATGAAAGTTTTATTCTAAGTCACCACTCTAGTCTTCTGACTACAGGGTCCTACATACGCCCCATGTCCGTTTTGCAAATGACATGGCAACAAAATCGATGCACTATGCAAAACTTCACCGGTTCTTTAGCATTTGGCATCCGTGGAACTTCTAGTGTAGACTTTGCGCGATACAGATTTTCACTGATAAATCAAGCCTCAAGTTCTTGAGTTTAATGAATTTTCCTGTATGAGCTGTAGCTGAGGAATAATCGTAAGCTCATTTTTCATTTTTCTAGTTAAATATCGCATAATACAAAGTCATTAACGCCATTGAATGTCGCAATATCGCAATGGTTAGAGGTGTAGATAAAGTCATGGATTGTTAAATGACAGACCCTGAGGTGAATTGGACTATCGTGTGTTCGATTCCCGGCCGCTCTGATCTGAGAGTAAAATCTCGGACATTCACTGAACTGGTTGCACGGAAAATGGACAAAATATCCTAACTGTTTGACATGTGAAATTAAAAGTGATAGATATCAATGTAGTTGATCATTTCACGATACTGTGTGTTAGTAATGTTTGTTGTCTATATTTGAAACAAAATTTGCAAATTCTTTAGGTCCTCAGATTCCATTTTAATCCCATCAGTACCGTTGCTGACTGTATCCATTGTGATACAGGAGCATTAAATGTAGTATTTTATTAAAATAGCTTTAGCTTTATAGCTTTACAGTAAACTGCACGTGTCGTAAGAGGCTACTGAGCAAACCATAGGAAGACAATGGGAAACCACCTCAAAAGCCATATTATTCCCAAGCTAAAGGCTACGTTAAGATGTGGATGAGGCAAACCTTTGTGAAGAAATTAACTCATTAATTGATGAACGGCTCTTTATGAAGCGTGGAAGCAGTGGGTAGGAATATATACCTTTGACCTGACACTTGGAGAGCACTAGAGAGAGAGAGAGAGAAAGAGAGAAAGAGAGAGAGAGAGATAGACAGACAGACAGACAGACGGACAGACAGAGACAGAGACAGAGACAGAGAGAGAGAGGAGAAGAGAAGAGAAGAGAGACAGAGAGAGAGAATATAGCTTATAGATTAATATCATGGTTTCTCTGTAATTTTAGAATACTGGTTGCTTGAATATAGCAAATAATCTCGTCTATTAATAATTCCACTTTTGAGCAGAACTTCATATCATTTATTCAAAACAATCCGAAACAATGAAGAAATACCGTCCGGTTCCTCATCCGATAGTGATGTCAGGCATGTCTCAAACGGAACTACCAGCAGTTCAACACCACCTGAACGCACTAGCATATGCATAGACCAAAGAGAAAACGAGATCGATAAAGGTGCAGTCCATTAGCCGAAAATGAAGTAGAAAGATGATGAATTTAAAGTGTAAATCCTTGAGACTTTAGCTTGCACAAATATGTTGCTACCAGCGACGGATCGAAGATAGAAGGATAGATAATTCCAGAGTGTAGGCGCAGTGAAACTGAAGTAACGCCTATTGCGTAAAGCTCACGGCTATAATAATGTCTCATTATTAGAGGACTACGGTAACTGCTATAGAAATGATAAACGAGCCGTGAATTTTGACATTTGTCCAAAAGTCAAGGGTTAGAGGGTTTGATTAGACCATTTAATACCCGAGAAATTGCTTCCAGTTGGCTATAATTATACTGGTAATCGAAACTTTGGTATAACATAGTAGAGCATATAATGCAGCGGTTCGGTATATCAAATAAGAGCATAGCTTACAGCGGTACGGTATATCATAGGATAGCTTTTAATAGAGTGGTACGGTATATCATAATAAAGCACAAAGCATATTGGTACGGTATATGGTATTAGAAAGTAGAAAACAGCAGTACGGTATGTCATATTAGAGAATAGAATACAGCAGTACGGTATATCATAGTAGAGCATAGAATACGACGGTACGTATATCATGGTAGAACATAGAATACATTGGTACGATATATCATAGTAGAGCATATAATACAGTTGAAGGGTTAATCATAGTAGAGTATATAATGCAGTGATACGGTATATCATAGTAGAGCACGAAATACGGTGGTATCACCGTATAGCGTAGAATACAGCAGCAAGTTATATCATGGTGGAGCATATAAAACGGTGGTACGGCATATCATAGTAGAACATAATATACAGAGGTACGGTATATCATAGTAGAGCATAGATTACAGCGGTACGGTATAACATAGTAGTGCATAGAATAAAGCGGTACGGTATATCATAGTAAAGCATAGAATAAGTCGGTACGGTATATCATATTAGAGAATGACATACTGTAGTACGGTATATTACAGTAGAGCATAGAATACAGCTGCACGGTATATATTACAGCATACAATAATGTGGCACGATATATCAAAGTATAACGTTAAAAACGATTGTACATTATATCATAATAGAGTATAGAATACAGTGGTACGGTAAATCATTGTAGAGCAGAGAATACAACAGTACGGCATACCATAGTACAGCATAAAATGCAGCTATATAGAATAGAAAATAGAAGAACTACACTTTGCCATTATACTACTTTTCTAACGAGTAATTTGCACGGAAAGACTGAAACAAGAAATTCTATAAAGTAGGTACTCGTAAGCAGGCTTACCTGAAGGTTGCGGCCTACTATTTATCCAAACCAATCCCTCGTATATCCTTCTGCTTTGAATCCCGCTGAGTAGGAAAGAGTTCATTTGATATAATAAAGTTCCCAGCATGCACCTTTACGATTCCTTCATCCTATACTATTGATCTCTCGGTAGCAGAGAGTGTTTCTCTATACCAAAGCTAACTCTAAAGCTGAGGTCTATGGCAATATAACAGTACTATATTTCTTCTGTAAGTAGAACAAATAAAATAAACATAGATCTCAAAAGATAAGCTCAAATTCTGCTATATTGTCATTTATCTTTTAGATATGTTAATTAATAGCTAGTTAACAATAATATATGGTTATTACGTTAGTTATTATGAGATATTGCACTAACAGAAGCCAGAAATTAATTCTCAGCCCTATCAAAGGTTTGATTTAAAAAATGTGAATCTGCATAATGCACGTTAAACATATTTACATTTTGCATAAATTCACGCAGTTAAACTCCGGTTTCATCTCTCGAGAGGATTTAAGCTACGATGAGCCGTGGTTTCGTACCGTGCCCTACTGGTCCACACTCGAAAACATTCACTGTTAAACCATTGTCGCCGCTTTACTACTGTTACCAGCAAACGCCATACTTTTTTACCGCAATAGTTTAGTTTTCACTCGCATAACAAATGCTTTAATTGTTCGCAAAACGTGTCTCAGATTCAACTAAATATAAATACAACATGCGTTGCCGCAATGCCAACCGTTAGCATGCCAGCGTTACGCTATATAACCGTGCTTCAGGCTGCGAGTGAACTCACTCCAGTGACTTTTGCTTTTAGGCTCTGAGCCCAAACGCGATGGAATTCGTGGGGTTGGGGGAACGGGGGGGGGGGAGAGTGCATGGCAGTGAGAGAGCGTTGCTGTTGTGTGCTTAGAAATATAATTGTAAATGTAATCGAAGCAATATAATCCTAAATATTAAATAATTAATTAAAACTACAAGAATACTATTTCTTCCTAATAAATAAAGCCAAAATATTATTTAGTACGAACAAGATAAAAATGCAAGTTTTAGCGAAATGTTTAAGAGGCGGCAATCTTGCCTCTTCAAACAAATCTTTCCTCGTTCATTTATTTCGTAGCATGGGGTGAACAGTGTGCAATGTGTATTCGAAACGTCAAGTAGGCGCTGTAAATAAAACTAACAAGAAAAGAAACTAGTCGGCACAATCACGTTATCCATGCTAGAGTGAACTTGTTTACTAACGCCGCTAGCCTAATGAGGTAAAACTCTTGACTTTGTATCCTATACAAAGCCCGTTAACTTGAATCGGTTTCGTACAATACATTCATAAGAAATGTTTCTTCCTTTAATCTGCTTTTGTAGTGTTAATCAGATAATGCATAGATTTAAATTCATTGATTTATTAAAATCATATTGAATTGCCGTGTTCAATTTTATATTGTTCTCTTAACTCGAAAAGTGCAAAGAAATGTGACATGTACTTTTAATAATTTATATTAAATGAAGCTAGTTGAATGGCAATGACAGTACCGATTTGACTACGGTCAGCATAAGTCCATTCGTATAGGAAAGCAGGCATCAAATTCTTATAAATTGTCTAATAGTCAAGCATACTTATTAGTCATACATATCCCTCATTTCCATCCAGTGTCCATGAGTTGCGACCAGCGCCTAAACCTCCTTTTCTTTAATTCCCTTTACTTGGGACTGATTTTCTGGATTTCGGAATTTTTCACCCTTTTTAGACCGTATTTTTGCTCGCCGGCTTGATTTTGACTCAATAGTGCTCGATGTTGTCTTTGGTAACTGTAGCACTGTATTTGTTGTTATTGTTACAAAAAGATTACACTTTATTTCTTTGCAAAATTGAGAGGAACTGGTTAATAGGCTACGTTAGGCTACAACTTTTAATGCCGATACGTACATTTATTATTTAAATTGAAAGAAAGAAAATGGCAGCGCTTCACTGAAAAACCAATTTAAGAAATAATTTATATCAAAATTTAGACAAGCCATTGAAATTAAATATAATACAGACAATTGAAAGAGAAATAGCAAATCAAATGCAGGAAAATGAAAATGAAGTGATTGGACAAATTGGTAATTAATGTGTATAAGGCTATAATTCAATTGTCTTAAATACACTAGACAAATTTAAAAGCATATGATACGAAGAAAATTAAATTTCGCTTTCATTTTAAAGTAAAATAGAACTACCATGAAATGGTATTAGGAATTTTTATATTAAATACAGTGCTGTCCAAAGTAAATGACGCAATGACGATACGGTTTTTGAAATAGTTAAGGCCTAATACAAAATATTGAATTCTTGATTTTCAGATTTTCATTTTTTACGCAATTTCATTCTTCTTTTTTCTGCATTCTTCTTCTTCTTTTCTCTATTTTTCACGAAATTTCATTGAAAATTATATATCTGGTAACTAATGGAAATTTCTCAAACGTTTTTGACAATATAACTTGGATATATAACAGATTCATAGAAAGGATAATTATTTGTATTTATCATAGCGTTTAGTGTCTATCACGTCCCTTATATAGCTTTATGGCTAGGAACCGGACGTTAAATGTTTTGATTGATTGATTGATTGATCAAGGAACACGTGCATTTTTCTGTAGGACTATTATTAAGTTTCCTAGATCAAACACGAGAAAATTATCACTTTAAATTGAAACGCTGTTTGTTGATAGAAATTGTTTTATTAATTTATCTGTCGAGGCTTTAGTAGCTAATTGGTTGTATGAAAATGTTACCTTGCACGAAAAACATCATCAGTTGATCGCGATCAGCAAGAAGAAGGTTAGCACTCAAGTCACGTGACGCCTGCATGAAGAGTGATCGCTCCGTTGAACGGTAGTATTAAATTAGCTGTTCGATGAGCTTTATTGCTATTGCAATGAATATTTGACCATTCATTTATGTTTAATAATTTCCTTCTATACGCCTATATCTTTTATAGTTTTTATGCATTTTTACTAGAGTCATTCATTATTTTGCAATGAATGTTGTAACATTTATTTATGTTAAATAATTTCCTTCTATAGGCCTATATCGTTTATAGTTTTATACACTTTTTACTATAGTCATTCATTTATTTGATTTGACTTTATTCTTTATACGATACGCCTTTATAAATTTATTTTCTTGTAGCTTAAATTAACATTTATAATTTATATATTTTCCTTCTATGGTGACTTCGAGGTTGTATGGGGGTCTAGTGAACGAAAAATTTCATTAAATATAATTTTCAAGAACTGGCAAAAAGAGATAATTATAAGAACTATTTTTAAGGGAAGTAAATATTCCTGAAACATATTAACATACAGTGGCGGATCCAGGGGGCCCAGGGGCCCGACCCCCCCCCCCCTTGGGCCCGACGATTAAAAATTGTAAACTGCATGTTGATTCACTAGCTCTCAATTTTTACTTTAACCACTGTATAAGAGGAAAAAAGTGTTAAAATAAAAAATGTGAACTCTGTCCCGGAGCATTGGTGAAAACAGCCTTGGCTGGGAGGGACTTAAGCCCTCCCCCCACCGCCAACATTAGGTCACTTTTGCAATTCGTCCAGATCCGCTGAGTTTCTTCAGATGTGAAAAAAATTAACCTACTTTTCTCTAAAACAAATGAAGGATTATAGGCATTTTAGGTTTTCCTTTCACTTTAGTATGGGTATGAGTGGGGGGGGCGGGTAAGACACAGGGATACACTCACTCTATGAGCCGAGCGCAGTAGTGACAAAATTTGAGCACTCCCCTACAGCATTTTTCTGCTTGGGGAACATGTCCCGAAGAAGGCGGGGCGTAAGCAAAAAATGTGTAACTCTAAAAATGTGCCCCCTTAATATATTCCTGGATCCGCCCCTGTTAACATACCATCGTATACAAATGAGCTCCTACAATATTACCCTATATAGTTATTAGTAATAATTTATAGACCGAGAAAGCAGTGATTTGTTTATCGCTTGAGCCCCTTCAAGGGCCTTCATGATGGCAACATCTCTAGTTCTCTACTAATTTGAAGTACTCACAAATAAATTGATCGATATATTTTCAAAAATGAAGACATATCAGGATACACCTTATGAATCCGATATTATAGGCTAAATACAAGATATTCATTAAATTTATTTTTCATTATTTATGACTATTTATATGCGTAGCTAACATCAAATTAGGTGAAATTTTAAACTCATTACATAATAGGCCTACTCTTTCTAATCTCGAAGATCTATTGTGCATGTTAACAGACAATTTAAGGTAATTATATAGAAATAGCTGAACCTAGCTCTAAGTAAGCGCACGGGGCACTCAGAACAACTTTCACTGATTGACCTAACTAACCTTAATTTCTATGCTAGATTTGAGGCTTTTTGTCATATGGAAATTTGAAGCCGAATATATGCTTCTTCTATATTTTGAGCGTTTTCTTAATCGTGAAAATTTCCTTAAATTATCCGAAAGCGTATAAAAAGATAAAGTATAGTAACGAGAAAGAGTAAAGACTATAGAAATTTTCAGACTAAACTTATAAAAAAAACTATAGAAATTACTGAAGATGCGCATTTTGCTTGACACAAAGCTCTTGAAAAAGGAAAATCGTGGGATTTTTAGCTTCAAGTGTAATAAGTCTGTAATGGCCGTCAAGTGGCATGATGATCAATGCGTTTCTGTGGCGACAAACGCTGACAATGTGGAACCATTGGGTAAAGCGAAAAGAAGCAGCTCTGCAAGAAAGGCGTCTTTTGAAATGCCACAGCCATAAGTCAAACTCCCATATAGGTGGAGTGGGCTTCCTGGAAAGATTTATCTCATCCTATAAGTCTATCTTCCGTTCCAATAAGTGTTGGCGGTCACTTTTCGTCAACAATATTGACTTTATGGCAGTTGCTGTTTGGCGCCTTCATGTCGCTGTGGGTGGGCAGCACCATCAGCTCACCTTCTGAAGAACTGTTGTTCGTATGCTGCTGCACGAAGCAGGAACAGACTCTGGGGGCACCAACTGGCCCATACGCTAGACCTAAGATTGAAGTCCGTACAGATGTAGTTCAGTATCACCTTCAGTATCAGTATCACAAGTAGTTTCAACAGGAAAACAGTCCTGATGCAGACTCTGTGGCACAAATTCCAGACTGGAGTGCAACAAGTGTCACTTTCCGATACAATTGCATTGCGTACGCAAATACCAGGAACAACAATATTTGTCGATCTCGTTACTGGTATTGTACAAACACATTGTATACCTGTATCTGGATGCAGGTATACAATTGGGGCACCGGCTGGAGCCAGTGGCGAAATCGGTATGTACGGGATTCAAATCCTGGTCTCTCCCCCCACTGACATCGCTTTCGAGTGAGGAAACTGACGTTAATCTTAACATTTTATTTTATCTGATGAGAATAGGGTAATTTACTTTTTTTCAAAATTCAGCAGACACTTTACATCGATAATTGCATGAATTGCATTCAATAGAGTTTATAGTTTGGGCAGCACCATCATCCCACCTTCTGAAGAACTGTTGTTCGTATGCTGCTACACGAAGCAGAAACAGACTCTGGGGCACCGACTTTGGACTGAACTTCCGGATTTTGGAATTTGCACCGTTTTTGGACCTTCTTTTTGCTCGCCGGCTTGATTTTTGTCTCAATAGTGCTCGATGTTGTCATTGATGACTGTAGCACTCTAATTGTTGTTATATATAGCTGATGCTTATATTTTGGATTGCGGATGTGCCCAATGTTCCCATTTGGGAACAGACCCCCATTTGTAGGGTTAAAAATGAAAATGATTATTTTTTATCATCAGTTGGACTGTTTGAGACCAATCTATGAATTTACAGCTTGGAAAAATGTTATGAAACATTTTTGGGCATTAATAGGTTAACCCCGGGTGATTGGCCCCTGGGGTGGGTAGCCCCCCGGGGTGAGTGTCTCCCGAGCAATACCATTCATATTTAAAATATTTTTATTTTTCCTAAGGAGTCAAACACCTATTCAAGTTTCTATCAATTTGGCAATTTCTATAATTTAAAATCTAGGCTACTGACATAAAATTAATTTGAAGTATGGATGCTATATTCATTTTGGATGTCGAGCGAAAATTATCAGTTAAGCCTTGTTTACAAACACTCTATGTGGTAATTAACTCTATGAATTAACTGATAAATAATACTATTTTTAGCTAGAACTAATATATTTCAATGTTTGTTTAATAAGTGCTGTGTTTTGCAAAAATATATATAATTAAATCAATCAACTGTTCATAATCATAATCAATAGTGCAACTTTTGCCTGGTTTAATGTCGAACATTGAATCTATCAAAATTTTCATATTCAAGAGCTCCACAATCTGCATTAATTACATTAACAATAGGTACTAGGACGAGCTTGTTCTTCACAAATACTAAAATTAAAGATGTTAATGTAATTATATATTAAAGAGCAAAGACGAAACGAAACAACTCTACTTTATTTCGTTGAAGAAGCAGCTTTGCTATTTTTTCTATTGTAAATTATTAAATAACACGCATTATAGTGAAATGATCAACTATATCAACATAGTTGATCATTTCACTATAATGCGTGTTATTTATTAATTTACTAGATTTATTCGGATGTTTTGTAATCAATTCAGTTTAGATATTACGGTGGTTAAGATGTTGTTAGGTAGCTTATGGCTCTTTTTAAAGTACATAACAAATCGATTAACTTCTATCAATGCAATTAATGTAAGTGGGATAATTGAATGTAAATGGATTAATGATAAATGGTATAAATGTAGGTGTGCAGGATATATAACTAATAATAATAATAACAGTAATAAATTAATAATAATAATAATACTAATAATAAAGGTTTAACGTCCATTTCCTCATATAAGGATGATGTCAGGGACGTCCCATCACGTACCACTACAAATTGATTCACCCAAACGACCTAAAAGCATATGCTGAAGAGAAAGGAAAGAGATCTAATTATATTGTTATATATTTTTTATCTAATATTAATAAATAATTCTAGGCTAGTAACAGTACATGACTCTCAAAATGCTTCTATAAATTTAAGCAAAGAAGATAACATCTCAGGAAGAGTTTGTAATCAAAATATCTCTTCTTTATGAAATTTAAATAATCTGTGAGCTTTTAAAGATTATTTGTCGTCACTTATAATTACGTAACATCATATCTCTAGTCATTTCATGCACGCTAGTTACTTAGTGTGCACCGTGTGTTTTGTTTCTAGTGTATGGATTTTAATAATTTGTTATTCCTTTGTTTTTCATAGAAAATCGTCAAATATATATTACTACAGATGGCTAATTGTGATAGCTGATTTAGTTTTCTAACAGAAGTGACTAATTCAAAATGCCTCGGCCTAAGATTCCACAAACGAGGCGACAAAAAATATCTAATGTGCAGCAACAGGAGCAGCTGCTTCTGCCAAAAATAAATAAATTGAAAAATTTCACTGGATCATTTGATGCAGTGCCACAGTTAAATGCAGAACGTCCTCAAACATTTACTTCAAAGGAAGATGCTGGGAATGGCAGCGAAGCTTGTCATTTAGTTGAAGATGTTTTGGATAAAGGAGACATTGATGGAGATGAGGTATCTATTGATGGGGGTTGTTCTATAAAAAAATCACCAGATGCCTTAGTTTCTGTTGGACCTCTTGTTGCAGGTGATACTGTAATAGTAGATGCAGAGATTTCTAGTTCAGTTGCAGATGATAAAATCATTCCTTATGCTGGCATTGATGCTGATTTAATCATCACAGGTGGTGGATTTTCAAGCTTAGTAGCTGGTGCTTCTAGAAATGGAGAAATGTCAGACGCTACTCTACCGTATTTGGCTGGCTCTATGGAGCCTCGGGGCAAGGTTTCAAGACTCCTGCCATCCAGGTCCAAAAATGGTAGCGATACAGTTGATCAACCCCTGCAAGACACAAAGGAAATGTCTTACACTTATGTAGATCTACTGATAGGAATTTTCTCTATAGGTAATATACATGCATATTTGAATTGTTTTGCTATTTCAGTAAATATTGTGACAAATTGTAATTTTAACATATGCAAATTTGAGTTATAAAAAGTGGATTATAATTAAAGTATAAGATTTTGGCACAATACATGCATGCAATCAAACCTGCATGCACATTTGTGTGCTTGGAAGAAATTAAAATTTAGTGATATGATTTCATATTAATGTAGTATATCATCCAGATGTGTGGGCATTTTGTAGCATTGTTTCATTTAGGGTTTTCTGCAATATAATTTATTTTAAATGTATATGGGATTCTATTTTGGTAGATTTCCTTTTCAGTAGCTTTCTTTATGCGCAATATTAGTTATGTTTCGTTTCAATGTATTCCTTTTTAGCCAATTACGACGTGCAATGAGTGCATTTTCTCAATTTCTATACTACGTGTGTAAAGATAAGGAATGCTGGCTGAACTTGACCTGAATTCGAATCCTATTCATCTCCACAGTACAAACATCACCTTATGCAGTTCGCTATTTCTCTTCTTCACTTCTTGAACTTTGTTTTCAGGAAGTTACCTCTTTGACGTTGGTAGCGACATATACGTGGCAGTGATGTACTATAGAGAGGATCACTTGTGGTGGTTTGGTCTGACAGTGATGTTCATTGTGCTGCCCTCTGTCACCATAACGGGCTTCAGTCTGGCCTTTTACCTGCAGGATAGAGGTTCTAATGTCAAGCATGAGCTTGATAAGGATGAATTCAACAAACACTCAGGCATTCAATGGGTGTCGAGACTTATGCTCGTCTTCCTTCAGCTGGGACCTATTATCAGGTCTAGCATTTACATTCCCACATGTTCTTGTTTTGGGTGCATGATTGATGAGTGCTCTACTACTTGCATATATTTAGTGATGAGTGCTGTGGAGACGTCCCTGACATCATCCCTGGCTGAGGAAACGGACGCTAGATCTTTACTATTATTATTATATATATTCTTATATACTTAACTTTGTGCAGAAAGTCAAGAGCGAGTCAAGTTTCTTTTGCTGATTATGCTAAACTACATCTGTGATACTTCGTAAGTTCTTTAGGATGATAAGTGTGAAAAGGATTGTCTCACAAAATTTACCATTCTCCTTGTTTATATCTGGTCCACTACTGAGTTGACCAACCGTAAATTGCACTTGTAGTAAGAGTCGGCAAAGCAAGAAACTGAGGAAGGTAATGAAAATACATCAGAAACCAGATTTCCCAAGATGAAGACCATATATGTTATTGTATTTTAAAGGCTTAGCCTTTAGAGTAAACCTCTAGATCAGTGGAATGCTCACACTGAGTACTCCACTGATTGCTCATACTGAGTACTCCACTGATTACTCATACTTAGTACTCCACTGATTACTCATACTGAGTACTCCATTGATTGTTTGTACTGAGTACTCCCCTGACTGCTAGTACTGACATTAACTACTGTGACATTTTACACAGAGAGTTGCTTTAGATATGCTTATTGATTGGTTGCTTGCTTGAACGTGTAAACAGACTATGACAAGGAATGTGTGCCTGGAACATGGCACTTGACAGAACACATGAGAAAAAGGAATCCATCAAGTGCACTATTATTCTTCTGATGCTGTGTTGCTAATTATATATGCATGTACGTGTGTAAACAGACTATGAGTAGTAAGTTCTCCTATACTATCAGTCTATGTTATCAATTGACTCGTTATGTAATTCATTCTATATAATCTATAAATTAATTCATTCTCTCTCTCTCTCTGGTGTTCTGCCAATTGGCAGGTCCAAGGTACGTATTCCTAATCAGAGTCGGATTTACACTCCATATAGAGCACTCCATATATCAACAAGTAAATCCTTTCTTAAAAGCTATGGCCTACTAATACCTTATATAATAATAATAATAATAATAATAATAATAATAAAGGTTTAACGTCCGTTTCCTCATCCAGGGATGATGTCAGGGACGTCCCCAACAGCACACATCACTACAGATCAATTCACCCAGACCAATCTGCAAAATAAATGTGCTGAGGACAAGTAAGGTCCTAAACGAAAGCCAGTCCGGTGATCAAAAAATGGTCAGGGTAGATTGATTATGTCTATGGTGGGAAAAGGTATGTCTTAAGCTTGCTAGAGAATGTTGAAAGAGAAGAACAAGAGCGAAGATTAGCAGGTAAAGTGTTCCAGATTGTGGGCGCTGCTTAAGAAAAAGAACGTCTGCCCAATGATGTGAGAATATTTGGAACAGAGAGAAGATTGGCATCGATGGAGCGAAGTGCACGTGAGGGACGAAATATAGCCTATAGGTTGTGAAAAATATGGCTTCTGAAGTGGTTTCCCATTACCTTCTTCAGTTTATGCTTTGTCGCCTCTTGTGATTGATGTTTTAGTATATATGTATTTATAGGTACATAGATACTATAAGATTCGGATGGAAGAGCCGTCAGGCGGCTAAGGAGGAGAGACTGAAAAGGCACTGGTACCAGGAGAAGCTGTGGGAGGACACAGACTCCTCTCTGCTGCGGCTCATTGAGTGCTTCATGGAGGCAGCTCCTCAGCTCACACTGCAGCTCTATGTCATGACTCAGCTCGGTGTTAAAGAAAATGTCTATCTTGGTTAGATTATATATACCACCAAATAATATGGATGTGAAACGTGGGCCTTAAAAGTGGCCACACACGATCAAATTTATCTGAACAGATCTGTTCAGATAAATTTGACAGAGCCCACACACGGTGAAATTTAACTGACAGATATCTGAACAGATATCTGATCAGATATCTGTTCAGATAATTTGAATCGTCCACACACGGTCAAATTCATCTGTTCAGATCTGAGATCTGAACAGAGTGACAAATTTGAGAGCTACCCATCTACTGATTGATGGTGCCTGTCCAAATGATGGAAGTATCATTTAATGATTTAATATGTTCATTATTATTATTATTTTTTAATCTCAATTTAAAAATATACCCCTGACTATTTTGTTTTCAAAAGTTAACCTATTATCATTATTTTTATTTAAGTTCACCATATTTCACCATTTAGTCTGTGTTTTTTCAGTGGATTGCGCGTTTGAATTCAGGCCAATTGTATGCGAGGCGAACACTCTAACCGTTATGCCATATCCACCCAATACTTCACTATCAATACAACAGTATAATATAATACTAGTTATAGTGTGTACTCCCACATGGTAGGTATTCTGCATCATTAAGTATTCTGCATCATCGTCACTATTTAGTTTATATATCTGCAGCCTCGTATAGGCGAAGTCTCTTACATGTAGGCCTATATATATAACATAACATAAAATAACGGCACACTGAGTCAGGAAGCACAGATACTTGTTTAACCGTTTACAGTCGGGACATAGACAGAGTTAACATATGTGGCTAATTTTTGGATATATTATAAATACAATTTGGGCTCCCATAACAGCATCTGTAAACATCTTGACAAATTTTTTACGTTTTATGTGAAAATTTTTATGTTCCCAAAATGGGAACGTTGGACTGTGCATAAGCAACGACGCGTTCAGTGATACAATGTTAATATAGCTTGAAATATTTGTACAAATATCTCTAATTGAAGAGTTGAGTAATAGAAAACATGAAACCTAAACATTCCTTACAAAAATCCTTATCTAATGAGTCGTATTCCCAATCTATATCAATACATTTAGTACAATTTATATCCTAGTCTAATATGTCTTATTCTCTAGCTACATGTACATTATACCTAAACATTCTTACAAAATATCCTAATAATAAAATAATAATATCAACACTATCATTTATTCTCTAATTATAGTCTGTAGTCATGATACCTTATGCTGACGTCCCTGACATCATCCTTGTATGAGGAAACAGACGTTAAACCTTTATTATTATTATTATTATTATTATTGTTAACGTACTGCATGTCTACTAACAATGCTACTGCTACAGATCTGATGGCACTGTTGAGGTCACAGCATGCCTGCTGTGACCTCAACAGTGCCATCGTCACTCTTCTTCTAAACCTGATGTGAGTAAGTGTGCTGTCAGGATGCAGATATTGGTAGAACCTGAAAGCACAACTACTGCCATGTTTAGGCCGTTGCTAAACAGATTCCACCACCACTTCTTAGAACGGAGCCTTGGCCGATTCGAAGCCAGCATCCTATCTAACACATCAATCCCACCCATTCCTTCGTTGTACTTTCTGATGAGATCGGGCTGTGTTACTCTAGTTTCATTCACACCCTTTACCCTCCTTTTCGCTGAATGTACTGGTGAAACGCCTAGATGGTTGCTGGCAACAGTGACTACAGAATTGTCGTTTCGCCGTACGAAGAGTACCTATCCATCAGATCTGTAGTCAAAGTGTCCTCGGTTGGTCTTCTTCATTTGAGGTATGGTCATCAAAGGCCACTTGTTGCACCTGTTATCATTCACAGTGCCACATGCCCTAAAACCTTTGTCACTGAGATCAGACATAAGTTGATGACTTGTGAAGAAATTGTCGAAATGGACTACGTGGCAAGCTGGCTGGTCGACAACTTCTAATAATCTAACCCTTATATACCCTGCAGATACCCCTTATACACCCCTGTTATCAAGCAACCCCCCCCCCCCCCCCCCGTCTTAAAAGTGGCTTTACATGATTAAAGAATTATAGCTAAATTCCTTCAAGTTATACAAAATTCTGTTATAAAAGAATCTCAGCTAGACAGCTGGTTCACGGCTTCACTGGAGAAACCCGGTAAACTTAATCGGTCTTTTTGATTAGTCACTAGAGAATCCCACGGGACGGAGTCTTTCATCTTTCCTTTATTCACGGCTTAGTAACCACGGCAGTTAGGCGTTGTTGTTAATTAAGTTTACAAGCTGTCAAACAATTCAAGCCCCTCAAGCAGTCAACCAATTAAAACCCATCAAAGAGTCTGCTCAGTTTACAACCCTGAAGAATCTGTCCTTGTGTACAGCTATAATACATAATCACTCTGTAATAAGTAATAGTAATGCTTTCGATAAGCCATTGCAATAAACCAACAATAAATAAATAATTGTAATTGCATGACAGGAGAAAGTGGTAAATAGGTATGTTATCTGTTTACGGATCAGGAATTTCGGGGTTCAAATCATAGCCTCACCCGTCGCAGACATGCTTTAGCAATCAGCTTAGCTGCAAGAAGTAGCAAACGATATACCAGTAAATTGCTTATACACAGTCCAACGTTCCCATTTTGGGAACATAACATGTTTTGAAGAATATCTTTTAAAGTAGACTATATACAATACCTGTTACTACAGTATTTCAAAAAGCACATATTTAGCTATAAAATAATGCAAAAATTATAATTAAAAAAAAATTATTTAATATGAAATTAATTTTTAGAAAATAAAAGTAAATAAATTGAAAAATGCGTCAGATTTTGTTTTTGTAAACTTAAAAATTGGAACAAGCCCTTCACTTGTTATATATTTTTAGAACGTTTTATCCAATCTTAATAGCCTTCCATCATGATTAAATATTTATGCGTTAGAATAGTTGAGTAATATGCAATAACTTCCATGTTCCCAAAATGGGAACGTTGGACTGTAAACGGTTAATGCAGTCTGCTTCAACAATTCTTTTAAGCCGATTGATGACCTCGAGTAGCCGGGCGGCGATTCAGCACGTATTGCTCGAATCGTTTTTATCAAACCCCAGGTTCTTTACACCGGGGTAAAAAATATAAAAAATAAAAAACAATAATAATATTAAAGGTTTAATGTCCGTTAAAGAGATTAATGTAGATGGTGATGATTGATGATTAATGTTTTCCGTTAGGCTAATGTAGATTTTATCCATGTGGATATGGTTAACAAACTGGTTATTGTGTTCAAAAGAAATAGAATAACACAGGCTGCGTGTAGGGACACCGACCGTTAGAGTTAGTTGACTTAAAGCAGTGTGGTGTATGTTGCACCAGTGTACAAATTTCGTGCAGAGTTTCGTTTCCAAAATGGGAACGTTGGACTGTAAACGGTTAAAGCCCATTTCCTCCTTCTTCTCCATGGTTATTATTAGTCGTTTCCTTTTGGTGGCGCATTAATTGCCGCTGGCGGGGATTTAAGAATAACCTTCCATCACCCTGGGATTTTTTCCTTCCTAAACTGTCAACACTCGGTCTTCCAAGCTGGTCACTCACAAAGTACTAACTGAGGTCGGTGTAGCTTAACTTCGATAATTGACGCGCAACTAAACCAAGTGCGCTAATCCCGCCAAACGGCCTGTTTATGAAGTATCATTTTCGCGGGAGATTGTGAAACACTGTATAAATTGCGCATGGCATTTTGATTGCTGAGAAATATAATAGAGATTGACTATAAGCAAAAATTTTATTCTTTGTTTATAAATTTTAATTTGTTTAGCGATGGTGTTTAATACTGAAATTAAAAAAGCCATTTAGCATCCCGTATATTCCTACTCGGGGTCGAAACGAAAGGGTCTAGATAGGAAATGGAACATTAAGGTCTCGTATATATATCGATTTGCGTATATGACGTTTGCACGACTATGTTTTTATTTTGCACGTCGCAACGCAGTCCCGGACACGCAACCTCTCGTTCTAGAAGCGAGCTCTTTATCACTTTACCACTAGGCATTCAATATATATTAAAATCAATATTGAAATTTAATAATGATATTTAATTAGGTAACGCTTATCTCTGTATGTCAAAAGCACCTTTGTGATTTATAATACTTTCATTTTAATTACTCAATTAAGAAATTTATTTCTATTTAGAATGCTCAAATTAAAGTAAGTTTAGGCCGACAAGTGCGCCAAAAGTCTTTGTGGGCGGGACAAGTCTTCAGATCTGAAAACTGACACGGCCACACACGATCAAATTTATCTGAACAGATATCTGTTCAGATGAGTTTGAAGGTTTTCCCATCAGTTTTGAATTCTGACACTCGTCAGTTTTCCCATCAGTTGTTGCCCACACACGATCAAATTTATCTGTTCAGATATCTGAACAGATATCTGTTCAGATAAGTTTGATCAGTTAAATTTGATCGTGTGTGGAGAAACTAGGTCATCAGTTCTCTCGTCAGTTTTCAAATCTGACGCGGCCGCACACGATCAAATTTATCTGTTCAGATATCTGAACATATATTTGAACAGATGAGTTTGATGGCAGAACTGACCGTGTGTGGCCACTGTAAGGAAGGAAGACATTAGGAAACTAGAGGCATTGGAAATGTGGATTTGGAGAAGAATGGAAAGGATTAGCTGGACTCAAATGGTTACAAATAAGGATGTTCTGGAGAGATTTGGTACATATAGAGAGTTGATAAATGTATTAAGAAATAGGAAGAAGAGCTGGATTGGACAAATTCTAAGGGGTGCAAGTCTTTTAAAAGAGGTCATCGAAGGCAGAATGGAAGGAAATTGAGCCAAAGGTCATCATTAAGGTCAGTTCCCTGAACCCGTCGTACGCCAGTGGTGGGGCAAGTACTGTATTTGAAACTTCGGTCCTACTGATAGGATTGTTAAATCCAATGTTGATGTAGTTATCTCGTTGCTGGTATTAATACTTAAGAAAAACTCTTTTACTAGTCTTGTAAGTGCATAATCTAATTACTAATCTTATTTTTGTAGCCTTACTAACTACTGGTTGTTATTATGTCTACAAATTAATCAAACTGTCTGCAAATTTGAGAACTGGTCGGAGTAAACCAGTAGCTGCTGAAAGAGCTATTAGTCTATATGTGATTTAGTTATCATCAAAGTTTCGCGTTTTTTATATGGCTCTAATTTGTTGTATGCATAGCTATTTTTATTTCAATTTAGTGAACTATCGATCACCCATTAAATTAAGTAACAGCGTGAAATTTAAGTAACAGCGTGAGTGTTAACTAATCACACCACACTATTGGGTGGCGTGATCTTCATTTCAATAGCTGTGTCAATTTTATTGCTTCATTCTTTCAGCAATATCTCAGTCAGTAGCGTGACCTATATCATTACTATGTGCTCTATTCTTTCAGCAATAGCCCAGTCAGTATCATGACCTATATCATTACTATATGCTCTATTCTTTCAGCAATAACCCAGTCAGTATCATGACCTATATCCTTGATTTGTGTTCTTTTCTTTCAGCAATAGCCCAGTCAGTGTCATGACCTATATCATTGATTTGTGCTCTATTCTTTCAGCAATAGCTCAGCCAGTATCATGACCTATATCATTACTATGTGCTCTTTTCTCTCAGAAATTGCTCAGTCAGTATCACGAACTATATCATGGTTATGTGCTCTATTCTTTCAGTTATAGCTCAGTCAGTATCATGATCTATATCATTGCTATGTGCTCTATTCTTTCAGCAATAGCTCATTCAGTATCGTGACCTATATCATTACTCTTTCAGCGATAGCTCAGTCAGCATTGTGACCCATATGATTACTCCTTTTCAGCGATAGCTCAGTCAGTATCGTGCGTGACTTCAGTATGCAGCGTGGCCTGGGCACTCACATCCTATCAGAGAGCTCTTCGTCTTTCTCTCGCAGACAAAGCCAATCTCACATGGCCTGCCATGATCGTCATGTTCACGTGGCGTCTGCTCACAGTGGCCTCTCGTGTTGTTGCTCTCGCTCTCTTCGCCTCAACATTCGGTGCCTGGGTCTTCCTCATCATCGGCGTCCACTTTGGAATCATGTTTATCTGGATACAGCTACAGGATACGAAATTCTGCTCGAGCCGCTGCCAGGAGTTTTTCTTCAATGTAGTGGCGGCGGCGATTAGCATCTTCTGTTTTTTTAATCTGATAGAAGGACACACACGACTTCGCTGTTTGTTCTATTATTGCATCGTTTATGCCGAGAATGTCGGGATGATTGCGGGATGGTATATAGTGCATGATTCAAGCGACTCGTGGTACATGCTACCGGGATTCTGTGGTGTATTGATTGCTTTACCAGTGGGAATAGCATTTCAAGTTATTTATTATCTGAAGTGTCATCCAAATAATCAGCCACATGCTGGTTATCAACCAATCAAAGCTTGGATTCCACTGAAGGCACTATGGGGGCAGCATTTCAGCAAACCGTCTAAGAACAACGCCAGTCCTAGTCAAAACACGAAGGTATAGGATGCTTAAAGTTCTCAGTCTCAGTTCAACACTTGACGGCGAAAGTGTTTGGTAGGCTCAAGCGACTAGTATTTAATGTCTAGTTTTCGTTATGCCAAATTATGTTAATATACAGTGGGCTAAGTACTTCTAAAATTGATTGTATGGCATTAAATGATGCTTTGATTGATTTCATATTTCGGTTTTAAACCAAATTCTCTCTTCCATTTTCACTGTCTCTCTCACTCGCTCTCACTCTCTCTCTGTCCTCTTACTCTCACACGCTCTCTCTCTCTCGCTCTCTCTCTCTCTTTTTCTTTCTCTCTCTATTATCTCGCTATCTCTCTCTCGCTCTCTCTCTTTCTTTCTCTCTCTCTCTCTCTCTCTCTCTCTCTCTCTCTCTCTCTCTCTCTCTCTCTCTGTATCTCTCTCTCTTTGTCTCCTTCTGAATTAGGAAGGGATATCGTATCAGATGAACCTCGAGCGGATTAAGTTTTCAGTAGTTTGTGATATTTTGAAGCCGAAAAATCAAAAATGCAAAGCTCTTGCCAGTGAACTGCTGGAATAGAGACTTAAATCCTAAATAATGAAGTCATATACTATCGACAATAAAGTCTGGAAATAAAATCTTGAGAAAGCTGATGAGCACTGACATGACGTTGGAGATTGTTACAGCGTTTGGTCTAGACTCAAGACGAAGTGGTCGATAATTTCGAAGTAATGAAGATTATCTAAAATAGCGATGCCTAGATACCGTCACTGCTGTCTAGCTGTAAGTCCTCTGTCACTTATAGGCTTTGTAGAAATTTAAAAACAAATCTCGCGCATATGTACAAAATATTGCAATTGCGAACAGCTTCTTTTTCATGAACTTGCGCAATGCTTATAGCTTTAAGAAGTCAATTCTGCTAAGTGTTAGGCACATTTTAATGACTCGGACATTCAAAATTGATCAAATATACAATGATTTGATTAGACATCTTTTGGGATTCAACAGCTGAAGTATGGCTTGAAGGCGATGTCAATGCTAAATGAATCGTGTAATCAGACTTTTAATTTCCATAAGTTACCCATTTAACCATTCTGTTGAAGGATCTCTAGTTTATATTAACCCTGAAATGTGATGTTAGTCAGATGATGTCATTCGTTTTTGTAATCTTTGTAATTCTGCATTTGCTTTGTTGCTTAATCTTGTTTTGTTCTGAGAATTGTTACGTAATATGAGATTAGTTACTATATCAGTTTATTATAATAGATATTTTTTGTTTTTTCGTTTATTTACATTTATCATTGGGTGTATTATGCTAATTGACATTTGGATTAATTATGTATGCGTCGCGTATGAAATATCACTTTCAAAGGGCTTCTAGGAAAACAAATATATTATTTGACAAGAACTATTATTTATTAAGAATTATTAATTAGAATGCCTACCTTTTGCGTTATGTACTGAATTTAGGATTTCTTGCAGTAGTAAATTCCTTTCGGTATTACATAGGAGGATAATTTTTGTTACCTTTTCTAGTACTTTTAATTATATTTGTGTACAGATGTTTAGGATTACTTTGTTATGAATAGTGAGTAGATATACAAATAAAAAGTAAAGCTTGATAATGCTAATGTTAACGTCAGTTTCTTCTCTCGAAAGCGTTGTCAGTGACTGGCGAGCCAGGATTTGAATCCCGCACATACTGCTCCTCGGTCGAATATCTTACCGATATTGCAAGGTACACATATACATACTACTATTATACATACTACTTTTGTAAATACTACTATTAAACTTACTACTGTTATAATACTTAAATGAAAAATAAATACCTCACATTGTTCCTCACTGATTTATAAACATGTTAAGAAGGTTAGCTACTGTCAGCGTTAAATTTAACTTCACACGTTTTATTGTCACTGAAAAGTGTGTGTGTGTACTGTAATTGGATTGCATAAATAATCTTTCAGTCATTTTCGTGGGAAGGCCTTAGATGGGTTTGAATTACTCATCTTCGATTCCTTGTGTACCTTAACATTCCACTTGCCGTGCCTAATTATAACGAATCTGAATTGTGAATTTTGTGTCTAATCACGTGTAGAACCTTATGCTGTGTTAATGTGAGGCTTATAACCCAGAATTTGATATGACTGGTCCGCATGTGATTATTTAAAGTGCCATGATGTGCGTTTTGATTTTTAGGTTTACAGGATTTAGTGTATATCATTTTTCTGTTTAAATCTGCATGTGTGCTTGTATAACCTCTGACTGTTGCGATATTATAGTGATCTATTGAATTATTGCCTGAATCATATCCTATATGTTAGCCCTTTATAATACACGGGCTCTATTGAACATTATTTCCGGCTTATGCTCACATTTATGATAACTAAGCTCATTTTGTCAATTTTTTCTGAACAGTGTTATAGTAAATATTTTTATGCAAGTAAACTTGTGTAACGTCTGGTGTATCGCTGTTGCGCCGTACTATACGATTATATTCTATCAGTATATGTTGCATGTTGCAATGTTATTATGTTTCCTTGATTCCGGTAGTCAGCTAGATAGAGCTCAATTGTGCTCTTCCATATTAAACATCTTCTAAGTGACACACTAATTCTTAACCAATTAGGCCCTTATAAGCTAATCACTCAAAATTATGAAGATTTCAAAAGTGCAAATTTAACAAATATTAGTGAAGATTTGAAAATATGTAGATCTGCACTTTTCTCTACGATACTAAGTTGCATGTTGCAATGTTACTATGTTTCCTTGTTTTCGGTAGTCAGCTAGATAGAGCTCAATTGTGCTCTTTCTGATGGCCGTTTTGTTTGTGTTCTGTCTCGTTGTACGCGCGTTTTGTATATTATGATTCAGTTACAAATTAATGATCGTGGTTCTCTCTCTAAGTATGTCACTTGTATCTATATTTATGCTATTTTCCTATGTTCATGTTATAGTTTGAAACGTGTTGCGTCCCCGTATTTTGTCTGGATCTCTAAAGAATAAACCAGCCGTTAACTGCACGCTTCGTCGGAGGTGATTAAGATATAACTGAGGAAGGCAACGGGAAATCATATTTTCTCAATATTTAATCATAGCCTTTTGTGAAAGGATTAATATGTTAATCTGTGGAGTGCTCTTTTGTGAACAACGTAAAATTGATACTCACCTTAACTAGATGAAATAAGATGACTTCGAGTACATTGGACCTGGAACTTTTCAGAATACTAGAGAGAAGCTCGTAATATTGTAATCAAAGACCTTCCGTTAACTTATTAGTAAAATATCAGTTCTGGTGAATGTGGGACATATACATTAAACGTATAATTACTTATAAAAGTTCACTTTGATACTTACTCCTATTAAATATGAAAAGCGGTTGGCGTAGGATAAGGCTGAAAAAGCTAATGTTAACGTCAGCTTCCTCACTAGAAAACGATGATGTCAGTGACGGGCGAGCCTAGGATGTTGGTAAGCTACATTGACCTCGTTAGTAATTTGTGGGTGACTACCTTGGAAGTACGAGTGCTGACAGCTTAGGAATGAAAAAATCCCAGGGTGATGGAAATTCTTAAATCCGCGCCGGCTGCAATTGATGCGCCATCAAAAGGCAACGATTACTAATAACCATGGAGAGGAAGGAGGAAATGGGCCTTAAACAAGCATCTGTGCTTCCTGACCCAGTGTGCCGTTATGTTATGTTACTCGATCAGAATATTTAGATGATATCTATGAGGATATAGAGGATATCTATGAGGATATAGAGGATATTGTAGAGGATATAGAGGATATTGTAGAGGATATAGAGGATATTGTAGAGGATATAGAGGATATTGTAGAGGATTTAGAGGATATTCTAGAGGATATAGAGGATATCTAGGGGGTATAGAGGATATCTATGAGGATATAGAGGATATTGTAGAGGATATAGAGGATATAGTAGAGGATATTGTAGAGGATATAGAGGATATAGAGGATATTGTAGAGGATATAGAGGATATCTATGAAGATATAGAGGATATCTATGAGGATATAGAGGATATTGTAGAGGATCAGATGCTGTGCTCTAACTGATTGATTAAGGTTTGAATGATTGACCATACATTTCGTTTAAGTTTCTGGTTCGGTCAAAGTATCACATCACCTAAAAACTATATTTTAGTATATTTTGCGTTCCGTCATATCTGTCGACATTATAAAGCTAAGTAATTAGCTTTGAGATTAATATATATTTTGTATGGCATTAGAGTTTGCATTAAATAGCCGTGCCCTTAAAATATTCTAGTCGCCATCATTAATAATTATATAATAAGAATAAAAATCTACTTAAATTTTGATTGTTTTAATTTATAGATGTAATTTTCGTGAAATAAGTCATTGTATATTATGTTCTATTATATTATATTCTATTTGCTGTTCTGTGTTTACGTACGTTTAACGCTTACGATATATTTTAATGACATATTAGAATTTCCCTATATCCTAGAAGTACGAAAAATAATAAAATTAAATGTTGAGGCTGATTTTCTGAATTTTGGAATTTTCACCTTCTTTTTGCTCAGCAGCTTGGATTTGTCTCAGTAATGCTCGATGTTGGCATTAACGGCAGAAGCTCTCTAATTATTGTTATGTTATGTTCATTAATACTGTACAAAATTATATACTCAATAATGAAAATGGCACCTCTCAGAGTTAGCAAGTGAAAAATCCGACAAGGCCGACATCTTTAAAACCTTTGGCTTTACATGGGTTGTGCAGAGTAGAGCAGCAAGCACTTAAACATTCTGCTTAAACATTCTGATTTTCTAGAGTTAAATACAACAAATTACTGCTAACCATATCTAAATGCTACGTCTCTATACTTAGCGTAAAATTATCATAAAAGTCTTAATACAAAATTAAATTTAACTGCTGTTGATATTTCGTAAATTTGAAAATAAAATTATTTTTTAGTTAATTTGAAGTACTGAAGGCGTTCTATTTTATTTACACTATAGATATAATGAAATTGTTACTGGGCTTAGATGTTAAGCCTACAACGCCGAAATAAGAGTAAAGCTTTATATTAAATTAGATTTCGCACATTCATTGCACCATACAACCATCTAACACTTAGTTAAATAGTTCTCCGACGTTGGTGGATATTGCACGTATTATTTGCAAGTATTCTTCGTACTTCGGTGTTTTTAACCTTTTGATGTTGAGTACGAAATATCAGTTGAATGTACTTGAAGAGCAATTCTCTTATGTAGAACTATTACATTTTTTCTATTATCTATTTATGTTTTATATATTTGGTTTAGTTGTGGATATTTTCTAACAGTTTTGGATTTGATATTATACTCGGTGTCTTAAAAACTGACTTGTGTTCAATTTGTTATTGTAGGCTATTCTATAATTCTTGATAATTAATCATTCAGTCTTTATAACTTAATCATTAATCAATCAGTCAGTCAGATTTAGACTTAAGATTCCAGTCTATAAAACTGAATTTAGTAGTAAACTATATTTTTAGTCATGCTTTCAGTTTTGTATAAGATCTTTTTTATCAATGTTTATCATTATATCTTGCAGCATCATCATTACTATTTATCAGTTTTACATCTGTGATTAGTTTTAAATATATAAACGTTTTCCTCAGGTAAATAAATAGCGCTGAAATATATAGAACAAATGATATTTATTATAATTATTAGCATAGCTATTTGATAATCTAAAACCCAACTGTATCTAAACTGGGTTTAAAGGGAAGACGATGATGATGATTTAAAAATTTAAAATAAGTATAAAATGGGATTAAAGGGAAGAAGATATTGATGATGATTTAATAATTTAAAATATCTAAACTGGGATTCAGGGGAAGAAGATGATGAAGTTGATTTAATAATCTAAGAATTCAGCATTTTCGTCGAAAGCCAGATCATTGGACAGATCTCCCGTGATGGAACGAATCCAGTCGACGTATTGTGGGATGTTGGTGTAGATGACTGGGAATCTGGCGTCACAGTTAGGATGAACAATCGAACCTATGCCAGCCGCATAGAACTGAGCGTTGACCACACAACCTAGAGGACCTCCCATGTCACCCTGTGTAACAATAAAAAAATTAATTCTATTTTGTATCTCTCTCTTCAGGGCACTGCCAATTAGCAGGTTCAAGCTACATATTCATACTCAAAGTCTGCTTTCTCGCTCCATAAGAGCACTCCTTAGATCAACAAGTTAATCCCTTCACAAAGTCTATTCCTTATCCATACCTTATGTAGCCTATAGCTTGGCAAAAGTATGGCTTCTGAGGTGGTTTCCCGCTGCCTTCCTCAGTTATATGGATTAATTACCATTTAATCATGGGGAAAATAGTCATGGTGAGGTGGGTTCCCTATTGCCATCCTCAGCTTCTGCCTTAGTCGCCTCTTACGTACACGCAGCAGATGGTTTGCTGTTACCCTATTCTGCAGTGGTCCAAACACACTCGAGCACAACACGCGGGGTATTTGTATATTATTTAAAATTTGTACTGTTATTATACAACAGAATAAAAAAGTTGTTGTTTCCCCATGCTTAACGAGGAAGGTCATGCCGTTGTGTCCTGATCAGTGTGGAATAGACCAACCGCTTTGAAAGAGGCAAATAAACGAAAACTGAATATTATGGCTATTCTAGTCTCAGAAGCCATATTTGTCCTCAGATAAGGGCTATGTTAAAACTGGATCTTCGTGAAGTTATCAACTGGTTAGTCGATGGAGTGCTCATTAAGAGCGAAACAGCAAACAGTGATTATACTAAGTGCCTTGGGCATATCGTTTGGCCGGGCACTGGAGACAATAACGAATAATTTAAAATTATTAAAATTATTGAGTAAAGTTTAAAGTTTAACTTCGAGTATGAATGTGATCCTCGAATATGTCACTTGGCAGAACACGAGATAGAGAGAGAGAGACAGCTAGAGAGAGCGAGAGATACAGTTATCGAGAGAGAGAGAGGCAGACAGAGAGAGCGAGAGATACAGCTATCGAGAGAGAGAGAGAGAGAGAGGCAGACAGAGACAGAGAGACAGCTAGAGAGAGAGAGAGAGACAGACAGGGGCGGATCCAGGAATTTTTTAAGGGGGCCCGAAAAATGTTTTTGGACAGTGTACACATTTTTGCTTACGCCCCGCCTTTTTCAGGACGTGACGCAACCAGAAAAAATGCTGTGTGGGGGGCTCAAAATTTTTCAGAATACTGCGCTCGGCTCATAGAGTGAGTATATCCCCGTATCTTAGCTCCCCCCCCTCATACCCGTACTAAAGTGAGAGGAAAACATAAAATGCCTAAAATCCTACATTTGTTTAGGAAAAAAGTAGGTTAATTTTTTTCACCTCTGAGCCTCTGAAGAAACTCAGCGGATCTGGACCAATTGCAAAAGTGACCCAATTTTGGCGGAAGATGGGGGGGGGGGGGGGGGCTTAAGCTTCTCGATCCAGCCAAGGCGGTTTGCACCACTGTTCCGGGAGAGAGTTCACATTTTTTATTTACACCCTTTTTCCTCCTATACAGTGGCTAAAGTGAAAATTGAGAGCTAGTGAAACGGTCAACATTTTTCGGGCCCCCCTTCCGTTATATGGGCCCCTAGTGGGGCCCATATTTGAAAAATTTCAGGTAGTCGGACTGTTCGAGTTCCCTCTTGTACCCCCCCCCCCCCAACCCCCTTAACGCCCTTAAAACATATATACACCTAGAAATTGCATAGAAACAATGAAAATATAGTTTAAAATTTTTTATCGTCGGGCCTAAGGGGGGCCCGGGCCCCTGGATCCGCCACTGGAGACAGACAGACAGAGAGTGCTAGAGGGAGACAGAGAGACAGTAAGAGAAAGAGAGAGATACAGCTAGAGAAGAGAGAGAGAGATACAGACAGACAGAGAGACGTCTAGAGAGAGAGAGAGAGAGAGACTGCTAGAGAGAGAGAGAGAGAGAAACAGACAGACAGATAGAGACAGAGAGGCAGCTAGAGAGAGAGACAGATGGAATACTGAGCGCACACTAACATGGCAGGCTGTTTCAGTCCTGGAGACCTCGTCGAAGGCGCAGGTCTCAGTGGGGAGGATGGTGCGGTTGAGCCTGAGCTCACAGTGGAGAGGCTGTAGGACGTCCGTGCTAATCCTCAGCAGACTGTCCGACAGCTCTCCACCGGCTGACGACACAATCAATCAATCAAGCCAATCTGAAGCTAAGTCAATGTGAAGCTAAGTCAATGACAGCGGTGCATCACTTCAATCAATCAATCAATAAGAATTTAACGTCCGGATCCTCGCCATAGGGCAATGTCAGGGACGTCTCTTGCAGACTCTGCACAAACAGGCGCCAAAACACCACACGATGACGACTGAGTAAACAGAGATCACAAGAGAGAGCGAGATCAACACAGTGCAAGTCAAATATCTAAGGCAAGCGGGTAAAAATTTAGGATTATAATTTTCCTATGGCGGAAAGAGATGGGTTTTTAGCTTGCCAAGGAAAGTACCAATACTATTACAAGATCTAAGATCTTGTGGTAGAGCGTTCCATATTGTCGGAGCTGAAAACATGAGCGTCTGCCCATGGCAAATTTAATGTTTGAACAACTTCAAGAGAACATCTTTAGATGATTAGAGCTATTCAGTTCTCAGTTTATTTAGTATTTATTTACTTCATGTATTTATTGAGTGCTCAACATGATGGTAGGCTTATCTAGATGGCCCTTATCTAGAGACAAATATGGCTTCTGAGATTGGAACACCCATAATATTTAATTTTAGTTTATCTGTCTCTTTCAAAACGGTTGGTCTATTCCACACTGATCTGGCCAGTGGATGAAATGAAAATTGAACGCTAGTGAAGCTGTTAGAATTTTTCGGGTCCCCTCACGTCAACATGGCCGCTAGTATCTAATGCGGGCCCCGATCAGGGGAACTCATTTCAGTGACTGAGAGCTAATAGAACTGAGTTTCTCTGCGTTCCCTCTCCCACTTTAACCATTGACGTGAGTATACTATACATAGACTGAAAATGCAACACCTATCACCTTGTTCATATTCGTGGCCGGATTGCTTGCCTTATAAGCGAAATGTCACGGGTTCGAAACTGTATCGAATGTCTGTGACAATACACCCTTGGCACCGAAACAGAAACTTAACTCTATAGATATCGTAGTAAATAGGATGAACTAATGGGACTCACGGGTGGTCTCCCCCCAGCCGGTGATGTAGCAGTTAGGGTTCTCGACGTAGCTGGTGCTGGAAGATGGAGGCAGACATATAGACTTGGTGTAGACTCCAGTGAGATCAAGAGCGTCTGGGAAATGGAGCACTGCCAAATCATTCAGTAGAGTTCCCTCGTCAAAGTCTGGGTGCTGACAGCAACAGTTTAGTAAAAATACTTACTACATGAAGTTGTTAATATGTTTGTTTCTAGTTATTGGTCTTGTCTCCTAAATACTTTGGAGTTTTTGCCATATTAGACTAAGCTATTAACGATAATTCGTAATCCTAATTATAAACTTCAATGATGACATAAATAAAGACATAAGAGTAAAAAATAAATAAATAATAATAATCATAATAAATAATAATAATAATAATACTAACAACTTAAATATGCCGCAGTCTCTGGCAGACACATCTTCCTTCCAATTGCTTTTGAGACCATGGGCGCCATAAATTCTTTGACGAATTATTAATGCGGCCGCCCCGAGCGTGGAGGAATTATTTTAAATATTTCCTTTTCACCTTTCTTTTAATTAAGTCCTTCTTTTATCTTATTTTTAGCCCAGGGCTCTATACAGCCCAGGGCATTAAAATATAAAATAAAATAGATAATAATATTAATTATAAGTACAAGCAGTATACTATATAAGAGTTGCCCTTGTGGAGCAGCTCTTATTTTATTGTAAAAGTGATGTCCCTGATATCTAACTTATACATGAAGCAGTCTTAATTATTATTTATTTCATCAACCAGACAAATGTTAAGAGAAAGGGAGAAGAACTGAGAATGAGTACACCTTAGCATGCAACAATAACTGTGTGAACAACAACTTTTCTAATTTCTATAACATAAATTGCATAACATGTTCACCCAAATGTGACTAACTACATAATTAATACTACCTGTGTTCATTAATATAATTATTTATTGTATTTCATAACTTTCTGAAACACATTCGCGAAGGTGTTGCACAAACATCCTTCATATATTGCATATTAGGCTATCAGGAATTGTGAGCCGTTTAAGTTCACATCGTATTCTAATTGTAATACTATGTAATTAGCCGTGTCCCTTCTACCTATCCCCAACTGAATTTATATTAATAAAAATTAACTTATATAAATTATTTTTTAAAATTATGCCTATGGCAATCATCAACGTATTTGAATGGTAGCGAGTTTAGTAAAATATCGACAATCAAGATAGCTAATATTTAGGATATATGAAATGTCTTGGCAAATAAACTATCGTATAACCTATAATAAATAACCTATAATTTGAATGTCTTGCTCTATAACATAATAGAAACAACACCATGCAATAGATATGGACAGTGGAATAGCTTAACTAACTAGCATTTCTAAAAGTACATCAACGGTAGCTGAAGTTCTAAGGTGACCAGTAAATCGCTGAGTTTGATTTCCTACCAATTTTATTTTTCTTGTTCACCAAGAATATTTAATTTATTCATTAAATTCTTTGATCCTCAGGAATATTTACTCTTTAAATACTGGCTGAAGCTGGTGGCGATGTCAGTAAATTATTCGACCGCGGATCCCTAGATGCGGTTTCAAATTCTGAGCTCGCACGTCAATGACATAGCTTTCTAGAGATGAAACTGACGTAAACATCAGCCTTACAGCTTCTTTATTGTTCACAGTTTTAACATCAGAAATTTAGTATTTTACCCTGGGCGCATCTGCACAATTAATTTTAGTATTCTACATATATTTTAAATCTGCAATAATTTTCTTAATGTGACATATACGAACAATGGTGATGTCGGCTGGAGAGAGAATTCTAATCTGAGTGTTCGTGAAGATTTCAGTTCTGTTGTAGAGACCAGATATGGCGAGAAGCTGTTCACCCCCTCTGTAAAATAAAAAATACAATTTCAATCAAATTTAGCAAAGTACACGTTTAGAAATATGATTGAGTAGAGCAGTAAATTATTTTGTTAAACTTTCAGATTCCAAATATGTTAAATTATTTGCGAATGCTGTACTGTTCTCGTACAACAGATTTTCTTTAATAAAATATCATTAGTTGTCCATTGAATTAATTGATTTAACGCCCTAAATGACAGTTAATTAAATTATTAGATTTTCAGATTCCATTTATGTTAAATTATTTTCGAATGTACTGTACTGTACAACAGTACAGCACAGTACTGTTTTGCTGTACTGTTCTCGTACAACAGTTTTCTCTTAATAAAATATTTTTAGTTGTCCATTTATCTAATTGTTTTAACGTTCTAAATGACAGTTAATGAATAGTAATAAAAATAAAAGTAATAACATGTATAATAATAATAATGCTGCTGTATCAAGTAGTAAGTGAAATAGTAGGCCTATTCTGCGAATGCTGAAACAAGATGGTTGAGCAAAAGATTTCTGAATGATGCAATAAAATATAATCTATTTATTATCTGATTAGTCGTTGCACCAGAATTTAAAATTCTAAAAGCCTTTCTCCCTCTCTCACTCTACATGTACAGTATATCTTTCACTTCTCTCTTTCTTACTCCCCTCTTTCTCTCTATTTGTGGCACATGGACTTAGACTAGACTTCATTTGCCCAGTTCTCTCGTCATGAATATGTAATAGACTCAAAGTCAAATAAGAGTGATATACAAGTATCTACATGTATCTACAGTACATGTATACACATATATCTACAGTACATGTATATATACATGTATCTACAGTACATGTATCGACATGTATCCACTGTTCATGTATAGACAGAATACATAAAGAACATCAACTGAATTCCAGTATTATTCCAATCAGCTCAACACATCTTATCCACTGTCCCGCTGAGTCAGTTTAGCAGTTTAAAGACAATAAAGACTGAGTTAAGAATTTGATTTGACATACGGTCTGGGGGTAACACAATGCGCGGCTGTTAGACCCCAGTTTCTTCCGATGACCACGCCGCCGCAGTGAAGTTTGAACTCAGAGCCTGTGTCAGTCTCGATGGCTAGCTGCCAGGGCCACACGTAGGGTGTGGTGGTCTGACCCCCAATTATCTGCCCGGATAAATCGAACATGGGGGAGGGCACGCCACATGATGCCTGACCTAAAGCAGCAACAACAACAGCATTAGAGCGCTACTGTCGTATACGACAGCATCGAACACTGTAACACCAAATCCAATCCAATGAGCAGAGTTTGGGATCCAAAAACGGTGCGAATCGAAGTCCGGCAGTTCAATCGAAGGAAGGGTATTAGCGGAATGGAGGTTCACATCATAGATGAAAAACTTTTTTTACGTTTTTTATACCTGTTAAAAAACGCGTTTTTTACGTTTTTATTTTTATAAAATAGAAAACCTAAACAAACGTAAACCGTAAACGTCAAATTTAAGATAAACACTGTGATCTCAGCTCTAATTATTTCAACTGTGAGCCAAAACAGACAATTGTAAGAACATTTTATGTGGTTGTATGTGACCTGAAAGAATTTGTTTATATTTGAATGGAGTCTATGGACATACTTTAGAACTTTATATCAAGTCTAGTTGTAATAAAATTGTTTAGTGTTATGGAATGAAGGCATGGTAATATATATGCAAGCCTACGTGTACGATACTAAAGTTTTTTTCAACGTTTTTTGCGTTTTTTATTTCTTTTGGGAAAAACGCGTTTTTTAAGGTTTTTTATTTTTGGTAAGAACGTTTTTTTTCATCTATGGTTGTTCACATGTTGGTGTCAGTTCCTGCTCAATGGGTGGAGAAGAAGTTTAGATAAGTAGAAGAATTTAAAAGTAACAGAATAATAATCGTGCTAATTCAATCTGCTTTGAAGAATAGACTTAATTCTATTCAAATTTAACTCAACCAAACGTTTGATCTATTTGTGTGAATCGTGGTTAAAAACAATTAAGTTAATACCGAATGTACTTCATAGAAAAGTTTTCACAATCGAAGAAGCTGAGACAAAACGGCAGAAGATAATAGAGGGCCAATCCCTAGGGCATACGGCGAAGTTTATTGTTTAGAAGAAGGTTATTATTTATAGAATAAACTCGATTTATGCATTTAGCCATTGTTGTGCACTGGGGTTCTTAGTAGTTATTTAGTCTGAGGAAGTCATACGGGGCTCAATTCGTCTAAAGCTGAATTCCCCAGGAGTAATGGTTTATCAAAAGAAATGTTAAAGATGATTTAAAGATCTACGCTTATGGGGACATGAATAGGAAAGCGGAAGACAGAGATGAGTGAAGGCGTTATATAAGATGGACCTGCCAGTAGGTATTGCACTAAAATAGAGAGAATCATTTAGTATAGTGGCCCACCTCGTCAAAAGCAGAATCCTCCAAGAATAATGGTATATCAAAAGGAATGTTATAGATGATTTAAAGATCCACCGTATTTGTATGTTAAGAAGAAAACGAAAGATAGAGATTAGTGGACGCGTTAAGGATCTGCTAGTAGGCAGTGCAATGAAAGAGAGAGACAGAGAGAGAGAGAGAGAGAGAGAGAGAGAGAAAGAAAGAGAGAGAGAGAGAGATCTTAACAAACAGCAAAAAATTGAACATTTAAAAGAAAGTCTTTATATCTAGTTATTAAATTAACCTAATATATTAAAAAACAACTTCTCTTTGATAAATTGTATCTATATAAAATATGTGGTATTACAAACGCTAACTTCATCCTAAATGATGTTTACATGTAGTAATGAAATATAACGTACTTGACTATGCTAGCTCGGGACAACATTATTGCTCTTCACGTGTTATTTTAAATCAACTTCTGCATCATGTTTTATCTCGTTACCATTATTGTATCTCATTTGAACGAATTGCAGCTGATCTTATTTACTGTACCTCGATTTACTATTTACTTAATAAAATTATGTATTAATAGCCTTACATCATTTTATTAAGTAAAAGTAAATTGAGGTAAGAAATTCCAAAAATTTACGGCTGATCCTATTTACTCTACCTCTATTTTACTATTTACTTAATTAAATTATGTATTAATTAATAGCCTTATATAATTTTATTAGGTAAATAGTAAATTGAGGTAAGAAATTTCAAAGAATTATGGTTGATCCTATTTGCTCTACCTCAATTGACTATTTACTTTACAAAATGACGTATTGACTAATAACCTTAATTTTATTGTATAATTAAAAAATCATACCGTTGGCAGTGGCTATCCATGTTACACACAATGAAACTAGAAACAAGGTACACTTGTTCATTTTGTAGATTTCCTGACAGCTAAGTTCTAAAGTTGTTAAAGAAAGGGGATCAGCAGAATAAATGCAAAGTTAAATAAACGTTATACATCTATCAAGTGATAAGAATTAGGCCTACAGATGATCAGGCAAATTCTAGGTAAACGCCTACATGCAATAATTTAAAGCGTTAAACATTGAGAGATACATTTTTAGTTGACACTGAGGTACACAACAGTAACGTTTGTGCGCAACACTTGTGAAACACTGGTTCACATCAAAACCGTCAAAAGTGTCATTAACAATATAAAAGTGTTTTCCCAAAACCTTCGACATCCGATAAAGTCCTTCAACTGTTATGATTTGCTAAATATTTCATTTAATAAACATTAATATCGTAGGATCATCTTTTATATAATTCGACAGCCATGTTTTACACATGCCACGAGATGTTAAGGAGCTATTACAGCGACCATGGCATGGACTTGCACAGGATATTTGCTTCAACCTGCAATATTGTGAACGCAGATTACCATACAAGCAAACTGAGGCAACCTCTAAACATCTCAATTAGCTCATGCAGATTAATCAAATACTAAATCTATTTTTATTCAAAATTATGTTGAATCGCACCGTAACTGAAATTCATATTTCAGCTATGGTTTCAAATATGTATTTTCAAAGCTTGCAATTAACTGTATTGTGTAAATTTGTTATGCTTTGCACAACATTTTAATTGATTACTTCTATCGTATTGTGCTGCAAGTTATATTATAGCAAATTGCTTTGCTTTGTATTTCATTGCATCTAACTGCATTCAATTTAACATTGTATAATAGTACAGGGAATATCTCTTTGTATCAGATATTTAATAATCCATATTAATAATATTATGCACAACTGTGGAACAGACAAATCTCACTATAGATCAAATCATTACACATCTACCCTCAACGTTAGAATAAGTAGATAATTAGGACATATATATTTTAATTTTATTTTTATTTTTTGTTTATTTTCAATGTAGTTTAATTTATTTTAATGCACTGTTGGTATTTTTGTTTATTGTGTGTAACTTGCTACCACGTTTTGATGGTGTAATAAAGATTCATATAAGAAGTTGACATTGAAAACGTGAGATTAAGCTGGCTTATCTAATCTTTTACGACATTGTACCATGAGTACAGCCAAGAGAAAGCACAGCTGTTTAATGCTTGGACATCTCAGGGGCGAACTAGTTCTAATTATTACGTTGCTTCGCCTAAATTTCTCTGAAATTTTATCGTTTTCGTCACCAACAAAAGTTATTATATTCTGACCCAAATTTCTAATTTTAATTTACAGTATTAAAATTTTATCTAAAGATAACGAAACGAACATTAAACCCCTTGTATTTTATTGTATCTGGTGTAAAAGAGTTATTCTCTATGTCTGACTTTATTTGTATTGTGACTGAATGCTTGCAGCAGTGGCTTCAAATTGCCTCCATCTAAAATTGTTTTACACTTAAATCCTTTTAAAAATTGATTAGTGGAATAATACATTTTAATATAATTTATTCCGTTTGTTGCTCGGTTCCTTATCCGAGGAATCAATGTAGATATCGATCAATCAGTCAGCTGAGTCAGTCAGTCAGTCGGTCAGTCAGTCAGTCAGTCAGTCAGTCAGTCAGTCAGTCAGTCAGTCAGTCAGTCAGTCAGTCAGTCAGTCAGTCAGTCAGTCAGTCGGTCGGTCGGTCGGTCGGTCGGTCGGTCGGTCGGTCGGTCGGTCGGTCGGTTAGTCAGTCAATCTGTCAGTCAGTCAGTCAGTCAGACGGTCGGTCGGTCGGTCAGTCAGTCAGCCAATCAGTCAGTCGGTCAATCAGTCGGTCAGTCAGTCGGTAACAGGTCAGTCGATCATCACTCCATTAGTCTAATCTATAGCTAATTAGGATATTGATAATCAAGTATTCATGTTAATCATGTTTCAAAAGCTAAATTTTACGCTTAAATAATTCTCTGAACGATATCCTGTTAAGAATGTCTGCAAGAATTTAAACGCTATTAAAAAATCTGAAAAAACTCAAGAAATAGCGAGGATAAATTATTACATAAAAATAAAGTAGTAAAGTATTTAACGAATAAACCAATATAACTACACAGAATTATTAAATGCCAGTTCTTACTATATACACGAGTATTTATTTATTTAAATTTTAAAACATACGTTTAACATCGAAATGTAAACTAACATGACACACAGGAATAATAACAGTTATATAATCGATGCTTTCAGTATGTGAGGGTGTTCTTGTTGCAATTAACTGAACAGGTTAGTGAATCTAGTGCGCTCTGAAAACTTCCCTATCATCACCTTGGTCGAATTATGAAACAGACGTTAAAAAAGTTTGCTCTATACATTTGTAAGTCGAATATCTTTATTCATAGAATATCCTGTTCCTAAAATACATTCTAAAGTAATGAGCCTCTTTTAACAAAACGAGTAGAGTCCAACTATATAAATTGTCCACTCAATATTGCCTGTGAATGGCAAAGAGAAAGAAATTCATTGTATTCTAAGTATTGAAACTAAAATTATGTGCTTCAAAATTTACTTAAAATAAACAATCTCTTTAATTTAGTGAAAAATAGGTGATTATTGTGAGCCAGTCAGAAATATGTGCTACTAACTCTATCGACTTTAGCTAATGGTGCTTCTCTCTAAGCTATCAAAAGGCAACGATTACTAATAATCATGGAGAGGAAGGAGGAAATGGGTCTTAAACAAGCATCTGTGCTTCCTGACCCAGTGTGCCGTTATGTATCTCATAATATATTTTCGCAGTTTTAGCAAGTATGTCTTTAATTTAGGTATTTAACCATTTCGGAACCTTAAATTATACCCCGTTGCATCGATATGAATTTATTGGCGTAAAGATTAGAAGAGTGAGCGTGTAATCACTTTAATGCTCTGTTCGGTCTCGGCATGTCCCAGAAGACGGAAACCGACGTTAAAATAGGCTTTAGTCAATTAGCCTCTTGTAAGCCCACTTTTCATGGGAAACACCAAAACTCACTAAGGGAGAAGGAATTAATATATGTCCACACTTGTCAGATATAAACAACATAAAATATACTCAATTTAAGTCGCCCGTCTATTGGCAGCTTTACTCAGTCTTCTTGAACGATTGTTTCTGACACAAATATAATTAGATCTGGAAGAATCGCAAGGTCTGTTGATGAACTGTTGACGCTTGCTGACCGACACGCATTTACTCTGTGGGCACGTCACGCACGGGAAGTTGTTTCTCCAGTTGAAGTACCTGACGTGGTAGCCGTCCGAATATTCCCACCTGTCAGCGCTTCTCCTGTTGTTGAGGCCTAAAATATCATACAAGAAATAAGTGAATTATTATTTAAAAATACGTTAGTAGAAACTGTAAAATGTCAATATTGGCCTAGAGAAAGCTTATGCCAGGCTCTAAACTGGATGTGGGACTGTGTATTTTTCTTGTTCATAGGTCCCTTTTTATTCTACGCCTGCTAGCGTGCTCCCATGCCATATGTTTGATATGGAATCCGTCTATATTTACCATTTGCAATTAATACAGTAGATCATGCTAGGCCGTCTCTGGACTTTATAATATTACATGCAATAATTAAAAACACAATATGTACAATATGTAAGTAAACACGCATAATGGTGAAATGAGCAACTATGTTGATATCTATCACTTTTAATATCACATGTTTGTACTGTTAGGCAATTTAGTCCATTTTTCATATAAATTTTCATAGAATAAAATCTCGGACATTCACTAGACTTAGTGAATGTCCGAGATTTTATTCTCAGATCAGCGCGACTGGGATTCGAACCCAACGAGGTTCAATTCTTTACCTGTCATTCAAAACTTCATGACGTTACCACTAAACTACTAAGACATTCTATATTGCAATAAATAAATTATATATATATATATATATATATTATATATATATATATATATATATATATATATATATATATATATATATATATATATATATATATATATATGCAATAAAATACAAATAAAAACCACTGCAAAGTAAAGGATAGTGTACATGAATATGAGTAAAACAATGAACTAAGCAATCATAGTTACATAAATATCAAAAAATCATAGTGACTGGAACTCATGTGAAGATGTTTCTTTGTGAATAATCCTCGCAAAAGCATTAAGCACTGGCATTAATTGTAAAGCCTTACTTCTTTATTAGTGAATTATAGTTACCATAGGTACTACAGTATTCTGTAGCATAATAAACAATTATTAAACGAATTTGTTATTCTTAATTGCTGCTACTGACTGTATTACCTAAGATTTGGGCTTGGGCTCTTTTTTGGTAACCTTCTTCTCCTTGGTTACTTGTCTATTTGTAAGTAGGTTTGTATTTACTAGTACTGTGACAAGATAAGCAAATAAAAAGGTTTTGATGCAAAATAAGATTGATTTTAATCGAGATTCAACATATCCAACTAACCGATCCAAAACTTTCTTCCACTAGCGAGGTTCGAGAGCCACTGAAGATGACTCTTAGAGCTGACGTGGGTCAGATGACCTCCGAGTCTTCTGCAATCTTCTTCAGCGGCTGTAGCAGTCAACCTCAAGTTTGGAACAGAGTAACACGAACCTTCGTACATCTGCCATCCTAATCATTTATAAATATAAAGTTTCATAAAACTAAACAAATTAATCGCTAATATAGTCAATTTCTTCAGTGAAAGATTCTACTTCCAGTTCCTTGTTAAGATTTCGTTCAAGATGGATTTCAATGCTAATTACTTGATTAAAAATTTTAATGTTAGGTTAAAACTGTATAAGTATGTTGTTAGATAAGTTACTATTCTCGTGTATTAAATACTATATCTCTAATTCTTTATCTCCACTTGACTTAATTTTTGTTATATGAACTAATCTGTGTCTTACCCGTGCTAATTTATTTTTACCAGTGTTGTGTCCAGGTTGATGAGGAATAGACCAACCTTGGACTGCATGTGTCGTACAAGACGACAAAAGCACTAATATCAAAACAAACGTCTGATAGGGCATTCACTTATTCGGAGCAGCGCAAAGCAGAAACTATTACAGGGTAATAGTTAAACGAAACGAAAAAAACGAAATTCTACACTAACCATTAGCGCATGAATTTCTTCTTATTTCGCTCTCCTGGTTTTTATTTTTTACATTCTTTGACTCATCGCCCTCTGACGTCATGTCTCTCCCGGCGCGACCAGGCATTTTGCCAAGTTTCTTGTCACTGGCGGAGACTCCGCCCACGCCCACGCCCCACGCCCAATGTTCCCACTGCTTTCCGTTACACAGGAACATCTTAGAGGACTTTATGTCGAAGTAGAGTAGACCTCTCGTCTCTCTATTGCATGGCCATGGAAAGTTCTGAAAAAAGAGTTGCATTCTGTGACTGATTGATCATCAACGAAATTTTTTTAGTTAAAATAATTACTTTCAATAATTAATATTGTGTTTTGGATAAATTAATCGCTTAGGTAAAATACTTAATTCAAATAACGTAGTCAATTAATGAAGATAGTTGATACCGACCAATCGTGGACTGCACGTGTCGTAAAAGGCGACAAAGCACCAAGAACCAAACCAACATCAGAAAGGGCATTCGGATGAGCTCCTAGGCTTCAGAAATGTATACAAAATGCTCTAAAACGAATTGCAAAGTTTAGAAGGTAGGCCTATATTGTATCCCGATCATAGCTAGACTGAGATTCAAGGGCAGAAGATGATGTCAATTAAGGAAGTTAATTTTAATTTAACTATAAAAAGCTAGCTAAATTGTTTAAATTAATGTGACTAACTTAATGAATTTAAATCTGCTTAAATGTTAATTAAAACCGTTTAAGATCTAAAGAATTCATACATAATTAAGAACCTAAAACTAGAATTATGATATAATTAAACTAAATTATATCTAACTGAGATCATAAATAAAAACTGAATTAAGTTATACTCAAGAGGAAGTTTGATCAAAAATTTAACTACGACTTCTTTAGGATTAAACTGCACGTCCTTGACATCATCTTTGCATGAGGAAATGGACGTTAAACCTTTATTATTATTATTTATTATTATTAATTAAGTCAATACTCACATTAGTATCATGAACCTTGTTGTCAGTGATTTCTGGTTGTCTAGCTAAATGCTGTTCTGTGATCATCTCATTCTGATTAAGATTTTTCCTATCGTTCCCCTTAGTTTTACCATACTTATTCTGGACATTTGACGTCGCTGGTTTTACCGCAGAGGACGTGCGAGTCTCGTTTGTATAGTAAGCGGGGTCAGATTCCAGTAAATGAGTTGCGTGCTCTTTTGACTCCTCCCCGTCTGTACTTCCTCCAAAAGTGTCAAACTGTGAGAGACAAAATGAATGCTAAATGAATGAAAGTAACAGTAGTAATTTAACTAGAAATCGTTGCAAATCATTTAGTTAATAAATCAAGCTATACGTTATTATCCAGTCAGCTACCGTGCTCATTAATGAGCATACCATCGACCATTCAGCTGATTAAATAAAATAGGTAAAACATTTGACACATTTAAAAGATGCTTACAAACTAGGCTTCTAAAATATAGTTTTCAATTGCTTGGTTCTTATCGGCGATGTCAGCTTAAAGGAACACAATCAGTTACGATTGATTTATTTGCAAGTTTCGCTAATAAACCCGGTAAAGTCGATATCGAGTTATCACCAATAGAGTCAACTGTTTTTAACAGCCGAATATAGGCCTATATCCCTTCAAAATGTTCTAAATTCATAAGCTTTGAGTTTTCTAAATTTTTGAAGAAAGACTTCATTAGCGTGCTTTGATAAATACAAATATAATTCTAGAATTATTAATAACGTATAAACAACCATCTTACACTGAAGCAACATACTATTTTGTTAATGCATGTACAAAATGGTAATTTTAAATGAAAACTAATATAAAATGCAATGGATTTGTAAAAGTATTTGGCAATGGTGTGAAGTGTGACCTAAGATTCATTAAAAATGTCACCAATAAAATATCAGTATCAAAGAAGTCTAATATACCCAGTTATTATCGTCTTCATTAATTGAAGATTGTATGGAGTCGGTCATTACGGTAGGATTTTCATTTCCTTTTTCAAAGGTGTTACCATTTAAGGGTTGAATGAGCAGTGGAGTGAGATCCTTATTACTCCTCGTTATCATGCCAATGTACTGAATGCATCTCCCTGTTGTTTAAAAGAAACCATAAGATAATACATTGCTTGAACATATACAACTTAAAAATACCATAAAAAGCAAAAACAAAATAACAACAAAAGCTAAACAATAACAAAAAATTTTTTTAATGCATAATATAGTATAATTTGATATGGTCTTTAAGATGGTTTGTGTTAATACTTAAAACTTCAAATCAGAACGTCCCGATTTTAAATATCCACTACAGTGAGTAAGAGAGACAGAGAGAGAAAAAGGGAGAGAGAGTAACAGAGTTATAAGGAGAATAAAATCAAAGATACAGTAAATGAGAAAGGGAGATATTAATAGAAAATGGAGTTTTTAATTATCAAAGAGCGTGTAAAACTTCTATTAATTAGCGAATTAATAGAATTCGCTAATTCGCCTACATAACTCTACCTTCACTCTGCATACTTAATTTCTAGATATGTTATCCCAATATTATCGTAATATAATGCAAGTTGTTTAAAACAATTAACACTATCTGACATATTATGTCCAACCGTTATCATAGCCGTTATGATAGTTTTCATAGTTCTAACCGTTATCATAGCCGTTACGATAGTTATCATAGTTCTGTTTTCATAGTCGTTACGATAGTTATCATAGTTCTGTTATCATAGTCGTTACGATAATTATCATAGTTCTGTTATCATAGTCGTTACGATAATTATAATTGTCATAACTGTATAATAATTATTATACAGTAGTTCTAACCGTTATCATAGTCGATCAGTTGAATGGTGACTGAGTCAGAACTTCCTATAATCGAGTTGTTGCTGTTCTGCAGTGTCAGACGAAACTTTTCATCATTTGTTTCCTTGACTCCATCGTTTATGATGTCTATCAACCAGCTAGCTTTGCTGACTCCTGCACGAAACAACAGCAGAAACGATATGGATAAATTTTAGGAAGTAAGACCAGTGTAAATTACAAGGAAAAAGATTGAATACAGCCCAATAGTGTTGTTAGTGAATTTGAAATAATTTTAGCTGGTCTATGCCACTAATTTTCCACATATTAGAATCTTTACAATTAGATTTTTAACAAAACAATAAGAGCAGTTTAAGGCAGAATTAAAAGTACTTATCAGATTAATATTCAACATAAAAGGCAATCTAAAAATTTATTTCAATGGAGCCGGTAGATAGATCAGTTAGATATCCGATAAAAGATAAGTAGGCTAAGGGTTCAAATCCCAAGCTTATTCCAGCCTTAGAGCTACTCTTATGCTAGCTTAGACTTAAGTTCAGCTTTCTAGATTGTTATACATAAAATACATGTATGTGGATATAACAAACAGATGATGTCATCTTAATACAATATCATAACGCAATTAAGTAATCTCAAGAAATGGAATTAATCTAAAGAGATTAACTTACCTGGAGCAAATGTGACTGTAGCATTAGACAGCGTTATGTAATCGAGTCTATTTTTAGCTGACTGAGGTTTGACCTTGACCTCCACAGTTGAAGAATAGTTTAGCATTCCAGTACGAATGAGGTCAATTGAAAGAGTCCCAATGTCTTCACATACCGTCATATGTGTGACGGAAAACTGAACGATAGACCAGTGTAACTCCAATCTATGTAAAATATATCCATAACAGAATCAAGAAATACACTGAACACACCTTTAAAGAATTTGAAAAAAATCTAAATTGCATTCTTTATGAGTTTAAAACAGAAAGAACTGTATTTAATCTCAGCATCGATAATCATAATCACATATGAATCTCAATGTTGTGCCCGGGCCACTGAACAATAAACCAACCGCAAACTGCACGTGCCGTACGAGGCGGCGACTGATCAAGAACGGCAAAGGGATCCCACCTCAAAAGCAATATTTTAACTAGGTTATATAAAGGCTATAGGTTACATAAAGTGGTGGATAAAGCATAGCTGTTTGTGAATATCTTAGCACGTTAATCGATAAAGTTCTCTCTGTATGGAGCGTGAAAGCACAATGTGAATAAGAATGTGTACCTTGAACCCGTCACTTGGCAAACACTAGAGAGAGATAAGAATTTAATATTAGCAATATCATTTTAATTAATTGAATAGCCGACATGAAATGCTACTTGTTTGTAAACAGGAGGCAACAAGTTCGATTCATAGCTGAGCCTCAGTTAATAAGTAATATATCATTAATACAGTGATGTACATGCAGTAATGCTCGCTACAAAACTAAGCCTGAATTAATTAGAACATCTTCACGTCTAGTCGCTCACCTTTGCTCCTCCATTGAGTTTCCATTACGGTCTATAACACGGAAAGAAAAGCTGTCGTTAGTGGCTCGTGTTCTGTCGTTAAGCACGAATGAAATCGATGAGTCATCAACATCTTTCTGAGTGAACCTTCTCTTGATCTTCTTTCTCCTCCTCACGTTCTCTAGCCAACCATGCCTAGGTTTGACCTTTACCTGATAAACAAGGTCACGCGCGCCAAACAGAGGATGAGTGGCCTTGAGATAATCAGAAGTCAAAACAAATCCATAGCGATTATCGCCAAGCATTTGCAGGACAGTAGGAGTCGAGATTCGAACCACCGCCGGTGAGACTTTACTAGTCGGTTGAATCAGTATGCTAAAAAAGATCGGCGTTTGTTGACCCGATGGTAAACTTGGAAAGCTTGACGAATTTTTCATTTTCTTCAAGTCTGTTAAATTTGCATTACTTGAATTACTTTCGAAGATTGTAAAATTAAACAGGAAGTAATCCATCATCGAATCATCACTGGTCTTACTGACATACCAGACATTACCCTTATTCAAATCCTCTTGCGTGAATGTCGTTAGATTATTGTGAGAGTCTGTAAGAAGGCCATGCTTAGGCCTCTCAGTAATCAGATAGACCATTGCTGAAGGCTTTGGCCAAGTTGTCGAAGAGTTTGATAGTTTGGTACCACGATTTGATAGGGAAATCTTGAGATTTGAACTCGTCAGCTGGGCTCTATCTCCATGAGTGACTGTGAGAGGAACATTTACTTCCAATGAGAGCTTCTGGACATTGTTTAGCATCACTTTGGTAGTTGGGACTGATTCCAGTTGTTCCACTAGTTGCCCTTGTCGACTGCTTAATGAGGAGCTTACATGCATATCAGATAATTCTAAATCGTCGGCTGGCAAGTTGTTGTAGTCAATATTATTATCGTCAAAGTCTCTACTACTTCTAGAAGCCAACCCATTCTTGTCAATAACTGCCTCACTAATGACTATGTTAAATGTAAACTCTGGAGAAATCTCTTGCATAGAACTCGAATATACAATAGAAACATTATTACGCGCGTCGACGACAATAAATTTAAAATCATCGATAAAGAAACCGCTCCGTTGATAATTCGCCACAGACTGTGAGAGGGGGCGACTAACATACGACAGCCTGTGACTATCGATATCCCATTGCGTGAAAGTAAACCCTCTGCGCCTTTCTTGATGGGAAGCAGCAGATCCAAAAATCTGTAAATCACCAAATTTAACATTCTGCGTAACTACATATACGATTTCATCTCTTTTTGTTGCCGAGGAGTCAAACACATCGACGTTTAAATGATTTATAGTGATAGCTGCTTTCGCATGGTCCAGAAGAACGAGGTCTCTCTTCCACATCACTCCAGATCCACTGACACTCTGACTCGGGTATGGGCACCAAATGTCGATCTCAAAGGTTTCGTGCGAGACTGGATTCGTTCCGTCCGTCAACTGAAATACGAAGCTGTCCCGAAATGAAGCTTGCAGTCGTTTTGGTTCTCCTAAACTTCGCGTGTGGGTGTAGCGTATGTTGTTGTTATCGATATCCCACTGAGTGAATGAATCACCAGAACTTAATATTACAGAAGTACTTAAGCGGACTGCTTTACTTGCATGTTTATTGAAATTTGCAGCTCCTGATCTGGAGTTGTTCTGATAATTGACGCTATAGTATCTTCTTGCATCCATAGAAGTTTTCATCAAATCAGTTGTTGACACGTTTGATCGATTCAGTAATTCCAAAACCCCAAATCTTGGAGCAGATATGATGACATAGATAATATCTCTTGGACCATTATCGTCATCAACTGCTCCTAGGTGTGCTCTTGTTATGAGCGATTCAGAAGAGTATGGAACCTGAGGTAGAAGAATAAAGCACAAAATGAAAATTAAACTTTAGGTGTTAATTTGTTACGAAGAGCGTAGAAAATAACAACTCCATGAAATTGTTTTCAGGTGAACTCACGGCTTCTTCGCACTAACCGTCTTTTAAAGCGCTATCCATACATTTGACAGTGACATAATTTAATATAATTTATATTAAAACTTCATATTCGACAGTATAATAATTAAGTAGACATCATCAGCAAGATTCACACCTAAAGGCTCTCAGATTAAAGGTGCAAAATTACAAAACACAGACAACTTAAACACAATTTCGCAAGCTATCATGGAACTTAAAAGAATTATAATCTTGTTTAATATAATGGCAGATCGATAAAATAATATATACCAGGCACCATCATTAGCTGAGAAATCTAAAATATTTGGAAATTATTTTCAAATAAGTTTACTAGAGTACAACAAGAAGAACCCTAAGTAATATTTTGTAAATTAAGTGACTTCTGTAGTAATGAATAATTTTATTTACTACTTTACTATTGAATATATTTTCTAGAGTAATAATTACTAGTTAAAATAAATAAACACATAACTGAAAGAGAAGAAACAAACAAATATAGTATAAATTTAAAAACCTGAATTCTACTGTTATGCTCAACCCTTGGTCTAGCATCGTTCACGGGCTCGATGAAAACATGAACCACGGCAGTCGACAAGGACCTGCCGTCTGCCAGGGCGACACGAAAACTGTCAGTTTGTGTCTCGGACCCGTCATGACGGTAGATGACGCTCACTTTTCTGTCGCTAGAGGTGGAGGAGTGAGCGAGAGTAGAGAGAGGTATTTCTGTAAGACGAGTTTCACGAAATCCTCTATTCTGTCTACCGCTATGAACGACAACAATCTGCAAGAGAAAATACACTAATAAATCAACAATCATCATCATCATCATCATCATCATCACTATCTTCCCTTAAATCCCAGTTTAACCAGGGTCGGGCTACGAATAGACTTGATCTAATTAATCAACAATAATGAAAATACTGCAAATAATTACTACATTATTCTGTCACATCTTCCAGCGTGAAACAAAATTTAGTTACATATAATCTGTAAAGGTAAATTTTTCCGTATTGTAAAAGCTACCCAACTAGAATTTTAATATTTAGCCTCTTACTTCTCGGTAGTTTTTATTACACCAATTCTGCCATCATATCGACAACAAAGTATTTTACACCCTTTATAATTTATTGTTTTAAAAATGCTAATTTGTTTGAGTACTATTTGTTTGAGATATTTTAAAGCGGCAAACGAGAGTTGAAGGCTACTATTTAAAATATCAGATATGGCCAAAATGGCGTTGACTTTTTCACGTTTCGATAATTAAAGTATTAAATTACTTGAAATTGCTTAACATAGCCATAACAGACTGAGAGAGCGAGAGAGAGAAAAAAACGTGTTCAATTTTCTAAAAGTTAAAAATCTTCAGAGAAAAGAAAATATTACGAAATCAAATTTAATCTAAGAAAATGATAGCCCATGTACCTGGCCGTGTTGAGGTTCAGTAACTAGCCGAAGCACAACTCCACTAGAGGAAGAATCTCTCCCAGTTCTTCCTCCCATGCCATTGGTCACGGAATGTTTGATGACAAGTTCTTTGACTCCTCCTTCCTTTACTGTGACATCATCAACCTTCATTGTTAGCTCCTCCCACCTTCTTTGTCTCCGCCTCTCGGTCACGTGACCGGGTTGACGCTGATCTATAATCGATCTGCTGCTTTGAAATGATTTACCGTTACTTCTCAACAGAGAATAATTTGGCGACAAAACAAAAATGATTTGAATCTGTCCCAAAGAAGAATTGCCACGCCCATCTGTCGCTACAACACGGAAAGAATCTACAGGCTGTTTTAAAGATTCCGAAGTTTTCTTAGACTGAATATAATGAATTACGCCAGATTTTAGATCTGCCAATGTAAATGTAGACACCGACTCCGATTCGTCGACCTCGTTCTCATTAATATATTGATCATTCCATGTAATTAAACTTTGTTTATTACTAGCTTCATCGTTTTTTATTTTGGTTTGATCCTCTGCGTAGGCAAGTTGATCAAATTTTTGTATTGAACCCCAAATTGGAGTTTGAAGGATTACGAAGTTAATTTTCTCATCGTCTGTATCCATATCTATCGCGCTAAGGATATCGTCTGTTACAACGGCAGATTTATTTGCCTGCACCAGCAATGGCTTGCCTAGCACTAAAGTAGGAGGTACGCTATCCTGAGGAACTATTGTAATAGTTAAATTAATCAATAAAGCAACTCCCGAACGGTCTTCATGCTCGATCATTCGTCTGTGATCTTTAACAGCCACCAGCGTAACAAGATCACGCTGTGATTCCTTACCAATCTCGCCTCCAGTGTGAACATAGGTCACCACTCCAGCGTCAACCTGGTCGCTGACAAACCTCCCACCTCTCTCACCGTTAACACAAATCTCTCCAAGGACCGGTGACCCCGTGACTTCGAACAGCCACCGGCCAGTAGCGAGAGCAGGAGCTCCGGCGGAAAGGTGTGACGTCATTAGGGTGACGCTTCCACCTTCATCGACTTGAAGTTCCACTTCGGCAGAAGTTGAAATTCGAGAAGAATCTGTTTTCAGTTCCTGGTTCTTCTGAGATTCGATTGGAAAAGACTTGGATGGGGTTGGCTGAGGGAGCTGTATGAGGACAGGAATCGTTCGAGCTACCTTTACTCTTCCGTTAGAGACGCTGATGCCAAAACTATCGGATGATGTTTCCGAACCTTCGTGTTCGTATCTGGTATAAAATTTCAAATAATATATAATAATAATAGTAATGTTAAAATCAAAGATATCTCAGAAGAATTCTAAAACTTCATTGTTGGAAGCACATCAAAAATGAAACAGTACTTGAAAATTTTCGAGAATGAAAATCAGATGATATGGTTGCGGAAAGAATGATAAGGTTCTTGGTTCATTCATTAAGAATGCATGATGACAGGTATGCAAATACTAAAATAAATTGGAAGCCAAGGAAAAAGGAAAAGACGAAGACCAAGAAGTACTTGGTTCAGCATGACCAACAAAGATTTGAAAACTTTGAACATTTCATGGGAAGATGCTGTGAGGGTTGCTGAAGACCGAAAAGAATGGAGAAATGTTTCCGACCTATGTTTTCTTCAGAACGTTAGGAATTGATGAGCATATTAAAATAGTAATATTCTAATAAATTACAAAAGACTGATTTAATACTTCTACATGCAAATCAATAACTTGTGACCCTGTGTCTATAGCTTGTGCTGTCTCAGGATCACAGAAGAATAGACGAACAGTTAGCCATACGTGTCGTAATGAGTCGACTAAATAAGAACCGTGAAAAGCAATTATAAACCACCTAAGAAGCTACACTGTTCCAAAGGCTAAATTAAGATGTGTGTAAAGCATAGTCTTTTAGGAATAGTTAATTCGCTAATCTGTGGAATGCGCTTTATGGAGCGTGAAAGCAGAATGTGAGCAAGAAAATACATTAAATTTGTCTACCGTGTACACATAGATGACATAACAACTTTGAGAGAAAGAGACGAGAGAGAAAGAGAGAGGCGGAAATAGAGAGCGAGTGAGGAAGAGAGACCGATTGAGATCTATAATAATCTACAGTATTCATCATTATCATCATCATCATCATCATCTTCCCTTAAATCCCCGTTGAACTAGGGTCGGGATACGAAAAGACCTTCTTTTGAAGTTTTCATAGTCTTCAGTATTAATTCAGAAAATAAAATCTAACATAATTTCTCCACACTGATAAGTGAATAAAATAACTTTATTTTCCAAGCATTGGAACTGATATTATTTTAAATAAGTAAACTCATATATCAAATTTTAGTCATATCTTCTTTTTAAGCTATACTTATTGCACATGAATGAAATAAAATACTCAGAACATTAATCACCTAATTGACTTCATAATGAGATCGGCAAAATCGAATTCCTCCCCAGCAATCATCCTCAATCCACTGTTTACCAGCTGACCATAACTCGGCTCAGACTCAAGAGTAAGAATAAGATCAGCGATATTCGTGTCAGCACCCATGACCTTGACATTTGCCTCTGTTAGCTCTGCTGCACCGCCTTCCTCTGGAACAGTCAGTGGGAAGACTTCAAGCTGAGGAGATGAGATCATGTCTGGGACTAGGGATCTCTGAGTCAGAGGATTATTTAGGATTTGATTAGTGATTGGGGTACGTGAAGTAATGACTGAACGTTCAGCTTCTTCTGTGTCTGTAGTAGCAGCAAGTAACTGAATCACGAAGTATCCGCCTCTGTTCACACCTCCGTTCTTTAGATCAGTTACAGCAAACATGAATTTCACCTGAAAGTAAAAATCTGTCAGTTACCTCTAGTTAGAGTTAGGCCTATAAGCATAATTATAGTTAGGTTATGGTTATTGTCATGGCCATAGCCATCGTTATAGTTCTAGTTATAGTTAGAGTTACAGCTACAAGTATAGTTATAGTAACAGTTACATCTACAGTTAAGTTATAGTTATAGTTACAGTTATAGTTACAGTTATAGCTATAGTTATAGCTATAATTATAGTTATAGTTATAGTTATAGTTATAGCTATAGCTATAGCTATAGCTATAGTTATAGTTATAGTTATAGTTATAGTTATAGTTATAGTTATAGTTATAGTTATAGTTATAGCTATAGCTATAGCTATAGCTATAGTTATAATTATAGTTATAGTTATAGTTATAGTTATAGCTATAGTTATAGTTATAGTTATGGTTATAGTCATAGCTATAGTCATAGTTATAACTAGAGTAATTTTTATGATTTGTATATTTTAAATAATTGTTAAGTCAAAATCAAGAAGCTATAGTTGGTAATAAAGACAGAGATAGCTTAAAATAAATTTTTTAAAGCGAAATTTCATGCAAATTGCTTGTTTTGAAGGATTTGAATCTCATATTAATTAACTGACATTTAAAATTCTACAATTTTCTTTCTCCTATCCAATCGGTGTCTCTGTTTAGGCTAACATGCACAGAACCCCTTATTCTAATCATTTTGTATTGATTTCACTTGGCTTCGTAGAGCTTGATTCTTTCAAGAATACATCAGTATTATAATTGCTATGGACTTATAATACTGATGTATTCTTGAAAGAATACATCAGTAGAGACTACAATACACCTAGTATAGTATACATCTAGCTAGAATACATCTAGTTAGACTTAGCATTGTTTAATTTCAAAATTGTAAATATGTTGCTAACTGCGATTAATTTGCTGACCGAAAGTAACAAGCGTCTCAAAGCGTTCACAGCGATGGTAGCTAGAACATGTTTAGTTAACTTAAAGTATAGGTCTGTGCTTCTGAAACTTGTCGTTAAACACCGTCAAATTTACTGAACTGGCAACATTGAAATATTTCCTATCGACAAATTTTACCGTAAGAGGTCTCTCCGCATCTTTAGGCATAACGAAGTAAAGACATCGCTGCTTTATCACGGACTGGCGAAATGTGTGAAGGGCTTGAAATCTTTCAGCGTCCTTTTCCTTTGAACCACATCCATTTTCAAGTCGACCAGCGTCAATAATCATTCCGCTGTTTGGCACGTGAAGTGGAGTGGTAATGGTATAGAGAATGTTGTTAGCATCATTATCTGGAGAACTGGCAAGTGGAACGTTAGTGTCGTTATTTGAAGTAGACGTTCCTACAAACCACAGATTGGATCTGCGATGAAGCAATACAATGTTCACAATGTCGTCAAAATTAATCTAAGAGTTAATTAATTAAATTAATTATTTAAATTAACTAATTAATCTGAGAATTAATTATCATAAATAACATTTTGGCTATTCTTTATTAATCAGTCAATTAAAATTTAAAAACTTATGTTACCCGTATGTTATCAGAAATATAAAGAAGAAAAATTACTAATTTTTCCGACATTGGCGATGTCGGTAAGATATTTGACCGCGGATCAGTATGTGCGGGGTTCAAATTCCGGGCTCGCCCGTCACTGACATCGCATTCGAGTGAGGACACTGACGTTAATATTGGCTTTACCCGCTTTTTCACGGTTTACCATGATGGTATTATTGTTGCCAGTAGCATTCCAAAACATGAAATATTGTTAGAACTGTGTTCATTATCAAAATAATGGCAAATGAAAGTTGAGAATTAAGACTAATAACTAAGAGGAATACAAATACTCGTCCTATTTGTATAAATCAGCGATTTCGAAGTATAAAATCACATTCTAAGCTACATGCCTATTCCTAACCAGGACATTAAAAGTTAGTAGTATAACTTAACAAAATGATAATTATTTCAAGCAGAGCAAAACTTCCTAACAATTTTCTTAGTCCTCCATAGCAGACAAGGGACCTGAAAGAACCATAATGTTGCACTTGTTTATTTGCATAATAAAATACTTTTAAGGCAACGTTTCATGGAAAGCCATCAACTAATGCATGGTTAACAACTGAACTAACTTATTGGCCCACTTCTTCCTTTCCATAGGACTTGCATTGATCATCCTATGATTCAGAGAGTAAATCATAATGAATTATTTTTCCACAAGCATTTAATTTTCTATTACTTTTATGCTTAATGTTTTATGACTAAAAACATAAAATTTATTTTATTCTTCATATTTACATTTAGTCCTTACAGATCAATGTTAAGCTACTACCTGGATATAAGCTTACGACCGCTCTGATAAGCTCTATCGGAGATTTCCATCTTTCTTTCTTGAGCCCAGACGGCGAACCGTGGTGGCTCGGATGGTTTTGATGGAACGATTTCCACCTTGAGACTAAAACTAAGACTTAGTGGGTCATTTCTGATTATGTCGTTTGGTGACGTATGACTAATGACGTCATCATAGTCCTGCGTAGTCTGAGTCACTGACAGTTCCAAGAATTCCAGCTTTTCATCCGGTGCATTTTCTTTATGACGATACCAGATTAAACCTTCACAATCAGTCATAATATAAATACATCTCTAGTGTTCTGCCAAATGGCAGGTCCAAGTTACATTCACACTCACGTCATGTTCCATAAAGATCAAATCGTCGATGAAAAAGATAATCCCTTTATAAAAGGTTATGCCTAATTCACACTTAATGTAGCCTATAGCTTGGAAATAATGGCTTCCGATAGGGTTTTCCTTAACCTTCCTCAGCTTTTGTTCAAGTGCTTCTTAGTTTTTACGACATGTACAGCTACAGTTTTTCCAATAAATGCTTAATATATGCTTGCTATGAATTCTTTACTTAAAATATCTTCGCAGATTCAACAAAAAAGAAAATCACCGAAATTTCTCGTCTCAAAGCTTTTCATTAACAAATATCTTGCGACCTCATATTGTAGAAGTGTTAAGAATGAATTGAAAACAACCTTATATTTACTAAATCTTCGAACAAAAAGGAGTTAAAGGACATTGTGGACTATTTCAGCATTGCCCATTGGGTTTAGTAAACCCTATCAGGGTATAAAACTTGAGCGATCTGTTGTCACTTTAATCAGAATTCATGTATTAGACTATTTAACATTTTGTCAAAATATATTTTTAATTTTATTTAATACAACTCAATCAGTCACAGACCTGCTTCAACTTCCCCCAAGGTAAATGCTGATACGCGAACACCGATGGATAGAGGATGATGCAGCATGTAAATCTCACCACGTTTAGACTCTTTGATCACTCGGTATGTGACATTTGGTAAGGTTGGATTGATTCGTAACATTGGAAGATTCAGCGGAGAGATACGTACAGAGCTGCCTGACCTCACGCGCAAGGATACACCCATGGAAAGTAGTACCGGTTGCTGATGAGAAGGTTTGGATAATTTTTCAATTACTGTGACATAAAATCTCGTTCTGATAAAGTTTCTGAAACACAAATAGGAATCATATAATAAATCTTTATTAATTATTTATTTATTAGCTTATTTATTTTTATTAATTATTTAATGAACTTCGTAAATGACTTTTCTTAGGAACATGACAGAAATTAGGTAGTTTACATTTAATTACATATTGTTTAATTGGCATTAAAATAAGGTGTTGAATCATATCAGAAAAATGCCATAATATAATCAGTAAGAAAGTTATTTTCCTTTATATGTATAAATTATTTATGACGAATGGACATAATTGCGAATTCCAATTTCCAACACTTTATTACACAGCAGATACTGATTCCTTCTGCTAAATTCTTCATAAAAATTTAATATTATATACTTAGCAGCATTTGGGCCTGTTAGCATTGCCCAAAATAACCAAATAATTTTTTTACACTAAAACCCTTAAAGATACAAATTAAATTTTGAAACCTTCCATCGGAAATCCTAAGAATAATTTGATCATCACTTTCTTCGAATTCCTGTCTAGGACTCTTGACGCCTCCATGCTCATATATCACTCGTCCCAGTTTCAGATCGTCCATGGTGAAGTACAGTTGCTCGTCATATAAACTAGATGAGGAGGTCAAGGTACCACGACCTTCAACCGTCAGCCTGCCCCTATGTGGTCCACCGCGTACACTTATCCTGACTGTCCCTGAGGTGTTGAAGTCAGTGATGCGTAGATCTTGCAGACGCAGTGCCGCCGTATCGCCTCGGGTTACGACCAGACCACCGTTATACAGGACACGTGGTGCCCCGGTGGTCACTGGACGAACTTGAGCGCTGCATGACGGTGAACAATTGTCGAAAATGCATTGGTCACATTGCACATACCAATATATATATATATATATATATATATATATATATATACATGTATATATAATATAAATATATATATTTTATATATATATATATATATATATATATATATATATGTATATATATATATACAGACTGGGGCAAAAAATAATAGTCCCTTAGCGAAATCTCAATAACTTTAAGAAAAGTCAAAATATCTTTACGAAATTTACGGAGCTTCTAGGGGAGGAATTTTTGCGTATATCCTGCAAATTTGATAAAAATGTATTTAGCAGGAAAAAAATTACAGCGTTTCAACCAACGAAAAAAGTGCACAAATCATTTTAACAAGGCTTTTTTTAACAAAAGTCTTAATAACTTGGACAAAACTCAAAATAGTTTTACAAAATTTTCGGAGATTTCAGAGGAGGGATTTCTGCATATATCCTGTAAATTTGGTGAAATTATATTCATAAGTAACAAAAATACAGCGTTTCTTCGAAAAAAATGTTAAATTCCATTTTAGCAAGGTTTACTTAAACAAAAGTACCGGAAATTTTCTTTAAAATTTAGGAGTAATTTTAACAGAAGAACGAATTTTAAGCATCTTTTATTGGAGTAGCTAACAAGGTACTATAGGCTTAAACTCCACCACTTAAGTAAACGGCCCTTTTCAGGGTCGTTATTTTCTTTAAAAGGAACGACTGGCATTTCGAAAATCCTTGTTATAATTGATTTTAGCACTTTTCTCGCAGAAATGCTGTAATTTTGTAACTACTGAAAATAATTTAACCAAATTTGCAGGATATACGCAGAAATTCCTCCCATAGAAGCTCCGTAAATTTCGTAATGGTATTTTAAGTTTTCTTAAAGTCATTGAGATTTCGCTAGGGGATCCTTTTTTATGCCCCAGTCTGTATATATATAAAAATATATCTATATATATATATATATATATATATATATATATATATATATATATATATATACATATTATATCTATATCTATCTATCTATCTATCTATATATATATATATATATATATATATATATATATATATATATATATCCTTCTTTATTTGTCAACATTTGACAGGAAGATAAATGGCAGAAAACAAATCAAGCAGTACAAACATGAAAAGTAAGATCAAAAAATACAGAATAGTAAATCGAAATAAACCACCACAAATTACAGAGTTAGAGTTACAGTTAATTGGATCAAAATACTCGCTTCAGCTACAAGATGAAACCAATACAAATCAATAACTAAAATACATGTTTACATTCTATCATTGAGCATACATCTACTTCCTTATCCGAATACACAACAGCTTCATTTGCACATAATTAGAGGTATGAAACAGTAGCATGTCGGTGTGATTCCCAATTACGTATCATTAAAGCTGGTAAAGCTAATGTTAACGTCGGTTTCCTCACTCGAAAGCGATGTCATTAGGTGCAGGGTTCGAATTGTGTGCAAGTCTCTCACAGATATGCCTTCCAGGCCGTACACGAAGTTTAACCTGGCTTTTGCCTTTTTAGTCCATTGGTTTTCAAAAATTCAAAACTTATTTTATAGAAAGATACTTATATTCGGTTTCATATACAAAAGCAAAGAAATTGAGCTTCTTTTGCACATATGCACAACATTTTATATAATAACGTCATACAAATATTTTAGATTTTCCAGAAAAATTCGCAATTATTCTGTAACTAACTTTAATAGAAACAATTAAGAATAGATCAAGTGGAAGTTTCATGTGTTACGTAGCAGCCGTCCACCCCAGTTATGGATGAAAGTCTTGCTCACTCATACATACGCTAAGTAATATAAAAGAATTAACAGAAAGTTTCGATAAATTCCTCAAATATCTTAAGAAACTGCAAAGTTACTGCTTCCATAAACCAGTTGCACAAATGATTCATCATTTTAGATAAGTCTCACGTAGAAAAGATTAATATTGCATATTTTCATTATAGAGTTACACGATTAAAAGAATTTAAAACTTACTTTACAAGAATCGGTTGACAACGAAGACGATCTTCATTAAAAGCCACTAATTTTACACCAAACTGAAGTTGGGTAGAATTCATATTTCCACTTCCATCTCTCATTCTAACTACTTCTTCTGTTGGTGGATGATAGGCTATCCTCCGCTTCAATAAATCATCATATTTAAATGACCAGATCGGCTTCCAGTGGTTCCCTCGGAGATTTACCAGAAATCCATTCCTTTTCACGTCCGTTTCTTCCATAACCATAAATGTTAGATCTTCAGGTTTTGTCCAATCATCGGCTGCTTTAATCGACTCACTGGACAGGACAGCTAAGGAATACTGGTCAACTGTAAGAGGAACTGAGGTGGTGGTAATATTTGGCGGTGACCTTTCGACTGCAGTTGGAGACGGATTATATACCGGAACGGAAAAACTTTCCGTATAGATAACGCTACGGAGGTTCGATGTAAATTTGATAATATCAAGTCTGCATATTACATAATCAAGACTAGGATCGTAGGCTGCTGAATTGTCAGACGAATTGGGCGGCTTATTAATATAACGAAATCCAGCCGATAGAAAGGTTAGACAATCTGAGGTATAGCCAGGCGTTACTGTGCTGTTATCTGCATCTAATAAGTGTCCGTACAGGGTTCTCATATAAGAAATACTGCAGATAATTACATCATCTATAGAGTTACTTCTCGAAGCACCAATTATACCATTTTCATTAATATCCACTTTTTGTGTCGAGTTCAAGTGATCATCGGGAATATTTTTCAATATTTCTGGCAAATTGTAATTAATTTTCACAACACTAGCGTTTATGATATCAGCAGCTACGTTTAGATCTTTATATACCCTTAAAGGATTGACAACAGTAACAACTGAGTTAGATTTCGACTCACTGTCATCTGCAACAATGGCAACGTTGACTATGCACATCTGCGATGATATTGAAACTTTCTCTTTTAAATAATTTGATGACGTCATTTTATCCGATGACGTCATATTGATGACGTCATCAAAGTGATAAACTTGGAGTAGAATTCTGTCAGGAGTTGTAGACGGGTGGCCGTTGTGCCTGTAGATGACAGAACCGTCTAGCAGGCGAGCGCAGCTGAAGATCTGAATTCATTAAAATGAGGGATATAAACCATTAGAATAGGCTACTTGTGAATTTATTGAAATAAGATATATAATAATAACAACAACAACATTACGATTAGAGTGAAACTGTTGGCCATGACAACATCTAGCGCTATCGAAGCAAGATATAAACTATTAGTGTACTTAATGTGAATTTATTCAATAAGAGATATAAAATATTAGTGTGTACACTATTTGGTGTTGTATTTTTTATGAATTTATTCAAGTTTATTTTATTTATTCATTTATTTAGATCACCAAAAAGTGTCATTCAACCCTGTACAGTTCACAAGCAGTGCAAACAATCAAGTAAATGTAATATGTGAACACAATTTAAATGTGAACTATGGTGAACTTAAAACGAAACTATAAAGTAGAAATTAAAGAATTGAAATAAAGAAATTTAAAATAAAGAAAATTAATGATAATAGGTAGGCATAATTATACATTTAAAAAAGTAAGAGATATAAAATACTAGTATACTTGTTGTAAAATTTATTAAAATAAGAGGTATTAACTATGAATTTACTTGACATGAATTTCTTAAAATAAGAAATATAAATTATTAGTGTACTCGCCGTGCATTTATTAAAATAAGAGATATACTCTTAGTAGGCCTATACTGGATGTGAATTTATTTGGTAGAATAAATCCACAGAGGAATGAAAGAGGCAGCAAACCAATACACATGTATGCAAATAATCAAACTAATTAGACTTTCGCTAATAGAGGTTCAATAGCAAATTCGTGTTAATTGGCAAACATGCACAGATTAGCAAAGACCAATACTATTAACAAATTCCACTTTGTAATTGATAATAATAATAGTAATAGTAGTAATAATAATAATACAAATAATAATAATAATAATAAAGAAAAAATAATCCCTTCTTAGGGGGTTAAAAATAGAAAAAATAATAATAATAACAATAATATTAATAAATTCCAATACAGCCCATGGCATTTAAATAATGAAAAAAATACAAAATATAATAACTTAAATAATAATAAGTAAATTTTTAAAGAGCTGGTTTATGTTAAATGCCACAGTAGCGCTAAATGGACAGTGAAGTTCAAGTAGCCTAATGATATAATCCCATAATTGGTACTGAAATTTGATGAGGTTTTATACGCATTTTTAAATTTTTAACATTTAATTGACGTATAAAATGTGACGGCTCTACTCTACAGTTATCATCATCATCGTTATCATCATCATCATCATCATTATCACCATCATTATCATCTTACCTTGAATCCAAGTTTAACTAGGATCGGGTTACGAATAGATTCTATTTGTTTACATTTTTCTACTCTACAGTGCTTGCCAAAAATTATGGATTACAACGAACTAACTTAACTTCTTTGGCAGGAAGAGTTTATAGATTTATAGAATAGATCAACACTGGAGATCAATAAGTGAGTTGAAATAATACAGCAATTACTTTTAAAATTATTTTTATGAAATACAAGTAATTTCTCCTCAATCACGGAAAACCGTGTGCAATAACCTAAGACATTCCAAATTCATCATCCAATCAAAAGATCATCCAATTAAGTTACCTTCTTTCGTGCCATTTATAAAGCAGGTCATGACGGGTAATAATGTAAATAGCTATCGATCGATCTGTGATAAAGGTCTAATTTAATTTATTGCCTTGATTTGGCAATCCTCTGTCTATATGCTAAGTGACACAGAAGGAACTCGGTCATTCAATATCTCAAGCGTTTAGCACTGGGGTAGAGCATTGTGGTTAGAACACCCAAAGAGTTGTCTTAGATTATTTGAACGTCTAGTTTTCCAGTCCAAAGTATTTATTTATTATATTTGCAATTTGAATACTAAAATCATAGAATCGTAAAAGGAAAACAGGGACTGCAGTCATAAACTAAGTCATGGGTAGACCTAAGGCTCTTGGCACTTACAAGGACCCTTCGCATACATAAACCTAATGAAATCAACAGAAAACATGTAGAATATATCACAAGTATAGTATGTTATGTAAAAATGAAACATGTTCAACAATCGCCCTTAATAACACTATCTTACATGGTCAAAACACCCGCACACACGCATAAACTATTTCATAAATTAGTGTATTTTTTGTGTAACTCAGCCTTAGACTGTTTGACTTGCATTTAAATTTAGCTCTCCTAACAGCTAGTTCAGCATTTGAACTGATTTACCTGGTTTGTATTACTAAAAATGAATCACAAACTAATTCTCCGTGTCATTTACATTCTCGTTAATTATGTACAATAGGCCTATACATCACCGTGAAAAGTACTCCAAAAATGGACAGACTGGCTGGAAAGCCTTTAAATTCCTATCTCTGATTTCTGTAGTTTATCCCAGAAAGGCTAACGGACACCAAACTTCTTCATTGTCCCAAGGTGCTAAACCTGATAAAATTACCTTGAAATTGTACATTAACTAAGATTTTGCGATGTCATATTTAGACGGGTCGAGGATTATTTCTTGACTGATCTAACAGCTACACAGTCGTACAACAGAGACCTACAATGAATGGAGATTTCCTGAAGGAAGCCAAAGCGGGAGGAAAGGCACGATCCGCAGACATCGATATGCTTTCTCTATCTATTTATTTTGTGAAAACTGGGAGACAGCTGACGAGAGACACAGGCGCAGATAGAGAGAGAGAGAGAGAGAGAGAGAGAGAGAGAGACCTAATGAGAGACTTATATTTAGAGCGAAACTGAAACAAATATAGCCTAGAGTCAGACAAGTAAAGAGAGACAAATTAACAATGAGACAAACAAAGAGGTGGACAAATAGAGATAGAGAGAATGACACAAGAATAGATAGTTAGATAAAGATTGAGAGAGAGAGAGAGAAAGAGAGATAGAGATGGAAGTAGAAAGCTTGAAATGAACAAACATAGAAGATCTGGCCATGGCTTTAGAATTTCGGAAGCTGAAATGTTAAACTAAGACAAAGGTGTTTGTGGACGTTGTTAATAAGAATTAAAACGGTACACGATCATAATAATGGCTATATCATAATGTTACAAAGCAAAGCAGGATAAAACACAGCCCAATGTAACAATATTATAAGTACAGACTCAACAGGATCGGTATGCACAGAAAGCTTATTATACTCTTAAATACATGTAGGCCTAGCTATAAAAATTTAAATTAAGCAATTTCACTAAATTAATTAATATTGTAAAACGAAAGATACTGTAATGACAATATTAATAAGACAAAGAGTAATACTGTAGAGATACTGTATCGACGTTAGTTCTAATTAGTTAATCATTTTGAGTAGTATACTGAGTAAAGATCTAAGCTATGATATAAATTATGAAAAATTAATGCCATAAACTAAAAATTGAATTATCGATCTAAGAAAAGGACATCGAGAAGTAAAACGAGAAACTGAAACAATTTAATAACTAGCAACAAGAACTTTAATATTCATAAAGAAGATATTGTACGAACCATAGGAATGACCTCCCCAACCACTAATGACCCGATGTCATCCTGGATTACGTGAATCTGACATTGATCTTTAGACAGATTCTCGTCTGACTGTAGTCCTGCTACTGAATCCATTCTTAGCGAAGTGTGTCGTCCATGATAAACTCGAATTTCTCCCAGACATGGAGCTTCTGACATTATTGGCCGGGAGAGAACACAGACATTGATGAGTGAACACAATGACAGAATCCAAGGGCAAATCACCCCAGGCCTTAGTCGGCCGAGGCGGCATACTTTTGAATTAGTAATTAAGTTCATTTTTCATGTCTTGCTATGTCATCGCCTTTATGACATCTCTTGTCTATTTTCCGTACTGAGCCTTGCAGCTTAATACCTGCACTCTGAAATAAATCAGCAAACAAAATATTAAATTTGTAATTACTTAAAGTTACTAATCTCAAACCTTCTTAGTAAGATTCGATGTGCATGTATGCATAACACTAAAGACAATACTAAACTGATATTTAATATTAATTTTAATTATAATTTCAATTGCCAAATTTTCATTTGATTGTTATATGAGTATAATTAGACTTCATATAATGCTGAATATTTGACAGAATGGACTTATCTCGTCGCTTAAATCCGAATCATGTATCATGGAAATGAAAAAAGGGGCGTGTCTAAACAGCTACTTTTCAGGTCATTCAGGTTAGGTCTACGCAAAAGCTAGAAAGTAACACCATAACTAGTATAACATAGAATAAATAACTGCATAACTATAATATTATGGGTAAACAGGATTTTTTTCTCAGGGAATGGCGCCCCTGCCCAGTAAATGTTAGTCAAAGCTGAGGAAGGCCTAGGGGCCCACCTCATCATAAGCAGAATCCTCCAAGAATAATGGTATATCACAAGGAACGTTATAAATAATATAAAGATCCACTCGTATGTGGACATGAAGAGAAAGACGGAAGATAGAGATGAATACAGGCGTCATATACCATGGACCTGCCAGTAGGCAGTGCACTAAGAGAAAATTTGAACAATATATACAGTAATTAAGAACACACACACACAGAGAGAGAGAGAGATGTCTATTTCAGCATCAACTCGACACCAAATGAACTGACATCATTTGCAAATTCAAATAGAAATAAACATTTAGAAATTCTTAGAAATGCATGGTATCAAATAGTTTGTAAAAAATAGAATAGCGGCGGTCAGGGAAGGCGATATACATCTTATTTAGCTGGCCACCGTCAACAACTTGTAAAATGTCACGCAATATGCGAATATCAACTGAAATACATCCTATCTAGAATACTATATAATAAAGTTTCTAAACGTATAACAGGCATAAATAACAACGTAACTAGAATAACATAGAATAAATTATATCATAGCAAGAATAAATTACAGCGTAGCTGGAATAAATTACAGCATAACTGGCTGAAACTAGTAGCGATGTCGGTAAGTTATTCGACCGCGGATCAGTATGAGGGGTTCAAATCCTAGGCTCGCCAGTCACTGACATCGCTTTCGAGTGAAGAAACAGACGTTTAATTAGTTCTACCATTAGCTTTTACCAGCTTTATAACAAGAATAAATTACAGTATATCTAAAAATTGACAGCATAACTATAGCATTTATCTCATCATAACTACAAGAACATTTTTCTTTCAATGCTTTCTCAGAGGTATCTGTAACGACTGATCGATTTCTGATTCCAGAAGTTAGAAAAGTGTTTCAACGGGGTCGAGAGCTAAGTCAAGTATTTTAGCCACTTTGCAAAAGGGTTCATTTCCTCTCAAAGCCAGTGTCTCCATAATTTTTAAATTGAAATCTATAATACACATTCAAATCGACCAAAATGATAGTTTCCTCTCAAGTTTTCGGCCATTTTCTAAAAGTTGTATACTTATTTAGGCCACCAAAAAGAAGCAATAAAGAAGTCAGATAGACGCCCATATTGTAACTTAAAGTATACTGAAAACTTTCTAAATGAATTTTATTAACGGTAGCTCAGTCGTCTTTGAACTGCCTTGTTTTATAAATATGTCAAAGATGAGACAACGAAACGCAGTAAAATATATCATCATAAATCATACAAAGTAACTCATTTTGTCAACGCTTGATTTGAGGCAGGTGAAAGATAGAATTCTTATTTACATTTTGTGATTTTAGCACTTTGAGTCTATCAGAGAACTGTATACTGTTTAAGAGATAAATTTTTATAGTAAATTTTTAAATGTCTAAACAGACAATTCAGGTTAAATACAATGAGATAAAGTCCTAAATTGAGAGCAAAGAATATTTCCAACGTATAAGTGTAAGTTGTGAGATAGTTTAAAACAGAATTCAACCAGTACTGCCACAGATGAAAAATACTTGTCATTATTGTATTTACTATGCTAATTTTCTAATATAAATTAAATACATTATTGTCTTCATAGGTCTATGGATCATAAGTGGAAAGTTCGGATATTTGCTAATATAAATTTTAAAAAAATAAACAAACAGTAGAATACTTGAGTCAAAGTTCGAGGCTAATGAATTTAACTTCTTCAGTTACCGTCGTTAAAAAGAAACAATCAAATGTAGATTTTTAACGCGAAACTGAAAATTAAAATTGAATATGTTTAAATGTTTATATCAATGTTTAATCATCGGACATTAATCATTTAACATAAATCATTTAACATAAATCTTCTAACATAAATCTTCTAACATAAATCTTCTAACATAAATCTTCTAACATAAATCTTCTAACATAAATCTTCTAACATAAATCTTCTAACATAAATCTTCTAACATAAATCTTCTAACATAAATCTTCTAACATAAATCTTCTAACATAAATCTTCCAACATAAATCTTCTAACATAAATCTTCACAGATTGCCCGAAAGATTGATTGATCAGGCGAATTCTTGACTGTCAGAGCGAACGAACCATTGATTCACTTACTGACCAATTAATCAAACAATTAATTAGACTTATCAATTCAGTAACTGATTGATTGTTTATTAAAATAACAGCTGAATAATTATAAGTCGTAATCAGAACAGGTGTAGTGTTCAGACATACAGTATACAGTGACAGGCTTTTAGATGGAATAAGAAATGATCCATTGAGAAATAATTAATTGTTTTTTTCAAGAGTCTCTGTTATCGATGTTATTTTCAGTACATATTGTATAGTTTAGCGGTATAGAAACATGAAGCGACACTAAGAAGCATATCGGAGGGATATAACATTTCTAACAGAATACGAAGGAGAAATAAGGAGCATAGAAAATGGAAAGAGAGATAGAGCAGTGAGGATGCGGATGTCCGGTATAAAATCGATCTCTAAACAATCCGACACTCCATCTACTGTTGACTTGATGGACTATTCATGTCAAAATTTCAGATTTATTCATTGGGACGACTGCTAAAGGAGATTTATAGACAGTGATGCTACGGAAAAATCCTCCAATAAAAGTGTTTCATCCAATAACCTCTGAAATTACCGTTTGTTTGGCTAGATCATATAGTCGCCGAATGAAAAGATAAACAACAGCAACAAAAACAAGACAACCAACAAAAATAACTATAACAAGCTACCCACAAAAATCTAACAACAACCAACACCGAACTACAAACTAAAAGCTAGAAAAACAGTAAGGAAGGAAGGAAGGAAGGAAGGAAGGAAGGAAGGAAGGAAGGAAGGAAGGAAGGAAGGAAGGAAGGAAGGAAGGAACAAAAAAGAAGGACTGAAAGAATCTAAGTATCTTCGTAATACTAAAAGGCTGTAATTCTAAGTTTAACGTCTGTTTCGTATCACAAGGATACTCTCTGAGACGTCCGGCTGGGATGTTCTCCATTCGACCATCCAACCAGTACATAATAAAAGAATGCTGTTACTAACTGAACTTTAGTTGCAGAACTAATTAATAATATAGACATCACTAATTGATTATTTTTTCACATTTAGTTCTTACAAGAACGCGACAGTTTAGGCCGTTAGACAATTCTTACTTATTCATCATCATCATCATCCTCCCTTGAATCTCAGTTTAACCGGGGTCGGGATACAAACAGACTGTCTCAAATCCTCTCTGTCCTACACCACACCACCAGCCAATCCCCTATTTGAAACTTCCATTCGTCTAAATCTTTGTAGCATTTACTGGAGCCTAGGCGCTCACCAACCGAATGCCCTTTCTGATGTTGGCGTGGATCTTAGTGCTTTAGCCGCCTTCTACAACATGTGCAGTCACCGCTCAGTCAATTCGTCAAACAACCCGGACACAACACGGGGAACAACTCTTACACAATATGGATTGAAAATATGATCATATAAGATTCTCTGAGAAAACGTGATAGAATTTACTGCCTATTGTCACTTAGATCAAAGAAACTACACGTGCCTGTTGGGCCTCCAGGATATTACACGAAGCCGTTGCGTTTCACGAAAATTAAAGAGTACATGTATAATCCAGTATTGCAGACACACCCCGTGAGGCGATAGAATATGAACAGATCCTAGCAACACAAAGACAAGTAGTAGCTCATGAAATATACATTTTTTATTATTAACTTTCCATTGCGTAACTGATATATGGTACGTAAATGTAATTTATACAGAGATAAATATCATAGAATTTTACGTCAATTTCCTCAATCACTGAGGAAGATTCGCAGCTTACAAGACAGAGAAAGAGAGACGGGAAGGGAGTTCATAAACTTTGTCCAACTTGAGTATAATAGCAGGACATGGAAAGGGATTGACGAGAATGCTTGCATTCAAAACGTTTCTGGTATCAGTAGAGCGTAAAGAGTTTTAATTTAATAGAGGATTTAAAAAATTAATGATGTAACCTTTTTCGTTACGAAATTCATGATCATACTAAGTCATATCAGATAATAAGTCGAGACCACAGATTCCTGGCAGGTTATTATTAATCCTTTCCATTGTTAATCATATATTGCAATAGCGTCAATAGGCAGCAAGCTCCATTTAGTTGATATTCATATCGCTCAACTTTAGGCATTGAAAGGAAATTAAAAATATTTAGAGAAAGACAGTCGATAAATAAGTGCTTTGGTTAATGATAACTAAACAATATTTAAAAAATTTTTATTGCACATGATCGACGTGAATATCAGCTACACTAAAACTTTTAGATATTCCAAAAAGACCCATGATGTCTCTATAAAAAATCGCCTATATCTCCCTAACCCTGACCACTGGACCGCTAGAGGAGGGAACACAGTAGGGAAGTGTTGGATAGCTTGATTGCGGGACGCTGCTCATAGATTGGGACTCCACGGTTCATCAGCTTCTCATGGAGCGGACAACCATCCGGTTCCTGTTTCTCATTCCGGGAACATTCTCGCTGAAGATCTCAACGGAATACTAGTCAAACTCATATCTATCAAATCGAATGCAGTATTGTTAGTAGCGTAGATATTTACTCAACAGAAAGTTAGTAAAAAATAATCATCATCACCTTACCCCTGAATCTCAGTATCAATAGGGTCGGGATACGAACGAGTAGATCTAAATTTTTCCATTCATTAAAAATATTGTAGCAATTTCTGGAGCATAGGTCCTCACCAACCGAATTCCGTTTCTCATGGAAAAAGAATCATGAAATTTATATTTCGCTTGCTATTCCGCAGGTTCTAAAAATTAATGACTGACTCGTGGGTTACTTATGTGTCTTCGTAAAGATTTCCTAAGTTTATATTTCAGATTTACGATATAGGCCTAGCTTTAAAGTTTTTATCGGAGCGAGAATTAATCATATCTATGATAAATAAATACTATTTGTTTATACTTGTGCTTCTACTGCTAGAAATCAGAAATTTAATTGAAAAACCAACTAGATGCTGAATATTGCTGATATTTTTATATGAAAAACAACGAAAAATAATTCTAGATTCACCTTAACTTAGAAACAGGAAGAAGTATATTCCGATTACTCTATACAAAGAAGCGGAAGAACAAATCAAGCTCTTAATGCCTCATTGAACTCTACTCTTCTTATGTCCGATTATTCGCTTAGAGTGCATTCAGGCGAAATTCCGTCTTACAAGGGCGTAATATATCGCATAGACTTTAAGAAATAATGAGAGGGGTAGAGAGCGAAGCATGGCGCTCCCGGGTTAACGGTTCGAATTTGCGAAAGGCCTGTAAGCGTCATCGATAATTTAATCATCGGAATTTCTATCTAGATAATAAGTTCAACGTCTCAAGCTATAGACGCGAATGATGGATCTTTATATTGAACCTATTTAATAAACAATCTGCATAAGCAACCTAACTGAATATATGGATATTGCTGATAATATCTGGATATGCTACTAACTTTGCCAATAACAATAGCAAAATTCTGATACACAACTTCTCAGCAACTTCGTCGGTCTGCGTTCAAAGGAAGATAACTTGTATATAGTAAAAGAAATGCGTTCATAATAAGTGAATATTGAAATGCCGCTTTTAAATGAAAGTAAAATATTTCCGATTTGACAAAATGAAATTTTGACAGAAATGACAAATCTTTACGAAATGCAATAGTGTAGGAATAAGTACTTAAAAGATAGCATCGCATTATTAGAATAATCAGTTTTTAGATGCAATTACCCATATTTGAATATTTTTCATCTTTGATACGACGTTTACAAAAAACCTCATATACTGTATCATCATCACCCATTGGTGATTGGCCAATATCGATGTCGGTAAGATATTCGACCGCGGATCAGTATGTGCGGGGTTCAAATCCTGGGCTCGCCCGTCACTGACATCGCTTTTGAGTGATGAAATTGACGTTAACATTAGCTTTTTCAGCTGTATCAATAACCAGAACGAACGTTAAATATGGATCAAATATGGCCGGTAAAGATTAGTCTACCTGCATTGAAACATCCTGGAGTAAAACGGTGGAAGTAATCCCTTAAAAGCGACAAGAGATTTGCCGGTGGAACAAAGTGTTCGGGCATGGAATGAAAGAGAGAGGGTGAGTCGTATGAACGCCGGAGAGGAAAAACGAAATTACTATAAGACTCGGCCGCTGTTTATGATACAGCATCAACAATGGATCGAATTCAGCCGACGGGATAAGTTCGAAATTGAATCCGCTGCTAAGAGTGTATCAAACGGACTGCTGGTGTAAGAGGATAATTGAGGCTTTGTTCGGCTGAGGTGTAATTAATTTGAATAAACATCAAACGTAGAGCGAAGGAACTATGAGATTGCGCGATTTCAGCTTAGCTTTAAGTTCGCCACAAGGTGAAGTGGTAAACAAACGATACATATTTATATTTTCTGCCTGCATTTAGCGTCTGTTTCAGTAAATAGATGTACTGACAGTGACTACCTGGCCTGGTTTCGAACAGGTAGCCTCTTGCCTATAAAGCAAGCGAGCAGCCAACTAGGATAGGAGATGGTACAAATATGCCGGTACAACAGTTGGCTATAGCAGCGTAATACAGAAATTATTTTCAGTTTGTGTAACTTTTATCAGCAACTTTTTGTCAATGTTACAAAAAATGAAGTAATAAGAAAATATACGCTTTTTGTATATAAAATATGGTCTAATTAATTGCATTGAATTCCATTACTATTATCAAATTATCCAACATCTTTTTCTTTGCCTTTCATTAATTTCTTTCTCTACAAATTTCACTACAATTTCCCTACATCCTACAGTAGTCCATCCAATATTTACTGTTTAATTAAAGTTCAATTAAATATATCATATCAAGGCTTGCTTTCTTGTCAGATCTCTTGCTTTTTTTCATCAATTGAGTTAATATAAGTCACCTAGCACATCTTACATGTACTATAGTGCACACACACGAGCACGTAAGAAAGCAGTCACATTAAATATAAACGGTAATATGGAAAAATATAAACGTAAATGTTAAATATTGTTCAACAGTTTTCTATAGTCCATTCGTCGTCTCTCGAGAGCTGAATCCAAATCTCATTGTCACTTTATACTATTTCCAAACAGATTCAAATGAGATTTTTCACAAACACACAGCCGGTCTTAGAGAGTATTTTATAGAATCAGCAGCTTCTGTTGCTGATGATTGATTGTGATATAAGTTTGCATAATACTTCTTTCTTCTTCTTTACTTCTTTCGCTGTGAGTTCTCTCAAATTATTCAGAACACTCGACGTCTGCATTTCATTCATCAAGAAAACAAATCATCGACAAATTCTGTAAACCATTGATGAGTCCTTGAGCAGATTAAGTGCTTCTTGCGAGCTATCGAAACTGATGCACTAGCAAAATAGCGAATGGCTCGGGTTTCGGATATTTAATTACAAACAAATAATGCATTTTTATATACGGAAATACTGTTAAATTGCAAAATTCAATTTTTGCAATCGTCAGAGCGGGCCGCAAATAAATCGTACAAGTCCGTAACGTAGGAAACTGACGTACAGTTATTAGAGTCAAAGTGTACTATATTGATTCTTATATGATACTACAAATTTGTGTAAGTCCAAGTACCGATCAGCAACAAATGAATTACTCGGATTGTCGAATACAAGTTTCTGCTCCAATTCTTTTCAGCTCAATTTAAACAAGACACGAGGCAGGATTAAGAGATTACACAGCATTCTGGTATCATAACTAAGTGCAAAACGTAATCATTTACCTTAATATTAAAAGCAAACAAGCACTAATTAGGTATATATTTACATGCATGAGAAAATGCGGCGTTACACTGCACTTTTTCTTGAGCCAAGAATATCCAAACCGATTCTCCGTTTTATTGAGATCCAGTTTATGATTCCTATTCCGTCATAATTCAGTGGATGATGACTGGATGATGATGACTGGATGATGACTGGATGACTGATATCCTACACGTTTGTATATATACAGAACTAGAGCACCACTCAATGCTTCGACATGTGAGTTTAGAAATCTCAATATCCCTCAGTGTAAATAAAGTACTGTACTTTAAAATAATAAGCACATTGTCATAAACACATTGTCACAAGCACATTGGCATAAGCATATTGTCATGATCACATTGGCATAAGCATATTGTCATGATCACATTGTCATAAGCACTTTAATGTTCTTTAAAATAATAAGCACATTGTCATAAACACATTGTCACAAGCACATTGGCATAAGCATATTGTCATGATCACATTGTCATAAGCACATTGTTATAAACACATTGTCATAAGCACATCGTCATAAGCACAGTGCCATAAGCACATTGGTATAAGCACATCGCTATCCTCAATCTTCCCGTTAGAAGATTGAGGATAACAAACTTCAGTTTCTAATTAATTATATGCTGGTTGGACCACTAGCGATTTGCATGGATTTCAATTGGATATGCCTTATGTCAAAAAATTTGCTTCACAGTAGTGTGATATTTTGTAAGTTTAGATGTAAATGTCTAATCATGTATGCCTATTTCAAGTTTTTGATTAAGAATTTAAAAAATAGCATAGAAATGGAATTTTTAAATGCTCATTCAGTATCTTGCGTTTCGCCATCAACTCTGAAGACACTGGCTGAAGCCAGTGGCGATGTCGGTAAGCTACTCGACCACGAATCAGTATGTGCGGGGTTCAAATCCTGGGCTCTCCCATCACTGACATTGCTTTCGAGTGATGAAACTGACGTAAACATTAGCTTTCTTAGCTTTTACCACAGAATGAGAAAACTAACTCTTATCCATAGTAGGCCTAGATGATCAACAACTATGGCAGGGACCTAGTCCTGTTAAGAGGGCTTTCCGACGCATTCAGAGTTTATCAGTTATGTATTATGCCTTCAGTCTGATAAAATCAAATATAGATGTGTTTTACCCTGTCATTTTAAAGTTAAGAAATAGGGTCTCAAGAAGTAATCCAGCAGAACATATCAATGAAACTCGTGATATCGACAAACCTCACACCTATGGGAAATATGAGTTCAAAGAAACGACTAAAGGAAATTCTACCGGAGAAATCAAACTGTAAGATACACACGGGTTGATTTATCAACGTCACCAAATCCTGGGGGAGGCGGGGAGGATTGTACCACTTCGACAAGCACTTCTATGCCTAACGTCGTAAAAATCTAGAATTCACCTTTACACGCATATATGGAGCCAGGAATGAGATAGCTATCAAGATGTCATTCGAGTAGTTAGGTAGGGCCTACTATTTGAATTGATATCCGATTAGAGCTACAATAAACTTAAGTCAATTGTGCAATAAAAATAATTTTACATTTAATCAACTATCCGATTTAGAATCATTATTGCGTTTCTGAAATCATCATCAGCAATATATTAGCCTCAAAAATTGAACTGTGAATCTATGAAACTCTGCCGATCAGCGGCCGAACCAAAGACAAGGTTATTCATTGGTTTACTGCATCATAATGATAAATAAAATATTTCGAGGAGGTATAGATTGATTATTTTACTGTATCAAAAGGATCAATTGAATATTTAAGAAGTTGGAAGAGTTGGGCTTTGAGAAATGCGATATTTAAATGTCGATACACAGAATTCTGTGAGAGTTCCTTTATCCGAGTATCAGATCCCGGCTGAACTCGGCATAGAAATATTGCTCAATATGTTATGTGATCTTCTGACCTCCGACAACTGCGGCACACAATTCTGAAGTGATTTACAAATCGTATTCTCGATTTATTTTCATCTGCAAATGAAGACAAAACGCAGCAAGAATCACAATTGAGGGGATGAGATACTACCCTCGCGAAAACGACACGGTACACATTTGGCAAAATAGAGAAAATAGCGTCGAACATTTAAAAGTATCTTCGAAAAGAGATTACATAATAACATGTTCAATTTTTGTGAAAAAATTTACTTAAAATTAATGGCATAAAACATGCAGAATTTTGTGCGATTTCGATTCTTGGGTGATCTCATAAATAATTATACTATTATTCAGGCCTCCCACTTCTGTATATAAATTACAATTATGCAAATATTCATCATCGTATGTACTCCACTAAATTTCCAGCAGAAAATAATATTGATATGAGTGGCAAGGGTGTCTCGAATCATATGATGCACAAGAATTCTGTTATCAAATAAATCACCGAAATGTAACCGAAATGTAATAATGTAACTGTAGATTAGTTCCATATCTTAGCACTTTCAAAACTACAATTTTAGTACTTAAAGAAAAGGATGCTATAATAATTTTGTATAATCTTTTTTTCATAACAGAATCCTTCACACTCAATATATTTTAAATCAAGAAAAATCACATAAAATTTTATATTTTAAATTTATTACCAAAAATTAGCAAAGCCTGCTTTTACTCTTCAGAAATCACTTTTACTGAACATTTTTCACTAATTCTCATTTTTATTCTTTGCGCCTCTGTTATATAAGACGGTCATCACTTTTCAAAATTTTGTGCCTGCGTAGGCCAATATATTGCAAATAAATATTTTTAAAAATTCACAATTAAATACTATATTGCTTGAATAGCAATTTACGATAGTTTTGAGAGAGATCAAGAATATAACTTGAACATAGTTCGTTTCTAGCTATGAAAAGTTTTTTGCAAACAGTAGATTAAAACAAAAGCATTGGCTATCAAATTTTATTACATTTATTCACTGATATATGGCTTGATGAGCGAAAGTCAGGAATTTTAGCGACCCATTGATCTGAACATTGAAATCTAATCAGCCTTGTTCCATCACCGATGAATCTCACTAAACCTTCTCAGGCTCAACAAGCTCAGATTTCCAAAGATCCGTGTTCTCATATTTCTGGGATAATAAAAAGTAAGGAAAGTTGTCATTCATTTTGAGATGAGATTTGATATAATTATATATATATATATATACATATATATATATATATATATATATATATATATATATATATATATATATATATATGTATATGTATATATAGTCCTATAATGACTCCTGACTTTAACTGTTGAGTGAACTCTGCCATACTAAACTGAATAACCTGTTAGTGTTCAAGTTTATTGCAATAGCAATATTTTGGAATTTGCACCCTTTTTGGACCTTCTTTTTGCTCGCCGGCTTGATTATTACTCAATAGTGCTCGATGTTGTCATTCATGACTGTAGCAATCTAATTATTGCTATTATTATTAATGATTTAGTACTCTCTAACTTTACTACTGTTGGGCTAAGATTTAAAGTATTTGTAAAATGATTGGTTGATTAATAGATTGATTGGTAGAATGATTAACTGATAGATCGATCGATCCATTGATCTGATTGATTGATAAATTGATTGACTGATATAGAAAACCTAAGGAAAAGGAAAATTAAACTTGATTAATTAAAAACTAATATTACTTTAATAAATATTAGATCTGAGTAGTAAATATATATAATCAATAGTATAATGTGAAAATGTTACAGACCCAAATAATATGTTTGGCGCAGAATAAATCTCAGTTCCTGAAGGTTTCATAAAAATTACATGCATCTATTTTCCATCTATTGTTCATAAATTAACAGTGCTCGATGCCGTCACTGACGACAGTAGCACCTCTAACTGTTGGTGTTTTTAAGAGAATACCCAAATACGTTAATTTTCACATAGTAAAGCATTACATTAAATTAAGAAATTTGTAACATTAAGTCCTCATATCGTTATGGAAGAATTTGACTTATTTCTATTGTTGTCAGGAATTCGTGTAATAAAGTATAGCCTAAGTTATTAAGAATCTTTTGGGAACACATTACATAGCTATAACTTAACTTAATTATACTGGTTCATAAAGTCGTTAAGACTTGTAACACCAGTCTAGTTGTAATATTATACCTCGTCAGACAAAAATTTGTAAAGGGGGAACAATAATTATTTTCGAAAGCTTTATAAATAACAGAGATTTGCACGGTTTCTAGTTAATAACAATCTTCTGCGCATTACATTCCAGATCTATCTATTATTCATTTCATAGTGACGAAACAAACATACCTATATGTAACGTGAGTGCTCTTTCCACGTATAGTTCAACAGATTTCGGAGAACGTGTTCCGCTCAAGAGAGAAAGAATTCGGGAAAGCAGTACCTACCTACTTGTATATAGACGCTCACGTGACCTCAAAAGACCCCATTCATATTGGGGTGGTATTCATTGTCTAGTTTATAACCTGGCTTTCCCACGATTTGCCTGCCCTATAGGCCTCTGCCCATATTAACAATTCACGCTCAAGCGTAGTTAAAATATTAACAGCTTAGTAAAATGTAGTACATCACTAAATCAACAGCAGTGTTCTGAAACAAAGTCGCTGCAAAAAGCTAAATCGCGAATGAAAGTTAAATTTCCAGAATAACGCGTAACAATTGACTTAATTAATTCAAGTCATTTAGCATTAATAAATACACATGATTTGAATGCGAAGTATTTGATAGCTTTTGCCCACAGAAATTGATACGAAAGTAGAAATCCATAAAAATTGCATTTCGATAAGGCCTATATATAGCCAATATGCACAATTTAGCGAATTTAACAGCAACTTTATGCCACATGCCTTAAACAGATTTAAATACTTCAGACCAGCAAATGAAGTTGAATAATAATAAACTAAATGAAACACAAACACATGAATAAAAACACTTTCACCCCACCCCGGATCAGTTCACTATATTATATAAAAACGGCTAAAGTGTAACCTTCAACTGGGAGAGCGATTGACATTCCCTATCCACATTCGCTCACTGAAACACAAACATCATGCAATCATCCTCGTTGTCTTCAATCTCTGTTTCTGCTTTAGTAGGCTCTTAAGAAATGCGTGTAATTCCGGTTATTCAATTTCGAATACAAATGAGCAGACTGCTTTAATCCACAAGCACATGCTTTTTAATACACAAATTCAAGACTTCAAGCATCATTTTTAACTTCAAGTATCATTAATTAAAATTGCATTAGTTAAATCTCACTCTTCAATTACTCTGAAGCACAAGAGCGCAAAACTTTTGTAACTCAATGTTTTGCTGGAACAGAGCTTACGTTAATCTTGTGGAAATAAAGTCGTGAAGATCACAGGCAAATTTCAGGACCATGCTGTCAGGAGGGTGTCAAATGTAAAGAGATCGTAAAGTGTAATTTGTTTGCACAGCTGTAGCGTCAGATAAGACATGATTAGACCTACAGAACCTCTGCATGTATATGATCTGTCTGCGGTAGTATGATACGAGAGTGATATAACACGAGTGGACGATGTAGATCAGATAACAACAACCAAGTGCGATACAAAAAATAAATCTTCGTTCTATCGAGTAATATCGTAAAATAGAAGTGTCGTTGAGTCTATAGAGGATGTAGGAGGTTCTAAGTGGCTAGAATCACCTGATTACGATGGATTTCCCTCATAATATTGCAAATAATCCAATAAATATGCGCAAAGTGTCAGCTTGATTTAGACTACTTCCATCCTGAATTTGCCCACCCTTCTGCTTACATCCAGAACTGCTACTGGTTCCTTAAAAGATTTCTAATTTTATTATCAACTAAGAACCCAAATGAACCTGATACTCTGATAATAAAAGAAGTCCTTTAAAGTTTTTCAGAAATCTATATATGAAATGAAAATAGCGAAATGGATAAGAGGAACAAAATCTTGCACCCAGATAAACTTGCAATCTATTACAACAGCTGTATAAAGTCAAATTTACTGTATGCTTTTTGTAGCCCTAAGTGATTCTATTAGAGTGAATTTGGTTCGGATATCGAATCAGTGGCCTCTTGCAACCAAAATCAATGTGCACGTACAAGTACCGATGAATCAGTTCACTTCAAACCGAAACCAAATATCAATCAAATGCATACGAATTAAAAGAAAACACCTGTAAATCCGCTATTAAAGTTGTGTTAAATGGCGTGGAAAACAGCTTGCAGTTGTTAAGGATGACTTGCAGCAGTTTACTTGCTGCATGCAATCAATACGGGATATAATGATGATGATAATGATGATGATGACGATGATGATAATTATGATGATGATGATGATGATGAGAACATGAAAATGATGCCTAAAACATCAATTCGCAGACAATGTGCTGTATGAATTAACTTCCAATAACGACGGGGAACTCGTACTACAATAAAACTCGGGTGTTATTGAAATTGATATCGTATTTGCTACAAAGAACTGCATTAAATCGGTTCTTCTTTTAATGTGATAAAACAATCTAGTCATAATATAAAGACTGTCATCCGATTTTCTATTAATTGTCCGTAGGCGAAAATGCGTATTCTACTTGCTTTCAGAATTTTGTATTCGCATTAGTCTTTTCGATAGTGTAGTATAAAAGAGTATTTGGATTGATAATAATTCCCTTCATGTGTTATACGTTACATAGGCAGATGTCATTACAATTTTGTGACCCCAACAATAGTGAAATTCTTGACGTTAAATTCTTCAATCTTGTATATGCGATTAATTTATTCTATTTTATTATCTAGCTACCTGTCAGATATATAACCCAAGCAATGGTTAGACAATTAATAAACCAGTGAGGATCAGTTTAAGAAATTAACTGTGAAAAGTAACCAGAATCATGCCTGTAATGGGCTGAGCTAATGGTGTGTTGGTATATCGTTTGACAGCGGTTCAGTAGTTGCATTGTTAAAATTTAGTGCTTTTGCTGACATTCACATGCTGTCGAGTAGAACACTGACGTTAAAGGTAGTTTTTGGCTTGGCTTTATACAATTTAAATGAAGAATATTATGAAGAAGTGTAAGCAGCTGTATGGCAATTGCAAGCTTAAGTTATAAGCTATATCAACTGCGATCAAACAGTGATAACCTTTCATATGCTATTAATTACATAATTACCTTTTTAAAATGAAGATACTTTCTTTCTGTTCGATGATTATAGTCCACCTATTAATAAGTTTTAAAAGCTGCATAGGATTTGTCATGATGTCATCCCAGTAATCTGCGGCAAAATGATATAATGCCTCGATAAGTAAATCTAAAAATTGCATAGATCTTAAAGTCTTTAATCTCAAAGTTTATGTTAAAATCTTGCTCATTTCAAATTTTAAGAATATATTGAATTTCAAATTTACTCGATATATTTTAAAATGCGATCTGATAGACGCACTGAAATTAGAATTATTGAATCAAAAGACTGTAATGTAGGGAAAACTTGTACATGTTTAGACGGTACTTGATAAACTTGTACTCCATACTAAGCTTCAATTAAACTTAGAATTAGTTACAGTTGAAATTCTCACGGCGCAAACTGACCGTAGCGCGGAAGCGGAATAAAGCTTTCATATATATTACAAGAATTACATAGTTATTACAAGAATTACAGTCAACGAGCCGAAATTAATTGGTTTGTCAGAATAGGCCAATTTCTGAATGAGTTCTAAATAACAAATAATTGATATTGCGGTAATAAGTGAGCAGTGATTTAACAATAACAAAGTGTACGGCGGTGGGAAATTGTTGCAATTAACTACTGAGGTTTCACAAGCTGAATCGACGAAATTTCGAATTAGCTAAAGCTAACCATAATCCTTAGAATGTCCAACTTGTTGAATTGTCCTCAATCTACTACCAATGTAACTCTTAACTAAAAGAGTCAGATTTCTTGTTTATAATTATAACAATTTAATTAGAATGCGAGCACGCTACTTGTTCAGAGAGTGACATTGCCGATTAGGCTTTCGCCTCGGATCAGTAGGAGCGGGATTCGAATCCAGTACTAGACAGATGACTGAAGATAAATATATTTAAACCTTCTTATCTTTTAGCTATGTAGGCAATTCAATATAAAATTGTACTGTGGTAAAGAAAAAGCTGGTAAATCTAATGTTACCGTCAGTTTCCTCACTCGAAAGCGATGTCAGTGACGGGCGAGAACAGGATTTGAACCCCGCACATACTGATCCGTATCTATCTTACTGTGGGCCATAGATGAAAAAAACATATTTTTACGTTTTTTGTATCTTTTAAACAATCGCGTTTTTTTAGTGAACTGCACATAAATATTGAGAGATTGCCGTTAGTTTCGTGCCATAAACATCACTACATACAAGGTAATTCATTACATTTTTGATTTTCCTAGTTAGGCAGATGTTCTAATTTTTAAGACATTGTCTATTCTTAATTTCTTAAGGATTTAAATTTTGTTGTATTGATAATTATGAACAACTGACAGTGTGGCTGAATGTGACCTGAAAGTATTTGTTTATATTTGTATGGAGTCTATGGACATACTTTAGAACTTTAGAACTTTAGATCAAGTCTAGTTGTAATAAAATTGTTTAGTGCTATGGAATGAAGGCATGGTAATATATATGCAACCTACATGTACGCTACTAACGATTTTTTCAACGTTTTTTTATTTTTTGGGAAAAGAACGCGTTTTTTAACGTTTTTTAGTTTTGGTAAGAAAGTTTTTTTCATCTATGCTGTGGGCCGTATCTAAATCATGAACATTAAATTTCATAACAAATATCTACAAAATTATATCCAACTTAATAAATTTGCTTTGATTAATCTTTATCTCAGAACTGAATGCCTACTCAAGCATTCAACGTAGTACATAGCTAATCAAATAGATTCGCTAGGTTTGAACTGGTTTAATGCTGGCAAATTCAGAGAAATCAATTCTCAGTAATTATTCTTCATGACTGACCAGCAGAGTCGTTAATCTTAAGTCGAGCGAGCTAATGCGAACAGTTTATGCAATTAGATGCCCCTAACTTACGATGATTTATTTCAGCCCGATCAAAATTTAATGCTGACAGCTCAATTTTATCGTAAATTGCAGAGAAACAGTTGTGCTTACAGAAAAGAGAATCAATCACGCTATTAACAAATAAATCTACGTCATATTATACGATATGATTTGCAAACATTTTACAATTACAATCATAATCTACAATTATCGCAGACGATCTACAAAAAACTATGCAGAAGTATATTAATGTTCTTTATTTTTCTAGCCGTATAAGACACATCAATTGCGATTAGCTTAGTAGTTAATTAAGAATTAAGAAACCCTACTCTACAAGCTATCCGAATTATAGCATTCTTTAGAAGATGCAAAACAAGTACAAAAAGCTAAATGAAGAAGTTTTCATTTTGTCTAGAAAGCTGCGAATTTGTGATATATATATATATATATATATAATATATTATATCTATTATATATATATAATATAGATATATATATATATATATATATATATATATAATATATATATATATATATATATATATGTATATATATATATATATGTATATATATATGTATATATGTATATATATATATATATATATATATATATATATATAGAGAGAGAGGAGAGAGAGAGTAGAGAGAGAGGTTTTTAAAGTAAAGTATTAAAGTTCATATGTATGCACTATATATACTAAATAATATCAGTATGATATATATAATATATAATATATAATATGGTATATATACATGTATATATGCACGTCAAATATTAAAGATCGTTGAATCTGAGATGATCAACCGGTCTAATCCATAACTAGAGGTCTGATATATTACAGGTACATTATAAATATATTTCGAATCTTCTATTCAACGAAAGAGAACAATCATAGCATCAAGAGACATTAGCGCTAAATTTGTAAATCATAGGGAACACGAGTACCCGTATTCTCTTTCTGTTAAGACCTCAGTCAAGCAAGATTGAAATAAATGTCAGCGAGTCGGCTTCACAACCCGTTTCTCATCCATTCTTCAATCCATATCCTGCTGACGCTACCACGGCACTGAAGAGGTCCCGCTGGTCTCGTAAAGTTCTTGCATGATTAAGCTCTAACTCTTTATGACTGAACGTGACTGGAGGGCCTGCTACAACGGCCATCTAAAGGTCAATACTAACTACATCTGCAAGAACAGAACATTGCCTTTCTACTAGAAACGAAACAACTGTCATTTATAATGTGTTGTAAGTCATTTTAATAGGTATTGTAAGTCAGATAGGTAGAGGATAGAAATATGTGAAGAAGTTATATACCATGGACCTGCCAGAAGGCAGTGCACTAAGAGAGAGATTGTAAGTCAATAATTGTATCTACAGCAACCCTACCTATCTGCAACTATACGTTAAATTTGCTTATCGAAATTGCAATGAAATAAATAACGTCGCGAAATCTAAACCTTTTCTATAAGGAGAGACTTCAGTACATGAAACTAATCACTTTTTGCTCTAATCTAAATTGGACACAGAGAAGTTGTGTCTTGTTAATTTTAAATTGCAATATCGTAAGGACTTGGATGGATTGAATGTCCTCCGCCTTACCTTTGCCCCAAGCACGGTTGGAAACGACCAGGTGCGAAGGCGTTGAAATGGAAAAGTGTGACAACGTGATTCAGCGGCCGATGAATTGGGTGATTAAATTATGTGCCTGTGTGTCAGACACAAAACAAAAAATCAATACAATGACATCATTATATCGTCGGTTTGCCTTGTCTAACTAGTCATAGCTTAACTAATTGAGCAAACTTGCATAGTCTAACTTAAAAACTAGCCATGGTTTAACTAACTTAATTACTAATAAAAATCTTTCTTCCATGAATGTATCTATTCAACTCTTCCCCTCTCTTATGCTTTAATGCGACATCTTAATGCAGTTAATGCGACATCTTAATGCAGTAATGCAACTTAAGAACTAGTCATAGCTAAACTACAACTGCTATGGTATACTAAATATAACTAGCCATAGTTTAACTAAATAAAACTAAGCCTAGCTACCATAGTTTAACTAAATTAAAACTAGCCATAGTTTACTAAATTAATAACTAGCCAGTTTAACTAACTAACTACCATTAACTAAAAAAACTACCATAGTTTATAAAATTAATAACGAGCCATAGTTAACTAAATTATAACTAGCCTTAGATTAACTAAATTAAAACTAGCTAGTTAACTAAATTAACCTAGCCATAGTTTACCTAATTAATCATAGTTAACTAGCCTAGATAACTAAATTAAACTAGCCATAGTTTAACTAATTAAAACTAACCTAGCCATAGTTTACCTAAATTAATAACTAGCCATAGTTTTGCAGAAATAAATTTATCGCTCCAGTTTTTCGGATCTCGGACTTGCACTGTTTTGATCTCGCATTCTCCTAAATTCTTTATTTACTCAGTGGTCATTGTGTGGTGCGTTTTTCATCTGTTGATGCAGAGTCTGCTTGAGACGTCCCTGATATTGCGTTATGGCCACGAATGAACCGGACGTTAAATTATTATTAACTGATTAATGATTAATTACCGCCATTTCGTATACATTCTACAAAATTTTGTTTGATAAATGACACATCATCATCATCATAATCATCTTCTCCTAAATCGCAGTTTAATCAGAGTCGTGACACGAATAGACTTTCTCCAGGCTTCCCTGTCCCACAACATTTCAGTTTATCCATTCGTTTAAGTTTTGTGGCAATTACTGGAGCCTAGGCGCTCAATAAATGCGCTCGATAAGGGCTCGATAAATTAAACAAGACAAAAGAAACTAATTTTTACATTTAAATTATTACATTTAAATTATTACATTATTACATTTAAATATTAATTAATTTACTGAATAGTCCTCCGCATACTGTTCTACACTAGGACTGTGTAAATACAGGATTTTATTGAAGAATTGAAGCGGAGTTTAAGACTTGCCAGGGTAGGCTAGTCATCCTAGTGCAATGACCAATAGTTGAGTTTCTGCCACATTGGTTCGGCGTCTTGTTCAGACTTTCAATGTAATTTCAATGTAATACAGACACCTCATCAGCATTATGACGTCGAATACACACAGAGTTTGGTTGTTCGTAGTTACATTTTATGACAATAATTGTTCTGAGTATGAAGTAGCATTATTAGGCTAAATTTATACTTGTAATGCAATTTATCTATTTATTCAACAACTTTATGGATTATGTACAGTTAAAATACAACCATCAGCACAGACAATGTAAGCAATATTTATTTGATTTTGAGCTAATTCAGGTTAGACAGCATCATGTACTTTCCTATTTGTAACATTGATGATATCTTACGACGGTGCTTATCACATCGTTGCTTACATCTACATGAAACTCAACAGGAAGTAAATTGAAATCCCACTGGGTGCTTTGACCTTAATCCTAAGACTTCAACTATTTATTGTACATGTAGTTCATCCTAACATATTCTACAGTTTAATTTTGAAAATGGACCTACAGTACACGCATATAATGCAACACACATACATACACACACACACACACACACACACACACACATATATATATATATATATATATATATATATATACACACACACACACACACACACACACACACACACACACACACACACACATATATATATATATATATATATATATATATATATATATATATATATATATAGTATCCATAAATTTCAAATAGCCTAAGTTTTCGCCTAAGTTTATATATATATATATATATATATATATACAGTATGTATATATATATATGTATATATATATACAGTATATATATATGCATATATATATATACACTGTATTTTTTATAACTGATACCCAAAATTGTTTTAAAAATAAAGTCGTAAGAAGTTGACCGATGTTCTTGAAATTTGCAGCACTTGACCAGCTGCTCATTCTACAAAACATAGACAAATTTCGTTTGAATATCGTTAATAACGTGAAAGTTATAGTTTCGCGAATATGAGTGGGGTCAGATAAGAAATTTCCAATACAGGACTACGGGCGTGTTACATTTAGCGTAGATTATCTCTATAAAAATACTAGCTAACATGCAATATAAAATTTCTGCTAATGCCATTTTGAAGAACAATCTTTTTTTCAATTCGACGTAAAATACGCGATGATATGTTCTTAATTGACAAAGTTATTTATTGAACTTGTTATGCATGCATTGCATGAAGAGATTAAACGAAGAAGAGGACTCCGCTGCAGTGGCTGCGGTGATAGCAGTTGTACCCAGACATGCCATGCATGCATTCAAATTTCAATAACTTCGTTAATTAAGAACATATCAGCAAGTATTTTACGTCATTTTGCAAAGAATTGATTGCTCTTCAAAATAACATTAGCTGAAATTTTGTAACGTGTTCGCTATAATTTTTATAGAGATAATTTTACTCTGTATGTAACACGCCTGTAATCCTGTACTGGAAATTTCTTATCTGACTCCACTCCTATTCACAAAACTATAACTTTCACGTTATTAAAGATATTCAAGCGAAATTTATCTCTGTTTTGTAGAATTGGCAGCTGGTCAAGTGCTGTAAATTTCAAGAGCATCCATCATCCTCTTACGACTTTATTGTTAAAACAATTTGGGGTATCAGTTATAAAAAACACAGTGTATATATATATATATTACATACCTCTGGACTGAATTTCTGGAGATTTTGAAATTTGAACCGTTTTGAACCTCTTTTTGCTCACCGGCTTCGGTGGCTTGGATTTGCATCAATAATGCTCGATGTAGTCATGGATGACAGTAGCATTCTAATTGTAGTTATATTACATTATATGTTATCAGATCAACTGTTACCCTTGAGATATAGAAACAGACGCTAACTTACATGTAGTCTACAACCTGCTATACTTATGGTTTGTATTACTAAGGATTATTGCAATCTTGTACTCAAATTGCTGTCCCATATGTCCGTTTTTTCTTTTATTAAAGCTGCAAAGTGAAAATCTCATTGCATCCACATTTTATTTAACGAGCAAATCTGCAAAACAAGCGAAGCAGTAAAAAGTGTATACGATCAAATGATCGCTATTTAAGTGATCCGGGGGAAAATCATATCAATAGAGTGTGAAAGCCTTCGCACTCAATTAAACTGCGAAGACTAAAAAGTTTCACGTCGTCTCATTTATATTTGACACAATCGATGCATCGGCTCGTTGGTATTCCCACAATAAGCGCATTCACATTTATCAGCTCGACTCGAGATCTCCAGTAGCGAGCACGTGCAGCGAGATCACCATACACAGGGTATCGTGTGTTTAGATACGACGTCTTTATTTCATTATAGAGGCCTGTGAATAAGCAATACCCCGCTTCCGTTCTAAACAAGTACTAGCGATACGACGTTATAGCCGCATTAGAAATATTGTCTACTCAGTGGCATACTGTTACTGCGCGAATTTAAATAAGTAGACCAACGTTTTCTTAATTTCTCCCTATTACTATTAGCATACAAAAGATGTGAGATACTCTGATCTTATATACTATATAATAATAATCAGCTATGCCAAGCTTTCTCAAAAACAAGTATTTTCGCCCATATAGCGACCAAGGTGCTTGATCTCCGTTTATGAAATAATATTATATATATATATATATATATATATATATATAATATATATATATATACTGTACATATATATATATATACAGTATATATATATATAATATATATATATATATATATATATATATATATTTCAAAGAATCAATAAACATTTAACGTCCGGTTCCTCGCCATAAGACAATGTCAGGGATGTCTACATATCTTGTCCAATCAAGTAGACTAATCAGCATTCAAAAGTCGATATAGTTTGTTTCAGCTGTATATTAATGTACGATATCTCCGGTATCAAATTTCTGATAATAAATTAATGTACAATTTTAACACACTGCATGCTAAAAGATTATGTACTGTTATTTATATATAATACTACATAATATGTATTTATTATATTGTATAGTATAATATTATACTGAGGAATAACAGAGGGTAGTAGAAATGAGAATATATCATTCGTTGAAGAAAACGTTTTAGAATCTCACAACCTACTTTTACAACCAAAATAATTAAAGCTTAAAAAAGCACAATTATACTGATATAATTATTCATATTATTCATATTATATGTGTAATATGGATAATATAAGTCAATGAAAGTTAATTACGTTAAATACGCTCAGGACGTAATAGTTATTTATCTATATATAGATTAGCTAACGGTAATTGTTAAGCACTGTGCTGTATTTGATTGATTTATTGATCATACATTACATGTACATGCAGACCCCAACACTCAGAATTCTAATCTACACGGATTCGTTTAAAAAAACCACAAGTGCATAATTGCAGGCCCAAGGCACAAACAGATTTTCATTATTATTACCAAATCATGTGATGTATATCTCATGATGTTGTAATAAGAAGAAATGAGAAGCAAGAACTGAGGAAGGCAATGGGAAGCCACCTCAGACGCCATATTATTCCCAAGCTAGTCTACATTAAGGTGTGGATAGGGAATAGCCTTTTTTGGAGGAATTAAATCTTTGATCGATGAAGTGCTCTTTATATAACGTGAAAAGCAGCTTGTGAGTAGGAATATGTACCCTGGACCTGCCAATTGACAGAACATTTGAGAGAGGGAAAAAGACAGATAGAGAGACAGAGAGAGAGAGAAAAAAAGAGAGAGATGTATATATCTACGCGTATCGACACAGAAGAACAAGCAATCAGTGTCCCTGCTGGGCAGATATGAAAGTGAAATCCTATCTGCTGTGATGTTGCTGATTCAGACCTTCTCGTTATCGATAATTACAAGGTTTGCTAGATTCGAGATTACAGGTATCGGTCTCGGCAGAAGGCGAGATAAAGTCATTTCAGATCTCGGTAATTATTACAGAATACAGCAGCGAAATTGCTAATATCGTCAACAAATAGTAAGCACGATCAACAAATAGCAAGCACAATCTTTTTTCATTCAAACTTTTTATTTGTTTTCAACATTATAATACACAACAAATACAGCATACTTAAATGGAAACTAAACAACAATCAGGAAGAAGGTTAAATAAAGAATATCAAGGTATGTTTGAGGAACCGCTCCAAAGACAGTATGATTTACAGTTTAATTTAAAATAACACAATCTTTATTTCACAAAACGCATGGCGGTGTAGACCGTGTAGTATAGGCCACATTAAGATGTTGGAAAAGGTATTGCCTTTTGAGAATGGCCTGACTGTTAAATCGAAGGAAGGCTCTTTACACGTGTAACATTAAAAGTAGCAGGTCGCTGCAGGTGAGTAAGAATGTGTACCTTGGACCTGCCACTTGGCAGAACACTAGAGAGAGAGAGAGAGAGAGAGAGAGAGAGAGAGAGAGAGAGAGAGAGAGAGAGAGAGAGAGAGACAGATACTATATATAAATGTGAATTTTAGATAAAGATTTCTGCACCTATGTACGCCGTGCATTAAATTTCCCATTACACCGATTCAACTCTTTGCAAATCTTGTCGAAATGAGTTTGTTCGTAAGTATCGAAATTATAAACGAATTAATTTAGCAGGAACAATTTTCAATCTGAACGAGCAAATGGGATGTGATTATAGCTGACATTAGCACCCAGGTCTTGTCGTTTATTAGACGGTCAACTGACAATGGATCTGTGACACATCTCATTCTCAGGTATCATAAAATTATAATACTATTATACCAATTCAAAAGCGATTTGTGTGATGTAAGTGATCTGGTTGCGCGAAATGGCAGTGATTTATAGTTAAGTGCACACCTACTTGTTGCTACGATAAAACCCCCTGTAATCAATCAATTATTACAATGGCACAATTAACACGTCAGAGAACTTAGGAAACGGTAGAACCAGAAAGGGTTACTTTCGGTGTCGATAACACATTAAATAATTTGAACAGCAGAGTCCGTACATTTTTATGCAAATTACAGAGTTGGGAAATGAGTCGCCAAGTAAGAGCTTCTTCATGAGATATGAAGATCGTTTATTCGTCAAATTTGACAACTAAGAACATTATAAACACTAAGAACACTAATATATTAGTGTCAAGTAGATGATCTTTTCTTTTGCATGTATTACATGATATTAAACAAAAACAATTACAATAAAGTTATGTCACATCATATAGGCCAATATATGTATATATATATATATATATATATATATATATATATATATATATAACATTAAAATGGTCAGTATATCTGACAAATACTAAAAAGCGAGTCTTCCGCAGACTAATATAAATAACTTGAGCTCGAGTTAGGCACGTTATTTATCCATCAGCAGCAGCCTGATGACCAAATTGTGGCGACTTCTGAAGGATTTAGGATGGGTATAGATAGAACGAAATAGGTATGAAATGAATTCCATACAATTTAAAAATTGATTCGGCAATTTGACTCTTAGGAGAAATTAATGTTATATAAAAAATATCACTTATATCTCTTTCAGAAAGCTGGTCACTAGCTATCCACTTTAGTACTAACCAGAATGTGGCTTCACAGCACGATTCTAATCGACTGAAAATTTGCCATAAACCATTTTCAATTCAGATAATAGGTCAATCCTTACAGCCTCTTAGGTTCGGTGCTAAACTGATGCTAAAATTAAAAAGTAAAGCTAGCACCCACTCGTTTTTCTTGCATTGGATCCTTTCATCCCCTCCGCTCCCTGGATTGCCAATGTGACGGCGGAGTGAAATGTCATTAACCCGGATAGGGACCTCTCGGGGATGATCCCTTGTGAATTGGACTCGCCGTCAACTTGTGATGGATGGTGAATGGTCAATACTCAATGGGACTTTACTCGCGATGAAAATTCTTTTCACTTTTAATCACACATCAAACGTCACAGGCTCACAGGCATATGCGCTATATATACATTTTATTAACACTTATACATAACAGTACAATTACACAGTGGGGACCTACTTTATTTGTAAGCATTACTTACGCCAATATTTCTTGAAATATGTAAATGTTTCAAGCCAAGTTTTTTAAACAAATGTTTACATCTACTATTAGCAATAATATGATTTATAGGCCTATTTAACCTAGAAACTGGCGTATTTACCTCTTAAAAATTATCACTAGAGATTTTTAAAACTTCGAACAAAAGTAAAATCTTACAATTTCTTAATATTAGAAGCTAAATCTTTCTATTTCATAAGCATGTTCTCCCCAATGATGCTACATCATCCAGGTGACACACTGCTCTGTGTTCTTAATTGAACACAATCCATGTGATTAAATATACACCAGTCGAACTATGCTACCTTCGTTATATTCTACTGCAGTTACCCAATGTGCATTTCGATTGCTCTAAATTATTTTATTCAACTAGGGCGAGAAAAAGCTAATAAAGCTAAAAAGCTAAAGTTGGCGTCAGTTTCCTAACTCGAAAGTGAAGGCAGTGACGAGCGAGCCCAAGATTTGAACCCCGCACATGCTGATCCACTGTCGAATATCCTACCGACATCGCAATTGGCTCCAGCCAATGACACGCTAAGTCTTAAGCCTATCCGATATTTTCCGATTGAGTTTATCCAGTTGGCTCATTTCGATTTGCTCCACTCGATGGGATATTTCATAAATTCATATTTTTCTGAATTTTACACAAACGAAGATATTATAAAAAAAATTATCCCAAATAAATGCTATTACATGTAGGGCCTAGGTCTGTTGCATTATTTTAGAAATAACAAGATGGAAAACGAGAATAATAATCAAGATAAGTGTTTTATTAATAGCTTTATGTTTGATGTGTAAGTGCAATAATTTATTGTACTGTAAAAAATCTTGTATTACTGGTGTGTTTAATCTAAGTTCAAAAATAGAATAAAATTTATATTTACCCGATAATTCTGCAATCCTTAAAGAATATCCATCGAATTGAACTTGTTCAAACTATTTATTTAGTATTTAGTATTTGATATAAGTATGTATTTAGTGAAGTATCCGAAGAAGTTGAAGCTTTTGAAGACAGAATAATGTGAATATAACTATAATAACCTTATGCACAATCTACAGATATTCATGCATGCCTATAAGTTAACATGTTTACAATTACAACTGCTATCCTTAAAAAGTACAGCAGCGTTAAACCCTTGTACCTATATTAGCCTATAAGATTTAGTTAAATACAAGACAGCCTAAGACATTAGAGACCTAAGATGCACAGAAAATATATCCAGGGTCAAAAATTAAATTAATGATTATGCTGACAGTGCTAGAATGAACGGCAGCGGCTTGTGTCTGCTTTCATAACTTTTGTAGAAGACCATGGAGAATTATCTTAGAACCTATAAAGTTTATAGTTCAGTTAAAATTGACAAAATCGTGTTGTCGAGTATTTAATTAATTGAATTTAATCAACATGGTTCTATGTTTAATTAGGCATGTCATTTTCATTACTAACTCTGTCTTTCTCATTTTAGTTGTAGCATCTTTCTCTTAATGGCTCTGCCAAGCGGCAGGTTCAAGGTACATATTCATACTCAAAGTCTGTTTTTCAAAGTTGAAGCATATGCTGATTAATCAGCTCGATTTATCTAAGTATAACTTGTTTCAAACACTTTTACAGCGTATGAAGAGTCCTTATGAGTGCCTTGTGCCTGAGGTATAGGCCTACCCCTGGTTTTACACTTACTGCTTTTTTTATTTGTATTTGTATATGATACGATGCTCTGTTGTGCAAAACGAAGTTTACAAAAAAGTAAGCGGAGTTCAAGGCATTTGTCGCATAAATGCCACTGGACTGAGCTGGTAGCACTTCCAAAAATCTGACCGTTTCGGATCAGTAGGTGCAGGTTTGAAATCTAGCACTCGCTCCATAAATGACATGCTGACGTGACGGGAATTGACATTAAACTTGTCTTTATATTTTTTAGTTAATAAAATTTTAGCATATAGTTTATGTCTGGACATACTCGCTCCATCTGTACAGTAACATCAGATATTTCAGTAGCTGTAATAAGAGCTAATAAAATCTTCATTTCTGAAAATAAGAGCTAATAAAATCTTAATAAGAGCTAATAAAATCTTTGTTTCTTAAAATTTCATTACCCTCGAAAAGTTTCTATCTGACTTTACTTCTCCGAGACTCCGACGCTATGCACTAATAAAACTTACAACTCTAGCTGCCTCTATAATATCGCAAAAACATCTTATCTAGCTTCTGAATTACGCATCCTAGAAGTACTAATTAAATTCTAACGGCAAAACGTTGTATTCACACGCACTCTGACAACTGACACAGGCTTGTCTGCAATGCGCTGGAGATATCGCTTCAAAGCTATCGCAACGTGTGAACTGTGGGACCTCAGTCTTAGCGCAGTGATACCAAACCTGTCGAAATCTGTCGTGTGTGCTGCCGGCTAGGCAATTATGATGTACAATGTAGGCCTAAATTTGCTTTCCAGACTGTCTCGTTAAGATAAACTATTATTACTTTTAAAGATTAACTATTAATTAAGTTAACTATTATTAAGCTTAACTATTAGCTTTTATTAATATTTATTATTAATAACTATTATTTATTAAGATGAAGTATTAACTATTAAAAATATTAAATAGTAACTATTATTACGATTAACTAATAACTATTATTAGGATGAACTAGTAGCTATTATTAAGATTAACTATTAACTATTGTAAAAATGTTAAACAAGCGGCGAAAAACCAAATGACAAATTGCGAACATCGACAAGTTTACCAAGAACAAAGTCATCTTATTAAACTGGAGTGACTAGCTACGGATTATATATTTACGGAGTTGATTTCTATATCCAGAAATCTTTAACTTTCATAGATGACGAGGCACTAATTTTATATATAAACTAGTGATAACATTCAGATAAACTAGCTATTCTTGATAGTAATAAAATACACTTGTAACTAAAAGTAAATGAGCATTATAGTAAAATGATCAACTAAGATGATATCTATCACTTTTAATACCACGTGAGTTCAGTTCACCTCAGGATCTGTCATTTAAAATTCAAAACGTTACCTGATGCCACTAACCACTGCTCTATTGAGACACTCTTAGTAACAGATCTACTAAACACTGGACACAGAATGAGCTCAAAACTCTAGCTTTAAGTGTGGAGGCGATGCATTATTCCAAGCTAGGAACAGATTCGGTGTTTCGTGCAGCAGTAATTTAAATTTCCTGAGACATAATTAACTGATGCCTCCAAGAGAGGCCATGGACATTTTCGTAGGTTTTTATTTATAATGCTTAGGTTATATGCTACAAAGATTTTCTCCAGAGGAAGCGGGTATTTTCACCCGTTTCCACCCCTCCGCCGTGTATCCGACTAAGCCCACCCTCAAAGATTCGAGAAAGAAGCAGTGCTCAGGCTCGACCTAAGCCCATTACAAATTCCGCTTATATGACAAACATAGCGATGTGGGATAGAGACGCGGTATGCATTTCCTTCTAAGCCCTCCATTATGACGTCGTCTACGACAATATTTCATCTCCGAAGGTCTTGCGTAGAATATAACTGAATGTTATTGTGTAGATCTACCAATCATTCAGCTCCTATTATTGTCAAGGAATTGAATCTATTATTTTATGGCGGATTCGATTTAGGATTACAACTATGCGACTGTAAGAATTCTTTATATCAGCAGAACCGAATTCTAATCAATATTTATCCCATGCTATTTGTCTGATTAGCTGTGGTTAAAATGGGGGGAACGCAGTGGAACTGCGTTCCCCTAGCTGTCATTTTTTCTGAGAGGCGTTACCCTGATAGGGGCCCATATTAGATACTAGGACACCTGTAAATATATTGCAGGGGAGCCCAACAAATTCTCACGGTTCCCATAGCTCTCAATTACCACTTTAACCACTGCTGATTATATAGAATAAAATGTGAAAGGACGACTAAGAATAATTAAGCCTAATTTACAGTAATTACATGTATATTAAAAATTGCAGCGCCAGCAGTGAGAAGAATGTAAGATTTAGAGAAGTGCTTTAAAGATCAAAAGGAAGTATTACAGTTTAGTGTCTACAGAATCTCTGATTCAATCTACAGCACAGCAAAATGATTAGGTTATTCGCTTTTGTCGTTGATCTTGCGATCAACCACAGAATTTCAGAATATCACGGATTTTTTTTGTAATTCCGTACAGTTACACAAATGACATACCACATGTGCTACATAGTTTCCCTTCTTAGTTGCTGTTTTTATAGTTTTCGTTATTTCCTCCTTGTCCCCCCATGGTGATTAGTAATCGTTACCTTTTGTTGGCGCTCCACTAGCAGCCGGCGCGGATTTAAGAATAACCTCCAACACCCTGGGGATTATTAACATTCAAAGCTGTCGACTCTCGGTCTTCCAAAAGTGGTCGCCCACAAAGTACTAACCTAGCACACAGCGGCTTTGCTTCTTTCAATTGACGCGCAGCTTATCTGAGTGCGCTAAATCCCCTCCCAATAATCATTTCTTGTGATTAAACTCTGTGCAAATTCAAAATAAAGTCAAAATTGTTGCTTAATTTCTTACAGCACAAGCTGCGTCTCTGCAAATTCATTAATAAACATGTCAATGATGACAATAAACTCAGTCCCCCCAAATCTATTTCAAGCAGAGTTCAACGTAATAATAATAATAATAACGCACATTATAGTGAAATGATCAACTACGTTGATATCTATCACTGTTAATATCACACGTTAAATCCGATAGGCAATTTTGTCCATTTTCCGTGTAACCAGTCCAGTGAATGCCCGAGATTTTACTCTCAGATCAGCGCGGCTGGGATTCGAACCCACTAGGGTTTAATTCACCTCAGGATCTGTCATTTAAAACTTCATGACGTTATCTACACCTCTAACGATTGCGCTATTGAGACATTCAACCTCATTTCCATTTACTTCGATCATCAATATGAACTTTGCGCTTCCGTTTCTTTTTACGCCATACTAGGATTTCTTTTCACAGACACACTCCCACTTTTCTGCATACCTTTTGGTTTTATTATGATTAAAGTTAAGGTACGATTAACGTTTAAAATTTCTTTAAGATTTCTATAATCAAGAACGTACGTACAGTTTAGTTGCGCCCCTCAGAGACTGGCGCCCCTAGGTTCCGGGCCTGGTGGGCCTAGGCCGAAGTCCCATTCGGTGTGACATATAATAAAGAATAAATACATGAATAAATAATAAAATTTAAATAAATAAATTAGCAATAAATAAATTAGACTTTATTCTTTAACTTTGAAGTATGCTAATTCTATGTGCGTGGAAGTGTTGCATGTGCATTAGTATCTTATGGTAAGTATGTTTTTAAATAGATCAGCTTATCAAGAGTTGTATTTTTCCTTTACAATTTTTTATGATGAGGTATTAAATTACGACTAGACTGGTGTAACTATCTTTAAGACACTCTGAACCAGTATAATTGAGATAACACACCAGTTACTTTTATGTTGGTTTGGAATTAAATCAGAGCCTGGTCTATTGCTAAGTTTATTAGTTGTAAACAAATAAATAAACATTGCAAAGTAGCACGTTTATATTAGAAACAGCACGTTTAAAATCCTTATTTTATTTGTACGATCAAATGAGTAATCGCAGCAGTTACGATAAATGACGTTACTACTTTGCTGGATGCTTCCTTCGTCTTCGAGTAATTAAACTGATGGAGGCAGACACGCAACGTTCTGTAGAGCTGTCCAAAGGACGAAACATCCAGGAACAATTTATCAAATAAAATTTTCTATAGTATTGTGCCCTTGGTGTCATTGCCTAAATAGGTTATAGATAAAATTAGAAATATATATATATATATATAATGTAGAATGTATCGGGTTACCAGTGTGTCAACCTTGTTGCTTTTTAATAAAGATGCTATGTTTGCAACTTTTAGACATGATCAAGACTATACCATAAGTTAGATTATCTGGCTTGAATATATATGTCTATATTCATTAATGAGCAAATTAGCTGAATAATGTTAAAAGTTTTCTTCATCAACCCTGCTACCTGATTAAAGTTTAAAGTAGGTACCAATTATTTGCCTGAAGCGTTTTAAGAGCATGCTTGTAATGCGATTTTGAAATGAAGTATGAAGTAGATAATATTATGTATTCTAATGATATAATATGTAATATAATTTATATTTTTACAGAGTCCTACGAGATAAAGAAATCTCAAGAATTGAATTAGTGCTGTCATTTTGACTGAAAGGCTTTAAAATGTTGAGTCAAATGAATATTGCCAAACCTTCTATGACTATTGTGGAGCTTAATAATGTTGTAAGTACAATTACATTATACGAAATATATGATGATAAATATCTTCTTCTTTTCTTCTTCTTCAGTGCACTGCCAAGTGGCAGGTTCAAGGTACATATTCATACTCAATGTCTGCTTTCTCGCTCCATAAGAGCACTAATTAAGCTTATGTATAATAGAAGCTTGCCTATAAGCAAATCCGAGCCACTGAATACGCATATATGTACCTGTGTCACTACCTAGAGAAGTTTACTTACAGTAGTACATAAACATAATAATAATTAATAAGTGCATTTATAAGTGCTACTTGATGCAACATGCCACTAGCGCTACAAGTGTAATTAGCTGTATGCTCGATTGAAAAGAACATCTTGAGGTTCTTCTGTAAGCTATAAAGGGACAGATCAGACGGTTGCAGACTGACAGGAAGATTATTCCAAATAGTTGGTCCAGACACGTAGAAAGCCCTGGCACCCAAACATATACATCTACACGATAATGCAGTGTTCAGTTCGGTACTGTCACTTTTATTCATAAAACATAGTAACTTACATTTAAGAAAAAAGTCTTGCTAACTGTTGCCATCTTTAAGTTTCAATTATAACTTTAAAACTTTGCTGGTGGTGTAAACTAGAGCCTTACATAAAATCTTCACATGCACAAACTGGCAGAGGCGTGTGAAATTGCTACACTCTAACTGATCGAAGATATACTTCTTAAAACTGAAATGTGCTAATAAGCGGAACTTATAACTGAAATTACTTGCAATTGAAATACCTCGAGATTAAACGAGATCCGGAAGAAGTCATAAGCAGAACTTGTTTTTGTCTGACATGTTTAGTGGAGCGCACTGTACAAATTGACACATTTTAACGTAGTCTTATGCTAGGACTCTCATACTAATAAGTTTAATTTGCATTCTAATTTCTCGTGTGATTTCTTGTTGAACCTTATTGACAACATGTGCATGCATCAGATTGCATGGCTAATTGTAAGTAGCCCAGGAGAATCTTCTGCATTGTTGTAGTGAAGCAGTGGTTGAACTTGACTCTTGTACTAGTATATAGAGGATTATGGCTCTTGATTGGGTTTCAGACTGTAGATCAGAATGTGGCAATGTGCTAATTAAAACTAAGTGTCTAATGTGTAGTTTAGCAACAGTTTTCTGCCTCGAAAACTTTGTCAGTAATGAGGAGAGCACTGGATTTGAAACGTGCACATACTGATCTGCGGTTAGAACAGTTGCCAACATGTTAACGGTTACCGCCATTTCAAATGTGCAGAATCAACATCCTGGGATAGCCATCTCTTATATACCTTTGAGAGTTTAAGCTTACTTCTAGTCTATCTTCACACTTCTGAATGTATAACACATGTGACCCGAGTAGGTTTGAGAAAATTGAGAATTGAACTTACCGACAACTGCACATGTTCTTAAGAGGCTACTGACGCAGATATGACAGTGAAGAGACTTGTAGCCACGTAGTAATGATTTCTGTGTTTTAGACCAAATCGGTCGCTCATGCTCCAGACATGCAGAGTTCTAGTCTCTACACCAATTGTGGCATTATACCACCAGGCTACTTGACCTTCACTGTCTACTCAGCGCTACTGTGGAATTTAGCATAGAGAGGTGCTTCATAAGTGAACCTATTATTATTATTATTGTTATTATGTGGTTAATTATTATTGTTATTATGTGCGTAGGTTGTAACGCTGAGGACTAAGGTGAAGAAGGCTAGAGCTCAAGTGATACAACGTCTTGTTAAACAGATAAAATCATATAGAACTAAGAAGTAACTTGAATTTGTGTGGTTTGAGTTTTAGATTTTAGAATGATAAATATTTTATTGCCATTTGTCTGTTGAAACTGGTTTTTACTATTGCTTTCTCTCTATCTTGCTCCCTTAGTCTGTCTGTCTCTCTATCACTCACTCTGTCTCATACTTTTTTACTACGTGTACATTGATCATTATGTTAATTTAGATTTTCTAGTTTGTAATGCACAATATATTCTTTCATCGCTACGGCTGTTTGTAGTTCGTAATAGCCTACCCTGCCCAGCTCTCTTCATTAATTATACATTTGCATTTTGGTAACTCTTTGCTTTTTCTTTACAGTTAATATCATTTATAATAATAATAATATTTAATTTTAATATTTAGTTTATTAGTTAATTAATTAATTACCTAATAGAGAAATATTTTGTTGATCGCAATTTAAGAGAGGTTCCTGCTATTTAATACTTTGTCTAGTAACTCATTTTTAAAAAAGCAATTGTAGGCTTTAATTCAATGCAAGGTTATCAGTTGAAGTGTTGCAACCTTAAGCTAGCTAAGTTACTCAGTTACTTACTTTGTAATGAACTGCAACAGTTACTGTGTATTTTATTATGACATACTGAAATGTGGTAGAAAGTAGGAGAACGCTTCAACAAATTCTTGCTTTCTTAACAACTGATGTTAATAGCTCGCTATGTTCATCTAACTAACGTATTCACAAATTCAGACTTTATCAACTTATTTATTTATCAATGTTTTGATTAATTGATTGATTGATCAGTTATGATATATTATTTGATTTAATCCGCAGAGGTTCCGAGGCTCAGATAGCAGAGAACAACAAGCGTGCTGATAGACTGTATGAAGAAATTCTTTTATTAAAGGTTTCTATTGCTGCCTATCGTTTTCTAAACTCTGTGTATATTCTGTCAGGCTTTACATGATCATGGTCTTCCAATTATTTCTTTAATTATTTATTGCTGTTTGCTTTTTGAAAAAACCTTTAGTATAAAGCTTTCGCTGGACAAGTGTTCCTTTGTATTTAGTTCTGAATATTAGCCTTTCAGTGCCTGTTTGTTGGACGATTCAGATTAAGATTAAGAATGAAATTTTTTTATGTTACGAGTTTGCTGAGAATTACAATGAGGAGGTTAATTTCTTTTCCTATTCCAAGATGACATTGGGAGCAATTAACTATATTTTGAGGAAGAAGTATTAAGATGTATGTTTTCATGCAGCAGAATGCCAGTTATAACATAAAACTGAATCTCTAATTTTTCTGTCTTGCGAAAAAGTTTATGTTTATGACGCTACAAAAGTTCTTTTTATGTACTTTTAAAAAATATTTTTTTAGCTCCACCGGGATGGAACTCATCCTTGCCACTCTAGTATTATAGACTTTTTACATCTTCTCTCTGGTCCTTATAATAAGTATTTAATGTTTTATGTATTAATTTCTAAGAAATTTGGGTTGCATATGCATTGATTTTTGCTGGATATTCGGCTGTATTTCAAAATTGATTGAATCAAATAGAAAAAGAACTACTTATCTATATCTGGTTTCTACTCTAGATTTAAATTAGATATGTTTATTTGCTTAAAATAAGCTTTTAATATCTATATTAGATTTTTTTGTAACAGTAATAATTATGTATCAATTGTAATAAAGACAGACCTAAGTTTCTTTGAACACATGTTCTTTAACAAGTGCTATTGATTGAATTGTTATGTGTTGTTGAACAGAAGGCAAATATTGATCATATAGCGAAGCATTGTCTCGCTAACAAATCTACCGTCGAGCAAGTTTCCTCACAGGTAAAGTGCGCGGCTAAGTAAGCTTATAACAGTTCTAAATATTAAACGATTTAACGATCTAACTTTTGTTTTTAAATATTTAATAAGATTTAGAGACATTTAATCTTTAAATGTCATTAAACCTTTAGGTGGGAGTTAATAAATTTATTGTCAGAGTTTTACTGTTTGATTTTAAACATTTATAATTCTAAACAGCTATACTCTTTAGCAAAGGCTCTCGTTTTATTTATATTTAGCAATATGACTCTTAGAGGTTGGCAAGCTTTTAATTATTTGTTTCTATTTTGAAGATCTGATATATGATCAAAGTAGATAAATTTAGCTTAGAAATTTTAAATAAATGACTTTAAGGTAACTAGTTCTTTGAAGCACAAATCAATACTTTATTTGAATAACCTCTGCGAGAAGAGTTCAAAGTTTTGTATTAGCACGTTGTTTGCACCACAACTACTCAATTCTCTTATGTTTTCCATTCACAGAATTGATTTTGCAGTTTATACCAATTTAATTTTATTAAATAAATATTTGGCAATTAGTTTCATTTGTAAAATTGATCTTCAGTATCTCCGTATATTTCGTCATATGTTGGCCATTTTTGTGCAAACAATCAGCTTTGAGAATAAAACACAAAATGGTAAAATTTCTCATCCAGGTAAGACCAAAGCAACAGAAACATTTCCCATGCAGGTCTGTCTTCTCGCCAGAAAGTAATCATTTATAACAAATTTTGCTTATTTTTCAGATCGGCAGTGAGTCAATGGCCAATCTTCACGTGAAATCGTACACGAGAATAGCCTGCCACAAGCTGATGTCAGACGCTGTGGCTAAGTGGAGAGAGGGTAGGGATGATTGGGAGGAACTCGCTGCTTTTCTTCAGTCTAAGAACACTGGCAGACGTTACAAGAAGAAGAAGAAGCTTGATGGCGGGGCTGAGGTGGTTTCAGCTCGAAATGAAAATGAAAAAGTAGAGAAAAGTGAACAATCTGCATGCGGTGTTGAGAATAGGTTAGGATCTATGCTAGAAGGTGACGATAGTGGTAGCGAAAATACTAATGAAACTAATAACAACGATAGTCAAGGAAGTGAAAGTGATTCAGAAGATAATCAGGATCATTTAAATATTAAAAATAAATCTCTGAGTAAATCGTCTAATGCTGATAATGTCGGCAATGATACTCGAAACTTTCCTGAGGAAGCAGCATTAGACAATACAGTCGATGGAGATGCCAGTGATGATGAAATAGATGATGGTAATGCAAATGATGATTTTGACAGTGAAAATGCCAGTTATGATGACGATAGTGAAAGTGAAAATAGTGCTATGGATTCTGATAATGATAGTGATAATGAGAACGACTCATCAGTTGAAGGGACCTTATTGAGGCAACTAAATAAGTTCAGAACTGAAAAACCTTCGTCTGCAAGAAATTCCAAGCACTCGGGAAATGTCGGAAGTTCTGCCATGTTAAACACAAAACAGCTTCCTAGTGACAAGGGCAAGTGTGTGCCACAGTTGAACGAGAAAAAGTGTCAAGTCGCATCCAGTGCAGATGAACCCATATCAAAGGCTGGTAAAGGTGACGCTGTAATACGTCGTCTTAATCTCGAATCTCTGGCAGAAGACATCGAAGAATTACCTATAGTGAATGAAAAGCAGCATTCAAATAATGATATAGGTTTAGATGAGTCAGAGCCAACAGCGAAGAAGCGTAAGAAGGATTCATTTTTTCTGCGCGAAGGTAAAGATTCTGATGCTACAAGCAGTGAAGATGAATTGAGCGAAGAGAAAGAAGATTCTGATGAGGATTCTGAGAAGACTGATGGCGAAAACGAAATGAAAACCGAAAGGAAAAGTTATAGTTTCGATAAAAAGCAACGTAACAGCAGTAGTGATTTCAAGAGATTTAATAAAGTAAATAATGCAAGAGATTTTCAAAAAAGGCAGCCTAAGAGAGCGTGGGAAAGAAACCAAAGTTCTGGAAAGAACTCTGCAAATAGAAATAAGAACTTTAATAGCAGACAGAATAAATCAGATAGAAGTGATAACTCTAGGGGTCGTAATGGTAAAAACTTTGGGCACAAGAATCTGTCTTATGGACACGACGGTAAGAATTCTAGTGGGAAGAGTAAACAGTTTGGTGCTTTTAAGAAGCATCAGCCACCAGTGAAACCTGACGTTAAATCAGGCGAGTCTGAGAAGCCCATTCATCCCTCGTGGGAGGCTAGCCGTAAACGAAAAGAGGAACAAACAAAAATTGTTGCATTTGCTGGTAAAAAGATTAAATTTGATGACGATTAATACCTGTATTCATGTTGTTGCTCTGATATTTTATCTCACACAGTTATAATTAAATTAATAGAATTTATTTCAACATTTGACTAACTTGGTCATCTTCGTCTTCACTTGAATCCCAGTTGAACTAGGGTCGGGATATGAAAAGGACTCTTTCCATTCGTTTTAGAAATTTTTTTAGTAATTTCTGGAGCCAAGGTGCTCACCTACCGAATATCATTTCTGACGTTGGTTTGAATCTTAGTGCTTTGTCACCTATTTCGACACATGCGATCCAAAGTTGATCTATTCTTTAAAAATCCGGAAACAACGTGGGTAATTTGACTAATTTTGATGTTTTTCATCAATTAATTACATATCCATTCTATCCAAACTTGTTCTTGCTTAGCACTAGAATATCGAGCACCATCGAGTACTAGTAGCCTTACTGAAATGGCCTTAACCTTACTAAGTATGTTATATAAGTACTCAAGTTCAGCATGGAATCAGCTGACTTTGTTTATTTGCTCTTACTTAACGTTGGGCTGAATAATACTACAGTAATACTGAATAATACTTGTAGATTTGCCATCAGACTACTGCTGTTTATTTCTTGTTTTGCTCATTTTGGAGGCTGAGTTCTGTAGCTTTGCCTGTGTTGACTACCTTTGTCTTCAATCTATCAACGAATGTTGATATGCACTAATATTTGATACTTTTGTTTTTCTGGTTTAAGATATGATCGGTGTGATCATTTCAGTAACATTAGTCAGAAGAGTAATAGGTGCGGAAGATTTAAAAACTCGTAAGTTATCATTCAATTATGCACTAATTATGAAAATTATTTATCAATAATAGTTTATTGACTTAAAGAACTCTAAATTATAATTCATTTACACACTGATTTTATAAATCAATTCTAAAAATAAATAGTTAAAGACTTAAAGGACTCAAAGTTGTAATTCAATTGTTCACGGATTAATTAATCAATTTTGTAAGTACTGGTTTTAAGCTGTAAAATAAGATCCGTAGAACCGATGTTAACGTCAGTTTCATCTCTCGAAAGCAATATCAGTGGCGGACGAGCCCAGGATTATAACACTGGTCAACAGTGATTTTTCATCAAGCAAATTATTGGGTCATCGATATGGGATTTTTGACGCTGATTCTAAATATTCAAACAGTTTTTCTCTATCACATCTAGTTTTTGTGATAGGCAGATTATATTTTAACATTATTAGCAATTTTCTGCAGGCACATTACTTACGCATTGACCTATACTGACCTCGATTAAAATTTTTCTTCATAGTCTTTGGAATTGGGAACTTCCACATGACGTCATTATGTAATCTAAACAACCATCTTGAGTTTATCTTCATAAGTAAAATCAATCAATATGCCTCGAGAATGTAGAAACCATCAGGATACATTTTGATATGTTTGTGGTTCACTCACTCCAAAGTTCCGAAGTCGCAAAAGACAACGAAGGATATTCGAAAACTTTACGGAGACTACTTCGGCTGTCCACTTAGAGACCAAGATAAGGTTTGGGCGACACATGTCATGTGCACTGCTTGTGCAAATGGTTTACTCGACTGGATAAACAAAAGGAAGCTTTCCATGCCGTTCGCTATACCTATGGTATGGAGAGAGCAAAGAGATCATCATGCTGATGCTATTTTTGTAGCGTAACGCAATTGAGTTTTCTGTAAAGAACAAGCACAACATAATTTATCCAGACCTTGACTCTACACACCGACCAGTACCTCATGATATTTGATGATTCGTTACCGATTTTCATACCCGCACAAGAGGGACTTGATTCTATCGACAGCGAAACGGAAGCGGATGTTGATGCAGCAACAGCACATAACCCATCATCTTCAACTGATCCAGATTATTTACTAGAGGACAGTCTGGAACCATGGACGCTCAACCAAGATGAGTTGAATGATCTCGTCAGAGACTTGGCTCTATCGGAAGAAAAGGCGGAGTTTCTTGCGTCCCGGCTGAAAGAAAAGAACTTACTTAAAAACGATGTTCGCACAAATCACTATAGAAAAAGAAACCTTGATGTGACAGTATTCTTCACAGTAGACGGTCCACTGTGTTATTGCAATGACATTAATGGGCTTTTTACAAGCTTAATGCAGGCACATGTACCAAATGATTGGCGGTTATTTATCGATTCTTCAAAGAAGCTTGAAAGCCGTTCTTCTGCATAATGGAAATGTGAAACCGTATATTCCGATAGTCCACTCCGTACACCTCAAGGAATCCTACGAAAATATGAATATAGTTCTCGAGGCCATCCAGTAAAGCCATCAGTGGCATATCTGCGGCGATCTCAAGGTAATTGATGTGTTGATGGGAATGCAAGGTGGATTCACAAAAACATTGCTGCTTCCTGTTCCTCAATACCTCAGAACGAAAAGCATGGCAAGCCTTCAGATAGATTTGTGAAAATTGCTTAGGAAACAATAAGTCTCCGGACTACAGACAAGGAATCCAGAATTTGCTAGTTGCTTACAAAGAGATGGATTGTAGATTGTCTTTGAAGATTTATTGTTTGCATTCAAACCTATATTTCTTCCCAGAAAACCTTGGTGCAGTCAGTGATGAACAGGGTGAGCGGTTTCACCAAGATATTAAAGGAATGGAAAATCGTTATCAAGGCGAAAATCGTTATCAAGAAATGAGTAGGCCCCTATGATGGCAGACTATTGCTGGATGTTGCACCGAGATAATCCAAACCAATCACACAAGAGAAAATCGTACTCACAACGGTTATAATTAAGTACTATTCACTCCATGACAATAGACGATGTGGTGAGTGACAAATGATATCAGTTTCGCATATTTTTATTTTTATGAACTAAAAACTTATGCTTATGCATTTATTCTAAGCTTAATATTGTTAAAGTTAAATCGGTCATAACTCAAAAACTCTACGCGCTGGATAAAGTCTGGTTACAGATTTGGAATCAGCGTCAAAAAGTACTTAAGAAAAGCGTATTTTAATCTCTGATGAGAAAAAAGTTTCATTTTGTTGACCTGTGTAATCTACACATACTGATCCGCGGTCGGATATTTAACCGGCCTAGCCTGGCGATGTTGATAAGATAAAGTTAAAGGCTCTGTATCTTTTGAACATTGTTTTATGGAGTTAACACTTGTAGTGTCAAACATTGAGATTGGGCTGATCGACACTTTTAGATATCATTAATAAAGATATCAATTGCAATGGTTTGTGCACGCGGACAAAAATAACTTTAGCCAAGTACAGCGACTCAATGTGATTGATTGGGAGTCCATAGTAATATGTACTCAGTATATCATAGCTCAGTGTGTTGATATAATTTAATAAATACTGAATAGCTTATGTTAAAAGTCATCATCATCTTCCCTTGAATCCAATTTAACTAGAGTCGGGATACGAATAGACTGTCTCAAATCCTCTCTGTGCTAAATCATATCATCAGTTAATCACCTATTTGAGACTTTTCCAATCGTTTAAATTTTTTGTAGCAGATTCTGGAGCCTAGGCGTTCACCAACCGAATGCCCTTTCTGACGTTGATATGGATCGTAGTGTTTTAGTCGCCTTCTACGACACATGCAGTGAATAATAATAATAATAATAATAACAACAACAATTAGAGTGCTACAGTCATCAATGACAACATCGAGCACTATTGAGACAAAATCAAGCCGGCGAGCAAAAAAGAACGTCCAAAATTGTGCAAATTCCAAAATTCAGAAATTCAGTCCAAAGTAATTCAGTGACCGGTTGATCAAATCTTCAAACAACCTGGACACAACACGGGGAAAACTTTATGTTATAAGTAGATATAATTTAATAAATAATGTAATTGAATGTACCATGATGATAATAATAATAATAACAACAATTAGAGTGCTACAGTCATCAATGACAACATAGAGCACTATTGAAAAAGGCTTTACTCCTTTGATTGAGATGATATAGTCATATAGTGAGAAAGGTACAGAAGAATGTAGTGAAGAGAGTTTGGAGGGAGTGAAAAAATTTATATCATCGATCTTGAATTTTCTGCCAACTTTTTAGCACGTAATTCATCTAGGACTGATCATGAATACTTGTTGCCAGGGACAATTCATTGCAGCTTCTAAAGCTGAATGGGAAAACTCTTTCGTTATCTTCTGATATTATGAAAATAATATCACCCGTTTCTTCAGTGAGGAATCTCGATCTTTGTTATCCTTACACCCGACCTTCCATGAACACATAACTGAGACTTCGCAGGCATGTTTCTTCATTATCGGTGGTCCCTGTTCTTAAATCTTCTATATACAATATACATGTATATAATTGTGATCAAGATTGGTCTGTTTGTAGTTTTTTTCAGAATTCTCTTGCACGAGAAAGTTATTGTGATTACAATTACTCATGCACATGTTACACCAATTTAAAAATCTTTATAGCATTGGCTAACGGTGACATTAAAAGGTGATAGATATCAATTATAATTTTAATTTATAATTCATTTTAAGTGATAGATATCACTTTTATTAAAAGTGATAGATATCAACATAGTTGATCATTTCACTATAATGTGTGTTTATTTTTACAGAACTTACCATTTACAATTTAAGACGGCTTGATTATCCTATATATGCATGTATATATATATACATATATATATATATATATATATATATATATATATATATAAGTGATATATATATATATATATATCTATATATATATATCTATATATATATATATAGATATATAATAATGTCAGACAGACTTATATATATATATATATATATATATATATATATATATATATATATAAGTCTGTCAATTTTAAAATTGTATGTCTCACTTGATTAAAGTGATGTATGCATGCAGCCTTCTGTACGTTACATGTCTTCTATATTAATTATTCTTGTTGAGACGTACATGGTTTATCCTTCACGCTGTAAGAAGCTATATACAAATAATCGTTCTTTCCTGCATTCTGTACAGCATATCTGGATTTAATTCTCCTTCATCCACTCAAGTCTTCGTTTGAATTATATCGGTCCTTGCTTTCCTATGAGCAGTCACATAAACAAACTAGCTGCTATTTCCATCTGGCTTTTCCAACCAGCGTGAATTGCGACCAGCACATAGACCTTCTTTTCTTTATTTCCCATTATCTTAGGACTGGTTTTCTGGATTCTGCAACGTGTAGGGCCTTTTTTCTTACAGGCTTGGATTTGTTTCAATAGTGCTCGAGATGCAGCTATGGACGACAGTATGGTATTCTAAAATTGCTGTGTGTTGTATAATGTTATGTTTTGTATGTTAATATATTAATTGGTACATTTTTGGGTATTTAAACTTATCAAGGTGTGTTTTTTCTTTTACAATTTTGTATGATGAGGTATGAAATTCCGACTAAACCTGTGTTACGAGCCTTCATGACTTCCTGAACCAGTATTATTAAATTAATTTAGCTATTGTTGCTATAAAAATTCTTGTAGTGTTTTGAAGTTTCTTGAACCTACTTCTTGAAATTTTTTCTTGAATAGTGATCGCATCGCTAGATGATTTCCGTGAAATAAAAACAATAACAATAAAATTATTCGAAATAGAAAAAAATAGGAAATGTTTCGTCCTATCGGACCGCCTGGTAATTTTATACCTCGATTTATTAGATTATGGTTTCCTGTATACTAGATCTAATGATGCACAATTACTTAAATTGTCTAGAATAAATATTTTACACTCGTGTTAAACTTTGTTTACCTTTATTTGTAACAAACGTTTTACTTCTCTCACTAAAGTTATATTTAGTTTTTAGCGAGTATTTCATTTAATTTTTATTTCTGTTGTATTTCTTATAAATAGCAGTATAATATATAGTGTAAAAATGAATGTTATTTTAATGATAGGCTTCCCCTTGTTATGGTTCGGTTAGATATATGCTGGATGGCTTAGCCCTCTATTGACCGTAGTCCCAATACCATTTAGATAAAAATATTACATTATGGGAAGACTTTTGGACTAGGTTACTTATCCATATCTAGTTAAATATAAGTCATAAATTCCAACGTACATAAAAATAATTGAATATGTTGAGATCACTTACAGAATTTGTTTGATATTATTGTTCAGGGACTCTTAGGCTAATGTTGTAAATGCTGCTCTAATGTCTTTCATAATTTCTCTCTTTTTTATGTTAGCTTGTTCATGTTGCTGTATTGCTGGTGTTCTTTTTGTCAAGAATAAACTTTTTTGGAAAATGTCCCTGTCTGGACATGGTACGATTTTCGTCAAATTTGCAGTAGGTGTAGAATGACCGTGTTAGGGTTAGGGTAAGTGTAATAACCTCACAATGCTACCCTAGCCCTAACCTTAATACTTAAAGTTCGGGCTGGGGCGTTAACTTAAGAGTCCTTATTGAATATATATGTGTGTTGTTGAATAGGCTCGCAGGCGCCCACAAGTGCTGCACCTCAGCGCCCTCCACCTATGACCATCCCCCCAACGACTTCTCTCATGATTCCTCCCCCTGCCACTACATCTGGCTTAGGTAAACGTTTTCCTATTTAATATTCACATCTTGGCTAATATTTGTTGTCTTTGTAATTTAAAAATGACTGATTAGTAAATTTTTCTATTACGCAGCAGTGGTAAGTTTAATAGCTTATATAAGGAAATGTAAGTCTTTGTCTATCCATCTCTGACTGTATTCCATGTGATTTGAGAGAAAATAGGTTTTTTTAATGTACATGTTGAGTTGTAGAATTATTTTGAAACAGTTGTTTAGTTATGATCTACAGTTTATAACTGTGTATGCATTACAATTAGAAATTTATTAAAATGGCCTAAAAGGATAACTGTTTGAACTGAATTTTACTTTAGTGTCTTTAAGTACTTACAAGTATTTCTTCTTGGCATAAATCAAACTCATTTAACCTTTATTACAAGTTGCAGTTGGAACAAGTATGGCCAAGATTATATAAATTATCAGTGAAATTGGACCGACTTGTAGATTTTATTCCACTGATTATATTCATGTTTTTGTGACACAAAGTATTTCGGTTAATCACGTCCTGAGTTATGTATCCTGTGTTCACATGGATTGCGCATTGACTGATCTGGGCTTTAGACTTTAGGCTTTTTAAAGGCCACTTGCATCCTAGGTGAACTTTAAAGACCACTTGCATCCTAGGTGAACTATCGTTACGCCATGCCCCCTCCCATTACAAATACTTACAGATACTGATCGATATAGATTCACCGAATCACACAGCTATTTAATACTGTACCTATTTGTGTACTTTTTGTGTTGAATGAGTGGCTCAAATTCAAATTCAAAGTGGCCCATTTTTTAAAATTAAAAATTTGAGTATATGAAGCCAGCCATAGTTGGAGCCTTGGCGGTGATGGTAATTAATTTGTATTTGATTTGATTTGTAAGATATCTGATTGTGGATATTTTGCATGCAGAGTTCAAATTCTGTGCTCATCCATCACTGATATCGCTTCGAGAGATGAAACTGATGTGAACGTCGTCTTTACAGCTTTTAACTGCTTTTTAGTTCATAGCATTTGCATAGTTTCGCTTAATAGATGATGTGTATTAATGCTGGTAGGATTGTACAAAATTATTGTGTTTTTCTTATTGTTTGATTTATATATGCACAGTATATATATATATATAGATTATATATATATATATATATATATATATACATGTATATATATATATATATATATATATATATATATATATATATATATATATAAAATGTATATAATAATAAATATATATAAATTATTATATAAATTATTCTACCACGCAGCGCCTGGGGCCACAGTTTTGGGCATGCCCCCCTTTGCCCTTGGCCCTCCTCCGGCCGAGTTTAAAAGTCCTGCACGACCTAACGTTGGAACCGAGGGGCTTCCTATCATGCTGAGAGCCAATCACTTCCGGGTTAGGATACCTCGAGGATTTGTGCACCACTATGACGTCAGTATTACACCTGACAAATGTCCACGTAGAGTTAATAGGTTCGTATGTCGCACTAATTGGCTATGCTACTTTTATCTGGCTAAGAAAAGTCTAATATACTTGTATAGCAGTTTTGTTGCCGAAGTTGATCATCAAGACTGCCTTAGAGAAAGAACTCAAATACTAATAAATAGATTAAGTAGCATTAGCTATAATTAGAACTAAGCAGCTTAATCTCGACTGAACCAACTTATCTGTAATCCCCTAAATGCTCACAATTTATTCTTATTTACTATTTTCTATTCTAACCTTCCTAGTTTTACCACACATTGGACGCAACATTCTTATCTCTGCCATAAGCTATCTCTGTTCCAAAAAAACAAAGACTACAATATAACTTTAACTTTCATCTCTGAAAGAATAGGTGGCAAGTCCTAGAATTGAACCTCTCTACTCTGACCTATGTTTGGAACCTAACCGATGCTGTCACAAGCATAGCTTGGTTTAGCAATGCGGGTAGTTAATTAGTGGCAGTGGTTTACTGAAAGCCATGTGAATGTTATTTTTTTGTGAGATAAATTTCAAATATATGTAGATTAAGTACAATTTTGTAAGTTATGGTTTAAATTTGTTAATGGTTTTTGGAATTTAAAATATATGCACATTAGAATAATATTTAGTTATTGTTTAAATTGTTAAAGGTTTTTAGAATTGACACTCTCGATAATTGTATGTTTCGTAAATATGTCTTCTCAATTGGATTTCTTCGTGGATAATAAGCTTGCTTTATAAAAATCCTTGCAGCTGCTACTTCTAGAGATGGAATTTTCTAAATTGTCAGTGTTTAGTTCAGTTCCTTTCCAGTCTCTACTCATTTTTCATATTTTAGCATACTAATTTACTGACAGCAATTGATGTCTCATTAGATTTGCTGAAAATACTGAAAGTATAGTAGAACTCTGTGAGATATATACTGTATACTATTTTGTCACTATTTTGGTACTATTTTCGTAAGTAATATGCTGCCTGATTGTTAAATCTCACAAATTACTCCATCTACTCCCTGTGTGTGCAAAGTTTAAAAATTTGTGCATCAGGTTTATAAGCCATTTATTTATTTATTATTGTATTCAGTTCTATAGTGTGGTGCATAATGTTGCAATGATTTGCTTGTCATTGATTTTTACTGTTTGATTGCTCGATTAACATATCAGTGAAATACCTTGCATCAATTGTTTTCATGTAAACTAATGTTGCATTAAACTTTTCAAAATATTGCTACGAATTGATTAGCTGTTTGATATATTCATCGCAGGGAAATTGTAGAAACGATGGTTCAGGTGCATTCACAGAAAGTATTTAACGGACAGAGGCCAGTCTTTGATGGTCGTAAGAATATGTACAGCCGAGATCCTCTTCCTATTGGTCGGGATAAGGTTACTCATTTTATTAATCTATCAATATTTGGAGATTGAACAAAATAGTGGTGTATCGCTGCAGACTTAGACCATTATATTGTGTTAATTATAATTAACACTATTTGACTCTAGTCTCCAGGTAGGGAGATATGTTGGTATATCATATGCAATCAGCAATTTGAACAGAAAATTCAGTTAAGAAATCTTTAACAATAAATGAATTGATTATAAGTTACATGTATATTGAGAAACCCGGTGTGTTATTCTTAAAGGTATTGACGTGATTAATTATTAGCTGGTTTGTCGATATGTTGTATTGTTGATGTCATTTTGCAAGAAAAGGGATTTATCATAATATTTCTGTTGTGCTCCAAATTGTAGCATGTAGTATCTTCTGTAATAACTTCTTGCCATACCTTGATGTTGTTTTGCTTTGTTTTTGTACTCATTTTAAAGAAGTTATTGAGTGGTTTAGTGTGAACACCTAAAGTTATATGTGTTGGGTATGAACTTGAGATCATGTTATTATGTGTTTTACTATGAATGCTCATGTTATTCTGTGTTTCAGTTTGAACTAGAGGTCACGTTATTATGTGTTTCAGTGTGAACTAGAGCTCATGTTATTCTGTGTTTTAGTGTGAACTAGAGGTCACGTTATTATGTGTTTCAGTGTGAACTAGAGCTCATATTATTCTGTGTTTCAGTGTGAACTAGAGCTCATGTTATTATGTGTTTCAGTGTGAACTAGAGCTCATGTTATTATGTGTTTCAGTGTGAACTGGATGTCACGTTACCAGGGGAAGGACGTGACAGAGAGTTTCGTGTGTGCATCAAGTTTGTAGCTCAAGTCAGCCTGTATGCCTTGGACGAAGCTCTGGAGTCGAAAGATCAAACGATACCAATGGATGCGGTGCAGGCGCTTGATGTTGTCATGAGACATCTCTCCAGCATGACGTTAGTGACTCCGCTTCTTCTCTTGTTAACCAACTGCTGGAAAATACTATTGTTAGGATAAGTAGTACTTGATTCACAGCAATATTAATCTTATTTATTTTTATATATATATACAGTATATATAATATATATATATATATATTTATATAATATATATATATATATATATAGATATATATATATATATATATATATATATATATATATATACACATGTATACATATATATATATTTATATACATATATATAGGCCTATATATATACACTGACTATTGATTGATTACAGGTACACAGCAGTAGGTCGCTCATTGATTTGCCTGATTAATGATTGATTGATTGATAAAAGATACACAGCAGTAGGTCGCTCATTGATTTGCCTGATTAATGATTGATTGATTGATAACAGATACACAGCAGTAGGTCGCTCATTGATTTTCCTGATTAATGATTGATTGATTGATAACAGATACACAGCAGTAGGTCGCTCATTGATGACTGATTGATTAATTGATTTTCACAGATACACCGCGGTGGGTCGCTCATTCTTCACTCCGCCCAGTTCAGCGACGGACTCTCATCAGTTAGCCCTGCAGCAGCAGGCTCTGCGGCACGGCTACCCTCCCGCCCTCAACAGGTCTGTCTTCACCCCTGCTGGGGGAGACGACCACCCACTGGGTGGGGGCAGGGAGGTCTGGTTCGGCTTCCATCAATCCGTTCAGCCGTCCAACTGGAAGATGATGCTAAATATTGATGGTAGGCGAACGTATACTGCCTTAAATAATGTACATAATTTTGTATATATTAATTTTTATATACATTAATAATTATAATTAATATTAATTTTTTATGTACATTAATGTAAATAATTAGAAATACTATTTTCATTGAAATGAAATTATCAAGAGTGTTTAACTTTTCATTGATAAATATACTGTATAGTAATGAAGTGAACAATTTATGCTACACTGTTATTTTTAACTGTGTTGTGTCCGGGTTGCTGGAGAATAGACCAACCGTGGACCGCACATGTTGTATCGACGAAGCTGTAAGATGCAAACCAGTGTCCAAAAGGCAATTCTTTTGGTGAGCCCCTAGTCTCCAGAAATTGCTGCAAAATTTTCTAAAACGAAAGAAAATGGTCTTTTCGTTTTCTGATTCTAACTAATTTAGGATTCAAGGAAAGATGATGGTGATGCCGATGATGACGATGTTCAAGTTATTTACTACTGCAGCGCTTTTTAATATAGATGGGTGTACGAAAATTATTTTTTGTGCATTTTTATCTATGCATATTGCTTTAAAGTTATAGGAATTCTTGTGTTCCTCATTGTTTAAATCTGGGGCATATTGGCAAAAAGGATAATTTTAAAAAGCTGTGTCATATCAATAACTAGTATTTTCATGTTTGTTCGCAATTGACAGTTTTACACGGCACAGATATCACAAAATTTTACTGTATTATCTCATTTTTGATGTCTTTTTATTTTATGCCAATTGTAAAGTTCAACGTATGTATTTCATATCCTGGTCTGCATTCATTGCTCAATGAAATCACTTGCTTAATTAGATATATTTGATCCTATCACAAAAGTTTCTATTTTTGCAAACCTATATACAGCTTTTAATATGAAAATTTATGGTACCCGAGAAAGCTTCCCGTTATCCTCCTCATATCCCTCTTTGTCTCCTCCTAGAACATGTTTACTGTACGTCTGATGATCCATTCTACTATACCCTACCACATCATGGGCATTTTATATATTGTGTGTACAAAGTATCAGCGTGATATCACTTGATATCAGATAGAGCTTTCTACAAAGCTCAGCCAGTGATACACGATGTGTTATAACATGTGTTATGTGTTGTGTGTCACATAGTATCAGCCACAGCTTTCTACAAGGCTCAGTCAGTGATACACTGTGTTATAACATGTGTTATGTGTCACATAGTATCAGCCACAGCTTTCTACAAGGCTCAGTCAGTGATACAGTTCATGTGCGATGCTCTTGATATTCACGACGTGGCAGAACAGCGGCGACCCCTCACAGACTCTCAGCGTGTTAAATTTACTAAAGAAATTAAAGGTACAATTATATAATGGTGCTCAACAACAACAACTTTATACCTGATGTTTATTATGTAATAGCAGCAACAGATTTATTTGCTACTGTCGTCAATGACAACATCGGGCACTGTGGGCCAAAGAGCCCAGCTGACAAGCAAATGTGCAAAGAGATTCAAAAGCAGAACAAATTCAATACTAGACAACTGATTCAAAATAAAGAATTTCAACAATTTAAATGAAGTATAGGAGGTTTTCATGACCGTTGCAGCTCATGAACACTCCTGATGGAAAGCAGATACAATAAAGTAGATGTTTAACTGTTTATGATCTGCTCATATATCATAGAAAGTAATGTGTCTTAAGTATTCCATATGTTTTGAGATACTTATTACATCATGTAAGTTATTTGTAATGAGCTGGAGAGGGAGGGGGGATTGTTTGAACACTGTGTTCTGGTAATATGTTGTATATCTCGTGAGATTCAATAAATTCTGATAAAACGTAATTGTTTAAATTATTATTTTTGTTGAAATTAGTAAGGAGCAATGTATTTTGATTAATAATGTACTTCGATATATTCCTTTTATTCAGATTCAAAAGTTTAAAGTTCTTTCAGAAATTGATTAGTATTTAATATAGGATAATAAATTCTCAGTAATAGAGAAGGTCTATTCGTATCCTGACCCTAGTTGAAAGCTGAGATTTATGATAAGATGATGATGATGATGATGAAGAAATTTACAGTCATGTATTAATTTTGAAAGAATTAGTTTGTGTGTGACAATTAATATTAGGGCATAAAAAGATTTGTTTGATGATTTTAGCTGATTTTTGTGAGATTAGTGCGCTACTGACTTCTTTTGTGATCAATTGATTTCTTTTGTCCCCTAAATCCCTTCCTTCCGACATCGCATCTACCACTCTCGCCTAATCCTTCTTGAATTTCTTTAGTGATAAAATTAGCAATCTTTGCTCTTCCATACCCTCTTCTACTTAAAGTTTCTCATTTGCTGATAAATGCACTCCTTCCCACCAACATTATCTGGTTTTCGCTTGGCAACTCATCAGGAAGTTCGTACTGTAATTCTGAATTCATGTGATTCATCCTGTCCTCTGGATCTCATTCCAACTAAACTTATCAAATCCTGCATCGATGCATTTGTGCCTCCCATAACTCACTTAATAAATCCCTGTCTTAGTGAAGGTGTCTTTCCATCCCATTTTAAATAAGCCGTTGTAACTCCTCTTTTGAAGAAGGCTTCCTTGCCTAAAAACGAGCTCTCCAACTATCGGCCAATTTCTAATCTTAACTTCATTTCCAAAGTCCTCGAAAGGATAATATACTCACGTCTTTGTCTTCATTTAGATTCTTTCTCATCACTCTCACCTTTTCAATCTGCCTATCGTAAATTCTACTGAACGGAAACTGCACTAACCAAGATCCACAATGATCTCTGTCTAGCCATGGACGCTCAACACGTATCTGCCGTAGTTCTTCTTGATCTCTCTGGGGTAATTTTTGATTCTAATCTAAACTTTAAAACTCATATTTCAGCAGTCTGTCTTTCTTCTTTTTTTCCATATCCGTCAATTACGTCAAATTCGTAAGTCCCTTGATTTTAATTCCGCCATTGTATTAGCTAATGCGCTTGTCCATTCTAAACTTGATTACTGTAACTCCCTGCTGAATGATCTCCCAAAGACCTCTCTAATTCGTCTCCAACACGTTCAAAATTCTCTTTCTCGAGTCGTCTGTAATGTAGAAATACTCAAATCTCACACTTCTCGTCTTCTTAAGAAACTGCACTGGCTACCAGTATCCGAACGTATAAAATTCAAGATAGCTTCCTTGACCTTCAAAAGTTTAAATTATGGTAAACCATCCGATCTATTTGATCTTTTATACATCTATCAACCCTCTCGTAGTCTTCGTTCCTCTAGTAAAAACCTTCTCACCGTACCAAATATTAAATCTGCTATGGGCAGACGCTCCTTCATGTTTTCTGCTCCGACAATATGGAACTCTCTGCCACAAGACCTTCGATCTTGTAAATATATTGATACTTTCCCTGGCAAGCTAAAAACCTATCTCTTTCTGCCATAGGTCTAAATTTTGACCCACTTGCCTTGGATCTTGGACTTGCACTGTATTGATCTCGCTTTCTCTTGTGGTCTCTGTATACTCAGTCGTCATTCTGTGGTGCTTTGGCGCCTGTTTGTGTTGTGCCTGCAAGAGACGTCCCTGACATTGCCTTATGGCAAGGAACTGGACGTTAAATTCTTATTGATTGATTGATTGATTGATTATTTGATCGATTGATTCAGGTTTAAAAGTTGAGATCACACACTGCGGTACTATGAAGAGAAAATATCGTGTCTGCAATATTACGCGTCGACCTGCTCAAACTCAATCGTATGTTCTTGCACTTTAGTTCTTTATAGTAATTATATCTCATTGTGAATAAAACCTCATCATAGTTTTATTTTGTCTCTACTGTGCTACCTCTGCGCTGCATATTTATGTATACTAATAGATTAATTATCAATATTATTTCCTCTATACTAATTTACTGTTTAGAATAGGGTAGGGGATATGGCGATATCACAATAATAATAATTATAATAATAATAATAGTAATAATAAAGGTTTAACGTCTGTTTCCTCATACAAGGATGATGTCAAGGACGTCCTCCCATCACATGCCACTACAAATTGATTCACCCCCAAACGACTTGAAAAAAACACTATATAGATATTATAAGCGTTCGGCCTCTCTCCATCTTAAACAATCTAAAGGTAACGGTATAGAATATTAATATGTATATTTCCGTCAGTCTGCGACGGTGATCTTCCCCCTTGAGTTTTCAATAAAAACTTTAAACTGTCCTATATGATTGAACATGTTATTATGTGCGCTAGCCACACTGTGATACATTGCATAGAACAGCGCTTATATAAATTGACTTAATTATCATTAATATTGTTAGTATTATTATTCCAGGTTTCCGCTGCAGCTAGACTCTGGTCAGACTGTTGAATGCACTGTCGCTAAATACTTTCTTGAACGGTACAAGATGAGATTAAAGTAAGATATTTTACGATTGTGCACTTTTTACATATTGATTTCAGGAAACTAGGGTATTGACTAGACAAAACCAGCATTTGAGTTATAGTCAGAGTCCGCGTAAACATCATAGAGGCATTGGAAATTCTTCTCAGAAGAATAATTGTTGTGGTAATAGGTACAATTCAGTTGTACTTATGATGGTAGCTGAGTGTTTTTATATTCTTCAAATCTACTTTCAGATACATTTGATCTGTTGCATAATGACATATAAATCTTATCAGATATATCTGATCAGACTTATCTAGATCTAGATTTAAGTAGACTGAAATCAGCTTAATCCGATTTTATCTACTAGTAAGAATATTTACTTATGTCCAGTTTAGTGAAAGGAGAGAGAGAGAGAGAGAGAGAGAGAGAGAGAGAGAGAGAGAGAGAGAGAGAGAGAGAGAGAGAGAGAGAGAGAGAGAGAGAGAGAGAGGGAGAGAAGAGAGAAAGAGCGAGAGAGAGAGAGAGAGAGAAAGAGAGAGTGGGAGAGAGAGAGAGGGAGAGAGAGAGAGAGAGAGAGAGAGAGAGAGAGAGAGAGAGAGAGAGAGAGAGAGAGAGACTGAGTGTGTGTGATTGAAGTAACTTTAGAATTAAACAAATTTTAATTTGCATACTTGTAAAATTATTTTATTTTAGAAGTTCTTTGCCTGTTTTTGTAATTAAGTACTGATATCGTTCAATATTGAAACTGATATTAAAAGTGATGTGAATCTCACAGGTATGCAAAAGAAACTAGTCATTTATTTGATGTAATTCATTTAATATATTAATCCCACCTTTGACCCATTGTTTATGTAATAGGTGTCCATGGCAAAACTACTAGATTTTATTTCTGTATTGACTGATTTATAGAAATAGCTCTTTTATGTTCTTTGATTTCAGCTATCCGCATTTGCCTTGTTTACAAGTGGGACAGGAGCAGAAGCATACTTACCTACCTCTTGAGGTTTGCATGATAACATTTCTACTTCCTATACGATGACATTTCTACTTCCTGTGTGATAACATTTATAATTCCTGTGTGATAACATTTCTACTTCATGTGCAACAACATTTTTACTTCTCATATGATGGCATTTCTACTTCTTGTGCAATAGCATTTCTACTTCCTGTGTGATAACATTTCTACTTCCTATGTGATAACATTTCTACTTCCTGTGTGAAATAAATAGTTCTAGAGTTTACTGTCTTCATTGGTTTTTCAAAACAATGCTTTACTTTTATCGTGTTAGTTTAGTTTTGTCCTTTTGAAATAAAATTCGTTTTAATTAGATGAATAATTACTTATTAATAAGTTGCTGAACGTTCCAAGTAGTTTCCAACACACATTCTCTATTAAGTAACTTTCTAAAAATTAACAAAAATAATATTTTCAGTCTTAAAATATGTAAGTTTAATTTTTGATAGATATAAGCATTTTGTAAAGTAATGTTGTAATAAATTTCTTTTTATAAATTTATGTATTAGTAAATGTTTTCGTGGTATTTATATCATTATTTCTGTATAGTTTACGACGTAGGGTTGTTATCAAATATTTATACCAACTCTAAACTCTATGCTAATGTTGTCCGTTGTGGTTATGAAAGAATGATGTATCCATGTTTATGTAATTTTTTAATTGTAAAGCATAGAAACATACTATGAAATGTTGTGTATAAAATCAATAAAAGAAGACATAGATTGAGAGTTTTTGTTAAACATTTGTTGTAGGTGTGTAACATAGTTCATGGTCAGAGGTGTATTAAGAAACTCACGGATCTTCAGACGTCTACAATGATCAAGGTACTGTTGTGTCTTGTGTTATTTGTGAATATTACTGAATACTATCAATGTTCATTTTATATTTGTAAATAGTACTGTATACTACACATATTTATTCTATAATTGTAAATAGTACTGAATGCTACACATGTTTATTCTATAATTGTAAATAGTACTGAATACTACGCATATTTATTCTATAATTCTAAATAGTTCTAATACTATCTGTTTTGTATCTAATTAGATCTCTGTTTAGAATAACGTAATGCAATTTTAAAAGAACAAGCCTGATGTGCTGTAAACTTCCTTGGCTTCAATTCCTGTTTGAGTTGGTCAAACAGTTAATTCTTGGACAATCACTGGGCCGGCAAACGGATAATAATTCTAATGCATAATATAATATAATTATGCATTAATGAAATATATCGTTATGGATGATCTATTCACTACTCTGGGTATTTTTAGTCTCTACTCATTAAATTCTAGTTGTTTTTATTAATTTTATTTTTAGGCCACGGCAAGATCAGCTCCTGATAGAGAAAGAGAAATCAACAATCTGGTAAGAATCAGTTTAATTTATTATATTATCTCTTGTGTTGTGTTGATGTTTTGCTAAGCTCAATATTTACTTTAATTAGTTTAACTTTTTTAGATAAAATTTCGCAATATTAGCCTGTTTGGTATTCTAGACTTATACTTTCTTTGTATTTTTTTTTCTTGGTTGCTACTTGCTATGATTTTTCTTAGCTGCAAAATTGTCTTTACTTTAATATTCTAATTTGTTAATTATTTTTAGATAGTATAAAATTAGATGCTAGCTATATGGTGAAGAGACTTTTAACTATTACTCGCTTTATAAATGCTTGTGAAGGGCACTAATGGTGGATACTAGACAGCCTAGGTGCATTGTGATTGAGCTGCCTGTGTAATCTTTCAAAATTTAATCGGAAAATACACTTCCTTGCTTTGTACATTTAATTAGATGATGATCGTCATCATCTCCCCTTGAATCCCAGTTTAACAAGTGTGAGGATTAGAAAACTTTTCAACAATTTCTGGAGCCCGGGCGCTCACACACCGAATGCACTTTCTGACGTTGCTTTGGATCTTGATGCGTTGTTGCCTTTTTAACACGTGCTGTTCGCGGTTGGTCTTCAGTAATTCAGACACAACACGGGTTCATTAACTATACAATAAATGTAAATAAAACAAAGGCTATTGTGGCTAGTTTATCGTATCTGATTCAAGTTATCTGAAGATGTTGTTGGAGTGGTTTATACAAAACTCTGACTAAATGCTTGTGATCATCTTGACTAACTGGTATAATATTCAGGTTATGAAGGCCAACTTCAACGCTGATCCCTACCTACAAGCCTTTGGTATATCAGTATCAAGTCAGATGGTCGATGTTCAGGGTAGGATCCTACCAGTGCCTCGTCTGCAGTATGGTGGCAGGGTGAGATAGCTATTGATTTCTCTATTGATCTAAAAGTCTGAATAAGTCTCAATAAAGATATTGTGAGAGAAGACAATGTTGCTGGAGCTTCAGGAAATTTTGTGGAACTTTTGTATCGTGTACTTGTAAAATATATGATTGTACGGTTGGATGGCCGATAGCACCCTTGCGTGAGAAGCAGGAGGTCATCAGTTCGAATCCCAGCCGGACCGTCTCTGACAGTATCTCTTGTTATACGGAAACAGACGTTAAACTTATCTTAGCTTAGCTTAGCTTAAAATATGTACTGTACAGGTATAACTATTGCAGTCTGATGAAGTTTGGTGCAAATTTTCATACTAAATTAATTCTAGTAATGTTATGACTGAAATATCACTCTTTAAATTATTTGTTTGATGGCTAAAGGGTATATATTAAAAAATGTATTTGCATTGCTTTTGTGTATTGTAGTGCTGTCTATAAAAGTTCCTGAATAATTTGATTGATTGAGTGGTAAATGGTTGTATATATTTTATGAGATGCTCAATTGTTTCTTCCTATTATATTGATGGATAGTAGTTTATAGTTAGACTGGTTGACTGAAGGATTGAATATGGGAAATTGAGATTCAGGGAAAGATGATGATGATGTAGTGTTCTGTATAAAAGTTCCTGTTTATTTGATTGATAGAGTGGTAAATTGTTGTATGGTATATAAATGGATTGTTGAATTGATTGATGATTTATGAGTAGACTGATTGATTGAAGGATTGGTTTATTGATTATTTGATTGAGTGGTAAATGGTTGTATGATATATAAATGTATTGATGAATTGATTAATGATTTACGAGTAGACTGATTAACTGAAGGATTGATTGATTGTTTGCCTGACCGATGCTGTTATGTAGATGAAAGCCCCTGTTGTGCCCAACCAGGGCGTGTGGGACATGAGGGGCAAGCAGTTGTACCAGGGCATACAGATCAGAATCTGGGCCATCGCCTGCTTCGCTGCCTCGCGCAACGTGGGCGAGGAATCTCTCAGGTTCTCTTGAGTTAATCTTAATAATTCATGTCATGTCATGTGATCATCCTGGGGCTGGTTCCAGCCAAAGATTTCTCTATGATGTTCCTCCACAAAACTCTATTCTTTGCCTTTTTCTCGATGTTCATTCTTTTTCTTCCTTCTGTTCTTCCATAATGAAAACTTCAGCAGCCTTCAAGTCTTCTTTGAGGCAGTCCTTCCATCTTCTTTTAGGTCTTTCCACTGTTAATTTAGACATCTACTTTATAGTTAATATCTTTTGAGGGTTTCTGTTATCTTCCAAGCGCATAACATCTCCAGCCCATTTCATTCTTCTTTTCTTGATTATTTCACTGACCATTAATTGATTTGTTCTTATCCTAATGTTCTCATAATCTTAGTACTTTATTCACCGTGAACTCTGTGGAATTCTAATAAAATATATAGATGTGGTAAGTTGATGCTAATAGGGATAGGTTGGCTCGAAACTGAGATAGTGTAAGGAGAGACTGAGATAGTGTAAGTAGAGACTGAGATAGTGTAAGTAGAGACTGAGATAGTGTAAGGAGAGACTGAGATAGTGTAAGTAGAGACTGAGATAGTGTAAGTAGAGACTGAGATAGTGTAAGGAGAGACTGAGATAGTGTAAGTAGAGACTGAGATAGTGTAAGGAGAGACTGAGATAGTGTAAGGAGAGACTGAGATAGTGTAAGTAGAGACTGAGATAGTGTAAGTAGAGACTGAGATAGTGTAAGGAGAGACTGAGATAGTGTAAGGAGAGACTGAGATAGTGTAAGGAGAGACTGAGATAGTGTAAGTAGAGACTGAAATGTAAGTCGAAACTGAAATGGTATAAGTCAAGATTGAGATGGTATGGTCATGTAGTGAGAAAGGCAGATGAAGGAGGCTATATTAGAGAGGGGTAGAACATAATTGACATAGGATGTGGGGACTAAGAGAGATATGAAAAAGAGGAGATTGACTGTTTCTATGGTATGGGACAGAGAAGAGTGGAGGTCTATTCGATTTCGTATCCCAAAGGGTTGCTTACGGTTAGGCGTTCGACTGTGGATCAATAGGTGCAAGGTTCATATCCAGTGCTTTCCCCAATTCAGGCAGGATTTGAGATAGGAATCTGTTGTTAACCTTTGTTTTAGTCTTTACTGAGCAGAAACTTTCTGATTATATGTTTAAATAATATCTTTGAGTGTTTTTTTAAATTAACTTTAGTTATAATTTATAATTTTCTTTTTATTTACTAAACATTTTCAATTTTGATCTTAAATAAAATATTAATTGACAAATTAATCTGAATTCAATAATAATAACTTTCTTTTAATGATGTATCTTTTCATATTATGTTTGATATTTTTATTTGGAACTGGTTAATGTTTTAAAATAGTTATGATTATAATCATAACTGGGTTAGCGTCCATTTAAAAGATCATCTAGTGGTTTTAAAAACTCAACAATTGTTAATGTTCAAATTGATTCAATAATATTCTATCAAGATCCAGCTTGGGCCTTAAATTTATTGTTATAGAATGAGGTGTTTTAAGGAATATTTTGGAAATATTTATAACATTGCACATTTTAGTAAATCTGAATAAAAATATATGTGATGAATCTAACATATTTTCATGAAATCACTGAGAAGGTGGAGGTGTAGCAAATAGTAAATGAGTGTTATTTTACATATTTGGCTCTGCTTTTTGGGCTCTGCTGTAACAGACTGGGAAGTAAAGGGATGATTAATCTACGGATAGATTGACACTTGTTAAATAGAAACTTAATTGTCGCAGAAAATTTGATCAGTTGATGCGTGAAACGTAAAAACTTTTCGATTGTGTAACGCGTGAAAGGCATATAGGCTCATTTGCCGGAGAAAATTTGATTTACTGATCAAATTTGCACTTTGAAACTATTTAATTTTGAGTAATTTATGATTAATTTTTGCAGGAACTTCACTCAGCAGCTGGTAAAGATCTCGACGGACGCTGGAATGCCTATAATGGGACAGCCAGTGTTCTGTAAGTACGCGACAGAGGCTGATCAGGTGGAGCCGATGTTCCGCTATCTCAAGAACACGTATCAGGGTCTGCAGCTTATTGTCGTCGTGCTGCCTGGCAAGACACCCGTCTATGGTTTGTAGAAAACTAAAGCAGTTTGATGAATTTTAATACAGCTTTTCATACTAAATTCATCATTTTAGATTAAATTAATTTTTTTAAATATCTTAACTTTTTTAATATTTTAATTTGAATATGATGACTGAAATAAATATGTGTTTATTTCTTATTAATAGCTTAAGTTTATATTTTTGCTTTGTTTTTGTTTATTTTAGTGCTCTCTGTAAAAGTTCTTGATATATTGGATTGATTGGTAATTAGTTGTGTTATCAATCAGTTAGCATTGATTTAAATTTCTGCTAAGAATTTCAATTTAGAATTTTTCCTTAAATATTAAAGCAATCAATAAAATCACAAAAAAGTCAGTCACTTAAGCAATAAAATTAAGCATTTGTAAATGAAATGTAATATTAAATTAAATGTTCAATAGTTATCTGGTGATTTAACGTCTGGTTTCCATGCTGATGGAGATAACAGGAATGTGAGCCTGTGAGGTTTCAGCTAAATAAGAATCATCTTTATGCTAAGAAAGTGTGGAATTGTTTTAAATAATAGTTTACAATTTAAATTATTTTTCACTTATCCTGAAGGTATGATCATAATTAATAGCATATCAATAATATGCAGTAAAGCCTTAGTCTGATTATAATTTAACGGGTTCTTTAACAGCATAGGTGAAAATACTGCAATGCCTTTGCAGCTCTATGTGAAAATACTGCAATGCCTTTGCAGCTGGAGATGCTTTTTATGTAAAGCACTAGGTGAATGTAATGTTCATTTTGTGAAGAGTTTTGACATTCACTTATTAGTTTTAGATTTCTAAGCAATCTTTCAGAAAAATAGGAAAATTATTTTCTAAAATAACATAATAATATAATTTATGTTGCTATTTTAGCTGAAGTAAAACGTGTCGGCGACATACTGTTTGGCCTTGCTACTCAGTGTGTGCAGTCAAAGAACGTGAACAAGACTTCGCCACAAACCATCTCAAATCTCTGCCTCAAGATCAACGTTAAACTGGGTGGCATCAACAGCATTCTACTGCCTAGTATTCGGTTTGTTACAAGTTAAATATCTATTAACTTATCACAACTTTCGTTCTCATAAAATTTCCGTTCAAGTTACTATTATATTCATGACATCAAAGTTTCTATTTCTATTCTATTTCTATTATGAAAATAATTTCTATTCATAATTTCCGTTATCATTAACGGAGATCTATAATTTCCGTTCTAATTTCTATTACCGTTAACAGAAATATCACTGGTTACAACTATAATGTACTAGTGCTAACGGGCATTAGAAATTGGAACAGAAATCTTGAAACGTTATGTTTTGCTTAGCTTCAAAGACAAGCTTAAAGAATGCTAGTATAAATGTAACAAATGCTGAATGCCAAGTGATATTTTTTTGTTCGTATAGTTGTACACATGACACATGACATATGTACACATGGCATGTGTTACATAGTTTCCTTTCTTAGCTGCTGTTGTTATAGTTCTCGTTATTTCCTTCGTGGTTATTAGTACTCCTTGCCTTTTGATATTTAATCACTGCTTGATTGGATGATTGATTGATTGAATGATTGATTAAATGATTGATTGATGGATGAATGACAGTTTGGAAGAATGATTGATTGATTGGATAATTAATTGATTGGATGACGGATTAGATGATTGATTGATGGATGAATGAAAGATTGGATGAATGATTGATTGGATGATTAATTGATTGTATGACTGATTGTATGATTGATTAGATGATTGATTGATGAATGACAGATTGGAAGAATGATTGATTGGATGATTGATTGGATAATTAATTGATTGGATGACGGATTAGATGATTGATTGATGGATGAATGAAAGATTGGATGATTGATTGATTGGATGATTGATTGATTGTATGACTGATTGTATGCTTGATTAGATGATTGATTGATGGATGATTGGATGGATGATTGATTGTATGATTGATTGAAGGCCACGAGTATTCCTGGTGACAGTGATATTTAGTGATATATAATCAGTGATACATATTGATTGATTGGATGAGTGATTGATTGTATGACTGATTGAAGACCACGAGTATTCTTGTTGCCAGTGATATATTTAGAGATATATATTCAGTGATATATATTGATTGATTGGATAATTGATTGATTGATTGATTGATTGATTGAAGGCCACGAGTATTCTTGGAGCCAGTGATATTCCTGGGAGCTGACGTGACGCACCCGCCTGCAGGAGACCGGAGCAAGCCGTCGATAGCTGCGGTAGTGGGCAGTATGGACGCTCACCCCTCCAGGTACTCGGCCACTGTGCGCATCCAGCAACATCGACAAGAGGTACGATTGCTGCTGCCTTCAACTCTGCATTTTCTGTCCTTTTGCACTTTTACTACGGAATGGTTTTTTAGACATTGGATTTTGCACCACTTTGTATCTTTTTGTGTTTTGTTATTTGGTGTGACTTTGGTTTCTACGGAACCATAAATTTTCTAAAAATATTTCACAAGTACATAAATGTTCTATATATATTGATGAAATTAACGGTTAAACGAGATGTTAAACTCTTTGATTAACTACTATATTGTACGTAATACATGAGCTCTCGGCTATGGTTAAAAACTACTCATTCAGTTCTATCGCACGATGTTAAACTCTTTGATTAACTACTTTGCTTTCGGTAATACACGAGCTCTCAGCCATGGTTAAACAACTACTCGTTCAGTTCTATCGCTCGATGTTAAACTCTTTAATTAACTACTTTATTGTAGATAATACACGAGCTCTCGGCCATGGTTAAAGAACTACTCTTTCAGTTCTATCGCTCGATGTTAAACTCTTTGATTAACTACTTTGCTTTAGGTAATACACGAGCTCTCGGCCAAGGTTAAAGAGCTACTCGTTCAGTTCTATCGCTCGATGAATAAACTCTTTGATTAACTACTTTATTGTAGGTAATACACGAGCTCTCGGCCATGGTTAAAGAACTACTTGTTCAGTTCTATCGCTCAACGCGCTTCAAACCCACGCGCATCATCTACTACCGGGACGGCGTGAGCGAGGGACAGTTCTCGCACGTGTTGTCTCATGAGCTGAGAGCTATCAGAGAGGCGTGCATGAAGCTTGAGGTGGACTACCAGCCAGGCATCTCCTTCATCGTTGTGCAGAAGAGACATCACACCAGGCTGTTCTGTGCTGACCGCAAAGATCAGGTCGGTTGTCGCTCTTCAAAATGAGCGCTTCTCTAATCATCATCATCCTCTCTTAAGTTCCAGTTTAACTAGATCGGGATACGAATAGACTTTCTAAATCCATTCGCTTAAGTTTTTTGTAGCTATTTCTGGAGCCTAGGTTCTCTAATAATAATAAGAAGAAGAAAGGTTTAATGTCCGTTTCCTCGTACAAGAATGATGACAGGGACGTCCCCCCATCACATGTCACTACAAATCGATTCATCCCAAAACAATCTGAAAAAACATGAGCTGAAGAGAAAGGAAAATGCGTAAACGGTGCCTATCCGGTAATCAAAAAAGCAGTCAGGCAAGATGAAAAGTCTATGGTGGGAAGAGATTTGTTTTCAACCTACAACGGAAATTGGAAGTAATAATATTAAAGGTTTAACGTCAGTTTCCTCATCCAAGGATGATGTCAGGGACGTCTCCACAGCACAACAGCCTCCACTCTTCTCTGTCTTTCGCTTTCCCCCTCCTGTCCACATATGAGTGAGTCTTTAAATCATCTAACATACCTAATCTCGGCTTGATTCTGCCTCTATTTCCTTCCATTCTACCTTCTATGACCTCTTTTAATAGACTTTCCCCCTTAGAATGTGTCATATCCAACTCTTCTTCCTATTCCTTCGTTCGTTCTATTTCTAGGGATCATCCTTTTAATATTTTGGTGTTACCTCGTAGTATGTTATTGATTGGAATAAGCGATCCCACGCTGTAGTCTGCAGTAAATATTTTTTGTTAGCCGTCTTGGTTTTTATGAGAAAGATGTTAAATGTTACCATATTAATTTACTTAAGTTGTTCTCTGTAACAGACTTGAAACTAGAGTTATATGGGTCAGCAGATTCTGTCATTATAAGCAGTTTATGATCTATTTAATGATGGTTTATTGTACTGAATTCATATTTTTTAGATTGATATATTAATTGATTGATTATTTGATTGATACAACAGACTGGTAAGAGTGGAAACATACCTGCAGGAACGGCAGTTGATATTGGCATTACTCATCCAACTGAGTTTGACTTCTACCTCTGCAGTCACGCTGGAATACAGGTTCATCATGTTCATTTTAAAATTTGTTCTCTTTCTATCGCTACATCTTTTAGTACATTGAATATTAGCACTGCAGAGGTGCTAGATTACAAGTGTTTTAGTTTTCATGGACTTTCGCTTGCTACTTGTCCTATAACTCTGCTTCTCTCAATGAATTTCTTACTTCCAAAATCTTGAAATCATATTACTGTATATTATTATATTATTACTATATTATTATATTAAATTATAATATTGTGTAGCGATATTTTATATAATTAATATAATGTATATAAAATGTCAATATATATATATATATATATATATATATATATATATATATATATATATATATATATAATTAGATTTTATATATATATATACATACTGTATATTAGTATGTGTGTCTATTTTATTCTTGTAGTGACTCTTTTATCATTCTGTCATTCTATCCATGTAGGTTTGAATTGTCTTTTAAAAGAGAATATTGAGTTTCAGAGCAGACGTAGACATCACTAGCCCATGCACTAGTGTGTCAAATGAATTTTAACTCTTGATAAGCTCTTGATATTAAGATACCCACTTACCATATTTACTCATTAGGTTGAACTTTTAATTGAACGGTTGATATAATTTGATAGGGTAATTGATTGATTTATGAAAGAAGTATTGATTGATTGATTGATTGATTGAATGAGTGATTGATTGATTGATTGATTAATTGATTCATTGAATGAGTGATTGATTGATTCATTGAATGAGTTATTGGTTGATTTAATGTGTGATTGATTGATTGATTGAATGAGTGATTGATTGATTGACTGATTGATTGATTGATTGATTGATTAGGGTACCAGTCGCCCATCGCACTACCACGTGCTGTGGGATGACAACAGGTTCAACGCTGATGAGCTCCAGATGTTGACCTATCAGCTCTGTCACACGTACGTGCGCTGCACGCGCAGTGTCTCCATTCCTGCACCAGCGTACTATGCACATCTCGTCGCTTTTCGTGCTAGATATCATCTTGTAGAGAAAGAGCACGACAGGTAAGCTAAGATTTGGTTTTGTAGTAGTTTTACATTTTGTCTGGAGACTTTATACTGTGGATGAATTTCGTTTCAATCGCATTTCTTTAGTGAAAATTTTGCTAAGATTTGAATTTGTTTTTTATTAGTTTTACATTTTATCTTTATACTGTGAATGATTTTCATTTCAATACCTTTTCTTTACTGAAAGGTTTGGAGTTAAAACTTATAAGCTTGTAGCATATACGTACAGATGGATATACAATGTCGAGAGGAAAAGTTTGTATGAGTTTATTATACTAAAATAGAAAAATTAGTTAACTTTTTAAAGTTCTTACTGGATTGTGCTGTATTTTTATATATTTTACACTGTTTGCACCTCTATACTGTATTGGATTGTACTGTGTTTCTATTGTAACTTGCTGATTTTATTGTAACCTGCTGTTTGTTAGTATTTTTCTGTGTTTTATTGTATTTTACGGTATTTTATTGCATCTCGTTGTAGCGTACTGTATTGTGACGTGTTGTAGTGGAGAGGGCAGTCAGTACTCAGGTAACAGCGATGAGAGGAACCTGGCAGCGATGGCACGAGCTGTCACTGTGCATCAGGACACGTTCAGGGTCATGTACTTTGCTTGATCTTCTACTCTACACTCATAATTACCATGTGCCATTGTTCCTCTATTTAGCCCCACCTGCCTACCCCTTCGTGCTTCTGTGCCGTGCGGTGCCTCGGTTAATGAACTTGTTTTGGACCATTCACTTCAGATATATTGTGCACTGCCTGTTAGCCTTACTGCGATTCATTTCTCGAGCATCTTGTAACTGGTAACAGCACAGTGAGAGGAAACAATGTTGAACTTAGTCGTAGACATTATTCGTTACATGTTGCGTCTTCATAATCACATCTCAAACCGACTGGTTGAGATCTGTTATGAAGAGTCAAGTGATGTAGCATTTCTCTTTTTCAAAGGGCAAAAGGAACGCTGTATCTGCTTTTATGATAGACACTATAAATTATAATTATAGTGCCTATCATTATCTATTATAGTAAATAGATAATTTATAGTGCCTATATAGAGCATCATAATTAATTATTTATGATGTTGTATACAGATTATTTAAATATCTGCAAGTATAGAGTATAGCGAATGATCTTTGAAATGTTCTTTAAGTCGTATGTTGTATTGAATATAGATAATTAATTGAGTTGAGTGTTTGTTGTAACGAATATGAAAATATAAATAATTGCAATAGGGTTGTGTTGATGTTATTTTTAGTTTGATGATAAAAGTAGAAAAAACCAGAGAAATGTAATAAATTAAATTTAAATATTAAGCAAAAACATTTCCTCAATTTTTTGAATATAATTACATTTGAAATGTAATTTGTCATTGTAGTAAAGGGCTCTCTACAGATATACGGTAAAATATCGTGAAATTAGTCAACATTTTTGCCTTTTCTTTGTGGGTGACCTTCTTGTATTAGTCAATCTGAATATATTTTTGTTAAAATCTCTCTCTCTCTCCTCGTTTTGTATTTCTTATAATCAGCTTTTCACAATATTTTTACACTTCTCTCTCTTTTCTCACTATTGTTCTGCTTAAGCCAGGTCCAAGGTGCATGTTTCTATTCACCTATATACTTACATTCTTTATATAATGACTATACTGCGATATGTATATACAGTGTGTCGCTAATATAATGATAAGTATAATAATTATACTTAGTATAATCATTATGCTATTATTATTAAGTATAGTGATTATATTATAAGATATTAGAGTTTATAATACATATTATGTAGTGACACATGTATATGTTATATATAATTATATGTATATACTTTATATATGTATGTATGTATACATGTGTGTGTATATATATATATATATATATATATATATGTGTGTGTGTGTATATACATACATATACATATATATGTATATATATGTATGTATGTACGTATGTGTGTGTGTATATATATAATATATATATATATATATATATATACATATATATATATATATATATATATAATATACATATATACATATGTGTGTGTATATATATATACATATATATATATATATATATATATATATATATATATATATATATATATACATACATATATATACATATATATATATATATATATGCTGTATATATAATATAATGTGCATATACAGTCTCCTCATCGTCATGTGGCAGCTTCCTAGGACATTGTACAGCCATTGTGTAGTAGTCGATTAATCTGTCAGTGCTTTGTGGTTTTTCTCCTATTGATACGCGTGTACTTATGACTGTGCTGTATAGATGTATCCATACTCGGAGGTGTAGTTTTATATGTACTTGCTTATTTGCATTCATATATGCACCAGAATTTGTGTACTTATGTATTAGTTTGAAAGTGCATCAGTACTTCTGTGCTTAAATCAGTTCTTGTAAACTTGTATCAGTGTTCGTGTATCTGTGTGTATTGTGGAGTACTTACGTTCATGATACTTTTAGCTATTTATTTATTTGTTGTCCATCAGATTATTTCAGATTTGATTGGTCTGTTTTTATAACGAGTATTAATACCAATGTCAATGTCTTCATACCATAATACTAGTGATGCCTTTGCTGTAGTGGAACTCTGCCTGGATTATGATGTCTGTATCGTATAAACGCATTTATTTTAGCTTTCTAAGTGTTAATTAACTATAGGAGGTCTCTGATGTGGACCAGAATGCTATTTATTTTGGTTGACATTCTGTAGAATTTAGTGCTCATATGCAGGTTGCATTTGAACTTATGTGCACTTTGCATCAAGACTTTGTTCTATACTTGTAATGTAAGGGTAAGTTTCATGTATTCATGAATATGTAACTACATTAGAAGTATCTATATAACATCAATATAACTAAGGTATCTATATATGATTCTTCAGCTCTGTGTATTGGTAGCAACTAGGTACAACTGAAATCTAATAAATTGTTACATTTGTAAATTTATAGTTTGGTTGTGATTTTTTACGCCTAGGACAGTGCAATGAAATAAAATGTGAAACATTCGAAAGTTATTTATATTACTGTAGAAAGTTTGAGACCATTTTTCAAAAATAGAATGGAAAAGAAGTTTTGTGAGGTTGATCGTGGAGTTGCATTGCATCCCGTACAAGTTTTTTCTAAGTAAACTGAAACCTGTTACTTATAGTCCCTCTTATGAATGGATTAAGTGGAAATCTGCGTTTGTATATATTTAAATAAATTTTAATGAAAGTCTTTGTAATTGGTTCACAAGTAGATTTTTAGATTAGCTTGGATAAATAATATTTTGAATTATCAAGCTGGTACTTGTTTCAAGTCAGTACTATAGCAGAAAGTGTAGGATTGATTGTGAATTTCCATCATCGTATAGAAAAAGGCGATAAATGAATGAAAATAGTGTATAATATGTTTCTTTGGAGTGTACAAAGTGATTAATATTCGTGTACTACTTAACCTTTTACTAGTGCTTGTAATTATCTGTACCATGTACTGGTTTTTGGTTTTGTGCGTATTGTCTATTTGGATATTTAAAATGTGTATGCATGTCTTAACGTATGTATAACGATCTTGTCACATATTTGCTTAAGCGCTTTGCATTATAGTTTCTGCAAAATAATTATAGTTATGTTTATACATTGCTAGAGAGCGTAAGTGTAGTAAAATGTTTTGTTGACAAGTTTTTGTACCAGTAGTTATGATGTTTTTGTTTGGATTTTAGTGAATAGAATTCTATAGACTTTTGTAAAAGTATAAAGCTAACTTTAAATAATATCAAGCATAAATGTACATGTAGAATAGAGTTATTCGAGTTCCACACTACGAGGAAATTGTGGAAGATGATCTAGCTGGGATTTAAATCTGAGGCCTCCTGCATATCTGACAATTGTGCTATGAACTCAGCTATCAAATCTACTATTTAGTGTAATTGTGCTAATTTATTCTAGCATAATCATTGCGTTTTCTTGCAACTTTTTACAAGTATGAGATATCTGTTGAAGATATTGTGTATTTGCGGTTTAAATATTCTTTAGCAAATGAAGATGGCGCTTTTTGACTCACTTTTGTTGTTACTCTTTTGTTGGATAGTAAACATTTCATATTTAAATGCGAGATAAGTGAAAAATCCATGCAATACTGCTGGTGTTTGAACTGTAACCTGTACTATATAGATTTAATAAGTATACAGGTGATCTTGTTTATGTAATTGTTAAAATGAAATGTGTAATGGTTACTACTTTATTTTGGCTACAATTATATATCGCTAATTTAGGGTTAACCTCATTAAAGGCATGTGTATTTATTTAATTGTAATAGTGCACCTAAGTGTTTTACAAGCAGTTGTGATGAACTAGGAAATTAATTTTATCAGTATACTATATATACATGTATGTTGTCTGATATTCGTCCTGGTGCTCTACAATTGAATAATATCTTGGCGCACCGTATAACGCCTGCCATAATGCTGCCTGCCTTCAGCTTAGCTCTCATCTCTGCATAGTCTATATTACTACCAGCTTGTGTCAAACTGTTGTGTCCATTTCCCTCGCAATGATGCTTTAGGGTGAGTAAACAACTAAATCAGCCCTGTATTGTTATTAATGTCTCTGCCATCGCACGTGGCTGAGAAATGGTAAATCGTTATTAAGTAGTATCATCGAGTGTGCTTCACTCGAGAAATATCTCTATTTTATATGATGCGTGAAAGTCCTATTGAAGTGTAACTATATTCAGTTATTTATTTTTATCTTGCCATAATCTCTAATTTCTCTTGTGCGCCGAAGACCAACTGCGAGTTTTGTGAATTGCTATAGCTTCGTTGCCGACAGTCTAGATTCCTTTAATCATCACCGCTTTACAATATCGCTAGTTGACAATAACAATTGTGCTTTTATTCATATCCATTTGTTATATTCGAGACTAGTGAAGTTAACCTGTGACCGTGTATAGCTGTACTTACTGCTGCTGCAGAATATTTGAATAGGGCAGGAAGCGGACGTCAAATCTTCATTGCTACTGATAGTGCTTGGAGAGCGCCACTATTTTATTTAATAGACTTTGATCTGTTGCGCTGTTTCGTGTATTTTTTCTTATAAGTCAAGCTGCGGTTTTGTGGCGAAGTTTAGATGACTTGGCTTGTTTCAGAATATGTTGCTGTCGTATATTCTGATGAGAAAATGTATTTAGAATTGTCATTTAGTGGTTAAGTAAGTGTAATTATTGTTGCAGTGCATTTTGTTTTATTGCATTAGATGTGAGTTATATAAGGAGCTAGTAATATGATAAAAAAATTACTCAGTTTGCGAAATCTCTCTCATCCTTAATTGTAAAAATAGATCTTTTCTATTATCTGGGATAGTAGCAGAGAAAGTCTGGCTAGGATTTGAACCGCAGTCATACTGCTTATTAGACTAATTTGCTATCTACTTGGCTAACTAAACATTACGAGCAGACTCCACATAATTCCGGGGAAGGAAATGAAAAACAACTTTAGAAATTATGTTTTCCTGTGATAAATAATGCTACGTTTTAGACGCAGTAAAGATCTAATTTTTGTAGTAGAAGAAGTAATGTTAATTTTATGGAGGGCTCATTGCGTGAGCATGATAGTAGACTGCAAATAGAAACTGTATGCAGTGGACCTGTCTACTAAACCACCACTGAGGAAGAAAGATACGCTTATTCACTATAGCAGTTTCGTAGCAATTGCACGTTGTTCTTGTTATATGAAACTGTGCTACCAAAGTAAAGTACGATATGTCTGTTTTGTCCGTGGTACTTCAACTGATATTCCTTAAAACTTTCATTTAAATGTAGAGTCTAATCCCTCTGTTATGGGCTCGTTAGATTTGTTCAAATTATTTTGTCTATGAAAATTTTACATCTGTGAAATCTCCTTTAGGAATAGTTTAACGAGTTTTAGTGGTTGCTTGATCGATATTTGTCTGCTTTTAAATTCTGGTTGGTGTACTATTTTGGTGTCATATCGTTGTAAAATTCCATTGTATAACTGCAGTTTGTGCTCCAGGAATTTTTGAACCTTTATGGGAGGATTTTGATTTCTGTTCGCCAAAAGCTGCTGCTTGTAGCTCCACAGCATGGGAGGTTGCCTGTCTTATATATTTCTTATTGATTGTCCTATAGATTTTAAATATTTGACTGTAGATTTGTAGAAAGGTTAGGCCTAATGATTGGCAACTAATTTTTCTTTGAAATTTAGAAATTGAGCGTAAGATTAATAATATTCACTAATTACTGGATTCAATGTTTCTTATTGAGTTAAATACTAATATATTGCATCAAGTGTAGGAATTAAGTTGTGTCGAGCATTATTAAATTTTCGGATTCTATTCTTGATTCAATTCTTCTGCATTTACATGTTGCTCTATAGATTTATTAGTTAAATGATTTTATTTAGAGTATTCAACTTGTTCTCACTTGTACTTTTATTAACGTTTGGAATCGTGTAAATTTTCAGATAGCGGATGAACTAATGTGACGTGCATATTCAATACTAAAATTTAAAGAGCTTTTGGTATCTAATGCATGGCCAGGAGCACTCAATTTCTTCTGTAAAATGATGGCATTAGTAGTTCTAATTATTATTAGATGAGATCAAATCGTGCATGGAGACTTTGTATAACTTTATTACCTCTGTAAAGATTCAAAAATCTAAACTATAAATTTTGAAAGAGTTACTCTAATGGAAATTTCGCTATTCTTAAACCTGACGATGCTGCAGCCTCATCTTTGCTGTTCTAAGCCTAAACCTTAAACTTAACATATCAAGTTTTTAGTCGAATGTAATATCTAAAAGCATTCAAAAATGAAAACAAAATTATTTTGAACTTATTAAAAATCTTAAATAAAATATAAATATCGTAATTTACTTTCTGATTGTGTCTTTCAAAGATCACTAATTAAAAACCTTTCTTAATTCGTTTTCATTAGTGATATAATAGGAATCATGTATCATATTATATGGTGTCTTTTGCTTTTGTGTGCTTTGTTATGAATTGCATTTTGAAATTTTGACTTTTTGCTTGAAAGCGATTTTACATTCTAAATTCAATTGAGCTTAGCTTTAATAAGGTGTGTTTAAGAGATTTGTATTGAATTTTCAAGAGGAATTCTCTTTAATTCGATATTAAGCATAAAATCTATTGCTATTAGCATAAACAGAATTAACCTAATTTCGATGTATTTCATCAAAAACCGATCTTGAAGTATTGGGCATGTTCGATAAAGCTAACATATTATTTCTGTGTATAATTGTTGACTATTCTAATATGGAATAGGCTGCAATATGGAATAAATGGCTAAGTTGGTAGTATTACCAACAGCTGGACAGCTAGACGCTACAGGTGCAATTCCCTATTCTTGATGTCTCTAACAGTATTTCTGTGGCTCTAAGGTCGGCCTTTAACTTAGCTTTACTTTTAGAATAGGGTTATCTCACTAGCGAAGTTGCGCTAATGCTGAGTATTTTTATTTTGCGTAATTTTTGTACAAGATTTTGTTGCCATCACAGTATATCGTTAAGCTTATAGATGACTTGTAAGCGCGTTAGATTTGTTCGTAAGTTCAGGTTTTTGTTAGCTTGTAGTTCCTTTAACGTTTGATGCAAAATATAATATGGAAATATCGAATAGAATATATAAAAGAAAATAGAATAGAATATAGAACAGAAAGTAGAATATAATATAGAATAGAATATATTATAGTAATATATATTATGAAGCACACAATTCAGTTAATGAATTTTCTGGGCTACAGCTATTGAGGAAATCATCATAGTTCCTTATTGATTGTTTTTCAGTGCTGCTTCATTTTATCGTATTACCAGGCTAAGATATTTCTTTTTATCAGCGTTTTCTTTTGGCTGCAATTACCCTAAATAAAAGCCTAATATTAATTAGGCTTTTGATGTAGTAATAAGGGTAATTATTGTTATGATAATAGTTTAAATATAATGAGTATATTATTTATTATTATTATTATTATAATAAATAGGCATATCAATTGGTACTAATTCAACGTCACTTTGTTCAGCAGCTGATTGCCACGCATAATATTGAACTTACGCAGGTACTATCGAAATTTTTACATTGTATTTTCGTTATTGTTCATTATGGAGCTGGTTGCGAAAATACCCAGTTTTATAGAACTTAAAATTTGAGAACCTGTATCTGGTTTATCAATGGATTTTAGTGGTTCTAGTTTGGCATTCATTATACATGTAGACTTAAGCTAACGATGAAAGGCAATTTTGAATATATTGTTGAGAATTGTAGTAGCTGGTAGATGTTTCATTTCATGTCAATTTCTGTATTTTTGAGACTTTTCTAGCTCTATTGTGTGAAATGATTGAATCATTTAAATAAATAAAAAATAAATAAATAAATGTTTTTGGTTGGTCTGAGCCGGTAATTAACAGCCTGGTTGTATGTAATCCTGTGTTTCTGCTGTTTTATTCTAAACTTTTTCCCACCCGTGATGTATTTGTTGAACTCTTGTTGAACTCTTCTTGCTATTCTCCGTCTGCAGTCACTACCGGAATTTTGTGCGTTGCTATGTACGAGTTTAAACTTGGAAATGGTGCGTGTCTATGTTGTGCCAGTTGTAACATGGATGCGGATCTGCTGCGATATTGTGAACTTTTAGCATGGAAACGATTTAGATATGTTTATTATGCCGTGCGAGTTTTTGTGCGAAGTTGGTATGACTGTGTTGCCTCGTGCGACTTTAGCGTGAAGATAAATTAAGCTTTTGAGGATGTTATTGTATCAGACTATTTGTAGCTTTGAAATTATTTGACTTGCTAGCGATATCGTACGAGTGTTAACTTGAAAACTCTTAGTGTTCGTATCGAATTTACTTACGAAGACTACTTTGCTGCGTTTGCTTGTTTGCTTTTAGTTTAAACGCAGTAGATAGTATATAGCAGTGCCCTCAGCTTCAGTATTACAAGCTGTTTCTATCAGCTAGGCTGGATTCACTCGAGATATCGTCAAAGAGACGGATAAAACTCTCATTGTAGTTTTACTTCAAAAAATGGTACGTCTTATAAGAAGCAGAGTTGAGCTGCAGTAAAGTGCAGCAGAAAGAACTATAGTACCTAGTATCTTGTGAACGATACACCCAGTTCTGACATTGGGCTCGCCCGTCACTGACATCGCTTCCAGTGAGGAAACTGACGTAAACATTAACTTTACCAACTTTAATTTTTAGGCGTACGGTACTGTTTTGTTGTGGAACTGTCAGCAAGCTTGTTCAGCGCTTTGCGCATGTGCCAGTGCTATGTAAACTGATATTTTTGAAAGTCTTATCCAAAATGGGTACAATAGTGAAAATCGTCAGTATAATCGTATTCAGTAAGACTGCAAGTGGAGTAAACTTAAAAGCAATGTTTTATAATACATCATGAGTGTTATTAGCTGTTTCTAATTTGTAACTTTGCAATTTAATATCACAAGTGTTAAGTTGCATCTAGACGCATTCAGTCTCCACTGGTTTATTCATTTAGTTGCACCTATTTATAAAACTGGTATTGTCGTATGTGTATTTTATATTATGGCATGTAGTTGTAGTATTTAGTTTAACGTAGATTTGGCATGCTTGTGTTCTAAGTCTTAGTTCTACGCTTCTGATTTAACCGCATGTATTGTGTGTATGTGCTGTAGTAGACTCTTACCTCACTCAGCCAGTGCCTCAGATAACTGTGTATGTACAGATTAGATGAGAAAGACGAGATCTTAAAGACGAGATCTATTTCACTCTAAACACTATGGTTCTACATTTAATCGTCTTGTACCACCATTCACTGCTACCTTCCAGCATAATTACTTTAAGATCTACGTCTTCTGTTCTTGAAAATAAAATAAAATAGACATGATTAAACTTGTTGGAAGGATTTAACAGCTTTAGATCAAGGGTAGGTAGATATGAAAGCTGAGGGATGGGTGGGCTGGAGAGAGGGAGGGGTAAGAATTAGAAGTAGCTGTGAATGTAAAGTGTATTCATGAACAGTTTGTTGGAACAAGTTAAATCCATCAAATTTTAATCCCATTAATATAATTTGTCAAAAGAATAAAATTGTTGAGCATATTAGATAACGACGCTAGTATTTGTTAAATCTAAACATGTTCTGTTACTTGTGCAGTGTCTTGAATTCTATTTTTCTCTATTTTGGGCATGTTTGCGTTTAGCTTCGGATGCGTTACAAGTCACCGTTATTACGTACCATTATTATGTGGAGGTTTGTAGAGATGCGAAGTATTTGCAACATTAAATTTTGCTGAAATCTTTACTCTGATTGTTTTCTGTCGCTACTTCAAATTCAGGATTGGATCGTTTCTTCGAAACTACTTTACAAGTTATTAATTTACTGTGACCAAAAAATTAGTACCTTTCTACTAGTTCTCTGTTTTATATGCATCAATATTAGCGATATTTTATTTTCATAATAAATGTTTAATTTGTCAGCTAACGATGTCAATTTTATATTTTGACAATGTCAAGGTTATATTTGACGATGTCAAGGTTTTATTTTGACCAGATCTCATCTTAACCCGCTTATTTTTAGGACTCTGATAAATAAGAAGCAATAGCATTGCTTCACTTCGCATCTCTATTGTAATCTGTAATTGATGTTCATATATTGCAAATGTGTTATGAAAAGAAAATATAGTTTCGTGTATGGCAAATAGTTTTGTGTAACGGTGATGTATTGTGTACGTCTGGTCTATTTATTGTATTGTGCATGTCCTATAACGTAGGCTATAGTTTACTTTTGCCATTGTGGCTTACCTCGCCTAGCGTCCGGCTTTATCTACTATTAAAATGCATTTATTGTTCGTTTGTCTTATATATTAGTATTTAGAGACTACAGCGAACCGAAAACTATCATTTTTCTTCAGTCAACTCAAATGTTGAAGATAACTATAGATCGTAAAGCTAAGGGCAAATTCACTCTAAGACACTGTTATAGCATGTAAAGCACCGTTAGGTACTATAACGTGAAAGGCAGCGTTATAGCGGGCAGTGATATTGATGATGAAATCGACAACATAATTAATTAATTATTTGAAATTTAAGCTAATTTACTCATGAAGATGCAAAGGAAAGAAAGCGGTAAAGAATAACTGGAAGGGATTTATTTCACGAATATGGCGTTTGGCTAAAGAGAAAGAGAGAGAGATATATATGTTTAATGGTTAGATACGAATTAGCCTATCTGACCTGGTATAATAGTATAGTGTTACTTAAATGTTGGTAGAATTTATTAGATCAAAGTTCCGGTTATGTCCGATCCACTGAAAATAGACCAAACACAAACCAAACTTTCTAAAGTAGCGTCTAAGCAGTAATTGAGGAATGTCTAGAAAACTCATGCTAACGGATCCACTAAAGTTCGATTTAGGCGGGTTTTTTTGATGAATTTATAGCGTTGATCGAGTGCTCTTTCCCCGTGTTGTGTCCGGGTTGTTCGAAAGAATAGACTAACCGTGTAAATATGCACGTGTCGTAGATGGCGATATAAAAACTCATTATTTTAAAACCCTATTTTAAAGATCTTTGTAAAAACTAGATCCAAACCAACGTCAGAAAGAGCATTCGGTTGGTGAGTTTAAACTGGGATTTAAAAGAAGAAGATGATGATGATGATGGAGTGCTCTTTCAGAAACTCAAAGGCAGAGACATGATTAGAATTACGTAAATTTGACCAGCCATTTTACAGAACGATTAGGCCTATTAGCAGTAGAGAGAGAGAGAGAACTAGACATCAATAAATCTTGTAATTAATGTTGTGGCACGCTACAAGTTTATATTCTTAAACTTTGTAGGTTTCAACTCATCTTCTTCTCTAAGTGCCATGCCTGTTCCAAGCCTGGGCGGTCATGGTCATATTCCTCCATATGTCTCTGTTCGTTGTTGCTCTGATCATCTCCGTTTCAGTTAACTGCATCCATCTATTCATCTAGTAGTTCTCATAATAAATAAATAGAATTTTAATGAAATTTAGCGTCTTGAGTGAATAGTTTTAGACTTGATTAAGTTCATTGGCGTACTTTTAACTTAGTTCATAGTTCTATGTTATATTGTTAATCCGTTATATAGTTACTTTGTTGAAAAATCAATTTGCAGTTTTGACCGTTATTTTACCGTTATAGTTGATCCGTTACACGTTATTTTATATTGCTTTTAGTGTTTAAATTGTTAAAGTTATAGTGTTTACGTTTTGATCGTTAGTTAATTATTGCATATTTGTATTTTTATGTAATTTGTGTATAACTATATATTGTAATTTATATTGTACTTTCTGCATTGTTTACAATTACTGATTTGCCAGTTTTGTAAGCATGTTTCGATCGAGAATTTGGATTAATTCTCTTCGAAGCAATATTTCTCTTTGCTCTCTTAACATCCGATCCCTCTCTAACTCAGACCATATCATTGCTTTGCATGTTTTGGCTGAGACTCACAAGTTTGACTGTTTTGCTATCAGTTAAACTTGGCTATCCTCTATAACCACTCCTTCTGAACTGAAGTCTATTCTTCTTCCAGGTTATGATATGTTTATTGCAAATCGTGACTCTAGGATATCTGGTGCTAAGGGTGGTGGAGTTGCTCTCCTACTAAGGAAGCCCTTTACCCTTCTTAGCAATGACTGTCATAAATTTTCTTCATTTGAAGCAATTTCAGTCACTGGTAAATTTAGCACATGTACTCTGCATGTTGTTGCAGTGTATCGACCACCATCTTCTTCCCCTATGCCAAACCTTTCTCTCTCTTTTTATCGGAGTTTTCTACCCTACTCTCCTTCCTTACTACTTCTAAATCAGACTTTGTGATTACAGGTGACCTCAACATTCACCTTGATAATCCTCTTGATCCCTTAACTCAGCAGTTTAATACTTTGCTGTCCTCTTGTAATGCTGTTCAACATGTGAATGTTGCTACTCATATTGACAATCATACACTTGATGTTGTTATTACACCAAGTCTCTCTGCTATTGATCCTTTAAGTGTTACTATTTTATCTCACTCGCCGTCAGACCATTTTCCTGTTGTATTCACTTATAATCATGTTAAGCCAGATACTATTAAAAATTCACCTACTGTTTCATTTAGGTGTGTAAATAACGTTGATCTTGATCTCTTTTGTTCTGATCTTGAAAATTCGACTTTGATCAAGTCTCCTGCTAATGTTCTTGAAGAATTAGTAAAACAGTATAACACTACTCTTTCAACTCTACTTGATAAGCATGCACCTCTAACTACCAAGAAGCTTAAGAATTCTAACCCTTGGTATACTTCTGGTTTGAAAAAGCTAAAGGCTGCATGCTGTAGAGCTGAAAGAAAGTGGCGTCATACCCATTCAGATTTTTGGAAAACTGTTTCTAATTTGCAACACAAGATTTATCGTACTGCTATTGCTAATGCTAAGAAAGAGTACTACTCCTCTTTGGTCAGTAAGGCTGTGAATGTCAAGAGTTTATGGAAAACCGTTAATGATCTTTTACATAGATCTATTTCTCCTTCTCTTCCTTCTACTCCTGTGGAGTCACTGCCTGAACAATTTTCCAAATACTTTACAGATAAGATAAGCAATCTTAGAGAATCTATCACTCCAGCTCCTAACTCTACTCCTCATACTCCAGTAGAGAATCATTCCAAAGATGAGCTTTCTAATTTCACTCCAGTTACAATTGATGAGATTACTAAATTAGTTTTAGACTCTCCAGCTAAACATTGTGACTTGGATCCTATCCCAACCTCTCTTTTAAAGAAGTGTATTCACATACTTGCTCCAGTATTAACATTGATTGTTAACCTCTCTCTCTCTACTGGCAAATTTCCTCGCGCTTTTAAGCGTGCAGTTATTACTCCATTGCTTAAAAAGCCCACACTGGATAAGGAATATTGTCGAATTACAGGCCTATATCTAATCTGTCATACATATCTAAGCTCACTGAAAGAATTGTTCTTCAGAGGCTTTCTACTCAATCTCTCTTACAATGATCTATTTAATAAGCTCAAGCTGCTTATACTAAGCATCGTTCAACTGAAACGGTGCTTCTATCTGTGTGCAATTCTATTGTTAATGCCATGTGCACACAACGCTTAACTGGATTATGTATGCTTGATCTTTCGGCCGCTTTTGATACCATTGATCACAATATTCTTCTGGAACGTCTTTCTTCCTGGTTTGGTGTTCGTGGAATTGTTCTTGATTGGTTTTCCTTATCTGACGGATCGTTATTTTGGTGTGAAAGTGATGGAGTACATCTTTCGCCTTCTTACTTAAAGTATGGTGTGCCTCAAGGCTCCGTTCTTGGTCCTATCCTTTTTAACCTCTACACAACACCCCCTAAGCACTCTAATCTCTTCCTCATTCTCTTGATCATGAACTATATGCTGATGACACTCAAATGTACACTTGTTTCACCCCTAATCCTATTCTAATGCTGAAACCCTCTTGCAACAAAGTTTTCAGTCTATCTCCTCGTGGATGTCTGCTAATTTCTTGGCACTTAATCCATCTAAGACTGAATTCTTGTTGGTCGGGACACCTCAACAGCATCTGAAGCTGAATGGAAAAACTCTTTCGTTATCTTCGGGTATTAAAATATCAATATTTCTTCTGTGAGAAATCTCGGTGTTATCCTTGATAAACACCTAACCTTCCACGAACACATAACTAAAACTTCACAAGCATGTTTCTTCCATATCCGTGATCTTCGTCGAATACGTCCATATTTGTCACGTGAGACAGCTGATACAATTGGTGCTGCTCTTGTGCAATCGAAGTTGGACTACAGCAATTCCCTATTTTTAAATCTCCCTAGCTGTGAGATTGATCGGTTGCAGTTTGTTCAGAATTCTCTTGCGCGAGCAATTTTTTGTAGTTCCAAGTACTCACATGTTACGCCTATTTTGAAGTCTTAGCACTGGCTAAAGATTAAAGAGTGTATCATTTACAAAACAGCTTCGTTAACGTATAAGTCCATCACCATTCCTGGACAAACTTGTATGTCTCACTTGATTAAAGTGATGCAGCCTGCTATTACTCGGTCTTTTAAGTTAATTACTCTTGTGAGACCTAGCTTACCTTCACGCTCTAAGCTATCTAATCGCTCTTTCCAGCATGCTGCACCTCAGATCTGGAATTCTCTTCCATCCAATCTTCGGAAATCTTCATTTGAATCACATCAGCCTTTGCTTTCCTATGAGCAGTTCCATAAGCCCATCTCTCTTTTCCATCCAGTGTCCATGAGCAGCGACCTGCGCCCAAACCACCTTTTCTTTAACTCCCTTTACTTTGGACTGAATTTCTGGATTTTGGAATTTGCACCGTTTTTGGACGGTCTTTTTTGCTCGCTGACTTGATTTGGTCTCAATAGTGCTCGATGTTGTCATTGATGACTGTAGCACTCTAATTGTTGTTATTATTATGATTATTATAATTTTGAAAAAAGAATTGATGAAGCTAATGTTGACCAGCAATTTTCGTCTTGCCTCACTCGAAAGCAATGTCAGTGACGAATCCTTTAATCCCTTACACTGGAAATGTTATACCTTGATTCCACTTATGGATTAACCAGATCTATTCCATGTTGGAGTCTCATCAGGATCCCAATTCTAAATCCCGAATAACTTTAATATAGAACAACCTGATGCATTATGTATATTAATTGAGATTTGAGATTTTTCGTACCAACTTGACCAACTTCAGAAGGCCAAAGCATTCTGATGACTTATTCTGATGATTTATTCGCAGTCTTGGGACAGGTACCTGTTCCAAGACTGCGCGGTCATGGTCAATGGTCATGTTACTCCAGATTTGGCTCCGTCCATGAATTGTTGCTCTGAAAATTCTCCTCCACTTTTATGTAGGAGGATTTTCATCTGCAAAGGGTAAACATGACCTATTTTTCACTGATAAGTGATAAACAAATCTACATTTAAAACCAAAATGTTAGCAAAGCTTTCAGTAATCGCTGTTGCTTTTGCAATAATTATAGCACATATTTTTGATATTTGTGTTAATAATTCAGATCAGTTCTGCAATAATACGTACGTATTTTAGCATGTGATAAGTTAATATATATTACGTAATTAGTATCATAATTAATTAAGACTTGGTTGCAACTTATTAAATTTATTTAAACACTAATTGTTTAGCCGTGCTTTTAATTAATATCTGCTATAACTGTTAAAAGTATCAAACTGCTATTGATATTTAATGTTATTGTCATTGCGATTAAATATTAATTTTTGTGCTTATCGTTTAATAATAATGACTTGCATAAAACGGAAACGAATTTTGTGTATTTGTTAAGTAATTGATTAGTTATTAATAATGATAAATTTTCTCTTGTATAAGAAATTCATTTTTCTGAAATAAAGAAAAATATAGAAAAAAACAAAAAGATACATGATAAAGATATAGTAATATAGACCTACCTTTTCCATCACTCTTTTCCATTCAGTGTCCATGAGTTTCCACTAACACGCAAACTTCCTTTTCTCTATTTTCCTTTATCTTTGTACTGATTTTGGGGATTTTAGTATTTGCACCGTTTTTGACCTTTTTTCTCACCAGCTTTAATTTGTCTCATTAGTGCTCGATGTTGTCATGGATGACAGGAGCACTCTAATTGTTATTATAATATTATTATTATTATTAATATAATCTGGCATCACACCGCATTGTCGTCTGGTGACAGGTTGATGTGTAGTGCGCTCTCATTATTTGATCTTTATATTTCAATATTTTTATATTTGTAGAATGGCTTATACAGAGTTGAAGAATGAATTTATTAAACAAGGAAAGAGAGCTTTTGTTCTGGGTGGCACGGGAGCAGTCGGTAAAGAATTGGTCAAGGCATTGCTTAATGAACGCATCTTCTCAAAGGTTGTTCTGATTGGAAGACGTCAGATCACATATGAAGACGAGCTATACAAGGACTTGGTAGTACTCTCAAGTGTTATAGCTAGAACTTAGTTAACCAGGTCTATTAATATAATTTAGGGCCTTGTCTTTGTTAAATTGCAAATGATGCATATTCAATACTAAAATTTAAAGAGCTTTTGGTATCTAATGCATGGCCAGGAGCACTCAATTTCTTCTGTAAAATGATGGCATTAATTATTTGAATATTTTACTATAAACAGTAAAACTAAATGATTTAAAATTATTTGCTTTTATTATAATAAAATTGTCTACCTGTGTTGTGTCCGGGGTTACTTGTTTTATCTGGTTACTGACGAATAGACCAACCGTGGACTGCACCTGTCATAAAAGGTGACAAAGCACTAAGATCCAAACCAACGTCAGAAAGGGCATTTGGTTGAAGAGTGTCTAGGCTCCAATAATTGCCTGAGAATTTTCTAATCCAGACCCTATTAAACTGGTATTGAAGGGAAAATGATGATGATGATGCCGATATTTTAGTAAACTTGTCATAGCATATGCATGCATAAAGCTTGCAAGTAAAAATATATTCCTGTCCTTCATAATAATTAATAGGGTGGTAATCTACAGTAATAAATGTGAAGCAATGCAAATATTTTACAAAAAACTGTATATGAGAAGGTAGAGGATTAAAAAGTTTTATTAAAGGAGAAAACTGTGAGCAGCTCAAGGCCACATATCATAACTCATAAATCATAGATGTTGGTTTCTGAATATATGTTTTTATGTATCATCTTCTGTCTTCAATGTCACTTTTTTCAATAAATGTTACAACTATTTGGAAGTCTTTGCACTGGATTAGAGAGTTTGTCATTTACAAAACAACTGCGTTAACCTATAAGCCCATCACCAACCCAGGACAACGTTGTATGCCCCATTTAATTAAAGTTATGCTGTCTTCTGTAGCTTGGACTTCCAAATTAATTTTTCTTGTGAGAGATATAGCTTACATTCACATCAAGCTGTCATATTGCACAAGTTTTCAAACATAATGCTTGCAGATCTGGAATATTCTTCGGAAAGTTGTTTGAAACATGTCTGCCTTTGCTTTCTAGTTCCAGATACGGTTAAAACCTAACTTTTCGATGTCTCTGTTCCTCTATCCTTGAGTTGTGATCAGCGCATAAACCTCCTGTTCTATAATTCCCAATTTTTTGGTTAATTTTTTTCAAGATTTTTGTCTTGCGCCATTTTTTGATCCTGTTTTGCTTGTTGGCTTAGATTTGGTGCAATAACACTTGTTTTTTTCAACTGGTCATTGATGACAGGCGCCCTCTAATTGTTGTTTTTGTTACTTATTTTTCTATCGAGTTTTAAGGCATATTATACATGTCAGAGTATGGTCTTCCATTTCAATATTTTCTTTATATTAGATGCTCATAAAATGTTTTAGTTAGTAATTAATAATCATCATCATCTTCACTTGAATATTAGCTTAACTAGGTTTGGGATATGAATAGATTTTCTCCAGTCCTCTCTTTCCCACACCATATCATCTGTCAATTCCTAATTTTTTACTTTCCATGTTTTAGACCATTTTGTAGCTATTATAACAAAAATAGTTATAATTAAGAGTTATTAATTAATAAACTGGTATATATATTAGAATATATTATTATTAAAATGGTAAATATATTAGGCATTATCTACTACCTAATATATTATTGATTATCAAATGTAGGAACAGCGTGTGATTGATTTTGATAACCTGGAGAAACACGGGGAGGATTTTAAAGGTTTTGACGTTGGATACAGCTGTCTGGGAACAACCAGAGGAAAATCTGGCGCTGTAAGTCGGAATTTTAATTAATTAATTATTTTATTTTAATTAATTGTAAGGCTGAATTTTCTGGAGTGAACCAGAGTTTTTGTTGGCAAGTTTTCGACATCAGATCAGTTGGTACCGGGTTCAAATCATATGCTCTCTCAATAGCTGACATGCTATTCAAGCAGAAAACTGATGTTAAACTTGGGTTTAATCATTTTGAAGTTAAACTCAGAAATTTGATAAATTCCAAATTTTTAGAAACTATGATGACTACCTTACTTTTTAACTACCTAATTTGAATATTTTTATATACTTATGATGTCCAAGTTGCTTGAGATACGTGCTGATATGCAGAAGGTTCTAAACTGACAACACATTACTGTGAATTATTTGCATCGATGATGCATTTATACTGTGTTATAGGAAGGGTTCTACAAGGTGGATCATGACTATGTTGTTAACACGGCCAAGCTAGCTCTGGATGGGGGTTGTAAGCAGTTTCACCTAGTTTCTTCTGGGGGTGCTAATAAAGACAGCATGTTTCTCTATCCTCAGACAAAGGTATGCAAAGAATGATCTTAGTATGGCTGGAGCCAGTGTCGATGTCAGTATGTTATTCGACCGTGGATCAGTATGTGCGGGGTTCAAATCCTGGGCTCACGCGTCAATGACATTGCTTTCGAGTGAGAAAACTGACGTTAATATTAGCCTTAGCTTTAGTATCTACTAGTTAGTAAAAGCCGATAGCATATCGGTGTGATTGCTGACTGTGAAGCTGTAAGTGAATGGTTCCAAATTCTAATCCAGTGCGCGCTCTATTTCTGACATGCTTTTGAGATGTGAAACTGAAGTTAAGCTGGACTTTATCTTTTAGCCTCTCAAGTTATTTTATATTTAGTAGCCAGTGTTTAAAGGATAAGTAAAATAAATAAATAAAGTTTAATGTCTCTTTCCGTATCACAAATTATACTGTTGGAGACTTTACGGATATGATTAGACCAATGGCCTCCTGCTTCTCAGACAAATGTGCTATCCATTTGGCCATCCAGCCGATAAATAACTCTGCAGCGGAATTAATGTGTTTTACAAATTTGTGGTTATAATACTAACATACAAACATTAAAAATACGGCAGTGTATGCTATTATTTTTTAGATAAAACTTTGGATATTCACGGTCTAAAGTTCTAAAAATACTCAATAATGCCCCTAAAGTAAATTTTGATTCAAATTTATCTGTAGTTTTGGACAATCCATGCATAGGTATAGTAAGTTTTTGAACAATTTCATTCTGACAATGTTAATCAAGATATGTGTGAGCGATAAGCATATAAATCAATTTTGTTCAAATATTTTTCTTGTTAACTTTGAGCTACATTGACTAGAGATATCCAAATGAAGTTGATAAATTTTACTTCAGATGTTTAAATTATTTAGATCTTTTTTAATTAACATGAAATAAATGAGTTTTATTTGAATTTTGAGTTATTTTTATAAGTTAGACCTTTATGTGTTGAATTATACATAAAATGATTGTATTTATTATGTCAGCGTTGAAATTCGAGTATAATACTAAGTCATTTCATATCAAGTATATATATTAATTAATTGTTGTAGAATAATTGTAATTTTAGTAATTTGATATTTTAATTATATTTGAAGGGCAAAGTTGAGGAAGAACTAAAGGACATGAAGTTTGATAATCTGTTGATATATCGACCGGGGTAAGTTTGATTTTTGAATCAATCAGTGTAGTGTACTTTATAATATTTCTCTGAAGTCAGTTGCACTATCTTAGATTCTAACTTTTTGCTTTGTTGTCTCTTACAACACGTGCAGTTAATGCTTGGTTTATTCTTTAGTATCCCGGTCGCAATCTTGTTGCCACATTTAATAATTCTTCGTTTTCTGGTAAGGCTGAATACACTGTTTTTCGATTGCATTGCTTTTGAATTCTGATGATTTTGATTGTTCTGCTTATAATTCATTTCATCTGCTACAAAATATTGCAATATTCACTTAAATACATTTTTTTCAAACAGATAGCTTTTTTCATTCATGTTCAGAAATATTTTAGGCTTTTGTGAGTAATTTGGTTGAGTAATCTTATATAAAAGCGTTATGTTTATTGATAATTAGGTGTGTGTTTGTTTGATTAATTATGTTCTTGCCCTGTATATTGAATAACTATTTTATTGCAGTTTTGTATGACAAAAAAGAGAAAGAGACATTGAATTTTGAAGCAAGTCCAAATAGTACTTAAACATTTAATATCAATGCTTAATTTAATTAGTTTACTTGTTTATGAGTCATTGTTTCGTCTGATTGCCTCTTTGTCTCGATATGAGACTATATTTAACAAAGCGGTTACCGAGGTTATGCTGAAACTTGTTGCCTCATATGCAGTATAATTGTTTGACTGATATATTGACTTGCAGATTTGAGGACTGATTAACTGATTGATTTGATATTGGTTAATTAATAGATTGACTAATTGAATCATACATTGGTTAATTGATTAATCAATTGACGGATTGATTGATTGGTTTATTGTTCAATTGAGTTAGTCATTGTTTTATTGATTGATTGTCTTTAGATTGCTCTTATCTGACAGAGAAGAGTATAGGTTTGCAGAGAAGGCTGCGACAGTTCTGATGAAGCCTATTACTTCATTCTTTCCCACTTTAATGTCTGTTCCTACAACAACCGTTGCCATGGCAATGATAAACCAAACCGTTGCTACCAAGCCTGGTGTTGGACAAGTGGATATGATTTATAATAAAGATATTCATCATTTTGCTAAGTGTGAATAGAAAGATATGTTATAATTATCTAGAACTTCATTAAAATAGTGCACAGTAAGTTGTCTGATGGTACACTGGATATATGGAAAATGATATTTGAACGTTAAACTTAACATGATAAATTTCATTATAGCGCCTAAATTAGGTATTCACAAAGACTAAATGGAAGCTGTTGCAACTGGATACGAATAGTGAGCACTTATATTGAGTGCATTGCACTTGGTCTACCGATCGTAAAGCATTTGAGTGCTAATACCAGAATCAGTTATAGTAAATTTTAATTAGTTTTTTAATGTCAACCAATCAATTATTTTCAAATATTTTGAATTGAATTCAGTGACCTTTAGTCCTTTTATGTTTTTTCATTAATTATTCTCACATCTCTAACGTGATATCGTGTAAGAATTTTGTGAAAATTTAGTTTTCTCGCCATATCTTGTTCAGTTTGTGTTGTCACTCTAGGTTAGTATGACAATTTTTTTTCGCGTAGTTATACACATGACATACCGCATGTGCTACATAGTTTCCTTTCTTAGTTTCTGTTTTTGTAGTTTTCGTTATTTCCTCCATTCCCCTCCATGGTTATTAGTAATCGTTGCCTTTTGTTGGCGCATCAATTGTAGCCGGCGCGGATTTAAGAATAACCTTCCAATACCCTCGGGATTTTTTCTTTCAGAGCTCTCAACACTCGGAATTCCAAGGTGGTCGCCCACAGAGTAGTAACCGGCGCGATGGAGCTTAACTTCGTTCAACTGACGCGCAGCTTAACCGAGTGCGATAATCCCGCCCCCAATTTGTTACTCTTACTAGCTGCTACCGACTTCATTACCGCACAAGGCTTAGGCTCTTTTATGGGTACCTTCTTCTTCTTGAGTAATTTTTTATTTGCCAGTTAAGTATGTTTCTATTTACTCCTATGGTGACAAGATAAGCAAAAGGTTTGAGTAAAATATTTTGTTAGACCTGGTAAAGTTTAATTTATTGTTACAAGATATTATTTTCAGATATTAAATTATTTAACATTAATTAATTTTGTTGTATTGACTGCACACTTATATGTAGATTTGTACTAGACAAAGTGTTGTTAATTTTGCCTGTGAATAAGCCTAAATCCTGTGCCCTACGTGGCATGTTATGCTACAGTAAATAGGCCTAAATCCTGTGCACTACGTGGCATGTTATGCTACAGTAAATAGGCCTAAATCCTGTGCACTATGTGGCATGTTATGCTACAGTAAATAGGCCTAAATCCTGTGCCCTATGCGGCATGTTATGCTACAGTAAATAGGCCTAAATCCTGTGCACTACGTGGCATGCTATGGTGCATTCCCTCACATGATGTCAATACAGTTGTTAAACTCCTATGTTATCTAATATTTAATTATTGAAACTATTTATGCTATAAATCGGTAATATGTTGTGCGTCATGCGGACAGTGTGATAATTGTTGATTTATAACTACTGTATGATACCATGCACAAGAGGTCGCTGAAGGCGGAATGTAAGGAGATAGAGGCAGAGGCAGGCCGAAATTAGGGATGTTAGATGATTTAAAGATCCACTCACATGTGGACATGAAGAGGAAAGCGGAAGACAGAGAAGAGTGGAGGCGTTGTACCATGGACTTGTAAGTAGGCAGTTGACTAAGAGAGAGAAAATATGCACAACTGTAGTTATGGTCATTTATATCACGTAAATTTCTCAATTGATTTTGAAGTAGCTGATATTTCCCGTCACTGACATCGCTTTCGAGTGAACAAACTAACTTTAACATTAGCTTTACCAGCTTTCCTTTTAATTATCTGTTCAGTGTATTTCTAAATGTTCATTGCTTTCAATAATATACAGTAATTATGCAAACTTTACTTAGTCTTACTAAACAATGTGTTTATTAATGTGTGTTTATTAATCTGTTACTAAGAAAACGATGGAGGCAGTATATAACCTGGATATTTTAGCAAAGAATATTTCAAGCAGGTCATTTAGTTAGTTTATTTTATTGAAATTTCAACCCTTGATATAGTAGATTTCACGCGGCCCTAGGATCTGTCGCTAAAGAATGCTAAAATTTCGACGTTAAAAATATATTTAAAAAAGTATTTTTGCACATGTAGTTATATACTGGATGCACTAATAAATTAGTTATTAAGTAGTTTTAGTCTTCTCTTTACTACAGTTGTATCTTTAACGATCGTTCACTGCCTGGTTTACAAGATTTCTTGTTAGCAATAAAGTCGTAATCTGTAGGACTGATCATACAGGGTGAGTCAAAAAAGAAAATACCTGCAAAAAGTTTGATTATCTCTGGCTATTGTTAATATTAGAAAACAAACTTTGACCAATTACTAAAGGATTTAATTTGGATGGGGGTGGCCAATTTTCATCCATTTTAATCAATATATTGGCCAGTTATATAAGTTCAGCAGAGTAGCCCCTCATTTTCACCTACAAATTGCTTTTGTTACAACGGTTTGGTACAACTTTGGACTGAATTTCTGGATTTTGGAATTTGCACCGTTTTTGGACCTTCCTTTTGCTTGCCGGCTTGATTTTGTCTCAATAGTGCTCGATGTTATCATTGATGACTGTAGCACTCTAATTGTTATTATGTTTTGTAAGGGAAGATTTCACTTCATTGACGAGAAGGTAACAACAACAACAATTAGAGTGCTACAGTCATCAATGACAACATGGAGCACTATTGAGGCAAAAATTGAGCCGGCGAGCAAAAAGAAGGTCCAAAAACGGTGCAAATTCCAAAATCCGGAAATTCAGTCCAAAGTAAAGGTGTACGCTCAATTTTTTGGACCCCACAGTCTGGTCATCAGATTTGACTTGGGACTATAGTGCTCAATGTTGTCATGGACGACAGTAGCATTCTAACTTCGTCGTCTTTGTTGTAGTTGCTGCTGTTGCTTCTTTTTTATAGACCGTGCTTTTCCTAATTCTTTGTTTTCACATTATTTCGTGTTCTTGAACTCATTGTTTATTTTTCTCGCTTTCGTTTTTGAAGAAATTAGTTGATATACTGGTGATTATTTCTTTTTATTACTCATATTAAATCAATAGATTTTAACACAATTTATCGTTATTCGAGAACCTTATTAAAGTTTATATGTACTATTACTGATAATATTAGATGTCAGACTGCATTTCGATGATATAAAAGCTAACAAGCAGTCGAAAAATTTGGCCTTAGTTGCTTAGTTAGACCTAATTTTATTTTGCAAGCCCAAATAGCTCATTTGTGTAATGCAGTAGGTAAATGCTTAAAATTTTACTTTGAAAATAATGAGTTTGTTTGAGTTCGCATGAAAACTATTTCTGGCGAGTGACCTAAATTTTAGGATATACCCTGAACTTTTGCCGGGAATTTTACTGGAATACCATTTAGCTAACCACGTGTTAATAGTTTTTAATACCAATAATTACTTTTTCCATGGACATTAGTATTTGTTAGCCATTTCATGTGTGTAGCTTTTAGCATTAAGGTGTTAAGTTTTGTTGTTGTTTAACTTGCTACTAATTACTATTTAACTTTCAAGTATGGAGAAGCATTATAAAAGTGTAGGTTGAATATTGACTCTACTCTGCCTTTAAAAGGAAGGGATTTTTCGGTTGTATGTTTCTTAATCGTCAAGATATAGCTTGAGAGAATGAGTAATTGTATGGTTGATATTACTTCGAATTGTTGCAGTTGATATGAAGGATTAATAATAATAATAATAATAACAACAATTAGAGTGCTACAGTCATCAATGACAACATCGAGCGCTATTGAGACAAAATCAAGCCGGCGAGCAAAAAAAAGAAGGTCCAAAAGCGGTGCAAATTCCAAAATCCTGAAATTCAGTCCAAAGTAACTTTTGGTTGTGTTATTAGTGTATTGTGTTATGATGTTTTTAGATTTGAGTTGAACAGACGAATGGCAGCGCAGTCTAGACCCGGTTTTGGAAGAGGGCAGCTGATAGGTATTAATTCTATAATAATAATTAACCATTTTTTGTGACAAAATTTATCATCTTAAAAACGAAAGAACCTTGTAATTTTTTCAAACAAAGTTCTCATTACTGAGATTGCTACATATGTAGTTGCTAAGTAGTGCATCATGTTAAATATATGTAATGTCTGTATCCTATATATGATGCATTTTGTTAATTTTTAAATTTCAAATTGTACTATGCCTGAGCTGTAAAATAAATTTGTGGTCAAAACTGTTTAAAAATGGATACAAAACGTGAATTTTGAGTATTTTTATATTTAAAACTGATTAAAATTTTCTGGAACTGGATTTGTAGAGAAATCTTTTTAAAAAAATGTGGAGATCTTAATTTTCAAACAGATATCGAGTTGCTTTGCATTTCAGTAATAATTCTCGGAACTTTCGGATATATGGTATTTACTATTGAGTAGTTGTATGTAGTTTTTATCTTACCATTACATCTAATGTTATTCTACAACGGTTAATAATATATAATATTATAATAGTTTATATATATATATATATATATATATATATATATATATATATATATATATATATATATATATATATATATATAGGATTACATTTTGCGACAGATATTCTAGAAGCATCGAGGAGAGACCCAGTGGTGTCGCCCCCTGGTGGAAGATCTGGAGAATCTTCTGATGGAGGGCATCATTTGCAGGCGGGGTTCAAATCTCCACCTAGAGAAAATGGCAGTTACTCTCGCAACGGCGGTAAGCTTTTCGATGATTTCTACATTGAGTTACTTTAGCCAAACACTGACCTACATTGCTGATCTTGAAGCTTATTGGTACATTAAAACTGTAGTAATGCTTTGTTATTAATTTTTTATGCGCTCTTAGTATACTACAACTCTATAGCATTTTTAATGTGTTAGGCTCGAGGTACGTTTTTACTCAAAGTCAATGGGTACATTTAAAAATGTGCAGTGTTTGTTTAAATTCTTTCCTCACTTACTTCAGTATCTTTAAATGCTTTATAGAGCAGAGTTTAATAATATGTGTAGCATTTGTATAAATTCTTATGTCTGGATCCAATGTGAGTTCTTCTTAATATACTTTCACTTCACAAAATGCTGGTGTTTATTAATTCTTACATGCTCAATATATAGAAATCCTAAAATTACTTTTCTCTCCATATCACAGATTTTATCTGATGTGACTTTGTTTCTAATCTGACAGCTCCTACCTATCTAATAGGTGTACTACTATTAGGCATTAGAGCTTGTACAGGATATTTTATATATTGATATATATTTATTGTTACTTTTTATACTTGTATGTTATATTTTATTAAATTTGTATTGTACCCATGTATAAAAATGTATAAGGTATAAATAATTAATGTAGAAATTATTTTTAATGTATAAAGATTTTTGTAGTCTGTATAGAAATCAGTGTATACCTCAAGGAATATCCCTGGATTATAAATTGAATATATACTACCATTTATAAGTTTTATATAAATATTTAATTATATTATATAAATTATATAGTATAAATAAATATTTATATTATATTATTATATATAATAAAAATATTTATTTATATTATATAAATATTTCTATTTGTTTTTACTGTGTGATGTGATAAATTGTGCAGATCACAGTGGTCAGCGACAGTCTTACAGGAGAGAAGACAACTATGGCGGTGCTAATAGGAACGGCTACAACGATGGACGAGGTGATGGCAGGCAGCAGAATGACAGGCCTAGAACATGCTTCAACTGTGGACAGCCGGGTCACACCAATAGAGACTGTCCTGCTCCCCCGAAAGCTAGAAATAACGGTGCTCGGGATGATCTAGCTGATGGTTTTTCTAAGTCAATGATTTTCACAAGATCGCCAAATCAAACCAACGGAGTCGATCATAGAAACGGGTTTGGTGAATCGTCCAGACCAGAACAGGGATTTGGGGCGAGGACTAATGGAGCTCCAAGAGGCTGCTTCAACTGCGGAAGTGATGCTCATTTCTCTAGAGAGTGCACCGAGCCGAGGAAGGAAAGAGGTAACAGGGATAGTGCTGGAGGTATGTCCAGAGGCTGCTACAATTGTGGCCAAGAGGGGCACTCGTCGAGGGACTGTACGGAACCTAGAAAAGAACGAGGAGGTAACAGGGATAGTGCAGGAGGAGTTTCTAGAGGTTGCTACAATTATGGCCAAGATGGGCACTCGTCGAGGGACTGTATAGAACCTAGAAAAGAGCGCAGCAACGGAACAAATTCTATTCGTTGTTATAATTGTGGTAAAGATGGTCACGGTTCTAGAGACTGTACTGAACCTAAGAAAGAACGAGAAAACATACATTCCAAAGGATGCTTCAATTGCGGTCAAGATGGTCACATGTCCAAAGACTGTACTGAAGCGAGAAAAGAACGTGGGAACAGAGACGACGCTCCGAGAGGTTGTTTCAACTGCGGAAAGGATGGTCACATGTCCAAAGAGTGCCCTGAACCCAGGAAGGTGCGAGAAGGTGGAGGCGCTCCTGGAGCGTGCTTCAGATGTAAGAAAGATGATCACGTGTCCAAGGATTGCACGGAGACTGTAGTAGGAGAGGATGGTATGTGTCTACTTATTGTAATGTTTAATGTTTAATAGAGTATATCATGCTAAGGCATCTGTATACTTTACAACAGTAATGGTAAAACAAGCAATGTACAATAAAATGCACACTGTAAAAATCACTGCAATATCAAATAACTATCATATGTAACATAGCTTAAATATTGCAATCTGAGAAATATATCAGTGAACAGAATTTAAATGGAATGATCTAGCAAAAGGATGTGTCTTAAGACTCTCTTTGAAGCAATCAGGTTTATCAGAATGTCTAGATTATCAGAATTTATTCTGGTTTAGCAGAATATATCGTTGAGTAATATTAAAGCTAAAAATATTCAGATAAAACATTGAAAGCTATTAGAATATTGTAGAACTGTGGCCAATAAATAGAACCTTTGTTAATATTTATCTTTAATTTTATACTACTGTCATTCATTGTATGTATTAATGGTGTTAGATGTAACATAACATTGGTTTTTGGCAACTAAGTTTGATTTAGTAATGAGTTGACATACTTTTTATGTTAAATTTGTAATGATGTATGGGTTTTGTACATAATATAATTCAAATTTCAAACTTGTTAATATTTGTAGCATTTAAATCTTAATTAATTTGAAAGATATTTCAATTTTTGGGCCAGCACTTTTGGAAGAAGATTTTAAAATCTATTGAACTAAAGAGTGTTGTGAAATTTTCGTTAGCCTAATTTTTTATTATAGTATATGCTGTAGTTGTAGTGTTCATGGCTTTATACAACGTAGTGTCTTAACTACATATTCAATGTTTTTTGCTACATTGATATATATTCTTTTATTCATCAGTATAATGCAGATACAAATAACAAATTGAACGGTACCAAAAATAAAAATAAATCATTAATATTGATAATGTAACTAATATTGAAAAACGCAGTATGCATCCATATTACCAGCCTGAGTCAATGGCATGACTGGTTTAGTTTTTGACTGCTATGATATGACACTGAATTCAGGTTCTAGGCTATGTTGCCAGGGATATCATTTCAATGGATGATGCTGGCTTTAAACATTGCTTTGACCTCTTTGGTTAATTTTTTAGCCAAACCAGCCTCAGGTGTCTGATTTGTAGAAACTTCTTTAATCATTTTACTTTAGCATTTCTCTGACAATTGATTAAGGACAATTAATTATTAATTTCATTACTAAACTAATTCAAAATTACTGACACTTCCAAAGCGCACACAATAGTTCATAAAAGAAACAGTCAACCAAAATAGCATACATAAATTTCTAAGTCACGGTTACAGAGCATAAAAAATGCGACAATTGTCACATTTCTCTGACAATTGGATAATATTGCAGGCAAGCCAAGACTGCCGATCTAGGATGATGGTGAATTTAAACACTGCTTTGACCTCTTTGGTTAATTTTTAGCCAAACCAGTCTCAGGTGTCTGATTTGTAGAAACTTCTTTTAATCATTTTGTTTTAGCATTTCTGTAACGATTAATCTTGCAGGCAAGCCAAGACCTCCGATCTATGTTCCTCCACCACCTCCAGACTCAGAGGAGGAGATTTTCTCAACGATCACTCAGGGCATCAACTTTGGTCGCTACGATGAGATCAAGGTCGAGTGCACTGGACGCAACGCACCTGCTCGTCCTATGGAAAGGTATGTTGCTTAAATGTTCGTTGCAGTAGGAAGTACAAGCAGCCATTCATTAACCGTTCGTTATATGGTTAAAAATGCGTAGAGTACGGGTTGCTGATTGGATTACTATAATAATTTTATGTATAGTTGAGTACTATGCACAAATGCATGTTTATTATGAATATTTTGTATTATGAAGTCTGGAATGAGTGTTGCTGGATAGCGTAAAGTTCCACTCATAGTAGAAATTTTTACTAGTTTAGATAATAATTTAAATGTAATTGTTATTCAGCCCCATGATTACAATTGAACTCCTGTAAAGTAGTCTCGAAGACCAAGTTCGGCCATGACACTGCTATATAAGTTTTCGTTGTTAATAATAATAAAATAATAATAATTAGGAACTGTCTGGAGCGAGGAGTTTCCTACTGTTGTTTACAAACTGGTCATGTATATGTAGTTTCTTATTTTAATAAAAATGCTACTTTAGAGAATACATTCTTTCTCAATCAGAGGCTATTTCTGAACGAAGGCTCTTGCGAAGGCTATTTAACGTAGGTAATTCAGCGTAGATAAGAGATGAAATCTTATATTATGTAGCACTACCTCTACTAGTCTGACTAAATGTTTGGATAAGATGTTTGTTTGCAAACCAAAATTTGGTGCAGGTCCATTCAATATGTTTGTTGTTCTTAAGCAACTGTTTAAGATTTGTTGACAAAAATATTGTAAGGCATTTTAATTGACGGAAGATAGTGGACCTTGTATGGATATTAATTATATATCAACTTATCAAGCTCGGATACATTTGAAGTAATATGATAATAATAAGGGTAGTATATTGAGTACTCCCTGTCGTTTGAAATGCCATCTTTCATCATTATTATAATAAACTCTCATTGTCACTCTCTGACTTGCAGGTGAAATAGATTGATATTTTTTTATAAAGAAGCTTCATATTTCAATGGCTTTCAGTGAGCCTTCTCCCACATCACTGCATTGCTGGGAGAAATCAGGTTGAAGAAAACGTCATATTAGTTTTGATTAACTGTTCCTACAAAGCAATTCAAACAATAAATCATTTTCAGTGATTGCCTTGTGTTTATTGCAGTTTTGCTGAGGCTAATTTTAGTGATGTGATTATGAACAACTTACGTAAGACAAAATACCAGAAGCCGACGCCTATACAGAAGTGGGCGATACCAGTGATAGCAAGTGGGCGGGACATGATGGGATGTGCTCAGACAGGCTCTGGTAAAACGGTAATATATTCTGCTCGCTTATGGCAACAGATATTTATTTTTGCATGGATAAACAGTTATATGCATTTAACAGCTTAAGAATATTCACATAGTTCTCTTTCTTTTGTTCTCTGTATACTGGCATGTCAAAATTTATACTGCCTTTTAAAGTTTCATTTCACTTGTGAATGTGACCTACATATTGATCCATGTTCATATATGTCTTTAGCATGGTAAATAAGGCATCTGAGATATGTTTTCTTCCTTAGTATCTTATCATTTGATTAACAGGATCAGATATTTTCTTTGTCAGTAATTTGTCTTCCTATGCATTAGCCGTTGTTTTTACATATCCACTCTACTTACACTTACAGTACCTTTTTGTGTGATGGTATTGTGTTTTTAATAAATCTGCATTTAAGAAGTTGAGATGCTTTATTTACTTCTGTATTATTATGGATGGTTAGTGTACTTATGTATGTATTTATATCCAATATGTTTGCTTTGTAATAACATAGCATGTCCTGCATTATCCTATTCCTCTTACGTTATATTCAACTGCTTCATGTTTTGGTATGAGGTGTGTATCAATTGGATAGCTCGCTTGCCTGATATACAGTAAGTCATTGGTTCAAATCTCAGCCAAGTGGCCTTTGAAGCTCTCCCTTATGGAACTAAACTGGCATAAACTAATCTTTGTAACTTTTTTGTTATGGAGGGTTTCCCTTCATTTTGTGTTTATGTATACGTAGGCTTCGTTTCTCCTTCCAATCTTGACTAAAATGTTGGGAGAGAACTTTGAACCGCCATGTGTCGAGGAAGATTGTGCGCTTCCATTAATGCTCATCTTAGCTCCAACAAGAGAGCTCGTCCTGCAGATCTTTCACGAGACGCGCAAGTTTTCGTTCGACACAGTCGTTCGCGCTGTTGTATGCTACGGTGGGACGTCGGTGAATCATCAGAAGAATGAGGTGAAAAAAGGAGCTCATGTTGTGATAGCCACGCCGGGACGCTTCGTAGACTTCATCCGCAACAAAGTGGTATGTTTCACAATGTATATATACTGGTATCAGCAACAAAGTGGTATGTGTCGCAAGTGTATATGTATTGGTATCAGCAACAAAGTGGTATGTGTCGCAAGTGTATATGTATTGGTATCAGCAACAAAGTGGTATGTGTCGCAAGTGTATATGTATTGGTGTCAGCAACAAGGTAGTATGTGTCGCAAGTGTATATGTACTGGTATCAGCAACAAAGTGGTGTGTGTCACAAGTGTATATGTATTGGTATCAGCAACCAAGGTGGTATGTGTCACAAGTGTAGATGTACTGGTATCAGCAACAAAGTGGTGTGTGTCACAAGTGTATATGTATTGGTATCAGCAACTAGGTGGTATATGTCACAAGTGTATATGTATTGGTATCAGCAACTAGGTGGTATATGTCACAAATGTAGATGTACTGGTATTTCAGCCACTCATCATCATCTCATTTTCTCTTGAATCCCAATTTAGCTTGGATGGGCTTGTAGAAAATTTTGCAGCAATTTCTGGAGCTTAGCTGCAATTGGAGTTAAATTTATGAATTATAAATATGACGCTGTGATTAAATTAAAACATATATGTATACTCGCAAAAAATTTATACTCGTCGAATGACAGAGCTGTAACTAGCGTTCCTATTAAGGAATTATAAGTATGACATTATATGTCAGCATTTCTTCAGACAGACAGAACTGGCTCATTATATTAGATATTAATTGTATCTATAAGCGTCGGACACTAGCTAGGTAGTTATTGTGGCTAAAATGATTTTATAACAATTTCTGCTCTAATTAATTATATAAATCGCTTATTAAATACTAGCAATTTGTATAAACAAACTTTTAATTAGAAAAATGTTAAACAAAATGCTATTGTTGTTAATTAATTTGTATTTGTCAAGTTCAGATTTCATAGTGAAAATAATATAAGTATTATTTTGCTGATAATTTTAGATCAGTCTATCTAAGCTGAGGTATCTCGTGTTGGACGAGGCAGATCGAATGTTGGACATGGGATTTAACGGCGACATATCCTGCATACTGTCTCAAGCTGAGAGTGGAATCCCACCAGCCACTGGCAGACAAACTGTTCTTTTCAGTGCTACCATTCCTGAAGAAGTTCAGAAATTGGCCGCCAAGTTGTTGCGCGAGGATTATCTGTTTGTCACCGTTGGATGCATCGGTAGCGCTAATCTTGACATAGAACAGTTTGTGTGGAAGGTCGATCAGACGGAGAAGCGAGATAAGCTGTTTAAGCTTATACAGGAAAGAGGTCTGTACACTTTTTTATGCCATTTCAGATTTCGTTACTTCAGATTTTTTCGAAAAAAGTTTACTCGTACATTTTTTGAGGAGTGTTTCTGGTTGTTTAGATTTGTTTGTAGTATATGTCTATTGTTCGAATTTTTGTTATTTCATGCATATTTGTTATTCATTTCTTTGTGGTGAAAATCTATTATCATAATCAACACTTGTTAATATAAAACTGTTGATTCTGTTGTGTTGTTAAATTTTAAAAGTTTACTGAATATTTTATTATTCATTAGTAGATTATGTAAAAGCCTGTATATCGGTGTTGTCCAAAGCTAATTTATTAAACTCATATTTTATTGTACTTTCTGTGCTTGTGCACTAGGAGAGGACAAGGTGATAGTGTTTGTTGAGCAGAAGCGTGTGGCTGACTTTATCTCTTCGTTTCTCTCTGAGTCTTCAATCCCTACTGCCAGTATTCATGGGTAAGCATTCTGCTGGGCTATTGGGCTATTATGTGATGTGCTTTATGACGCTGCGTAGTTGTATTAACGGTATCGGCCTTGATGAACTTACTATAGGAGAAATGAGGAAACCTGTGGTAGATCTACAGAGAAGAGTCACTTCCCTTTCACCAAATTATTTTTTCATCTTATTTTTTGAAAGACCCAGTTTTAATTCTCGCATTTGTGGGTTTTGCCTAATGAGAGTCCAGCATAATCGACTAAATCTATATATCATTATGTTTTAGAACACAAATTGTTAGTCTAAGTAAATTTTCTGCATGTAAATTAACAAAAATCGAACTCCTACGCTTTCAACAAAAATGAACTGAAACATATATTATGTTTTACTAATCTAGTTTCTGAGTCTATGCATATATTTTGTTTGTGTAAATAAACAGGAATCTATCTCAGACACTTCTCCCACACAATTAACTAAAACAATTATTTTATTTTCATATATAGGCCTCCTGTCCATGTATGCATATATAGTAGTAGTAGTACATATGTTTATTTAGAAATTCATCAAGCATCGACAAATAATTGTGAAACAGATAGATCAGCAGACAGAAGTGAGAATTAACTTATGTAGCATCAAACAGAAACTAAAATTTGCTCACCACGGCCATCAGAGATGGTACTGAAGTACCCTATCGAGCTGATCACTGCAGTAAACAAAGAAAGAAGGAGATCGAAGACACACTTAAAGTTTTGTTTAAAACATGACAACAGTAATATGTTACGTATATGTCACTAGGATTGTAAATAGATTACCCAAAATAATACATGATACGATTGTCTAATATATATATTTTTTATTATTTTTTATATTCGTTTATTACATGAAATCTGACATACCACAGAAAACGTACACACGCATACAAATGGCAATAAAGTAATAAACATAAGTAGACATTGTTAAAAAAAACTTAATAAGAGTCTTTATATAGCATTCTAATTATAAAGTTCTTATCCATCAAAGATGTGCGCTTAGATGGTAAAGGGAAAGGATGAACCCTCTCCCTGAGCTTAAAGTTCAAATTATCTTTAAGCGGCGGAAGAAGCCGGTGCAGGACATGCTGTTTGTTACTGATGATAGCGTTAAACAATTTCTCATCTGCATCTGATATATATATCAGATTTTAAATAGTAATTCAATAATTACCAAGATTCTGTAAGGAAAAGTCTACATGACACCTTAAACGAATTAAATTAAAATATCTTGTGCTTTAACTAAACAGAGATCTCGCACAGATGGAGCGAGAGCGTGCGCTGAGAGACTTCAGATGCGGCAAAGCGCCCGTGCTCGTCGCTACCAACGTGGCGGCGCGTGGTCTGGACATTCCGGAAGTGAAGCACGTCGTTAACTACGACATGCCGTCGCACATAGAAGAGTACGTGCATCGTATTGGTCGCACCGGTCGCTGTGGAAACATTGGCAAAGCCACGAGCTTCTTTGTGGCGGAGAGCGATGCGCACCTGGCCAGAGCTCTTGTTAAAGTTCTTTGCGATGTGAGTAGTCTCGAAGTCTACTGGCGTATTTATGGATGTGTACATTAAATGTTATTTGCTGATTTAATTATTGGATGTGGTAAGATTTTTTCTGCAGTGGTTTGTTTTATCCATTAGGCCCAGTGCCAAGTAATACTGGCTAATGCTAGCTAGTACTAATTAGTATTAACTAACCAACATATCTTTAAAAGCTTCGAACTTGAAATTTGAACTTTGCACATACTGATCCGCAGTCGGAAACCTTACAGATAGTGCCAGAGGTTCAGCCAGTAAATTACCATTATAGATAACATCGTGCACAATCAACCTAACCAAGTCGAAAAGCAAAATATCAACAGATCCAAAATGCAGTGCAAATCCAACATCCAAACAAAAAGTCCAAAGAAAGCCCCTAAGTGTGGATAAAATGTATTGTATTGGGTAGTTCAAACGCTCCATAACACAGAGAAAACATGAGATGGAACCCAAGGCAGCCTACGTATCCTACTAAATAAATGAGTGTGTCGTAGTCCTAACATAAAAAAACCATTATAAAGATATTCAAATAAAAAGTTTACTCTGGATTCTACTGGCTCATACTAACTACTACTACTTACTACCAGTAGTTAATGATTATATGACGCTTTTAATGATACGTTTATTTTTTTACCTATATCCCTGATCTAGTGTCTTGTTCTGTCTTGTAGTATTTAACGTGGCATTTAAACTGGTGTCAGTTTTCTTGTGGCTTCGCTGTACTGATTTTGAATGAACATTGGCAGGGTTTTAACTAATATAATAAATCTAATGCTCTAATTAATCTAATTATTTGTCATGTATCTTAACTTTCCTACGAAAGCTAACAGCTCATCTCTTTCCTCCCTGGACGCTTCCTCTTCTTCTCTCTCTGGCCAACTGCCAACATTGTTGTTGATCTCGCTTTCTCTTCCACCTATTCAGTTTCTAGTGCTTTCTGATAGTGTAGAACTGCTTGCCGTTGTATGTTCCACTTGAGAAGTCCCTGATATCCCCATCGGGTGGAGGGCCGGACATTAAATCGTTACTGCATTTTATTGTAATTGTTATGTAAACCAATAGGCTATGCAGGAAGTGCCAGAGTGGTTAGGAAATGGTTAATGCATTGCATTGTATTGTAATTGTTATGTAAACCAATAGGCTATGCAGGAAGTGCCAGAGTGGTTAGAGAGTTTGGCCGTTGACGCGATAGGAATGGGTGGGAGCTTTCAGCGCACAGGACCTGGAGGAAGGTTTGGCGGCAGGGACTTCCGTCATGGCTCTGTGAGTTATAGTAATAAACTAGTGTTTACCATCTGAAGCAACTAGCAGTCTGTCTCATTTGTCTTTATAGACATCATATATTAAAACAAGATTATATCATCATCATCATGATCGTCCTTTAAATCCCAGTTTAACCAGAATCGGAATACGAATAGACTTCCTTTAAGTTTATCCATTCGTTGAAGTTTTTGTATCAATTCAGAGATTATTTATCAAATGATAAAAATTGCAAGTGGTAGAAAATGGCAAATGATTGACAGAATACTGATTTTTTTGTTACCTGTTATTTAAATGCATTCATTTGTAACTCGGTTTAATTATATTTTAAATTAAATGTATAGTACAATGTAATGTACTATGTAATGTAACAATTATGCCATTAACGTACGCTTCCTTGCCAGTTATCTCTTTATGCACAAGATAATTATTTAGTGTGTAAAGAAATTAAATGTAATGTAATGCAATGTAATGTATGTAAAGACTTTTTATAGGTTAGCATTCTGTTAATGTCAGTAAAGTAAGATGTTTGCTTCTGAAACTTTCTTATGATGCTTCCACTTATTTTCTTTATACACTAAATAATTATCTTGTGCATAAAGAGATAACTGGCAAGGAAGCGTATGTTAATCGCATAATTGTTCTAATCTGGAGGTTAATAAATCGGATTATTTTCAACTCTGAGGATACTATGGAAGTTAAAATCTTTAATTGTTGTTGTTGTGGATGCCTAATGATGACCCACTCTACAACAACACGAATTAAAATAAGCTTAACTTTTTTTATATTTATTTATTTTTATATATTTTTTCGTTCTATATATTTGTATTGTCGATGTGTGTTTAGAATCAGTATCGACAGAACGACAACAGAGGTGGCATGGCTAATGGCCACTCCACTGAGGGCTTTGCAGCTGCTAGAGGCCCCCTGGGCCCGCCAGCCCCTTCTGGCAGGGCCCCGCCAGCTAATGACGACGAGTGGGATTAATTGTACTGGGAAGCCACTTATCTTGTATATGCAATGCATCACACAACCTATGGCAGGGGCATATGATGGGGGGACGTCCCTGACGTCATCCTTGTATAAGGCAACAGACGTTAAACCGTTATTATTATTATTATATAGCAGGGGCGTGGAATGCCATCTTGTGACGTGTTTCATCCAAGCTGCAGTCACGTGACATGTGTTATATTTTGTAAGGAAATTCTCTAATGGCAATCCAATAAATGGCAATTGGATTGCCATTTATAACAGTCCAATTTTGGCATAATGTCTTAGAAATGGTAACAATTGAAAAAGTCTGTAGTGAATTTTTAATGATACATCTAAATCCTATTCTAGGTTTATTGACAACATTTTCCAAAAATTCAAGGCAAAGTTTTGTAACAACTGTTAGCATATCAACAAAACTTTGCCTACGCCACTGCTCTTTTAAGCCTTACTGATGATTGCAGTAATTATGTGTGATCCATTTGTAATCTCCTTTTTTAACTTAGAAGTTTTATGTTTATTCTTCTTGAAATTAGGTAACTGTTCCAATGGTGATAGTGTCTTAGGTGGCATTTAGAGAATATTAGAATTTTGTGTACAAAACTGACTATTTTTTAGAAGTATTTAAAAATTCTCAGTGTTTAAGTACGTAGTCAAGATGCCCGCATTGTTTTGGTGACCATTCAGAATAGATCAGATTTTTACTTAGCTCGTCTGGATGGTGACTAAGCCGAAGCAATGGAAGAAAGACCGTAGGAACTTTCTCCGAGGCAGAATGTTTCCTTAATTGATAATGGCCAAGTGTCGGATGATTCAACTCTTTGTGGAAGGCTTACCAAACTAGAACTAGAACTCTTATGTTTGGACATGTATTCTGAGGCGAGAGTTTAAGGGGGCGATGTACTGTAGAATGAGGGACGGGCTGTTTTTTGTATTATGATCGTGTTTTATACCACCTTTATAATCGTAGAAGTACTTATCTACATTGATATCTGTGATTGATATCTGTGATTGATATCTGTGTTTTCTCAGTATTGCAGAACAATTATGTTTATTTTCTCGCGTTGATGGATCTGTTAATGATTTTATCTGTGTTTTCTCAGTATTGCAGAACAATTATGTTTATTTTCTCGCGTTGATGGATCTGTTAATGATTTTATGCCTAATGGATGACAATTAATATGAACAACAGACTGTGTTGATCTTAATTTTTATATTACCTTCAATAATGTATTATCGAGACACGCAAATCAAGCTGTTAACTTATATCGGTTGTTATTGAATAAGAAACTTTAGTTAAAACTAAAGTCTAATTCATTACTGTTCCATGTTATTTGTTTAAATAACATATTAAATCAAGGACAAATAAATAATTTCCTGATTAGTGTTCTTGATAACAGGATTGGCTTGAAATGTGATAATTTACAGAGTTATGTAAATTTATGGATTTAAATAAGGTTATAATTTATGACATAAAATAGACAACATGTATGTATAGAAAATGTATAGAATATAGACTACATGTATATGGTAAAATCTTTAACTTATAGTAGTAAATGGTCACAATTATGTGTATGCTCAACTATGCGGAAATAAATCATTAACAAATATTAATTTATGTATGCTTGATATAATTAATTAATAAATCGACCAATGTAACTGTCATCAGGGTTCTAGTAGGTGTTGGGAGCATTATGATCTAAGCGTTGGAAATTCACCTCACCACCACTAGTCTAGGCACTAGATTAGTTACTATTGCGCTGATGCTAGATGCATCCTGTAAAATTTGTAAATGTAATTTATAATTTAAATCTCTAATTTATTATTGGAACTGTCTGACAGAATCACTTGTGCGAAACAAACATTGACCACCCAATTGAGTACATTTGAAGAGATGGAATTGTATGAGTTAAATTAGTTAAATTAATAGTAATATTTTATACTTGTTTGATAGCTATAGTTTATAGATATTCCACTCGTGATGAAATTGACACTAAAACCATATAGTAAAATATTATACTATCAAAAAGATACAACAAAGATAAAAGATACACCTCATGTGAAATAAATTTCTTTATATTTTAAAGTTAATATGTTAATAAGTTCATCTGATAACAACATAACACTATAACAGATGACTATAACTTAACATTATTACTGCTAACTTTATCATAAGTAACTTAACACAGTAAATGCACAACATTAATAATAATGTGTATGCTTATTCGTTTTCTAATTCTTCACAATTTGTTACATAAGCACACCACTGCACGATATTTATGTCGTAGCATTACTAGATCATTCCTGCTTACCACATTATTTAACAAGCGACATATTTATATTGACCTCTGTTTCAATTGTAATTTAAGCTGGAACAAACTATTGAGAGCCTCTAATGTCTATTCTATCCACAAGTTGATCTCCGATGATTTTAAAGTCCTCAATCACAGCTTTGACATTGGGCACCACATGAACATCCTGCCCGGAAGTATCGGCTTCTGGCATAGAATAGGTGGCGTTAAACACCTGAAATAAGAGTTATAAACACCTTAAACAAGTTAAACACTTTTAATGATAACCTGTGATGATATCTATCAGTTGTAAGACCACATGTTTAATCATTACGCAGTTAGTCAATTATCCATGTTACCAGTCCTGTGAATATCCGAGATTTTACTCTAAGCTCCGCTCGACTGCGAATTCATCCCAGGACCTCAGCAATTGAAATTTAAAATTTCATGACGTTATCAAACGCCCTTAAAATACTTTGCTTTGACATTTAAACAAATAGGAAAATACCGGTTCAGAAATTAGCAAAACAAAGAAGCTTCAAAATTTAAAGTCAGATTTCACTCTACAAAAGATCAGAGATTCCAGGTGGGTACATTTTTATCAATAGTCTCACGTTAAACAATATGACAGCCTGCAACGATATTTATAATGAAATCTATAAATATATCTTAAAAAACATCTTTATATATCTATAAAATATATTTTCATATGCCTAAAGCCATTGGCTCCAGTCAGTAAGATATTCGACCGCGGATCAGTATGTGCGGGTTCAAATCCTGGGCTATCCCGTCACTGACAACGCTTTTGAGTGAGGAAACTGACTTTAACATTAGCTTATTCTTATCTTTATATAAAAAAAAATTGTTATTAATTTTAGAAGTGGACGTATAAATTTTATAACTATGTATAGCATTATTATTATGCAATGCACTAGTTACTTAATCATTTGCCTAAAATGAGACAATATTTAATTCGTTATACCAAGAAGTGAAATGAGAACAAAGCCTGATATAAATTAATAGGTTCACATTAATAGTTTCAGCAAGCAAGGCTGAGGTGAGGAACGTATGAAATGAGATGATTTTGAATCATTTGCTACAAGAAATTAATTACTGTTTTGTCAAATCTTATGTTCAAATGATAGTTCACGTTATTGCAACAGAGTAACCATATAGCAGTGAGTTGTCAGTAGATTTCACAATAACTTAATTATATTACTAAAAAGATAGTATCAATCGTGGAGGCACAGGCCTAGCCCACAGGTTTGCGACTGCGTCTCATAAACGAAGTTGGGAAGTGCTAGGCTCGGTTAGTTCTTGGAGGGGGGACCACCACAGAAAAAATGTGCTGACACGTTGGAATAAGAACCCCTAGAAGGGAAGGTTATCCTTAATCCGTGTTGGCTGCAATCATGCAAAGTATTACACTGTGTTTTGCAATTCACTGTAATTACATTTGCAAGGATTGTTAATAATAATATTCATGGAATGAAACAAATAGTGAAAACCTACAAACAAAAAGGCAACTTCATACGCAAGGGAACTCTGTAGCGCACATTTCTGCCAATGCGTCACCAAACATAAAGTTTAAAAAATCTATCTCGTGCACTAAATCTTAACGTCAAACATGAAAGTCTATTTAGCGACACACATAGCTCTTAATATTATTACACAAATTATGGCGTGACTTCGTAGAGAACTTTCGTTGAATAGGCATAACAATCATATTTACCTTGAATTTCTTTGCCTGCAACGATGGAGGTTTCCACACAACACCTATATAGTTGCCACCATAGATATCATGAAAGAACAGTGCCAGATCTTCAAAAGTCTCCTGTTGGATAACAACAGATGCGTATAATATATCAGCAGTACAAAAGATCAGAGCTCTAAATATTCACTCAACACAACCACTGTCTACTCATTAAACCAAATCAAATGATTTTAATTACTACAACGCAATTATTATAATAATTACAATGAATAATTAGTATAAAAAATATGCTAAAATATATATGTAAATATCTAAACATATATATAAATATCTAATATATATATATATATATATATATATATATATATATATATATATATAATTATATTAGTTCGACTAACAAAGGATTTAAGTACAGGAATTTAAGTCAGGAATTTAAAGGATGTTAGAAATAGAACATAGGCTCACCCTAAGTTCCAACAGATAGAACTGCACAGGATCAAAATCAACGAGAGGAATCTTCCCCGAGGAGGAGGCCATGCTGCTCTTAACGTCGCTGGTAAGTAGATCAGCTGATCGCTCTTTGAGACCTAAATAGTCTATCGCTTGATGTCTACGGCTGCAGTTCCGCGTGTTCAGGTATATAATGACATCAAATGCGGCCACTGGTGGTCTGAATATCGTCTGTCAAAAGAAAAGAAATAGAGTAATGACATCATCATCATCATCATCGTCATCATCTTCCCTTGAATCCCAGTTCAACCACGGTCGGGATATGAATAGACTTTCTCAAATCCTCTCTGTTCCACATCACATCATCAGCAAATCCCCTATTTGAGACTTTCCTTTTAAGAGCATTGTACATTGAAACTTTAAGATTAATAATAAACAACTAGACCACATCATGATCACCCGAATCCTACTATAGGGTCAGGATATGAATAGACCTTCTATACTGCTCTCTGTAGGGTGAGGAACTTTTCCATTCGTTTTAGAAAATTTTGTAGCTATATCTGGAGAATGGGCGCTCATCAACCGAATGCCCTTTCTGAAGTTTGACCTAGATCCAAAGATTCAAAATAAATTATACGAGAAGAGATTACTACTGAGGAAGATTCAGTAGCTTCAGGACACAATGACCAGTATAACTTATGCATAATAGGAAAGTAAGCAATTCAAAGGAGTCGAAATACAATAAGCATGCATTAATTAATTTAATTAGCTACTATACTTTTACAAAATAACTAAAATCTAATCCATTTTTTCTAACATATCATACAACTTCGTATGATAAAACCACTAATTTCTAATTTCCATATCAAGTAAGCAAATCATATTCATCATCATCTTCCCTTGAATCCCAGTTTAACTAGGGTTGGGATACGAATAGACCGTCTCTAATCCTCTTCAAATCATATTCATCAAAGTGTAAAAATATCAGTCAATTATATGAGAATGAAAAATTAGATGCTTTACTTCACTATGCAACTCAATTTAGTTCGTAGATTTTCTTATCTCTAAGCAAATCAAATTTAGTTTGTTCATAGATTTTTTTGTTTCTAGGCAGCGGTCGATACCTTGAAGTCAGACTTTGAGCAGGCAGACTTCTGCAGCATGAACTGATCCTCGAGCACTCGCAGTGACTCAGCGGCCAACATTGCCGTGCGGCTCAGTATCTGAGCGTTGGGTGAATGCCTCGTCCATCGCTGGGAGTTTGAGTCCCCAGGTGTCGCCACGAACATCAGTGGAAGAGACGAACGGTTCTTAGAAAAGTTCGTCTGAATTTCTACGATGTCTGTCTCTGCGAGGTAAACAATAACAATGTTTAACTGAATTACAAATTAACCAAGTTGAACCACATATCCTCATCCTTTTTTTCGTTATATCTTCTAAATATGTACTTTAAATATACATAATATATATACTATATATATATATATATATATATATATATATATATATATATATATATATATATATATATATATATATATACATGTGTGTAGGTATATATATATCCACTCCTTTATTCGTCAACATTTGACAGGAACAAAAGCCACAGTAAACAAATCAAACAGCATAAACATAAAAGTTGTATCAAAAATAAACCACCACCAATTACACAGTTAAGTTACAGTTAGCCTAATTGAATTGAAATACTTCAATAATAATAATGCAAACTATACAAACAAAGGCAATAATGTAGTAGCGAGTAACTAACTGGTGAATTCATTGTTGAGGTTTATAATCAGCGGTGCAGTCTGCCAGTCGTGCGACGAAAGAAAATGAAGAAATCGCAGAAAGGCAATCATAGGAATCCTGAACAACCACAAAACAACAAACAAATCTTAATATTTCAACAAATATAAAATAATCAGGATTATATTTGCATAAGAAACATCACCGATAACCTCGGTTGTAATGCCCATAGGCAATAGTTTAAGTTTGCTAATATAATTAACCTATTAAACATTTGGGTTGAAAGTTATTTAGAAAACAAAATCTTTGACTTGCGCAAAGATTAAGTCACTGGTTTTAACATAGGTCAGTCCGATAGGTTTAATTCGTATTTACAACTCAACTTCAACTGGCGACTCGGTAAAGCACTTGCATGAGTCTAATGCATTGTCTATGGATCTACAGGCCCGGCATTTAGACCATTCAGCCAGATTGGTAACAACAAAACAGAGTAGTTAAGTTTCTTAGTGACTTTTACTAAGTTTGCGATCGTAACTAAATATCAAACAGGTGACAACCTGTAGCTGGAAACACTGTTGTTGGCATTTATTTTAAATAAACAACATTTCCTATAACAATGGTATCTACCATTGATCTAGCTAGCCAGGGACACTCGCTAGAACACTAGTGAGACAATGCAGTGATATAGTGATTAAATAATAAATAATTACAAGAAATAATATTATTAATTAGTAATAACGGACAGCTAACCACCCATCGTCTTCATGCACGAAACCTAGCGCTAAATGCTTATTTCATCGCAGAAATTTATTTCTATCACATGACCCTGGCTCAACTGTGATTCAAGGGGTTGATGATGAACACGTTGCCACAAGCTAACTCAAAAGTAACGAAAAACACCCATGCCACTTAATTAATTATAATTATTAACAACGAAAGCCTATATAGCAGTGTCATGGCCGAACTCGGTCTTCGAGACTACTTCACTTAACCACACTAACTTCATACTGGAGACCAAGTATCTAAGACCCACCTGGGCGGGTCGTAAGGAGCAGAAGAGATGTAGAGATTGGCCACAATCAGCTCCACCGTCTCCTCACTGATGTACGGCTGCAGCAACAGCTGAGAGCTGAGCCAGCGTTTAGCCAGGCGCACAGCTACACAGTAGCTGTTGTGCTGCTGGTATATCCTGTTCAATTCATTAAATTTAAGTTTAGATAACAGATCCTGAGGTGAATTGAACTCTCGCCGGTTCGAACCCCAGCCGCGCTGATCTGAGAGTAAAATCTCCGACATTCTTTGGACTGGATATAAGGAAAATGGACTAAATTGGCCAACGGTTTAAACATGTGGTATTAAAAGTGATAGATATCGATATGGTTGATCATTTCACTATAATGCGTGTTTTTTGTTTTGTTACAAATACAAAACAATTTGAAGCTCGTTCACTTAATCCATTTATCAGCAGAATTCAGTGCACGTATACCATATAGATTAAGTCACTGCGTTGTTTAGAGGCTGCAGAATAGACCAACCGCGGACTGAAGATGTCGGAAAAGGCGACAGAGTTCTACGATCAAAACCTCCGTCAGAAAAGGTACTAGATTGATGAGTGTCTAGTCGCTAGAATTGCTACACAATTTTCTAATACCGAACCTAGTTAAACTGGGATTCAACGGAAGATTATACAATATATAAGATGATATAGGATACAGATAAGTCAACAGCTGTTAACTACATCCAGTTCATTGATACAAATTGAGATATTCCATGAATAGTGTTGTTCTATAAATAAATGCAAAGTACTACAGATCAAACTAGGAACAAGAGATTAAGAAAATTTCAATGTGATAAGGTTTCTAAGGCTATTGGTAAAATAATGTTGAAATCACTAAGTTCTTCACTAAAATCACTAACAATAGAATTATGACTGCGCAACTTAAAACCGTCTTCCTACTCCTCTCCGTAACGATTTGCCAAATATCACATCATTTAGGTCTGTTAGCACTCGTGCACGTGAGAGATGGATGCTCTAAAAGATTGACAAAGCTACCAAGTCTAAATCAAATTCTTTTCAAAACATTTACAGCAATATATCAACAAAATCACAATTACTGCCACAGTTACGTCGCAAAGAGGGTGATTAATTACTGGTTTATTGTACAATAGGCTGCAAAATATAAGACAGAGAAAAACCAATAAATAATGCGAAACAAAGAAAATTATGTAGGCTAACCCATGAAGAATGCTGTTGAGTTTGGGCAGAATGAAAAGTTGTCGCTCGAGCTCTAACGACTCGGGTGTATCAGAGACGCTGATCATGCCGTTAGGAAGCGTGACTGTCTTGCACAGTTGTATCTCTCTCATATAACCAAGTATCACTCTGAACACATAGCCGTCCTGAAAGTTTCATAACCAAACTGCAGTTAACACTAATATGAATTACACTGTAAAACGCTAGATAACAGATTAATTTTTGTACCAAATGCTGCTTGTTTGTTTATCTAAATTTTAAGCATAATATAGTTAGCTTATGATTAACGATTGGTATTTAATAAAAAGATTTCTATTAAATTACACAAGAATATAAGGGTGACTTGCACAACAGCAGCGTATTCCTGCAATTGCCGCATCTGATTTGAGAAGATCAAGTGATAACTGCACGTTTATCAAGGGACTGATTACATACACATTGACAGAAGCAATCAGAAACCATTTCAACTCAAACAGGCTTCCACGAAAGACATTTATCAATGTCAAGTTCTCAAAGCAAACAGACAGATGAAATTATTGACAAAGTAACAGAAAAAAATTATTTATTTATTGCTCAGGCGTAATAAACCTAACATGAATCTTACACTTACAACAATGCAACAAGAACCAGAAAAGCAAATAGGCTGTACATAAATTAAGCTCTAAGATAATTACTTATAGAATTAGGCATATAAACCTATAATAAGCTAGTGATACTATATTATAACTAACATTAACATCAAAAACATACCCAAAACACAACAGCATGATCAGTATAAGCGGCAACATTGAGCCGATGAGAGTCCCGTAGCTCAGCGGCTAGCTGGAGGTAGAGAGCGGCCTTGACCCTCAGAACAGCCTCCCTGTCCTCAGGCCACTTCCCACTTCCCTCCATCATGCACACCACTGAGATACATAACAGCATAGCAACATAACTACATCATGCACACCACTGAAGATACACAACAACAACAACATAGCATAGCAACATAGCTCCAGCATGCACACCACTGAGATACATAACAGCATAGCAACATAACTACAGCATGCACACCACTGAAGATACATAACAACAACATAGCAACATCATGCACACCACTGAGACACATAACAACAACAACATAGCAACATCATGCTCACCAATGAGGATACATAGCAACATAACTCCAGCATGCTCACTACTGAAGATACATAACAACATAACTCTAGCATGTACACCACTTAAGATACATAACAACATAACAACAAAACTCCAGCATGCTCACCACTGAAGATACATAACAACATAGCAACATACCATAACAACATAGCAACATAACATAGCAACATAACACCAGCATGCTCACCACTGAAGATACATAACAACAACAACAACATAACTCTAGCATGTACACTACTGAAGATACATAACAACATAGCAACATAACTCCTGCATGCTAATAATAACAATAATAATAACAACAATTAGAGCGCTACTGTCATCAATGACAACATAGAGCACTATTGAGACAAAATCAAGCCAGCGAGCAAAAAGAAGGTCCAAAACGGTGCAAATTCCAAAATCCAGATAATCAGTCCATAGTGAAGGGAATTAAAGAAAATGAAGTTTAGGTGCAGGTCGCTGCTCATGGACACTGGATGGAAAAGAGAGATGGAAAAGATAGGTCTTCAACTGCCTATGGACCTGATCATAGGAAAGCAAAGGCCGATGTGCTTCAAATGAAGATTTCCGAAGATTAGATGGAAGAGAATTCCAGATCTGAGGTGCAGCATGCTGGAAAGAACGATTAGATAGCTTAGAGAGTGAAGGTAAGCTAGGTCTCACAAGAGTAATTAATTTCGAAGACCGAGGAACAGCAGGCTGCATCACATTAATCAAGTGAGACATATAAGTTTGTCCTCGGATGGTGATGGACTTATAGGTCAACGAAGCTGTTTTGTAAATGATTTGCTCTTTAATCTTTAGCCAGTGCAAAGACTTTAAAATGAGCGTAACATGTGAGTACTTGGAACTACAAAAAATTGCTCGTGCAAGAGAATTCTGAACAAACTGCAATCGATCAATCTCACAGCCAGAGAGATTTAAAAACAGGAAATTGCAGTAGTCCAATTTCGATTGCACAATGGCAGCACCAATTGTAGCAGCTGTCTCACGTGACAAATATGGACATATTCGACGAAGATCTCGGATATGAAAGAAACATGCTGGTGAAGTTTTAGTTATGTGTTCGTGGAAGGTTAGGTGTTTATCAAGGATAACACCGAGATTTCTCACAGAAAAAACAGGTGTTATTGTAATATCCGACGATAACGAAAGAGCTCTCCCATTCAGCTTCAGAAGCTGTTAAGGTGTCCCAACCAACAAGAATTCAGTCTTAGCTGGATTAAGTGCCAAAAAATTAGCAGATATCCAAGAGGATATAGACTGAAAACTTTGTTGCAGGAGGGTTTCAGCATCAGAGTAGGAGTTAGGGGTGAAACAAGTGTACATTTGAGTGTCATCAGCATATAGTTCATGATTAATAGAATGAGAAGAGATCAGTGAGCTCAAGGGTGTTGTATATAGGTTGAAGAAGATAGGACCAAGAACGGAGCCTTGAGGCACACCATACTTTAAGTGGGAAGGTCAAGAGATGTACTCCATCACTTTCACACTAAAAGAACAATCTGTCAGATAGGAGGAAAACCAATCAAGAACAATTCCACGAATACCGAATCAGGAAGAAAGACGTTCCAGAAGAATATTGTGATCAATGGTATCAAAAGCGGCCGAAAGGTCAAGCATACATAATCCAGTTAAGCGTTGTGTGGACATGGCATTAACAATAAATGCACAGAGATAGAAGCACCGTTTCAGTTGAACGATGCTTAGTATAAGCAGCTTGATACATATCTAAACTCACTGAAAGAATTGTTCTCCAGAGGCTTTCTACTCATCTCTCTTACAATGATCTAAATAGATCATATCTAAACTCACTGAAAGAATTGTTCTCCAGAGGCTTTCTACTCATCTCTCTTACAATGATCTAAATAGATCATTGTAATAGATCATTGCAATTCTTTCAGTGAGTTTAGATATGTATGACAGATTAGATATAGGCCTGTAATTCGACAATGATTCCTTATCCAGTGTGGGCTTTTTAAGCAATGGAGTAATAACTGCAAGCTTAAAAGCGCAAGGAAATATGCCAGTAGAGAGAGAGAGAGAGAGATTAACAATCAATGTTAATACAGGAGCAAGTATGTGAATACACTTCTTTAAAAGAGAGGTTGGGATAGGGTCCAAGTTACAACGTTTGGCTGGAGAGTCTAAAACTAATTTAGTAATGTTCACCACTGAAGATACATAACATATCAGAATAATGCTGAATACCTCATAGCTTACAAAAATCAATGAAATGCTGCTATTTTTATATATTGTAACTGGTCATTTGTCAGTGCCAAAGCAGAACTTTGTTTATTCTATCTAACAAAATTGCTGGAATTTTTCGTAATATTTCATATTTCACGTTTATTAAAAACATCACTAACTTTCAGATGTAGTGTTGAGCACTTTGGTTTGGACCACGCTATTATATGGATGTGAAACATGGACCTTAAGAAAGGAAAATATTAGGAAACTGGAGGCATTGGAAATGTGGATTTGGAGAAGAATGGAGAGGATTAGCTGGACTCAAAAGGTTACAAAGGAGGAAGTCCTGGAGATAGTTGGCACAGCTAGACAGTTGATAAATGTATTAAGAAATAGGAAGAAGAGATGGATAGGACACATTCTAAGGGGGGAAGGTCTATTAAAAGAGGTCATAGAAGGTAGAATGGAAGGAAAAAGAGGCAGGGGCAGGCCGAGATTAGGTATGTTAGATGATTTAAAGACCCACTCATATGTGGAAATGAAGAGGAAGGCGGAAGACAGAAGAGTGGAGGCGTTATGTACCATGGACCTGCCAGTAGGCAGTGCACTAAGTGTTGAGCCCTAACTAAACTACAATAATTTAATGGTTGTTGATTTTATTAATCTAATTATCAAAACATTAATGCGCATCAAAATGGCTACCAACGGTTTTACTGTAATTGGTATTGTAATAGAAATTTTTGGTATTTCAGATTCAAGTAGACTCTGCTATAGCTACTAATTTTGGTATTACCGAACAGAGCTATGGCTCTTTTATGGTAACCTCTTTTGTATTGTTATTTGTTTATCTAATTACATGCACGTTCCTATTGTTTGTATAAATCTGTGCTGCGATGAATAAATAAATGATATTAAACGAAAAAAACAGAAATGACAGTTAATACGTTACGGCTCAAACTCTTTCATACAAACAAATGAGACATACCGTCCATAGATTGCACATGTACAGGCAGGCTCTCAGTGGAGTTAACTGTAGGACTTCTCTTGTCCTTTTTCTTCATCTTATCTTCTGCAATTGGAGCAGGAGGAAATACCTCAAACATACACAAAAAACTCATTTAATACACCAGAAATATTTACATAGCGCATCTATAGCTACTCGAAGCGGTTATTAAAGAAGCTGTTTAGTTAAAAGCTTAAACCCCACACTCATTAACTAACTAACTTTAACTAGGGTCGGTTTAGAAAAGTTTGTAAAAATTTCTGAAGCCTAGGTGCTCACCAACCAAATACCCTTTCTGATGTTGGTATGGATTCTAGTGCTTTGTCGTTTTTTTAAAGCAAGTCAGTCATCGACTTGTCTATTCTTCAGCAACCCACACAGGTATAGTCTACATATAAATTTAGATAACTATATAAATGAATCTTGAGTAATCATCATCATCAGTCCCGTGCGTTCTGAAGAGAACATAGGGCGGCAACATTCCTCCAACTTTTTCTGTCTTCAGCATCCCTCACAGCATCGTCCCACGAAATGTTCAAAGTTTTCAAATCTTCGTTAATCTTTCAAATCTTAAGTAAACTAAAAAATTATTTATACAAAGAATACTAAATTTTATTTGGAATTAATAAATTAACAAATCATACATGTATAACAAATTTCATTGATATATTTCATATGATTATTAATATTGCACTAAAGTATACATCATCATATGCATTTAATATGACATTATACATATATTTAATATGACATTCTACATATACATTCAAATGATTATTAATATTGCACTGAAGTATACACCATCATATACATTTAAGTTAACATGAAATAAGCTAACCTCAGCGTATCTAGACGAAGCCGATAAACCCTGCACGGAGGTGACAGTTAGAGGCAGACTGGAGAGAGATCTCAGGATTTTACCAAGCCTGTCACAACTGGAAACAATGTTACCATGCACCTCCTCTCCAGTGCCCACAACAGTGTTATCACTGCTTGATGAATGCTTATCTCCTAGCGCCTGTTTAGATTTAATCAGAGGCAGGCGTAGCACAGGGTCCAATTGATTGCACACTGTGATTATTGCATCTCGCTCCACACAACAATGCCTGCAACAGCAACAACAACTCCGAGAAATCATAAAACACCTGAACTTCCATTCTCTAATTTAAAACAAAATTTAAAATTGAGCTTATTTGTTTTCAAATTTGTTTCTTTCATCCAGACAAGCTACAAAAAAAGAATTTCAATAAGGAGTTGGCTTTGGTTGAATTTGGCCAAGTAGATCCAGGACTATAGTCGTGGATCAATAATCTAACTACATAACAAGTGCCTCTTCAATTCAAATTAGTTACACATTGTGCAACAGCTGATTGAACACTCGTAAAGATAAACAGTAGTTCACTTAAGAACAGGAAGATGATATTACCTGACAAGAATATGTTTGATAATACGAGGAACGATCATTCGTCTGTCAGCCAGTGCATCGCTGGGCCACACCACCGCCTCACATATAGAACCGTCCTGAAATCTACGAATCTCAGATTTCTCTCCCCAAAACTCTCGAAACTCTGCTGCCTATAGAATGATAAGTATAAATTAGCTAATGTTTCTTACCATAGCTTAGTTATAGTAAAACAATATTAATACAATTTACTGTAAATCGATCATTTGCGCAATGAACATATGTTAAAATTAGTTTATTAACACAATATTGATTTAGCTAACGCCTTCGGTTCTTGTAAACTTTACAAAACTAATATCATTAACAAATTTGAAATTAAAAGCATTTTAATAATTTGAATATTTACCAAAGAGATAAAGTGGCCTGTTACATGACTAAAAAGTTCAACAAGCTTAAGAGATTTAATTAAAATTTATAGTCAACTAAAAATGCTTATAAATAAAATATGGAAAGTATCACAAGCATAAAATTGGCTCTCTCATATTGCCTAACTTAATAGACCAATACACGTAATATCAGTAATTAGAAAATTTAATTAATTATTGGTTCGATGAAGGTCGTCTTTAATATGAAAAGTGCAGTAGAGTCACTGACTTCTGGTGTATCCGCAGGGGGCCCTCGATCAACCAGTGAGTTACAGTTAGTAGGGTTGAGTAGAATACCAAACGTCAAACTATCTACAGAGCAGGGTGGATCATCATTAGGCAGCCACTACAATAACAACAACAACTGATATTATATGAAAAACCATCTACAGAGTAGGGTGGGTCATCATTATGGAGCCACTATAACAACAACATTATTATCCTCCCTTGAATCCCAGTTTAACCAGGGTCGGGATGCAAATAGATCAAACAGTCTCAAATCTCTCTCTGTCCTACACCACACCACCAGCCAATCCCCTATTTGAGACTTTTCCATTCATTTAAATTTTTGTAGCAATTTCTAGAGCTTAAGCGCTCACCAACTGAATGCCCTTTCTGACATTGGTAAGGATCTTAGCGCTTTAGTCGCCTTCTATGACACGTGCAGTCACCGGTTGGTCAATTCTTCAAACAACCAGGACACAACACGGGGAACTACAACAAAAACAACTAATATTAGATGATAAACTATCTCCAGAGCAGGGTTGAGTCATCATTAGGCAGCCAATACAACAACAACAACAACAAAATAAAATGATATCTACACAGCAGTACTACACAGCAGGGCGGGGCCCGGGGTGAAGTCATCACGGGGCGATCAGGCACGATGATTCCTGATCACTCATCATTGGCTGGACTCAGTGGCGACATCAGTAAGATATTCGACCGCGGATCAGTGTGTGCGGGGTTCAAATCCTGAGCTCGCTCGTCACTGACATCGCTTATGAGTGAGGAAACTGACGTTAACATTAGAGCTGACCAGGGATCAATAAGTAATAGCATTTAGAAGTCTAAAACAACAACTAAAGCTGATAAATATTAATATACCGATAAAGGCATTTCATGTATTTACAAATAACTATTAATTCGTGCTTTAAAATATATCTCTTCTTCTAGTTCACTGCCTAAAGGCAGGTCAATGGCATATAGCTCTTCCAACCAATTCTATCCTCAGCTTTCCTTTTCAACTCTATGTATGAATTTGTTATCAAACCATCCAAATCCCAAGTCCTGATCTTCCTCTAACTGTCTTCCCTTGCATTCTTCCTTCAATTACATGTTTAGCAAACCCTCCCCCTTGTATTATGTCCTATCCAAATTTTCTTTCTATTTCTTATAACATCTATTAACTGTTTACCTGTACTGACTCTTTCAAGAATTTTTCATCTGTAATTTCATCAGTTCAACTAATCTTTGCCATCCTTCTCCATAACCACATTTCCAAAGCCTCTAATTTCCTGACATCCTCTTTTTTAATGTCGTGTTTGTAATAATTATATAAATAATACAGCTAATAAACAAATTTACTAAGCTCCGAATGAAAGTAAAGATATAAATCTATCGTACCACCGCACTGGCCGATGGTTTCAGTGCTATTAGCTTGACTCTCTCGCCCAGCGACTTCATAAGAACATCCACAACAGACGGAAGACCCACAGCCTTGACGTCACCACACAAATCCATCATGGCCGCTCTGTACTCCGACCTCTCAGCAATCGTCTGCAGAAATTTGGTGTCAGAAATGCTGCAAGAATTCACCATCAATTACTTGGCATAAATAGGTAAAATACTTTTAATATCTAAAAAAATTAAAGAATAAGATAGAGTTGCTAGAATATACATGTATATTATTACTTAAGTCTGTGTACCTCATAAATTTATAAGAACATGTAATGCAGTTTAGCAGAAGGGTGATGTCGCAAAGTGGGTAAAATATGAATGGCGTATAAAAATCAAACTTTATTAGAAAATCATATTATGTGAAATGCAATATTGCAAATTTTTTCAAATTAAAGCGTATACAAATATTGTATGCCTTGATGTTATTCCTACACGATTACCGAAATCCTGTATTGATGTTTTAGTTGCTCCTATTACTCACTTAATCAACCTCTCACTCTCAGAAGGTATCTTCCCGGCCTCCTTCAAACAAGCAGTTGTATCTCCTTTGCTAAAAAAGCCTTCTCTACCAAAAGATGATCTTTCCAGTCCAGTTTCTTTTCGCCCTATTTCCTATCTTAGCTTCATCTCTAAACTTCTTGAAAAGGTAGTTTATACCCGCTTATGCACTCATCTTGATTCTTTCCCTTCTCTCTCTCATTATCAATCTGCCTATAGAAAACTCCATTCTACGGAAACCGCTCTTCTTCGTATACATAATGATCTTAGCTTGGTCATGAGTAGTAAACAGGTTTCTGCCTTGGTTCTTCTAGATCTCTCTGCTGCCTTTGATACACTTGACCATGGCATCCTAATAAATAGGCTTAAATCTTGTTTTGGCATATCTGATTCTGCTTTTTCCCTTCTCACATCATATCTCTCATGTCGCACACAATCAGTTGTTATTGGTCAAAATCGCTCTTCTGAACTACCCCTCCTACGCGGTGTTCCTCAAGGTTCAGTGCTAGGTCCATTGCTCTTCTCTTTATATATCACTCCTCTTAGCTACCTGCTTGCTCAGTCCTCCATAAATTTTCATTTCTATGCAGACGACACACAACTATAAATTTCCTTTTCTGATCATGATTCTGATCAGAAACTGGCTCATCTCTCATCCAATCTAGACAAGGTTTATTCTTGGTTTTGTGCTAACCGTCTTGCTGTTAAAACAAAAAACTGAAAAACCAAAACTGAATATCTTTTAATTGGCACTCCTTTGCAAAGAAGTAAAATTACCAATAACTCTGTTAATTTTCAGAATCTTGCTCTTTCACCTTCTCGATCCGCCAAAAACCTTGGAGTCATATTTGATGAAAACCTTGACTTTAAATCCCATATCTCTTCTGTTTGTCGCGCTTCTTTCTTTCAGATTCGTCAGATTAGGCAAATACGTCCATCCCTTACTAGAAGTTCAGCCAATATCCTTGTTAATTCTATAGTTCATTCAAAGCTCGACTACTGTAATTCATTATTACATGCGTTGACTATTTCTTCTCTCAATCGTTTGCAGCACGTCCAAAATTCTCTTGCATGTGTTATTTGTAAGTCCCCTAGACTTCAATCTCGCTCTCTTTCTCTACTTCGCAGTCTTCACTGGCTCCCTGCTAATTAACGCATAAAATAGCTCTATTAACTTTCAAAACTCTGCGATTTGGCAAGCCTTCTTACGTATCTGAAATTCTTCTTCCCTATCGTCCCTCACGTACACTTCGCTCCACCGATGCCAATCTCCTCTCAGTTCCAAATGTTCTCACGTCATTGGGCAGACGTTCATTTTCTTACGCAGCACCCACAATCTGGAACTCTTTACCTGCTAATCTTCGCTCTTGTTTTTCTCTTTCAACATTCTCTAGCAAGCTTAAAACTTACCTTTTCCCACCATAGATATAATCAATCTACCTTGACCATTTTTTGATCACCGGACTAGCTTTCATTTAGGACCTTACTTCTCCTCAGCACATTTCTTTCGCAGATTGGTCTGGGTGAATTGATCTGTAGTGATGTGTGCTGTTGGGGACGTCCCTGATATCATCCCTGGATGAGGAAACGAACGTTAAACCTTTATTATAATCATTATTATCACATGTTTCACACCTATGCTACACTACAATTTGAATTATAGAAGACAACGAAGTGTAGCTAAATCTAAAGCCTAGGCACAGGATTACATAAGAAATGGATATGACAAATCATACTGATATCGACACAATACCTACACACATTTAAAACCACAATATACTGAAATCATCATCATCATCTTTCCTTGAATCCCAGTTTAACTAGGGTTGGAATACAAGTAGACTTTCTCCATTCCTCTCCGTCCCACACCATACATCAGTCAATCCCCTATTTTTCATTTGTTTACCTCTCTCTAACTTAACCTCCATCTCATCTCTCCAAACTCTCTCCAATACATCCACCTCTGCCTTACCTCATTATATGTTTATATCTCAATCTATAAAAACAGAACCAATCTATCCCTAATCCTCTCAAATTCATTCTCACACTCAATTCAATCTCACAGAATGCACTTTTAATATAAAATATATAAAATTTATTGCACATAAAAAGAATTTGACAGTCTTAGAGAGAGTTAAGCACACATTATAATGAAATGAACATCTGTGAAATTGATCAAATTTAATGCTGCATGTATAACCATTACGCAGTTTAGTCAATTAGCCATATTACCACTTCTGTGGGTGTTCAAGCTTTTACACCCTGATCAGCTTCGTTGGTAATTTTTCCCAGGACCTCATATAATTTAAAATGTAAATCTTCAAATTTCCTGACGTTTCCCAACAAACTTACATTCTGAGCTAGTTAGATATTAGCTAGTATTGATATCATAAAATAAATTTACAGCAATATTACAAGATAAATAGTAGCCTTAAAAGCACTTACTGAAAGACGATGTCAAACTGACGAGCGAAGGAAAGATTTGTCATGAACAGGATTTGGAAAGGATCTGCACTGTTGCTGTCCATGTGATTCAAGGACAACTGAGCCTGATACTTGAGCTACAATCAATCAATCAATCAATAAAAGCAATTGAACAACTCTACGAGCATTTCATACACAAATTTTCACCATTGCCTAACATGCAAGACACGCCCATTTCAAGGTCATTTCAATTCATCCAGGAACATCCCTAACATAATCTTTACTCAAGGTAAAGGACTCTAGTCCTCTATTATTATTTTATTACCATCATCATAATCATCATCACATAACAAAATGAAGGCTCTCTTATTAGTGTAGCCTTTACTATCCAATCAATCAATCAGAGCTTGAAATGGAACAATACATAAAAATATAGCCCAGAAAATGTTTTTCCCCGTATTGTGGCCGGGTTGCTTGAAGAATAGACCAACCGTGTCCTGCACAAGTCGTAAAAGGCGACATAAAAACAAGATCCGCACCAACTTCAGAAAGGGCATTCGGTTGGAGAGCGCCTGGACTCCAGAAATTGCTATAAATTTTTTATAAAATTTAAACGAATGGAAAAATTGCAGAAGGTTTATTTGTATATACTGACCCTAATTAATCTGGGATTCAATGGAAGATGACGACGATAAAACTATAACTGAGAAGTGTTCAGCTTCTGCTGGTCTGCTGCACTAATTCTTTCAACAACTGAATTTAAGTAATATTCTTAATTCCTGGATTCCAATAAAATTCTTAGAGTCGGTCACACCAATTTTTGCTGATACACTAAACAAGATATATTTATTTTTTCTCACACATGTAGCATCTCCAACCTGTTCTCCTATTCGCACTACTAATAATCGCACTACCTCGTAGTTTTATAAATTAATAACAAAATTAAACATTAAAATTGTTTAATTAGTTTTAAAAATTAATAACAAAATTAAATGGCTAACCAGAGCATAAGTTGACTTCGTAACATCGGCACAGAGGTTCATGTAGCCAGTCTCGTCAACAAACACCACGTCAAACACTGAGAGAAACTCTACCACTGATGGACTGTTAGCTCTGCTGCTGCCATTCTTTTCGCCAGAATTTGATGACAATGCAATGCCTTGCTTGGTCCAGTCTGTGCTTGCTGAAATACGATAATTAATTTTAAGCATAAAGCTAAAAATTTAAAGCTCAGTTAATATCTATTTTCGTAACTAAAATGCACTGCCAAAGAAAGCCAGATTAGGATTCAAAACTGTAGCCTTCAACATATAAGATAAAATAATTACATAACTTGTTAAATATATGTTAAGTTGCTGTGTCCAGGCCACTGAAGAAAGGACTGTAATTATAAGAGGCTGCTAAGCAAGAACCGAGGAAGGCCAAGGGCATCAGATCTGAAGTCAAATTCTTTCCACATTTCAGGCTAAATTAAAGTGAGTGAAAGGTAAAGACATTTGTGAAGGGCGTAACTTATTGATCGACAACGTGCACTCTGTGGAGCATGACAGTGGACTGAGCAGGACCATATACATTGAACCCGCTACTTGAACCAATATTACATAGAGAGAGAGATATCAATTACGTAATTTCAACTAATTTCAAAATCCGCAACACAAAAAGTAACTCAGACAAAACAATAGAATGGCAGTTATACTTAAATAAAACCAAATCATTTTTTAAATTAATTTTTTTAGATATATTAAATTCTGCAAACACATCTGACAAACAATTCACTCAGTTATGAAAAATTCTGCGCTATAATACAAAACTGTGAACCAGCACTAAAGGAAATGTCGTTAATAAATAATCAGAAATAGAACGAGGTCTCTCACCAAGCTGAACTAGAGCACTGCGAAATATCTGATATGAACTCATCGCAGTGTTGACTTTACGCTGACCCAGAAGATAGATGATGAACGCAGTCACCAGGAACCCACTGAACGAACCAGCACCCTAACAGAAACAGGATTTTTATTTTTACTATTTTTAATTATTAAATATTTTTACATTTCTGTCCTACCTACACAATTTAATACTTATGAATCAACTGACAACGGTAAATGCATTATAAGTGCCGATTATACATAGTGAGGAATTCCAGGTAAAACTTCCTCCGAACCTTTTTATGCAAAAGATTAAGTGTAAGGAACTTTTAAAGCAAAATAACATCAGAATGACACCATCACAGACATAAGCTTATTAGACAAGTATGCTAAACACTCCGCCCGTCACTGCCATCGCTTTTGAGTGAGGAAACTGACATTAACATTAGCTTCTTTTTTTCTTTAGCTTTTTACCACTATTGAAATATCATAGAGACAGCTTTTGAGTTTGTGCAACAAGGAACAGAATGGGCTGAAAAATTGATAAATAGAATGGAAAACTAGAACTAGAATGTAAAGTCATAAGATAGAATGTTGAGGAAGTAACACAAATATAAAGAGAACATCCAGTTACTTCATAGTGAATATACAAATAACTTATTCACTTATAAAATTGTTTTTATCTAATAATATTTTGAACATTTATTATAGTTGTTAGTCAGAAATTTATGCATTTCAAAATCTTACTTTACATAAAATAATTACAAATTTGATGTTTAAGAGAATAAGCATGGCTGCAGTATATAGTGTCAGCAACAGTTTTCTTACTATATCCAGATGGCGCTGATGAGACCAGACTTTAAGCAGAATGATGGCATCTCTAAGATTTTCAGCGATGCTATCAGAGCCGAGATATGTCTGCATGTGCGACTGATGTTGAATCATTGTGATATCGGACAACATGGCCATGTTGTAGTGCGGGGTCGCAACTTGCACTGCTTCTGCATCGACCGCTTCCCCATCTATGAGAATACACAACGATCAATCAGTGAGTCCTGCAGTACTTTTACCAGTGATTTGATCGATTATGCGATCAATCAATTAATCAATAGGAACTGGTCGGTTCCTCGTCATAAAGCAATGTCAGCGATGCCAAGCTCATACCAATATTAGATCACTCAAATAAACCAATATCATTAGAGATACACCTTCCTAATTCAAAATTATGCATAATTAATTGTTGCAATCCAATCAGTTTAAAATCAGTTTAGCGTTTCATAGTCCATCATAATTTTGAAGACTGATACAGTTTACGACTACAAATAACTTGTCAACACTCTTGATATTTTCTCTTCAAGGTTTGTCTGTACGCATTTAGGTCTTAGACCTAGGTTATTATAAAGCTACAAATAAATAGCAGCTTTCCGAATATGCAGGATTGCAGTTTTATTAAATACACCGACACTTGAAAAGCTGAACTTCAACAAGCAACAAATCCCCATGTGTGCATCTATCATAAAATGCTTAATTACATCAATCCTAAATTAATTCGAGCATTTCTTTGTAGATGTCATCTGTATATTTGCTAGGTACAAAGAAATCTATTTTTTAGTCTCCAAAAGCTGTGCACTATCATGTGTTTTTTGAAAATGTGATTCAACTATACAAAGAATTGATCCTTGTGTATCATATAACAACATACATAACTAATGAACATTACATCTCATAAATGTATTACTTACCAGCCTCCTCAGCAGATGAAGAGCTGATTCCGTAGAACCAGGCCATTCTTACGTTGCTCTTACTGTTGTGAAAACGACCAAGATTAAAGAATCCGCTTTCAACAGCCGTATGAATCTTGACTGAGAATCCTTTTCCGTACTTATCTGCAGAACAATTTATCAAATTAATCAAAATACATACATAGACAATGTATGTATGCCATGTTCTTACATTTATCAGAAACAAGCACGTAATAATTATATTAATACATATATATAATGCTAGCAAATTCGAGCATCAAAAGTATAACCTAGAAAACAAATAGTAATAAATTGCACACACAATTAAAGTCCAAAGCAAAATAACCTACAAAAAATATATCACGCACATCACACAATGTTGAGGCAAAGCTGGTGAAGATGACAGAAAAGTGAACATTCACATAGCAGTAAAGAAAACATTAATTACATGACTTGAAAATATTAACAGATAAATATTCTAATATTTCTTTAATAAATCCTGATTAGAGAGAAAACACATTACTTACTGCCAGGCTTAACAAGCAGAACAGGCTTCATATGATGCTGATAAGTAAACGATACATCAGATATTAACTCAGAATGATTCTGTCGAAGAAACGCAGCCAAATAACTGAGATATAGGGCCCTCTTTCGCAAGTAGCGCTGATTTAAGTGATCCTTGGCTTGCAAGCATTCCTATGTCAAAAATATAATGAACTAATAATTCACAATTACTTTTATTTAATTGGGCAACAAACCTTTTCACAAAAAATGTCTTATAAAATGTGAATACCTCAGCTAGCAGGAAAATAAATTACTAAAAGGTTAAATATGCAATATTTAGCTAAGTACTAACATTTAGAATAGATTTACAATATGAAGCCTATATCACTAAAAATAGAGAATAGTTATAAAGGACAAAACAACAGATCACATCATATCAGATTACAAGGGTATTGTATAAACTAAATATTAATTACCTAAATGGAATTTCTGTACTAAGGTATATTGATTATATTTATTACACAATAGAGTCGACTGACTATGCGGCAAACTGGTTTAGCAACCTTCTTGTGGATCAATAACTGTGAGGTTCAAAATCACGCCATTCATCGTTATCATTGAACACAAACAAACTGGTATTGCATTTACAGTCACATATTTAGCCATAAAGCAACAACAGTTATAAAGTGAGCTGAAACATTGTTCTACAGCCAGGATAAAATTTAGAGAGAATTTAAGAATTTAACAGCAATCATCAAATCACTACTACTTCAGCATACCTTGGGTATAACGACGGCAACATCGACTGTTAAATCTGCCGACTTGCAGGAAGTCTTCAGCGGGAAACTCCCGACGATATGAACTTCTTTGGGTGGAGCAAACTTAAACACACCTTTCACCTCAGCCGGAGTAACGTTCAATGGATACTTTACGTTCTTCAACTGCTTCAAATCTGATAGCTATAAATACAAATATCGACAATACAGCTGACAACTTCTTTCTCTTATTACAAAAATCTCTATTAGCAAAGGACAGCAAGTTACTTATTACAACGTCACAATTTTCCAGGGTAGACAAAAAACTCCTATATTTCCATCATCTTACAAACCTATCTTATAAACTTAACTTCATCAATTTCCTAACTCACAAATATGGGATTATAACTTTGTGAAACTAGCTTTGGGGTACGACACATTGTTTCGAATCGTGATTTCTCTTTAATCAGTGGACTGAAATGTAAAAAATATGTCAAAGAGCTCAAATACATTGTATTATACACTATAAAGTATTTTCTACTTGAGAACATACTTTATTTACAACACAGTCTTCACACAAAAGCAGGTCATGAAATCTGCATTTGACAGAGCTAACGACCTATGATACTTACATCCTTTATCATATCAAACATCAGCTATACTTGCCGACGTCCCTGCCATCGCCTTATGGCAAGGAACCGCATTTAAATTCTTATTGAGTGACTGATTGATTGATTATACTTCGTTCAGTAGGAGTGGGATATGATATTGATCGCTGATATCTATATCTTTACAGCCGAAACATACGAGTACCTCAAAGCTTGCATTTTATTTTTAAATATTTAAGATCTGGTGTCAGTTGAGACAGCACTGTATAATAAGCAGTCTACAGCTTTCTGTTTAGTACCTCGTCAGAATAACAGTTCAATTTGGTTATTGTTCGTTAAGTACAGCCAATATAGCAAGTTAGATATTTTATCAATGAATAAAATAATAATGTTAATCTTATAGACATAGTGAAACCTTGTGCTCAATTGTCTCCTTGCTCCGCTTTAATGCCGTGGACAATTTGTTAATGTAATTGTCAATAGTCGTCCTCTTCCGTTCTCCAAGTTTGACTTCTGTCAGTAATTCTGCTATCTGCACAGATAATTAATAAACACACTAGGGCTAGGAGATTGAGCAAGGAAGATTAGGACAGAAATATTTAAGTATTAAAAGCCAAGTATTAAAATACAGTTCTGTTTCCCAACGTTAAAGGCCTTTACTGTTTTCGGACAAAACATACTATCAGAGCAAAATTTCACGAAACAAACATGGCATTGTAAATTATTATAATTGGTTATGAAAACTGCAAAATTTCAGTTTGTGTCGAATGTTCCAAAATTTTTATTGACATCATGGCTCTACATCAATACATACTTTTACATAATGATCCAATCGCTGTATAGAAATTTACTACTAGCACAAGTAAAAACGAAAAAATTGTCAAAATGGTCAAAGTACAATGATATTAACTTCTCGATTGTTTTACCAGAGATGTCAGAAATAAACAATCTTAAAAAACCAAAAGCAGCTCAAGTTAAATTAAGCAGGTGGGAGCCAAACTAAAGTCTGATCTCCAAGTAGGACTCTTGTATTGACCTCTGATAATGATCTCCTTACTTCATTTACATAAATACTTATATATTTATACATGTATTGAAATAAGCAAGTACAGATACTAAGGTCACATGGTCTGAGTTCAAATCTTCTGAAAAAGTGGCCATGGATTCCTCCAGGCCAAACGTTTACACAATTCACTGCTAAATAAGATTCTAACTAAATAGTTTAGAGGCATTTTCCACCTGTAAGGAGACACTATACTTTCTTTCTCATGTTCTGCCACGAAATAGATGCAAGGCATATATTCCTACTCAGTCTGTTTTCACACTCAACAAGAGCATGCCAGTGAACAAGATACTCATGGAGGCTAATCATCTACCAAACCCCAATGTAGCCTTTATGCAGAGAAAAGGCTTCTGAAGATATTTTCCATTGCTTTCCTCAGATTCATATTTAGCCTATTTCTACTACTATGAGTGCATGTTACGGTTGGTCTACTCTATAGAGGTTTGAACCCAACATGGAGGAATGCTGAATATTATTATTAAGGAATGAATCAATAGCAAACAATACCTGTAGCCTCATCAGACCGGACTGAAAGAGGGTTTCGGTTTCTCTGAGCTCGTTAAGCTCATCTGTTGTAGGCGGCTTGTATACTTTTCCATGAGCGCCTTGGCTGAAAAAGTTAAATTTACACAAATGGAATCAGATTCTGCATTGTAAAAACATCTACTAAGTGTACAGCTAAGAAATGTTTAGAAATATCAATGACGGTTTTTATCAATAAATTCTGTAACAAAACGGACTTTAATAATTCTATATGATTAGTTAACAAAAATTTAAACAAAATATAAAAATGAAATTCAACTGAATTTTTTAAAGCCTTAGTGGCTTACATCTTAGAGCTAATTTTGCAACTTCAAAATTTTCAGTATTACTAGTTTTGGGTTTTCAGTTTATTTATATTTTTTAAATTTTATTCTACTTCACTTTATATTTCTAAATTCTGTTTCAACTATAAGATGATACCGTTGTGTTCAAACTTATTTATTCTAAAAGGTCACAAAATAGCTATATTGTCAATGATTAACAATAATTTATTTTGCCAAAATAGAAATTTTTTAAATATCTACTTTAAAAACATTGATATTAAATAATCTAATATTTCATAATAGAAAATAAAAATAGATATCTACGACTTCCTGACAATACAAAATGATTTTAATTATATTTTCATATAAATAATATGACATGATTCAACGTCCATTTTCATTATAATACGGAAGCATAATTTCAATCTCAAACTTTATATTAAGGAAGCATATCTTTCAATCTCTTCAATATATATACTATACTCCCTGTTATGTTTAATAAGCACTTCGTTTACGAACAGAGACAAAGCATATCTAAGCTTATGGATGAAGCATCTCTAAGTGGGAGAGAGCAAAATTCTAACACTACCTAACAGACTCTGAGTCTGGAAACATGTCCTCCTCAGGAGCAGTCTCATCTCCACTTAAATCTTCTGATTCTGATTCCACTGACGTTGCTGAAACGAGTGACTCTGATTCCGATATCATTCGCTTCTTTACCTGTAACACAATGTGCACTCATCTAACTGATGATAGTCATTTGTCATATGATTCCTGGACATGTGATTTTTACAATAAATATCAAATTAGTTTTAAGATATAGCCAATACTAGTATCCATACAGAATTCAATATATATATATAGGATGCACCCAATAAGACAGTTCTCCAACTCTAATGCTCACAAATTTCATAAAAATAGTGAACTGTAATTCAAGTTTTATAATTTGAAAAATATATTTATGGTATATAAGTAGAGCTAATTACAGTTATTCTTAATTTGATATTTAATTTTTTATTATTTTATTTTATTTATATATATATTATAAGCCATCATTGTTAGTTGTTTTCTATGATTACTATATTTATCAGTGTCTAACATTCTTCCTAAATACTTTAAATTCTTCCATTTTTGATAGTCATTATTTTTATTTAGTGTGATTTTTCGACTTTATCTTTGTTTATTTTCAAATCTCTATTACTTAATCAATTTTCAATATAATATTTTAATTTGCCAGAGTTACTTTTTTCAATGAGGATCCATCCTATGTTATCAGAAAATTTTTGTTGATTTATTATATTATTACTCGTTCATTTTAATTTCTGTTCCAGTAAGTGTGTTCATTTAATTCTCTAGATAAATCTTCTTTTTAAGGTTTTAGTGCTAAATAAATGTGAATAAAATTGGACTCAAACAATCTCTCTCCCGTACTCCTGTATTAGTTATAATCTATTCTCAATCGATTAACAGTAAATTGCGCCAAATCAGCGTATATACTATTCCATCCTACAATTGATGACAACAGTTTTATTAAATCTAAATTAGATCTTTGCATCAAACTAAATAACAGCCTAATGAATAGGGTTCATGTTACCAAATTTCTTGGAATACTACTTGATGATAAACTCTCGTTTAAAGATCATATTAATTTTCTAGTCTCAAAGGTGAATAGTCTAAATGGTATGCTTTACAGACGAAGAAACTTAATTCCCAAGAACTGTCGCAGAGATCTTTATTTTGCCCTCATTCATTCAAGAATTCAATATGGAATTGAAATTTATGGTAAAACATCTTTAAATCTGTTACGTCCACTCCAAATCTCTTGCAATAGAGTTCTAAGAACCTTGCAAAATCAGCATAAATTCTATCATGTTAATCAATTATACATTAACTATGGCACTTTACCACTTTATCAACTTTATAAATTATCTGTCTGTAAAATTATCTACAAGAGTCTCAATTATAATGGTGTAATGTTGATAGCCGTTAGAGATATTTTCAGCACTCTACAGTTAAGTCATCCTTATGATACCAGGCTATCTAACACTAATTATATATATATTCCAATTCAAATCCTACCTTCTTTAAATCCTATATTTATGATTGTATTTTTGAATAGAACAAAATCCCTACTGTGATACGTAACTCTCACTCGTTTAAATCGTTTGTATCCAAATTAAAGAGCTACTTTAGTTCATTGTTATAATAAGTTTCATTGTCATAAGCATTTAATTAATCTGTAATAATACAATATCATGGGATTCGTTGATTGCGTTTCAACATTAATTATTTTGATTAGTTCGTTCGTTAAAATTGTATACTGGGCTATCTTGTTTAATTATTTTTAGAATTTTTCTTAAGTTTCAATTTTGAACTAATTAAGTGCTACTCTGCGTTTCTGTTTAGTTCCCTGTGTTTCTCTGTAGTGATTCTCTGTAGCTCAGATTTATCGGCCGAAGCAATATTCTCTTTTTAAATTCTTGTTGCTATTATTTCAAACTTTAGTAACTAGAATTTATTTTACTTGTACTTCAGGTTTATTTCGTTTGCCAAGTTATTTTTCAATTTGTATGATTGCAGGGTGGTCAACTAGATAGGTTACTTGTGATCTCTTTGACGGCCTTGTTTTTGTATGTCACTGTATATTTTGTGTATCAAAATAAACATAGTTCTCTCTCTCTCTCATAACCAATTATAATAAGAAAATTTAATTTAAAACTATTTCTGACTATTTAATTATGTGCTATTTATTTATTTACGTGCTATTTATTTATTACGTGCTATTTATAAACTGTTTATGACTATTTAATTCATGTTAAATTATTTGTTTTAAGTAGTCTAATAATATTTTCCCATTAACACAGTCAAAAGCTTTACTCATGTCAATAAGCAAGATTCCTATTTCTGCAACTTGCTCTATTAAAGCTTTTTCAATTAGTAATTTTAAAGAATGCACATTTTCTGTTTCTACCTCTTCTGTAAGCAGCCTGACTTAAAAGTATTTTATTATCAATTCTGTCATATAGCCTGTAAAACATTATGAAACATAGTATTTTTCTTAAAGCATTTAATACCAAATTATAACATATTTTAGTTTACCACCACATATACACAAACATAATAATAAAGGTTTAACGTCCGTTTCCTCATACAAGGATGATGTCAGGGATGTAATTTATTATATTATTACTCGTTCATTTTAATTTCTGTTCCAGTAAGTGTGTTCAATCAATTCTCAAGGTACATCTTCTTTTTAAGGTTTTAGTGCCGTTGCTAAATAAATGTGAATATCATTCAATATCGCTCAAAAAAGCATGCGCTTTAGTTTACCTGAATCAGTTTCTTTTGCTCTTCCGTCGATTCTCCCTTCCGCTTCATTGTTGAAATGCAATCGTTTAACTGGCCAGTAATTTCTTGTATAATTAGTAACTAATTATTACTAACAATAATTATCACTGTATAAGATATAACAAAATATAAACATTAGCTTAACAAGCCTGCTACCATACCAGTTGAAAAATTCGCATAGTGCAGAGTTACCATATGATTGTAAATTATAACATGATAACAACTGGATTCGAGTTCTACAGTCCTCGATGACAATATCGACAGTGATGGGCATTAAAGTATCTTCAAGCAAAGATCTATAAAATAAATAGATATGGCATGACTGTTGTTTCAGCGATACCATTTTTGTAACAAGAGCAACTTGATTTCCAGCATGCTTCATTTAATCGTTAGGGTAAACAAAGCCCCGCTGTTATGTGTGAATTTAGTAGTAATTTCTGTAATTTCAGATTTATTTCATGATATTCAGCCTCTAAGCTGTTTTAAAATGATGTATTGTTGCGCGTTTGGGTATACAAATTCCAGAAATCCGGAAACTAAAGAACGGAGAATATCCTTTAAGAGATTTGGAATAAAATTTGTTTGTATTTTCTATTATAAAAATATACATCCAACTATATGAATACGTTTCAAATAATTATTTTGTCATGACGATATATTGGATAGATGTGACGATGAATGTGCTACTAAAGTGTTCCATTATCATTCAGAAGCTTTGCAAATGTTCAAAAGCTTCATTATTTTATGCCTTTAAATAACGATCAGCTGATATTGTTTACCTCCGGCTAGCAAAATTAGTTGTTGGAATCGCTGCAATTCTTGAACTCAATGTTTACAATGGTTGAGATTGCCTTTGACACTTCTACGATTTTTCTTTATCTATGTCTTCAAGATAAAAGTATTTTCAAAATAGAAATACTATTTTTTTTCTATTTTCAAAATACTTTACACAAGTATTTTGAAGTATTTACAAAATACTTCTTAAAAGTATTTTTTTGTTTTAAGTAGATGGCAAGAGAACAACCGGAAGACCTACAAGAAGATGGAAGGACTGCCACGAAGAGGACCTGAAGGCCGCTGCATTTATGGGAGAATAGAAGGAAGAAAAGAAATGAACAATTAGGAACTGGCAAAGAAAAGAGCTTTATGGAGGAACTTTATAGAAATATTTTTGGCTGGAACCAGTCTGGCCTAGGATGAACACTTGACATGACGCAACAAGATTAATGTTGAAAACGCAAGCCCTACGTCTTAGTTGTTTACGTTATCACATTAATTAGTATTCGCTGCTAACAACATTGAAGCTGATTGGCCATATCTAAAACTACAGTAGAAATGCGTAGCAGCAGCTTTGGATAACAACTACGCTAATTATTGTCAGCGAATTAATTGCTGCTGAATACTGAGTCTTAATTGCACAAGTCTTTCTCTAATATTCTACAGTGACTGTGATTTTATGAAATTCATCATTTGTGAAAACAGAATGGATATGTCTGTTGCGTGTTTGATCAGTTGATTCAGTATATGAGGCTTGATGTGATGCAGAAGAAAGTGTGAGACGATGTCATCAACTTTAACGTCCATCACCTACAAGTGCGCCGTATGACTGTAGCTAAAGAGAACTCCTTCTCTTAGCTGTTGATTACAACATAAAGTTTCATGACAGAATGTTTCCGGAGATGCTTAATTTTTATCAAGCTTCATGACAATCCATGTTTCCCCGGTGATGCTTTTTGGCATAGCTCGGGCTGCATTAGCGGAGTCGTTGTGATCTCAGTGATCATTGTAAATGATCTCTGTGATCGATATTGATGCAGATCTTTTAATGGACGTGTAAGAAGATCTATCACTTCAACTCATAAGATAAATTTAAATAATTACATTTAAGTTAACTGTTATAATTAATTGAGCATCATTATTCTTTATAGACTGTAGTTATTAATTTGATAGAAAGCATTAACGTGTTGGGTATCTTTTCATAACCTCTTTTAAGACATTTTTAAATAGTTCTTGATAATGGGGGGCTCTTGTAGCATTTTAACTAGAGTTGAGAAATTGGTCCCCCAAATAGTATGTCACAGGAGTATTCATCACTTGATTGTTAATTGCATTGAATCCATTAATATTTTTTTCAATTTATAATGCTATCAATTAAAAAGTTACTAAAGTTATTAAGTTACGATTAAGCCCAGTCAATCATTTAGTCAAAAAGTCTATAATTTAATCTAATCGATAATGAACAAATGTTTGAATTCCTATTGCTGAAACGAATTATAGCACAGGCCACAATTATTTTTTAATGTATCGATCAAAACATAGGTGTTCCCACTCACCTCTCCCCCTCCATCTAGTTTGAAAGCGATAGTCGTTATGCATACGACTGCTCAAATTCGAATTCTTAATGTCACTATACAGAGCACTTCATCGATCAACCTTCCTTTTGCCTCACAAAAGTCTATGCTTTGACAAATGGTTTCGCTTTATTTGGCCTCTAGTTCTGGAATATATTGCCTCATATGAGATGATTTTCCTTTGCAATCCTCAATGCCTGATTGGTCGCCTCTTACGACACGCGTGCTTCGTTTTGTCATCGCAGCAGTGACTCGAACTGTCACGCAAGAAAATATAAAAAATATCAGGAACTAAAATACTTGAGAATTTATAAAGACCTAAACATTATGTTGTTATGCGCAATGGCCGTTGGCATTCTAAGAACGCATCATAATGTCCTTAAATTTTTATTATGTTTAATGATAAATTTAGTATCTAAATAACTACAAATTTTACAATTGACTATATTAATGAAGACGTATGATTATTTTACTGTATATTATAATGGAACCGCAGAGTTTAGCAAGCAAAAGGTACACTGATCCCTATATATCTTAGCGAAATTTTTAGTATTTAACACCAGCCGATGATGATTATTATTAGGCCCGTCGATCAGGGGAGTACGTACCATCCCCTAAAGCAACGACGCATGCACGCATATCCCCTCCGACTAACTCACGAAGAGTAATTTTCAAACTTCCCCAATCTATTAGTAAAACTCGGTACCTTTTTTCCTCTTCCTCTATATTGTCAACGACGCAATTTTCGTCGGTACTAACAGTTTGTGGACGCCCTTGCCTACGATTGAATTTGCAGGTATTGAAAAAGGTTTCCTCAGAATATTTGATGCCATCTGACCTTGCAATGAAACAATATTAATTAACATCTCAAAAATTTAAACACCTATGTAATAGCAAATGTTAAACTTTTTAATCGTAAAAGTTCTGCAAAATGAAAAACCTTTGTGACTTGAAATTTCAGGGTATTTTTACATGAGCCTACTCTGTAACAGAAAATCGAAGTTAAATTTTCCTAGTATAAGTGAATATTTCACATTAATGCTTATCATCAAGTTTGGATTGAACTGGATTCATAATGTACCTTGGATTTCTCTTTATTTTTCTAGATGCAGATTAAAATTATAATGTTAAATTAGAATATGATAAATTTCAGTTGTAAAGGCCTACATATAGGCCTAAGTCGTTTAAATTCAGAGCAATAAAAAATATTTCCTACAGTTTCATTAGATTTCACATCGATTTTTAAAGAAGCTTCTGCTAATCTCATTAGGACAAAATGTCAATCTCATTATTGACTGAAGTCACAGCAATTAAAGTCCATCTAACAAACTTAAATCTCATGGGATATTTGATACATGGAAAACTAAACGTATTGAGATAATTAAGGCAATAATATTATAAGGCAATCAGCAATAAGAGATGAAAGACATATATAAAGGCACTGTTGATGCTAAAAATTGTTGATGCTGCAGAACTTTTGACTAGAAGTTTTGACCAGTTGAAGGCATACAGGGGTCTATCAGGATGGTTGTGATCGTGAACTGTATGCAAGCTGTTGGCTGAATTGTCTGCATGATCGCCATTTCGTCGGTCCTGAGGAATCGGTTTCAAATCTTTGTTGTCCCAATTATCTGCAAGCAAGAGTATATAATGCTTATATTAAGCCTAGTTGTTTTGTTTATACCATGCAATTAGTATAACTTCTTTAATCAATGAATTAATATATGTTAATTCATATTAATATTTTACTGTGTTATTGATACTTTCCAATAGCCTATGATTTCATCAATGAATTAAAATATTTAATTTAAATTAAGCTTTCATTTGAAGATATGCTGCCATAAATTACATCATTTTTACATTTCGCTTTGAAATTATAATCGTCTGTAGAGGAGGAAATTTTGTAACAGTTATGTATATATATATATATATATATATATATATATATATATATATATATATATATATATATATATATATATATATACATGTATACATAAGTATATATATGCGTGTATATTCCAATGTCTATATTTTATTTTAAAAATTTTAAGAAATACATGTTCTTCCTCAGTGCACTACCAAGTAACAGGTTCAAGGTACATACTCATACTCAAATTCTGTTTTCTCGCTCCATAAGAGCACTCGTTAGATCAACAAGTTAAACCCTTCACCAAGCCTATGCCTTTTTCCATACCATATGTATCCTATAGCTTGGTAAAAATATGGCTTCTGAGGTCGTTTCCCGTTGCCTTCCTCAGTTAGTTGGATTAATTACCATATAATTCTTTAATTTAAATACATGTTATGGTCCAAAAATAACCGTAATCCGTTAAGCTAACTAGTATATTCCAAATTTGAGATTGACCTTTATTATGACAATAGTAAATAAACTATTAATCAAATACAGTTGTTTACCTTTCAAACTGTCAGGCACAAATGTTTTGGGCGTTGTTGTGGATGCATTTAGTCGAGGTAGTAGAGATGGACTGGTCATGTGATAGAATTCATCCTTGTCAAACTGTAATTGCCATTGCAAAGGTTTTTCTGTTGATGTCGATAAGATATGATTTCTTGCTGCACAAATGAAAATAACAATAAATACAATAAATTTAGTTCAGATTCTACAGGCAGGGCTGGGTGGCACTAGTCCTATCTCGCTCTACAGGGAATTAATAACTATATAGGTGCAAAATTAAACAGAGACTAAGCACTAGATTATCATAGTTAAGGAAGCTTAGTTGAATAATTCCAGAAGTGCCTAAACATTTTCACTTAAAGTGTATTAAATACTTGAAATGGTTAGTCAATTTTCATGTAACTTCTTTGATATAGTTAGTAAACTAACTTCTTAAATATTTAGGAACTATTTAAAAATAGTTGAAGTCTGTAGTTAACTTCAAAGTAGCTAATTATTAAACGAGTCTATTAAATTAAACTAAATTAAATTAAATAAAATTAAGTGCTATTGATTGTCTCAGTATCGAAGGGAGAACGTCATGAACTTTTAAATGAGAAATCATGAGGTGAATTGAACCCTCGTGGGCTCGAATCCCAGCCGCGCTGATCTGAAAGTAAAATATCGGACATTCACTGGACTGGTTATATGGAAATGGACTAAATTGCCTAGCGGTGGTTTAAAAGTGATAGATATCAACATAGTGATCATTTCACTATAATGTGGGTTTACTTTACTTTTACTTTTTACTTTTTTTACGAGATGAAGTCTGTAGTTAACTGCGAAATAGCTAATTATTAAAATAGATGAAGTCTGCCATTAAATACAAAATGACTGATTACCAAAATAGATAAAGTCTGTAGATAACTGCAAAGTAGCTAATTACTGTCCGCCACGGCTCTGCATTCCTTCCTATACTTTTCAGCGATACAAAGAATAATCATGAGATTAATTTGGTGTACAAAATTGTTGAAAATACCTACGTTGACTGGTTGAAGAATGATGTTGACAGCAAACCTTAATGGTTAGCTTGAGATTGTTGTAGTAACAAGCGCCGTGATAAAGATTATGCAGACCATCCTTGCTACCCGTTGAGACGGCTGCAAAATTAATTAAAAAATAGAAGTAAATATATACATGTAGTAAAAAAGCAGGTAAAGCTAATGTTACGTCAGTTTCCTCACTCGAAAGCAATATCAGTGACGGGCGAGCCTAGGATATAGTAATACTCCATTAGGATTTTCTGATCAGAAAATTTCTCTTCGAGACTTCTGGAGAAATTCTTTGATATTTAAAGCAGCCACCACAAAGATAGGTTCGATGTTTGTTACGGTTCTAACCTTTTGGTCAAACGGTTGCACACATGACATGTGTTTACTAAGTTTCCTCTCTTAGTAGCTGTTTTTTATTTGTCGTTATTTCCTGTTTTCTCTCCATGGTTATTAGTAACCGTTGCGTTTTATAGCGCACTGATTGCAGCCGGCACGGATTTAAGACTAACCTTCCAACACAAACACCTTAGGGATTTTTTTCATTCAAAGCTGTCAGCACTCGGTCTTTCAAGGTGGTTACCCACCCAAGTGCTAACTCTGGCCCGACGTAGCTTAACTTCTTTCATTGACGGTCGGCATATTCTATGCTTGAATTTTAATAACCAGATACAGTGTAGTTGCATAATTTTATTTCATAAATTTAATTTCTTTGATTTAATGAGAGCTTTGCACATAGTTTTTTGGTAAAGTTATTACTGTCAGTGTAATCTTAGAAGTCATTAAGTCAACTCATCTACTGCGTATGTCACTGATAGGCCCTTAGGATTGGACCCGCATGCTAAATAGTCTTTAAATTTACTGGATTATCGAGCGTGCTTTGGTTTAATTTTAGACTTACATATATGCCACAGTATTACTTTAGTCTTATTTCCTAGATAACATTTCTTTGTCAAAGTTCGAGTCCTTAAACCTATAAAACTGAAAAGTTCTAATTTTTAGCCAATTCAATTTCAGTTTCCTCACTCGAAAGCGAAGTCAGTTACGGGCGATCCCAGGATTTGAACCCCACACATACTGATCCGCGGTCGATTGTCTTACCGACTGCACCAATGGCTGGAGCCAGTGGCGAAAGATTGATCATTAGTATCCATCCCCATCTACATTTCAAATTTGTTAAAATTTTCAATCTTAACACTTTGAAACTGAAAGTTAAAATTTTTGGGCATTTGATAATAACCATTTATTTCAAAAATAATCTGCGCACAGTCTATATTCAGATATTTACTTACACATATAATAATACGTTTCCCCGGCCCTGAATTCCGGAGCATTAGGAATGGACTGAAATGGTTCGAACAGGATAGTGTATCTTTTTCTCCTCTCTGGATGATTACATACCAATATCGTGATAGCAGAGGGCTCAGAGTATAATATGCATTGCTCGTATTCCCTCTTTGTTACCTGCAAAATGCAATAAGACGGAATACAATAATTACATAGTTTTACAAAGTTTCCTACTCGCTAATAAGTGAATTAGGCTATATTAAATTATTACAATAAACTATTTTTGTTCCTTTAATTGGTTTGACCGTTGTTTTGCTCATGTTGTGTTTGTTGTGCGTTTTACCTCATTCTTTTATTCGTGGATTTGTTTTCTCTCTCCAGTAATCTTCCAAGCGGCAGGTCTAAGGTACATATTCCTACTCACTGCTTTCACTCTCCATAAAGAGCACACCATCGATTAACGAGTTAATACCTTCACAAATGGCTAAACCTTATCCACACCTTAATGAAGCCTATAACTTGGGGATAATATGGCTTTTGAGGTGGTTTCCCGTTGCCTTCCTCAGTTCTATAATGGATTTACTGCCATTTAATCTTGGGGGAATAATTCATGCTGAGGTGGATCCCCTCTGCCTTCCTCAGCTCCTGCTCAATTAGTCGCCTCTTACGTACACGCGGCAGATTGTTAACGGTTGCCCTATTCTGCGGAGGTTCCAACAACACCCGATCTCAACACGGGAGGAGTTTTTTATGAAACTATTTATCCATCTTCATTTAGATAGTTGGCTGCCAATTTAAATGATGTAAAAGTTCCATAGTGGAGGGGATATAGCGCAATGGTTAGAGTGTTCGCCTCGGATACAAGTGGCCTGGGTTCAGAGCTCAGGTCGATCAAGTAATGATGGATATTCCCTTGGGTCCATGGAATGTTAATCTTGTATCGGAGCTTGCTGCTGATTGGCGTTATCAATAGCAAAGATATGATTAACCATGGAAAGGATTAAAATTAGCCTACCAGGTACCTGTAAAGTGATCTCGAAGACCGGACACCGGCCATGACACCACTATAGAATTGTCGGAGGTTATTATTATTAGTATTATCATTATTAGCTTATAGTATTGCCAGTGATAACTTAGTCGCTAGAAAATAAAACAAACTAAATATCTAAAATATCTTTACAAATCTATATAACCATAATTAATTGTAAATAAATGTCGCAATATTAACTTTAGATACTTAATAATGTAGTTACTATATCAGTACCTGATAAATTATGTAGTATTCAAACTGATCTGCTTTTCGATGTCGTCTATGGCCTCTGACGTCATCATAATGTGGGCACATGAAATCTACGTCATCGTATAAGTTAACGTGCACCACGTGATCATTCTTGCTTACTTTAAACCTGGATAACATAAATATTAAATTTACTTGTACATTTCTATTAAAATAGTATGGTATTACAGAGGCATTGATTTAGAAAATAGGCAAAAGATCCTAAGATGAATTTAGATAAACTAATTGCTGAAACTGTGCATATCACTGCATTAAAAAGTTGGAAAGTTATTAGTTATTTTAGCTAAATTGATTGGAGATTTTGTTACAACGGCTTATCGTCGTGACAGATGTCTGATGAACTGCAAGCACGAAAGGTATATACATGTAAATAGAAACTGAGGTGCTCGGACATTCTCTACAATCGATCAATCTGTCGATAACTGAATCAATTCCATTATCTATCATTCATAAAATTAAGAGCCTAAACCTAACTTAGATCGAATAACTTATCCGGAAACGAAAATAATAAACTATTATAAGCAATTCAGTTTTATCTGCGTTACACCAGCATTGTCGTTTTCTATACCAGCATTTGATTTAGACAGAGCTAAGTCAGGGAGAGGGAAAAAATGAAAAATGATTAGCGTCATTTACAGCCGGCTTTCATAAATTTAGGAATTGAAATATGAAAAGAATTTAACTTACTTAAGAGAATGGAAGGAAGAAAGCGAGACCTGGGGCTCAGGGGCACATTCTGTTTGGGTGGTGGACGTTCTCGGGGTTTACAGGGTCTCCTTAGGGTTGTCATGGCGTATGATAACCGTAATGGTATGATATGAAATATTTAAACCAGTGCAATTAGTAGAGATCGTATGAAATAGATAACAACTGAACAGGTTTCATTGTTAATTTAGAATTTAAGGAACAATTACGGATAAAACTTGTATAAATTATGTATGTATTTTCTTTAAGAAATTTCATGTTAAAGATTATTGTAGTCTGCTGCATTCTGTACTATTTCTGCTCCATTATTTCTACGTTAGCCTAATTTAATATCTCTACTATGTTGTACAATTACTAGCAGAGAAGAGCATTCTTTAATTTAGAGACGACTCGGAACAGGATTAATATAGATAATAATAATAATAATAATATAGATTTAACGTTCGTTTCTCATCCAGGGATGAGGTCAGGGTCGTCCCCAACAACACATCACTAACTAGATAATGTAGTAATTTGAATACTTGTCAGTTTATTGAATGATAGTTCATCGAATGTTAGTTTATTGAATAGTTTTGAAGTTGATTTCAAAGAAAACTTACATTGGGTTTGATGTATTCCAGTAGATTGGTGCCAAGGTGACACCAAGACATAAATCTGTTGCTAGTAAAATTAGCAGGATCACGTGACTCCGGCCTTTTCGTGTCGTCATCATAAATTGCTTACTATTTGAGCAATTAGATTCCAAATTCAAGACCAATTATTGAGTTTATTCAATTTTAACATATCATAATATAACGCTGTTATAACATTACTGAAACATATGCAACAAATATTTTTATAAAAATCTTCAGGTAATTCTTTAGAAAGACAGCATGGCTTAATACTAGTGCCGTTTAAAATTTATCTGGCGTAGTTAGGTTGACAGGTTTAAAGATACGGGTAGTCTACTTTGGCAATTTTTTTACGTAAGTGGACTCCCAAATGGTAGGTAATTGGCCTTTGACTCAAACAATTCAAATCTCAGCTTTACGATATGTTCATTTCTACAACCGAATGTACTTGTAAGCCTAATTATAAAAGTTTGCCAGCCTCTTGTTAACCATTTTCCTTTGCATTCTTCGTTCTATCACTTTTATCATTGCTTGAGCAAGCGTATCAATCAGTACAAGAATAATAATGTAATACAGAATAATATATAAAAAATAATAATTATAATTGTATTTATAATAGTAATAGTATAATATATAATAATAATAATAACTAATAATAATAATAATAATAATAATAATAACAATAATAATAATATATCTCATACCAGTTCTGTATAGGTCGAATTTAATGCCAGTCATCCTATGTAGCTGTTTAATAATTAATAAATTAGTGAGTTGAAAATAAAATTTCAGTCTTTCATTGTATTAAAATATTAAATAGCACTTTTTCGGCTAATTAATATAAACAATCACCCGTTATTTAAATTTAGTAGTACTATATTGTAAAAATAATGATGAGTACATAACATGATATACCTATAGTAAATATCTTCCTGAGATTAACCGAAAGATTAACAGTCTCAGAGTTTAGTCAGTAACATAACGACAAGTCCTGTCTCGTTTAACAAATTATTTCTAACAGCTTCTAGCATAGCCTAACAAAGTGTTCCTAAACAAATTGTTCCTAAGACGCAGTAATGCAAACACTACATCTTGTTATAAAGAACTTTGTTGGCACTCAGAAGTAACTACTTACTGTATCTATGCACTGCAAGCTAAATGAATACGAAGAAACCGTTTATGAACTACAACATTATAAAACCATGACTGGTCTGGTAATTTTCAGTTACTTTCATTGGTCAACTTGGTAGACTTGCTAATGTGTCGCTAATGATTTACTGTAGTCCTGGGCCGGGATTGATCTGCGATAATTTGAGACGCAAGCCAAGTCGTAAAAGATCAGATTTTTTTTAGAATGGGGCTGCTTTGTTATGAACTCTCTTGTTATTCTTACGCTCTATCTGTCTCTTTGTCTAGATGAGTCGCTCTCTCTCTCTCCCTCTATCTCTCTGTCTGTCTGTCGCTCTCTCAATTTCTCCCTCTATCTCTCTCTCTCGCTCTCTGTATGTCTCTCTCTTTATTTCTCTGTCTCTTTCTCTCTCTCTCTCTCTCTCTATATATATATATATATACATATATCTGTGTCTCTGTCTCTCTCTTCTCTCTCTCTCCTGATGTTCTTGTAATGCAAAAATTTAATTATATATATATATATATATATATATATATATATATATATATATATATACTATATCTTTATATATTTTCTGTTGGTTGATTGATTTTTAAATGAGAATGAGAATGACAGGTCTTGCAATATGATTACTGCCGAATAGATTAGCTGTTTACTGACTAATACGAAAATGAGAAAGATTATTGAAAACCACCTCAACTGCCGACTTTTTTCACTAGATAATGTATCAATACACAGCAACCACAATAAACAACCGTCAACAAGCATAACTAGTATCTTTGCAGTTTGTGGCATTAATGCATTTGGATTTTGTAAAGGTACAACCTATGCTTGTGATTAAGTTATTAGAGGACGGGTTCTAGTTGGTGAGCGCTAAATTACTGGTGTGTTAGGATTATGTACTTGGACAAATCATTAAAAAGAATGTTGAAAGAGTGCGTGTGTGTGAGAGAGAGAGAGAGAGAGAGATAGAGAGAGAGAGAGAGAAAATTGCAGAATGAGATACATAATTGCATATGTAACAGCCGACGCTAAAAACATGGTTACATTTTAAGTATTGCTTGTGATCTCTGCCTAGCCTCTTGATTTTATTTATTTCAAACCACTACACTTTACTACAATAAACTCCGACAGTGAACAATGGTTTGTGGCTTCCTGGGCAGCCATAAGGTCATCGAGCAGGACACCAACAGCTTAACGTTTACATCAAATAATACGACAAACGAAGAAATAAATTTATTTAATTATGAACTACAATATTTATGTTAACAACTGAACAGATTAACGTGAAAACTATTAATCAATGATAAATTCAGTAAATTATATTAATGTTTCAATTAAAGGGAACGCTTTAAAGTTGGTGAAAGAAAAACGTTACACAATTTGTTAAAATCACCAAAATTAGCGCATTTTTCACTCGTTAACCAAAATATATTTATTCTTATCTTTAATTTACCGTCATTAAATATACCTTTGCAGTTATGTGATATTATTACTTTATTCTTCAAAACTCTAAACTATTATGTTAATACCGTATAACACTTTTTAAACAATTTTTCTAAATTGTTCAATTTAATGTGCACCTGCACAGTTGCCATACCATTTTTTGAATGGGTATATGCTACAATAGTTACTGTGTATAATGAATCGCGCAGTCGTTTAGCAGGGTTTGATGAGAGGTAAAACTCGACTTAGAGGCGACGATCCACAGCTTCTACTTAAACACCTCTGCGCTCTGAAGATCAAAGGCACGACGTCTTCTTCAAGTTGTTTTACAACAGCACGCCACCCGCCAAGTAAGTTCTGAATCCTAGAAAGTATGACTTCCTGCCACAGACACAAAAGTCAGCGATTAACTGAGTTCCAAGTGTACATCTAATTCATCACTCATTCAGCGTAATTTATTTCTATAGGAAAATTTAATTCTAATACAAAATAAGATGCATTGAAGCAGTAATCAGACTTCAGATCTAAAAGCAAATACGCAATTTACATTAGGTCTATTGTTGTTTTCATATGTACGAAATGCAAGAATTCACTTTAAAACTCGGTAGATATAAGTAAGAAAAGTATGTGAAGAGATATTTTGACCAAACGCTTCATTTATAATATTATCAACAATGAAAGCAGTAAACTGCAGAATTCTTCTATTCAGCGATAGATGTAATTGCGTTTTGAAACCAATAACTCTGTTTTTACGATGATAATCAATATCATCGTTTGATTATCATTTGACCACCGCGTTTCAATTCTAAATTGTAATCAGTGAATTAACGACTTTCTCATAGGCCCTATGTCTATTATCAATGGGAGCTGATAATAAAAATAGGCTTATAATAATATTATTATTAATATCGACGCATCAAACCAACATTTACAAAATGATTACAAAATAAAATGCAAGTTCCAAAAATCTGTTAGACGTGAATTGACAGTGCTCTTAGACAATTTGGTAAAAATACTAGTGTTTTGAATACATTGCTACAAAGCTTTTCCCGTCTAAACTGTAAAAATTCCCCGGAGCCATGCGGTTGCAGGAAATTCCTTGAGGCAAATATTTCACGGCACGTGTGAACTGATCTAGATGATTTTTAGAAAAAGTTTGACAAAAGTCACATAAAACCTACTTTGCATAGACTAATGGCTATATTATAGAAACGTGAATATGGCATTATTGCTCGTTTGAGGCTATAATGTTCCTAGGAAACTACCGCAAGTCAGAGCAATCTACTAATTATGTCGTTTTATCTGCATTATACAGGAACTTCTATTGTACATTGCAAATATTTGCTTATAAATCTACATCTCTAGCGTTCCTGTGGATACCCTTTGAATAAAAGATTGATGTTGTACCTTTAATAATATACTTCTATTTGATAACAGTTCCAATTGGTTCTTATTCACTCCTGTTGCTGCAGAAAAGATAGATCGCAAACTAAGCTTGTCGCAATCGGCAAATTAAATTTTTGATACTATTGTATCGGGAAACATGTTGAAAGCAATAGTTTCTTCATACGTTAGTTTGTGTTAGAGATATTTAAGCTTGCAATGAACGGTTTGGTTAATGAAACGCTTATCATTAACAGTGAATGCGGAACATAATAATGCAAGTTTAACATCAGTTTCCTGCTCGAATAGCATGCCAGCAAAGGAGTGATGAAGAGGGCACTGAGTTTAAACACTGCTTCCTCTGATCAGCTGTCAAACAACTTGTTAAAAACCACCAGCTAAGCTCGATTATATAAAAACAATATGTATTAGAAACACCTTCCATTTAGCTGAAACTCAGAGAGAGAGAGAGAGAGAGAGAGAAAGAGAGAGAGAGAGAGAGAGAGAGAAATAGAGAGAGATAGAGAGAACAAAAAGAGAGAAAGAAATTCAAATCATCGCATATAATTATAATAGCTGCATTTCCAAACTGTAGTATATGCCACTATAGACAACAACAGCGACGTTAAAAGCTGATATTCATTTAATCTCATAGGTACAAACAGTACAATGTCTCAACTGGCATACTTTCTTCAACAGGAGGAAATAAATATTTTGCTACAGGAGTGAGATTTTATTATTGATATAAGACACTTTTTCAGTAAGTCGAGTTTTAATAAAAATTGTTATGATTACGCCGAAAAAAGCTTTCGCTTGGCAACCATAATGAGAACGTCTTGAACGTTATTGGGTTGTCTAGACGGTCATCTAAGTCACCTTTGTTGAAGCCTTAGCGAGTGCTTGAGACAATGTGAACGCATCCAAACTTTTGCAAAATGGTGCAGCATGGCTTAAATTAACTTAATCTTCATTTTATATACTAGAACATACACATCGGTACTGTAATTTTAGTGGGAGGGTTAGTTGTAGACACATTGTATATGCCAAAAGAATTTAATTATTAGTGATAATAAATTGTAAGATATTATTTCTACGCGTTCTTTTTCTATCTTTAATATTTAACAATTACGAAATGCAGGCCTACATATATTTTTATCTTGCGACGAGCTTTTACACTGTTCATATGTACAGTGTAAGAGCCAAAGATGCTTCCACACAAAAGATGGTTTTGTGTTCCATCATAGTTCAAGTTTAGCTTAAATACATTATGTAATATAGAGCATACAACATAGACATACAACCAAAGAACATAGTATAAACAAGCAAAAACTTAGAAGACAAAAATGAAATCTGCAATATATGATACTAAAGGACATTACATGATTTAAATGTCCAGAAAATGGAGGGCAATAAAGTGATAAATAGCACGTTGTCAGCAATAAATATTTTAGATAGACTGTGCGAATTAGCGCTCTATTGTGGAGGTCGCAAACATTTGAGACGCAGCTGAATTTTATTTTACCACCAAGTCTGTCTTTGGCCCCGGGAGGTGCAAAGTGTTTCTAATTTGATTTACTGACTGTTTCCCGACTTGTGTTTGAGAATGTCGAGAATTGTTTAACCGATGGATTTAATTGACGTTTAATGGTGACCAGAGTAGATAGGTGATAATGGCCTGTAAATTTCATAGAGGTCATTGTTTTAGTTGCTTTGCTTGAGAGATTGTCCTAAATCCAAATTAGTTATGGAATTTCTTTTCCAACTGTCTTGGACCTGCCACTTGGCAGAACACTAGCGAAAGGGAGTATATATGCAGTATACACATTATGTATACTGTATATTATATATAAAAGGTATATATATATATATATATATATATATATATATATATATATATATATATGTACAATCGCAAATTACAACGATTACTAATAGGCTAACCATAGAGAGGAATGGAGGAAATAACGAAAACTACAAAAGCAGCAACCAAGAAAGGAAACTGTTTAGTACATGCGGTAGGCCTCCATGTCATATGTGTAACTATACTTACAAAAAATATTATATATATATATATATATATATATATACTGTATATAGTATATATATATGCATGCATATATACATATATCATATATATTGTTGAAATACCTGTATATTTATACTTGCATATACAAATACTTATATATATAAATATATCATATATATAAATATGTCATATATATATATATACATGTATATATATACAGTATATAAACATGTTTGTTACAGCTTCGAAGTAGAAGTGACATTTATATTGTAGTCTTTGTCTTTTTCGGAATGACTTATTCATTGTTCAAATCACATTTAAAAACACAAATTCATATTGCTAAATGACTTTTTATCAACTTAACATTTTAAATCTTTTACTTACAATATATAATTAGTGCCATTGTCTCAATCACTTATTATGTAAACAAGTGTGAAATTTTAAAGGAGAATTTGCACACCGATGGAATACGTCATGGAATGGGCCGAAAATATGAGATATGTTTTAAATTGCTTAAAGTTAGTGGGCCTAGAGTACCCAGAGCAGAGTGGTGCAAAATGTGTCACTGACAGAGGCTAGCCTAATAAGATACCAAATTATATCTATCTAAATTGATACAAATATCTGTCAATGTTTCAGGATACTACCAATGACAGAGATTTAAGAAATGACATTGATTTACTGCATCTATAAATTCCATCCAAATGCCTCATGTCTGGCTTCAAATATCCTTATACTGTCTTATTTCACCAGCATCCAACAATTTTCTGCTAAACAGTAAGTTAGCCGCGTTACCTCTACATACAGTATATCGTAATTCGTCTTTGACGTTAACCATCATTTCACAGTTATGTTGTCGAGTATCACAATATAGTTGCATTAATTACCTCACCTAGAGTAATGTCAATAGCGAAGTAAATATATAAAGATACCAGTTATTCCTGAATTAATCCGTTTAAACAGGTTTCACATCGAAAGCATGTCAGTGAAGTTGCTTACTTTAAAATATTGCTTATACATGTATATATATATATATATATATATATATATATATATATATATATATTTGTCTTAAAATTTTTCCCGTAGGTTAAATCGGCTACATTGTATGATTACTTTTGGTATAAACAATAGAAATTAATTACTGATAAATAAACCATACCCATCACGTCTATCCACATTGTTAAACTGAATAGATAAAAACCCTACTTTGGACTAACTGAGGATATACGAATTGACAATTGATAAGCGAAAGTCTTTTATGCTTTTGTCACTGGAATTAAAATTGAATCTAAATCGTGTGTTAGACTAGCTTTTCTCATACAAACACATTCACAAAGTCGCAACCGAAACGTTAGCATAATTCCTACAGAAACATTCCCTTGATTCTTGCTTTTTACGTTTGATATTTATAGTAGATGCCGGAAACAAATTGAATATGTTTAAGCAAGATACTCCAACCATGTGGGTTCACTTTATGGAAGTGATAGATATCAGCTGTGGCAGATAATAGCTAGCGGTGATAGATATTTGCTATGATAGATGGCAACTGGGGTAGATATCAGTTGTGGTAGATATAAACTGTGGTAGATAACAGCTGTGGTAGATATCGATTGTGGTAAACATCAGCTGTAGTAGATATCAACTGTGATAGATAGCAACTGTGATAGATATCAACTGTGATACATATCAGTTGTGGTAGATATTAACTGTGATAGATATCAGTTGTGGTAGATATCAACTATGGTAGATAGCAACTGTGGTAGATATCAGCTGTGGTAGATATCATCTGTGGTAGATATCAACTATGGTAGATATCAACTGTGGTTGATATCAACTGTGGTAGATATCAACTGTGGTAGATATCAACGGCGGTAGATATAAACTGTGTGAGAGAGAGAAACAGAGAGAGAGAGAGAGAAACAGAGAGATATGGATCATACATGTATAAAATCATTTAATCAGAAACCATTTCTCGCGCCTGACTATAAGATATCCATTTAAAACATCGGTGCTTGTTGTCAATAGACAGCAGCATCGTGGGGGTGAGTTTTATTGCCTTGTAACACGCTCATGTGTCGTTCTAAATGTCTAATTGATCTTCATTCACGTGGAATTTACTAGAAATCAAACAAGGTAGATTTGAATAGAACACTCGAGCTTACGAATTGTTACTGCATTTATAACATTTTAATATGAGAAAATAATGTCAATCGAAAGAGTCTTCGATGGTCGAGTTAGTATAAAATTTTGCGCATAATCTATGGACCACGAATTAAAATCCCTGAGATCCTGTTTCAGAATTATTCCTGCCTTTTTAAATTTAATTTCCCCAACATATTGGCAATCATACTTAGGCCTATAGCCTGCTATAGGCAAGAGTAACAAATCAATCTATACATATACGTACAGGCATAAAGTATGTAGAACAGAAGATAATTGAGTCCATTTTTGTACGTACAAAAACTACAAAAAAATAAATAAATAAATCTCTTCGATTTTGAGCAAAGGCTTTTAAAGAATATTCATATCTTATATTTTATTTAATGCTTAGAACTACTTGATGGTTGTAGCACAACAATAGAAAATAATAATAATAATGATAATAGTTAATAATAATGATAATAGTAATAATAATAATAATAAGAATAAGAATAAGAATAAGAATAAAAATAAAAATAATAATCCTCAGTCAGTAACCAGAAATCATGGGACCGTCCCATAGTGGATCGGATTTATAACAGTCTGTTAGAATCCCAGTCCAGTGCAGTAGACAGAGCACGACTCCTGTATCAACCAAAAGAAGCAGCGACTGGCTTCGCGCTCTCCCTATTGCTTCTTGTGGGCTTTTTTAGACAATGAGGCGATTCGAGTAGCTGTTAGTTTCCGTTTAGGGGCGAAAACTTGCGAGCCTCACATGTGCCCCTGCGGTCATGAAGTCGACGCTTTAGGTCTCCACGGCCTCTCCTGCAAACGAAGCTCAGGTAGAATGTCTCGCCATCACGATTTAAATGACTTAATATGGCGAGAACTTTCAAGAGCAGGCATCCCTTCCTCTAAGAAACCAAATGGGTTGTCCAGATCAGATGGCAAGCGTCCGGACGGCATGACTTTAGTGCCCTGGTGCAACGGTAAAAAGGTCATATGGGACGTCACGGTCATTGATACTATGGCAAACTCCTACCTGAATACGACTTCAAGCACAGCCGGTTTAGCTGCTGTTCATGCCGACTCTAGGAAGTTGGATAAATACCGTGATCTGTCCTTAGGATATGAAGTTGTTCCGGTGGCCATTGAAACCATGGGCCCGATGAATCCCGAAGGAGTTGACTTGATTAATGTCATGGGCAGACTTATTGCAGAGCAAACCGGTGATAAGCGAGAGACATCTTTTCTTTGGCAAAGGCTTTCATGACTTTGCAAAGATTTAATGCAGTCTGCTTCAACAATTCTTTTAAGCCGATTGATGACCTCGAGTAGCCGGGCGGCGATTCAGCACGTATTGTTCGAATCGTTTTTATCAAACCCCAGGTTCTTTACACCGGGGTAAATAAAATAAAAATAAAATTATAATAATAATAATAATAATAATAATAATAAAGAAGAATAAGATCATCTCCATGGTCTCTCCTTCAAAGCTCTCCTACAAAGCTCCAAGCTCGACAGCACAACTTATATGACATAATATGGCGAGCCCTTTCGCGAGCGGGCATGTTCTCTAGGTCAGACGTCAAACGCCCTGACAGCATAACTGTCATAACTTTAGTGCTCCGGTGCAATGGTAAATGTGCCGTATGGTACGCCACGGTCATTGACATTATGGCGAACTCTGAACTGAGTACAACTTCACGCTGTGTGTGGGGAGCTGCTGAACTAGCCAACTGAAGAAATTGGATAAATACTGTGATCTGTACTTTGGGTTTGAAGTTAATTGTTGAGATGGTCATTAAAACCATGGGCCATATGAATCCCGATGGAGTTAACTTTATTAATGGTTTTGGCAGGCTATTGAACAGCAAACCGGTGATAAGCGCTAGACCTCTTTTCCTCGGCAAAAGCTTTAATTTAATGCAGTCTGTTCCAGCAATTCTTTGAAGCAGCTAGATGGCCTCGAGTAGCGCCGATTCAGCATGTGCTGCTGTTTTATCAAACCCTCGGGTTTTTTATAACCGGGATAAAAAGATTATAATAATAATAATAATAATAATAATAATATGGCAAACTCCTACCTGAATACGACTTCAGTCACAGCCGGTGGTGCTGCTGTTCATGCCGCCTCTAGGAAGTTGGATAAATACCGTGATCTGTCCTTAGGATATGAAGTTGTTCCGGTGGCTATTGAAACCATGGGCCCGATGAATCCCGAAGGAGTTGACTTTATTAATGGCATAGGCAGACTTATTGCAGAGCAAACCGGCGATAAGCGAGAGACATCTTTTCTTTGGCAAAGGCTTTCCATGACTTTGCAAAGATTTAATGCAGTCTGCTTCAACAATTCTTTTAAGCCGATTGATGACCTCGAGTAGCCGGGCGGCGATTCAGCACGTATTGCTTGAATCGTTTTTATCAAACCCCAGGTTCTTTACACCGGGGTAAAAAAAGAAAAAAAAAAAAAAAGAAAATAATAATAATAATAATAATAATAATAATATGTCCTTCTCAAGTGTTTCACTTCTGCCGATGCATCCGTTGACGAAGTTATTTTAATTTTATCCAGAGGCCATGCCACAAATGCGCCCCCTCTGTATCAGCCAGTAAGCAGAAATCCTGGGAACGTCCTTTAGTGAATCTGAATTATAATCGACTTTTGTAGTCCTGTTCATGCCCAAGATATGGAGCACGACTCCTAGCTGTGTCATCTAAAACTGGATTAAAGTTCTTCCTTTTGCTTCTTGCGGTCTTTTCTTAGACAATGAGGCAATTGTTTTTTCTTAGACAATGGCTGTCAGTTACCGTTATAACTTAGGGGCACAAATTTTTCAACCTCACATTTGCCCCTGGGGTCAGGGAGTCGATGCTTTAGGTCTCCAAGGTCTCTCCTACAAACGCAGCTCAGGTAGAATGTCTCGCAATCACAACTTAAACGACGTAATATGGCGAGCTCTTTCGCAAGCGGTCATCCCTTCGTGTAAGGAGCCAAGCGGATTGTCCTGGTCAGAGGGCAAGCGCCCTGACGGCTTAACTCTTGTGCCCTGGTGCAATGGTGAATACCTGAACTGGTGTCAAATTTTGTCATGGACTACAGTAGCACTCTAATTCTGTTATTGTTGTTGTTGTTGTAAATGAGCCGTATTGGATGTCATGGTCATTGATAATCTGGAGTACTCATACCTAAGCATAACTTCAGCCAATGCGGGTGGAGATGCTGAACTAACCGCCTCTATTAAAATGGATAACTACCGAGATCTGTCCTTAGGGTAGGAGATTGTATAAGTGGACATTGAATTACTGGTTAATACATTCATTACTTTACTTAACAAATATTGAAACCATGAACCTTATGAATCCCGAAGGAGTTGCCTTCATTAATGGCAGACACAGACGTATCTCAGAGCAAACCAGCGATGATCTAGAGACCTCTTCCTTTGGCAAAGGCTTTTGTATTACTTTATATTAATGCCGAAAATTAAACCTAAACTAAAACTATACTAGATGAAAACGGTCTAATTTAATTTAATCAGTAAATTTTGTGCCTTTGTTCGATACCTTTACGTTGAATATTTTCTTGCCAACAAAAAGGAAATTCGTGCACAGTTGGCCTAAACATTTGTTTGAATGAATGAATGATTGAATGATAGCTTGCTAATACGAGTCTGGTCAACTGACATTCTTAATTTACATGTAGTTTCCAAAAAGAATCGAGAAACCCCCGGTTTTGCTGCTTATACGTATGTGAGAGGATGAATTTCTCTGCCAATATACTGTATATACGTGGCGGATATTACGTCGACAGTAAACTGGCTCTTAAATAGGGTTTAAGTTAAAATATTTCTCTCTTTTAGCATTCTGCAATGCAGGTTCAATATGTATCTTTCTTCTCGCAGCATGTACTCGCGATTGCTAAATAGTATACACTTGATCTGTCAATAAATTAATCTCATCTCAAATGGCAAGTATTTAACTTAATGGCTAAAGTTACAGGCAAAATGTGGGAAAATGTGAAGTGAACTGCTATGTCCTATGTCCTGAATTAGAATACAGATTAAGCGCTTCTTGTGAATTTCGTAATTTTTATTTTAGATTTGCTAATATAATATTATTTGTTTGATGGTTTATGTATCGGTGATTAAATTACTGGTTAACACATTCATTGCTTTACTTAACAAATATTTGAGAATCGCAAGAGAGCAGCACCGGACTATTATGTTAACTTCTGTATAGACTGCACAGACCTTCGAATTCCGATAGATTAGATTCTTAACTTGATTTTAATTTTAGGTTTGTGTTTCAATATATTTAAGTCTCTTGCTGCTATAATTTTATTCTAAAGCTAGGAAAAAGTATTTAATGCTTAAATGATGGTATTAGTTAAGCCTAACATTATATTCTTCTTCTAGTGCACTGCCTACATTGCCTAATGACAGACCCATGACATACACCCCTTCACATATTTCTATCCTCTGCCTTTCTCTTCATATCAATATACGAATAGGTTATAAATCATCCAGCATCCCAAGTCTCTGTCCTCCTCTAACCTTTTCCCTTCCCTTATTCTTTCAATTACCTCTTTTAATAAACCATACCCTCTCAGAACATTGCGCATCCAGTTATTCTTACTATTTGTTATGATTTTATCAATTGCCTGTTTGTGTCAAGCCAAATTAGTACTTTTTCGTTTTTAATATTGCAACAATTGTTAGATGAGAATATTTTAAAACTGCACAGGAACTGTCCATATATCTGCCATGACAACATAAACTACATAGGCCCATAGAAAATAAAACAGCCATCTATAATATTTGGCTAAATGTTCCTATCAAGAACTTTTTATCTCTGAGACATTTCTAATTTAGTTTTTACAGATTCATATGTTAAAATGAAATTAACGATAAATTAACATTGACAATGAATTTTTGGAATAAGTAAAAGATTAATTAAAATCTTCAAGCATTAAATATATGTATGTCTGGGGCGTAACTATGGGAGGGGTCACCTGACCCCTTAAATGAAAGGTCTTCCATGGATATTAGCTGCCCCTAATTCAAAGAAAACTGTATTTATTATCCACTCTTGCTTTATCCACTACCAATTAAAACTGCCACCACATCATTTTAAGTTTGCTACACCTCCAAGAAATTTGGCCTACTGGATAATTACGCCACGCATACATATTCAACAGTTATATAGTATGTATTGATTATTCACTTGTGCTTTAGCATGGGCTATGGTATGAACGGCTATTCTGCTACAACAGCTTTCCTTGAAGAATAGCAAAAATATGGCTTCATAAATGAGGCTAATATTAGATTATACTAAAAGTCAGTTCAGAAATATATTCTCTTCAATAAGCCTGCTATTCATGAGATTCGCTTATCTTTAGCCAATGATTTCTTACAGGTCCTAAATACAATCGGTAGACAGCCATTATAGTCCTGGATATAAATAAATGTTCAAAAGTTATCGGCTGCTCTTCTGTTAGTTGCTAGTCTAGCATTCTGTGATGGTTACATAGCATTAGATATAATATGAATTTCATGCGTGCTTTACACTGACCACGGCTTTCTAATTTAATGACGATGACTTCATTTAAGATCTGCAGCGGAAATATCTCTACATACAAATACTACTAACCGCCACTATATACATACATGTATACTACTAGTACTAAATACCAATAATATTATGCACGTGCAAAGGAATAAATGAGTAGGACAAAAACACACTTGCACACTCTGAGAAACTTGTTAAAAATTCAAAATTGGGTCAACTAATAACTCCAAGAAGAATGGAAAGTAACCTTAAAAATACCTCGAATAGAATAGAAAACAACCTTAAAATACGTAGTTTACCAAGCCAACTGTTTGCTTGGGTTGGGTTACTCTTGAAGGGTTTTATGGATGGATTCCTTATTGAAATTAAAATATGACTTCGAATAAGTGAAGCATCTCTCGTATCACTTTCAGAAAACTAAAGCATGAGATAGAGAGAGTGTGGGTGAGGGAGTGAGTAAATGAGTGAGTGAGTGAGTGAGAGGGAGAATTAATAATGGTACACATTGTGTTGTGTAAATGGCAACTTTGGATTCTACTAAAAGTTAGAAGCGAAACATAAAACTGAATATATCGAAAAGCTAAACGAGGACTGTAAAATAGCAAAACTCGCAGATTTAACAGTAATTTAGCAAATCCAGGGGTCCGGTCACTTCATGAGTCTATGCATCATGCAGTACGGCAAAGCGACTATCCATCAGCAGTTGCATGAACCAGATACCAAGTTATCATCCCGCCCCTATTTTGTTACACATGCATCCCGACTCCAGGCCACTTGATTATCTAAATCATCTGCATAGATTTCAGGTCGCATCTGATCCTTATCTGCGAAGAACTATTGGCTTGCAGTGCCTTGCAAGTTATGGGCTGAAGTCCAACAGCCTTGGGTGTAAAGGACTGGATAGGTCGAACATCATAGTGTATTTCTCTTCATCCTTTTTTTTCTTAGGTGTTACAAGCTCTACGTCCCTGACATTGCCTTATGACAAGGAACCGGACGCTAAATTCTTATTCATTAATTGATTGATCTAGGCAGTTGTTAATTAGGTTCTGAAATTGAGTCTATTAGTTTTCTCAATAGTAAGCTTTAAACTATCGTACCCTTCACTTCTACACCCCTCAATCTCTTTTTATGAAATGTCTCTACCATATTTCTCCCAATTTGAAGTTTCAATATACACTGTGTTTTTTATAACTGATACCCCAAATTATTTTAACACTAAAGTCGTAAGAAGTTGAGTGATGTTCTTGAAATTTACAGCACTTAACCAACAGCTAGTTCTACAAAACATAGATAAATTTTGCTTCAATATATTTAATAACGTGAAAATTATATTTTCACGAATATGAGTGGGGTCAGATAAGAAATTTCCAATACAGGATTACGGACGTGTTAATTTTAGCGTAGATTATCTCTATAAAAACACTAGCTAACACGCAATATAAAATTTCTGCTAATATTATTTTGAAGAGTAATCACTACTTTTTTGCGAAATTTCGTAATATACGTGCTGATATGTTCTTATCTGACAAAGTTATCGAACTTTTTCTGCATGCATTGCATGAAGAGAATATACGAAGAAGAGGACGCCGCTGCTGTGGCTGCGGTGATAGCAGTTGTACTCAGACATGCAATGCATGCATTAAAAGTTTAATAACTTTGTCAATTAACAACATATCAGCACGTATTTTACGTAATTTCGCAAAGAAGTGATTGCTCTTCAAAATAGCATTAGCAGAAATTTTATATTGCGTGTTAGCTAGTGTTTTTATAGAGATAATCTCCGCTAAAATTAACACGTCCGTAATCCTGTATTGAAAATTTCTTATCTGACCCCACTCATATTCGCGAAACTTTAACTTTCACGTTATTAAAGATATTCGCACGAAATTGATCTATGTTTTGAGAATTGGCTGCTGGTCAAGTTTTGTAATTTTATGAACATCGGTCAACTTCTTACGACTTTATTGTTAAAACAATTTAGGGTATCAGTTATAAAAAACACAGTGTATATATATATATATATATATATATATATATATATATATATTCCTACTCGCTATCGCTTTTCTGGATCACTAAAAGCACTGCCTTAACCAACAACTTAATCCAATCACTTACACTAAGCATTTACCAAAGATTAATTTAAATTTTCAATTAATTTGAGAAAATAAGTCTTATAAGTTAGTTTTTGACTGCCTTCCCCAATTGTTATTAGTTGCTTCTTAACGTAAATCCATTTTAGGTTTGTTATTTTGTAATTGGACGAACTCAATATCGAGGTCACAAAGTTTAAATTCACGTAAAAAAGGTACCCGCTGGGTACCTATTTTTGGTAAATAGGATAGTTTTCTCAGGGAATGATTTCCCTGCCCAATAAGTATTAGTCGAAGCTGAGGGACCCATCATAGGGGACCTCCTCGTCATATGCAGAATCCGTCAATAAAATAGTATATTACAAGAATGAGTATTGCTAGGTGATTTATATTCTACTCATATGTAGACATTAAGAGGTAAACGGAGGACAAAGAATAGTGGAGGCGTTACATACCATGGACCTGCCAGTAGGTAGTTCCATGGTATATAAGTATATCACTGAGAGAGAGATTTTGCACAAAGACGTTAGCTCCCGTGCATATAACATCCAAGGCTGAAGTAGTTATGTACTCTAGTTTACATATCCATTCCACTCTAAAACAATCTGAAAACATTTTAATCTGATTCCATAAGTACGTGTACATGTAGATATATCAACTGAGATGAGCTTTGATTGCAGTTTGATTTACTGCGGAATTCATGCAAACAAGCGTCGGCGCCTCACATCTACTGGTGTATCGTTGGAAATAATGAAAATGTTTCACATAACACGGGGATCTAGTGACTTATTACGCTTAGTTGAACTACTGTTAAACTGTACTGTAAATACTGAAAACGAAGTACTGACATTTAATGTGATAAAGCAGTTATTTTTCGTTTAGAAAAATATATATAATTACAAGATATTACTGACAATAATTATTATAATTATGCCTTACCATTATTTTTAAGACTTTTCCAACAATGACAATGATAATTGATTAAAGTATGGAATAACTAATAATAATAATAATAATAATAATAATAATAATAATAATAATAATAATAATAATAATAATGGCATAGGCAGACTTATTGCAGAGCAAACCGGCGATAAGTGAGAGACATATTTTCCTTGGCAAAGGCTTCCATGACTTTGCAAAGATTTAATGCAGTCTGCTTCAACAATTCTTTTAAGCCGTTTGATGACCTCGAGGGCGGCGATTTCAGCACGTATTGCTTGAATAGTTTTTATCAAACCCCAGTTTCTTTACACCGGGGCTAAAAAAATAATCATAGTAGTAAAAGCTAATATTTAAGCTAATATTTTTGTTTGTTCGTATAGTTATACACACGACATACCGCATGTGCTACATAGTTTCCTTTCTTGGTTTCTGTTGTTGTCGTTTTCGTATTTCTTCCATTCCTCTCCATGGTTATTAGTAATCGTTGCCATCTGTTGGCGCATCAATTGCAGCCGGCGTGGATTTAAGAATAATCTTCCAACACCCTTGGGATTTTTTATTTCAAAGTTGTCAACACTAGGTCTTCAAAGGTGGTCGCCCACAAAGTACTAATCGGCGCGATGGAGCTTAACTTTGTTTAACTGACGCGCAGCTTAATCGAGTGCGCTAATTCCCGCCCCTTTTTAACGTCAGTTTCCTCACTCAAAAGCGATGTCAGTAAGTGATGTCAGTGACGGGTGCGTCCGTCACTGACATATTATTGTGATTACCTTCACTCTGGTACGTAGCTACTACAATTCTATTAAGCTTTTTATATTCATTTTCTACTTTTAATGATCTAAATCCGGAATCTGTACGCGCTTCTATGGCATGTTTCTTTCGTTCACACAAACGTTTCTATATTTCGTTTTTCCATTTGTTTTACCGGCGTTTTTTAAATGTTTGATGTGATCAATAAACAAAAATAAACTATTACAATGATAATAATTATATTAATAAAGATAATAAATTTGACCAGAATTTGGTTTCGTATTTGCTTTCACTTTTCTGTTCGTTAGCAGTCATTGTACACTACGTACTTACTCTATATTAAATAAAAAGAATAGAAATAGATATACAATGTGAGAACAATTTCTGTAGAAACGACGGAAGAAAGTTAATTTTTTACAATTTCATGTTGTACTAGAGAATCTTTAATGGCAGTAACTAGTGCTAACTACTACTGGTAACTAAAGCTGGTAAAGCTAATGTTAACGTCAGTTTCTTCACTCGAAAGCGATGTCAGTGACGGGAGAGCCCTGGATTTGAACCCCGCACATACTGATCCGTGGTCTAATATCTTATAACTATTACCAACTAGTAACTAGTTCTGCAACTAATGAGAACTAGTACCTGAATTTGTAACTAATTCTAACCAGTAAAGTTGCAAACTAATAATTAGTGCTAGCCAGTAACTAATACTAACTAGTTACTAGTGCTAACTATTAACTAATTCTAACTAATAGCTAGTGCTAACTGTTTACTAGTTAGCATTAGTTACTAGTTAGCATTAGTTACTAGTTAGCATTAGTTACTAATGCTGTCATACACTCAAGAGATCTCGAGTTTGTTGCTTTGCCGTGTGTTCAACCATTTCCGCAATTCTTGGGATTGTAAGCTTGAGTTAAACTCTCATGCTTTCTGACCTGATGCCCTGATATGAATGAGCTTCACGTTGTTACAATAATTGGCTTAATCTCTTGAATAGCTTGCAATTGGAATAATATGGAAATTAAATAGCAAATGCCAGCCAAACACTTGACTGCAGGACGGCTGAATATAATAACTACGCTGTATAGAGTTTCAAGCGGCGAAGAGAGCACTGGCAGTTGCAAGCTAGCAGCCATTAGAGCGTCTTTAGCGTGTCAATCATTCTACTCGTATATCTTTTATCATTAGCCTGTAGCTTCAGCAAACTGCCATTCGATAGTAAACCTACTGTATAATAGTGCATATACCACAACATCAGTTCTGTTGTCCGATGGACTTCATATGCCGCTGAGTTTCTTATTAGTTGTTAAGAATAGTTAGTCAATATTTATGTCAAGTTTATCGATCAGTTAGTATGGGTTAAGTACCACTTCGTAAACACAGACGTGTAGGCATTTAAAATTAAACTTTAAGTAATAGCTAAAAAGCTAAGGTTAGCCTCAGTTTCTTCACTCGAAAGCGATGTCAGTGACCGGCGAGCCCAGGATTTGAACCCCGCACATATTGATCCGCGGTTGAGTATCTTACCGACGTCGCCACTGGCTCCAGCCTTCTCGATCAACAAAGTAAACATTTCAGATGGATTATAATTATTCTACTAATGAAAGCTTTTCTAGAAGTCATTGCTGATGCGCATGAATTTTGAATAATTATTTGGATAAAAAATTAAATTTCAGGAGAAGGAAGTGGAATCACAGGCAGGCACATGAGGGAAGGACAAATAAGTGAGAAAATCAAATGCATCTTGATTTCAGTCGGTACTACAGAGAGACAGTGAGAGAGAGAGAGAGAGAGAGAGAAAGAAAGAGAGAGAGAGAGAGAGAAAGAAAGAGAGAGAGAGACAGTGTGAGAGAGAGAGAAAGACAGTGAGAGAGAGATATAGAGATAGTAAAAAGCTAATGCAATAGTCTACGTTTATGCACTTAAAAATTTAATGAAACTATAATTTTAAATATAGAAGTATACTACATTGAATATTACGCTACAGGGACATGTTAGAAGCTTCAAGTGCTTGGGCTACATCATCACGGATGATGGGAAGTGTGAAACGGAAATAAAATGCAGAGTTGCAGAAACGAAAGAGGCTTTTAGAAAGAGACAAGAACTACAAACAAAAGACATTGGGAAAAACACAAACGTAAAGATTGCGACAACAATGGTTTGGCCGACACAAATGGATGTGATAAGAATTAGATGTGGACTGAGACGAAGGAGGTTAAAGATTTGGTAACGGACTATGTTAGAAATAAAGATGAGAGTAGAGTTTAGAGAGAATGAAACAAGTCGAGTGATATGTTGTAGAACTGTTATCAGGCAACTGACTCAGAGAGTGAATAGAGATACATATATATATATATATATATATATATATATATATATATATATATATAAATATATATATATATATATATATATAGAGAGAGAGAGAGAGAGAGAGAGAGAGAGTGAGAGAGAGAGATAGAGAGAGAGTGAATGAGAGGAGAGTGAATAACGATAGATAGATAGATAGATAGATAGATAGATAGATAGATAGATAGATAGATAGATAGATAGATAGATAGATAGATAGATAGATAGATAGATAGATAGATAGATAGAGATAGATAGATAGATAGATAGATAGATAGATAGATAGATAGATAGATAGATAGATAGATAGATAGATAGATAGATAGATAGATAGATAGATAGATAGATAGATAGATAGATAGATAGATAGATAGATAGATAGATAGATAGATAGATAGATAGATAGATAGATAGATAGATAGATAGATAGATAGATAGATAGATAGATAGATAGATAGATAGATAGATAGATAGATAGATAGACGGACAGACAGACAGAGATAGACAGACAGACCAGACAGACAGACAGACAGGACAGACAGACAGACAGATAGAGAGATAGACAGACAGACAGACAGACAGATAGAGAGAGAGAGAGAGAGAGAGAGAGAGCTAACCGTCTGTAAACGGATGTCATACAATAGTACAATGGTGCACTGATTAGGGATCAAATCGTTTAATTATCCGCTTTCGGAGTCGGCAGGTGCAAGATTCAAATTCAGTGCCGCCTCATCAGTGAAATGCTGTCTAGAATTTTTCTAGAAATATCTAGGGGGGGTTGATCACGTATTTAGCCTTTTATTTAGCATTGTCACATTGTTTCAGCGGCAATTCGTGAAGCTATCAAATGCTAATGCTTTCTAGGTTAAACCTCATGCATGTAGTAGAATTTTCGGTTAGGTTCATGTCAGATGAAAAATCTTTGTTTCACATGTATGTAGAATCTGTCAAACAAAGCGCTGTTTTGTAATGCGATTCTGATAATGTAAACCATACAATGAGAGTTTCTTCCAGGTACAATGCAATGAGATATAGTAATGATATAGCTGTGCATTTAACGTTTTTTGTATTATGCTACAACCTACATATAGAATAAATTAATTTTTCCTAGTATTCCATAACGATATTTAAGGGTTAATAATGCAGCAGCCTTTGTTAGTTGTTATTGGACTACATTCAACTTAACCGCTGCAAATTTGTTAGGAATAGCTGGTTTTAATTAAATAGCTGGTTTTAATTAAATAACTCGTTTTAATTAAACAGCTGGTTTTAATTAAATTCATAGAGGTGAAAATCGAAGAGTTGACAAGAACTAACTTCAGCGTAATATAATTGTAAGAAATGCAGATTTTTAAATAAATTCTAACTACTGAATGACTCATTTGTTATTGAAATTTAAAAAGGATTTAGAAACTTCTCTATTCATCTAAACATCTCTATGTAAACCGAGGACTGTGCCTGGCGTTCAAAGAATATAATCTCTTCTCATTTGATCAAAAAAACTATGTTGAATATCGTTCGCTGATTCATCGTTATCTGCATAGCCTGTCGAAATGCCAATCAGAAAAAGGACTAATTTACATCTGGAATAGAACTTAAAAATCAAGATGAAATACTGCGGATTATTTGCCATACATTGCTTGCTATTTTATATTTCAATTAGTTTTGTATTTCATTATGCAACCGGGCTACAAAGAGGTTAGTATCATTAGGTTATCTTTATATTTAATATTTCATGTTGTACTAGTGGATCGCTCATAGACTCAGAATATTAAGAAGTTTTCTTGAATGAAAAAAGATTGAGCTTTAGCGTGCAGCGTATTTATATTGGTACTATCAAATGCGCAGATGCGAATTTAGTTCAATAGAATTCATAATTGTGGCAGTGAACTGCAGCTGAGGATAACGTCTAATTTCTAAATTAATTAATGAATGTAGCGTCATTGCTAATAATTGCGCTGCTGGATATTAATTAAATTTAATTTTATTTAATGAGTTTGTCTTGCACAATAAAATCACATGTATATATTACTGAGACATGAAATAGCAAAGACAGGGTAGACTTTAGGCACCAAGGCAATTACAAGGACCCTCAGAAGAAATTCTATACCTTAATAAGCGTTATAAAGTAAGCAGTATCAATAAGTATGAAGCTATAAAATGATCATTTGTCATTACAAATATTCAGTTCGAAAAATTACAAATTCGTATCAACAATTTACAAAACATGATTACTGAAATTAAGTAAGAGCGTCTTCGACAGTTCCATTTACTAAAACAAATTAACACCAAGAGTAAACGTTACAAACCTGAACTAAGATAAAATTGACGCTATATGTGAGCATCTCCTAAGCTTCAATTTCGTCAACTCCACGTGGTAACAGCACTTTTAAGATCTCTTACCTCAGACAGTTTTAACTTTATGAAACTGGAATTAAAATCGTTTCTACAAAATTTTTTATAGAAGTGTTGTCGTTAAAAGTAGATTTGATTTTAGCCTTGATTTTTAAATATGTAACTAACTGCGTTATGAAATTGGTTCAATTTTAAATTTTTAAAGAAAAAATATTTCTGCTTATTTTCAAATTCTTGCTTTTACTCCTATATCCAAGGCTGTATAACCTTGCTGTCGTATTTGGTGAAAACCTCGACTAAAGCTTCTGTTTGTCGTTCATCTTTCTTTCAGATACGTCATATCAGACAGATACGGTCATCTCTTGACGAAAATTCAGCCACTATTCTTGCTAAATCAATAGCTCATTCTAAGCATGATTACTGCAACTCATTGCTATATGGCTTATATTCTTATTCTTCTTCTTTCATGTGCCGAAAACTTGTCCAGAATTCTCTAGAACGTGTTGTCTGTCGGTGCTCAAGGCTTCAGGTTGCCTCTAGTTTCTTACATGAAAATCTTCACTGGCTTCTTCTGGTTCAAAGATTTAAGTTTAAAATTGCTGTGTTAACAATCAAAACACTTAACTTGTGGAAACCTTTCCACCTTTAGTTTTCAATTTCTCACTTTCTTTTTAAATGAGAAAATGTCAGCTCCTTTTAATAGAAAGTCTCTGCCTCCTGATTTTCGTTCTTATTCTACTCTATCCACTTTCTGTAGAAAGTTCCTGAATTCAATTCTCTTGCTGCCATTTAAGTCATTTTCCTGACTATATTTTGATAACCGGACCAGCACCAATTAGGATCTCTTTTCGATCTCGTCAACACATGTTTATTTCAGATAGTCTTGGTGATTTGTGGTTCATGATTTGTGATTACATGTGGGGGACGTCCCTGACATCATCCTTTATGAGGAAACAGCACTTAAAACCTTTGTTACTATTATTACGATTAATTTTATTAGTATTATTACGATTATTATTACTTTTATTATTAATAACCGATGGTCACCTGCTTCGTAGGAAGGCATGCTATCCAATGTATCCATTCGGCCATCTATCTGAAAATATATAGTGTTTAACACTTTTCTAGTGTTGTGATTAGTACGCACTGAGTCCATTATTCTTTTTATTAGAACTATTTTGTTACTTTGCATTTAGAATTATTTCTTGGAACGTATATTCTTATTAGAACATATTCCCTGTGTTGTGCTAGGGCGTGGTTGAACCACTGCAGAATAGTGCAATCGCAAACAATCTGCAGCGTGTACGTAAGAGGCGACTAAAGCAGTAGCTGAGGATTGCAAGAGGGGACCCACATCATCATGAAATTGTTTCCCCAGGATTAAATTGTAATTAATCCATCTAACGGAGGAAGGCAATGGGGAACCACCTCAGAAGCCATACTTTTCCCAAGCTATAGGCTACATAAGGTATGATTAAGGCATAAACTTTGGTAACGGATTAATTTGTTGATCTAAGGAATGCTCTTATGGAGCGAGAAAACAAACAGACTTTGAGTATGAACATGTACCTTGAAACTGCCACCTGGCAGTGCACTGAAGAGGCATTCTTATATTTCTTCATTTTAATACCCGCTTTATAAAGTTCCTTCCAATAAACGTCTTCCGTCTTCTGTCAAATTGACAGCAACGATGAAGTGTCTGACCAACACTCTAAAGCAAAGTCTTAACCAAATCGCTATCCAGTTTATTTCTCTCACAAGGTCACGAGACATTTGTATCAATGTATCAAAACTGAATAAGAATTTAAACGTTGCAGTGCTTGGAATGAGGCACAACCAATATCTGAATGGCGTCAACGCTTTTAAGCGATACTCTACCACATGACAATGACAACAAAGGAATTCTCAGTGATCGTCTGAACCGGTATTCTATTGTAGGGTCGTGAAAGCACTTGTGTCGCTGAAAAGAGGTTTGGATGGGTCTAATTACGGGCAATCATTAACTCGTTGGTCATTCAGCTGGCTGACAGATTGGCATATTCAGTTGTTGCTGTGAAATATTTGCGTGCATATGTGGAATTTCGCCAGCATCCAGACCTATTATATTGCCTTACTGTGAATTTTATACAGGAGCTAATTTCACATTTCAAACATGATCAAACTACTGCAATAAATCTGTACTAGTTGTTGATGATATTCTTGTTGTGATTTAGTCTCATCAGATATAAAAGAGGAGAGCAATGGGTAGATTAATAATAATAACTGCTGATCGGTATGTGCGAGTTTCAAATCATGGGCTCACCTTTAACTTATGATCCTTAGAGATGAAATTGAACACAGAATAAAAAGATGAAGTTAGTTCTAGGTTTTGACTTTGGTTTTAGTGGAATTGATTTTGATGTACATTTTTTTATTGCTCTTCGCTTTATCTTGGCGAAGCAAATTAGCCATGATGTTATCGTTTCATGATGTTTATCATTAAATGATATCATGTAAGAGTGGAGGCGTTATGTTCCATGGACCTACCAGTAGGCAGTGTAGAATAAGAGAGTTATCATTTCTATCTCTTAATTGATTCTATGAACAGGAGTATTTAAAATTGTGTAAATCAGCTGAGATTCGTAAATCGTAGGCCAGCAATTATTTATATATAGCTCTATGAATATGATTAATTGATGGAAAACCATTTTTTCCATTAATTAATTAATGGAAAACCTTTAGCACTGAGTTAGATGAAAACCTTATACGTCAAATTTGGCGACTACTCAATCGTTTATGTGGCATAGTAAGTGAAGTAGTATTGTTTCGGTGAATGTGTTCGACAAGTCATACTTGTACAGTAAATGCTAATCGCTTCGCTCGAATCACACACATTTAACAAGTAGAATAAATAAGTCAAAGAGTCCACAAGTGACACTGTGACCACTCGTGTGTGCTTGCTTATTGATGACAGAGTGTGGTCTGATGAATGAATTCTCTCTTTGTTGCCATCACAGTACGTAATGAGTGTTGGTAGACTACTATGATTTTATTGATGGTTTCTTTTAATATTAAAAATGAGAGTAAAGTGAAAACGAATTTGACTAACGCAATAATAGAAGCATGTGGACATGAAAAATGAAATGATGAGAATAAAATGAGAGTTATTTGCTGATCTAGTTACAGTTATTTGCTGATTCAGTTAAGTAGTGATATTACAACAGTAGATACATACTATTACAGTGTAATAGTGGTATTAGACGGTAGATACACACTATAACAATGATAATAGTGAAATTATAAAAGTAGATACATTCTATTACAGTGATAATAATGATATTGCAACAGTAGATACATACTATTACAGTGCTTTGATTTCGGTGGATAGTAGTGATATTATAACAAATGACTTTTATTATTATCATTATTATAAACTTAAAATCATAGCGAAACGTAGAGCATAACGCGGTATTACCGAACTGTTCGCTATTCAGGTGTGCTTATTCACATGATCCAGCACAATTATACAATTGTAATTATTTTGAAGATCAGAAGCTATCATTAGCAGGTGCTGCCCTCTGTGACCTGCGGCTTTCAACTCTAATTCACTCATTTATCATTCAAGTCAATGTAAATTATTAGGTTTTCGGTAAATCTAACAAAGCTTCCAAAAACCTTTCTACTGTCAAAACGATACGGCTCAATTTCAACAAAGATCTAGTTGTGATACAGATAAGCAAATTTTGATAATAATTTGTCATCGTAAATAAGGTGACGACGTTTGTGAATAAACTTTCACAAACCATAAAGCTGCCGAAGAGAGTCTGCTCTTATGACTCTGAGAAATATACACGTGCAAGCGAATAGATTTCAGTGCGATGCCTCATGCATGCATAGCGGTTAGACAGAAATGAGCTAAGAAGAGTTGTCAATGGTGAATTTAGTGATGCAAATGAAATAAAAGGTCGTCTAGATTGTTTAAAACTATTTCTAAGTTTCTGGATGTTTATTTTGTTATTTAATACATGCAAATACATGCAGGTTAAAGTATGTTACCAGTGAGTATGTTGGCTGGAGCCATTGGCGATGTCGATAAGATATTCGAACGCGGTTCAGTATGTACGGATCTAAAGTCCTGTGCTCGCCCGTCACTGACATCGCTTTCGAGTGAAGAAACTGAAGTTAACATTAGTTTTACCCGCTTTTTTCTAAAACGCAGACTCCAATAGAATTAACATATAAAGCAACTTAAGACCGGGTTATTATGATATCATGTAAGTCATATAGTGGCAATAAACAAATAAAATAAAGAAATGCACTTGTATAAGTCATTAATGATCTCAATATCAGCAATAGACCCCTACTATATCCGATTCTTAGCTCAAGACTTGAATCCGTCACCGTTTTCTACCCTTTACTGCTGAAGTAAACTTCACGATATATATATACTTTTAATAATTGTATTATTTGTAAAATTTTAGACATAAATAAGCACGAATTAAAGCAAAATTCATCCGGAATTTATAAATATATTTATAAGTATTAATCCACCCGTCATTATGTTTCAGAGTCGAGCAGAACCCAGCGCTTGAGCAGAAGATCTCTGGAAGCAGAAGTCATCAACTCCACAGTAAGTGGAATAAGAAGTCGATACATCTATTCCTTCAGTGCCCGTCTTGCACTATATATATATATATATATATATATATATATATATATATATATATATATATATATATATATATATATATATATAATTACGGTATTTTATATATATGATCTTTATTTCACCAAATTCATGGCAGTAAGAAACACATACAGTAGAAATCAAACACAACATAAACACAACATAAACACAACATAAACACAACATAAACACAACATAAACACAACATAAACACAACATAAACACAACATAAACACAACATAAACACAACATAAACACAACATGAACACAACATAAACACAACATAAACACAACATGAACACAACATAAACACAACATAAACACAACATAAACACAACATGAACACAACATAAACACAACATAAACACAACATGAACACAACATAAACACAACATGAACACAACATAAACACAACATAAACACAACATAAACACAACATGAACACAACATAAACACAACATGAACACAACATAAACACAACATGAACACAACATAAACACAACATAAACACAACATGAACACAACATAAACACAACATGAACACAACATAAACACAACATAAACACAACATGAACACAACATAAACACAACATAAACACAACATGAACACAACATAAACACAACATAAACACAACATAAACACAACATAAACACAACATAAACACAACATAAACACAACATGAACACAACATAAACACAACATGAACACAACATAAACACAACATGAACACAACATAAACACAACATAAACACAACATGAACACAACATGAACACAACATAAACACAACATGAACACAACATAAACACAACATAAACACAACATAAACACAACATAAACACAACATAAACACAACATAAACACAACATAAACACAACATAAATCAATATAAAGAAAATAAAGAAAGTAAACATTTATAACTAAAGTACCAAACTCAAACTCTTCTTAAATATCATTAGTATTAGCTATGCCAATATCTCTTTAAAATAATTCCAAAATTTATACCTGATACAGGCCAATGAGTCTTGAATCTCAATTGAATATTTTCTTTTAATGGTTACATAGTCCAAGTAGTCATCATAATCAGCCTCTGAATTCTCAGTTAAACCATTTGAAATCACTGATTTATGCAAAAAGATAAGCCTATGATAATTATATAATATCTCAAAAGGCCAGAAACCACAGTACCACTGACAATACTGTAGAGTATTTTTGTCAAATGAATTGAAAATTGTTGAGAAGACGCTATTGTATGCATCGGAGAAACATATATATATATATATATATATATATATATATATATATATATATATATATATATATATATATATATATATATATATCTTTCTCGCTCTCTCTTTCTTAGTGCACTGCATATTGGAAAGTCTATGGCATATAAAGCCTCCACTCTTCTCCGTCTTCTGTTAATCTTCATATTCACACACGAGTGGATCTTAAAATCATCTCACAGTTCTAATCTCTGTTTGCCTTTGCTTCTCCTTCCCTCCATACTGAGCTCGATGGCCTCCTCTAGCAGAACACTAGAATGAGGAGATTCATATGAAAAAAATTATTGTCATTATTATTACCATTTGTATAGAGTCTGCAAGAGACGTCCTTGACATTGCCCTGTGGCGAGAAACTGGATGTTAAATTCTTATTGATTAATTGATTGATTATGTTAATTTTCTTTGGTGTAGACCATTAATCTCAGTTGGGCTAAGTCTCAGAATGGAGACCCAAGACTAGGAACTGAGGACGATAACCAGGCCTGTCCCATACAGAGATATATGATAAAGTTGAAGGAAAACGGGGCTGGAAAGATCAAAACATGGAGAGTAGATGCGGACAAGGAGTCCGTAACTCTGCACGGACTTCGTCCGTCCACGGACTATTTCATTCGCGTGATAACGGTGAGTTGTGAAGGTCGCGGGACCCCGAGTCGATGGGTGCGGGTTCGAACCTCGAAGGAGTCATCGGCCTATCACATCAATGATCTGCACTCTATGATAGGTAGTCATTTCTAATAACTAGTTCTCAGCGGATTCTTATCAGACTGTTTTAAAGACTATCTTGAAATAGACTTTGGCGATTTTTATCTCTATTGCTATAGCCAATGTTAACGACAGTTTCCTCACTCGAAAGCAATATCAGTGACGGGCCAGCCCAGGATTTGAACACCAGATGTTCTATCCAGATGTTCTTCAGTAACTAGTGAATAAGAAATAAGCTGCTAATATTGGACAGAAGAGATCTCAAGAAACATAAAATTCTAAACGCAATCAGATGAAATTTTTATGGGATTAGCCTTAACTGATTGATATTTCAAAACCTAATTGATTTACTATTACACATAGCCTATCTGAGTCGGACCTGAGTACTATTTCAAGTTTTATTATTATTAATCATTCGTTATGAAGCTATTAAGCTAAAGGCTTTGATTTATTAAGCTAAAGCCTAGTTTAACGTCTGTTTCCCGCTCTTTAGCAAATCAGTGACGGTGCGTGCACTGAATTTGAATCCTGTACCTATACCTACTCCTCCGCTTTCGAAAAACTTACCAACTAGCCACGGGCTCAGCCTATAATGATATGCTTTGCGTATGTTCCTATGCTACAACGGTACAGTCAGATACGGTCTGACTGAGAATCGAACCCGTGTTCTACTGCTTATCACACAAGTTTGCTACCAACTCGATCATACAAACAAATTCAGCGAGATTCATATAAAATATTTAGTGGCATTAAAAGGATTTAATTTTCATTGAATATTTATTAATAATTATTTAGTATCTTATTTTAATATTTATTTAATTACTAACTTGTTGTGTCCGGGTTGTGTCCGGGTTATTTGAAGAATTGACCAACCGGTGACTGAACGTGTCGTAGATGGCGACTAAAGCACTAAGATTCATACCAACGTCAGAAAGGGCATTCGGTTGGTGAGCGCCCAGGCTCCAGAAATTGCTACAAAAATTTAAACTAATGGAAAAGTCTCAAATAGGGGATTGGCTGGTGGTAGGACAGAGAGTATTTGAGACAGTCCATTTGTATCCCGACCCTGGCTAAACTGGGATTCAAGGGAGGATGATGATGATGATGATAATTTAATTACTAACTTGCCCCAGTGTTGTGTCCGGGTAGTTTGAAGAATAGACCATATCCTTCACTGACATGCTGGTAAAATATCCTCTTGAGGTCACAAATGGGACGTTAAGTCGTATTTTATTGTTTACATAAGAAACCAGTCCTCCAGGTCAGCCCCTGGGAGTTACCACTGTGGGCTTGAGCAACACAGCCATCGTGAGCTGGAGCCCCCCTGAAGGTGGGGTTCTAGTGAGGGGGTATGTGGTGGGGTATGGAGAGGGGGTGCCTGATGTGAACTGGCAATATCTGGAGGGGCATAGGAGGAACGTTACCATTCGTAATCTAAGTAAGTTGTACTGTTTCTCTCTCTCTCTCTCTCTCTCATCTTCTCTCATCTCTCTCTCTCTCTCTCGCTCTCTCTCTCTCTCTCTTTCTCTTTCTCTTTTTCGTCTTAGATCATATTCTTACTTGAAGTCTTGATTTCGTTCAGGATAATTAGATGGATCAGTCAGCAGGTTGACACCAGCAGAGAATCTACTACGCTAAAGTTTCGCTACGTTAAGAATTCAAAGTGTAGTTTTTGACTGGGAAATTTTGCCTTCAAAGTTAGTTTTGAATTGTCCTATATTATTGCAACTTCGACTCTGCATTCTCTGACACTACGTCTGTATAGCGTCTTAATTACGAACTGTCCATATAGGTTTGTTATTAATTTATAATAATTATTAAATGGTGTAGGTTTTCTCTGAGTTGTGTCCAGGACACGGAAGAAGAGACAGAGCAAGAATTGAGGAAGGAAACGGGAAACCACCGCATAACCCATAGGCTAAAATAAATATTATAAAGCTATTGGCTAAACTCATTAATTAGTGAAGTGCTCTGTAAAAGGCGTGAAGGCAGAATGTGAGAATGTGTTAAAGTAAAAAACACACAGTATAGTGTAATGATCAACTATGTTGATTTCTATCACTTTTAATACCACATGTTTAATCCGTTAGACAATTTACACCATTTTCCGTGTAACCAGTCCAGTGAATGTACACACATTACATTACACCCGGCACTTTTTGCAGATCACTATAGCTATACATGTGTATATATATATATATATATATATATATATATATATATATATATATATATATATACACACACACATGTATATATATATAATATATATATATATATATATATACACACATGTATATATATATATCGTTATTTCGTGAAACGTGAAATTAATTGCAATATAAAATAATATATTAACGCACAAGCTTTTAAAGTAGGGGTTTCGACTAGAGTGGTGCGTTGTACAGTATTTGCAAAACATTAAATCAAAATTCTATTAATCTATTAACTAAAGCTAAGTTCTTAAATTGCAATATTCAATACTATTTCCTTTAGATTTCTAATAGTCTATAATATTTTATATGATCATCATCATCTTCCCTTAAATCCTAATTTAACCAGGGTCGGGAACTCGGAATACGAATAGACCTTTTAACCATTCGTTTAAATTTTTATAGCTATTTCTGGAACTAAGAGCTCACGAATGTCCTTTCTGACGTTGGTTTGGGTCCAGGTTATGTGATATACTATTTTATATGATAACGTAAACTATATTTATATAAGTATTTTATGGTTTGCAGAGAAATCAACTCAGTACGTCATAAGTCTGAGAGCTTTCAACAACGCCGGGAAGGGACCCGTTGTTTATGATCTTGTATTCACAAAAGATACAAAAGGTTAGTATCATTGCGACATGTGGGTATCACGAGTGTTTTAGTCTTTTGATTTCTGAGTATTTAATTTACTTGCAGTCTTGTGCTTTAATGATTCAGTTTATAATACGTTTATCTAGATGTTTATCTAGACGTTTACCTGATGCTTTTACTCTAATAGAAATAGTACAACAAATAGTACAGTAAACAACTTTAGCAAAATGTAAGAACAAATGATCAAAAGAGAAATAATGGAAGATCTATTAACTGCTCTAAATACTATCTACACAAAGACGTACCTATATATTAATATTTTTGGATTAAAGATTTTCGGTTTCTCAAATATTACAAATTAAAATACCTGTAATGTATATGCCATATGAGAGAAACCAGTTCAATTTTGTGAATTTAAGGAGAAGTTTGCGCCTTTCAAGTAATAATAATAGTCGAATATTTAAAAGTAAAAAAATTAAATTTATACTTACTTTTGAATAATACCAGTAATTATAATGCACACTCATCAAATGCGTCTCAATAGGATATTCATTAAAAGCTGCTGAAGATAATGTTAACGTCAGTTTCCTCACTAGAAAGCGATGTCAGTGATGGGCTAGCCAGGATTTGAACCCCTCAGATACTGATCCGCGGTTTGCATTACATAGATAAATAACTGGTACTTATGCTAAATGACTAAAATATCTCCCTCTGATGTGAACTAAAACAACTACGCATGTAGATACTGAATTATTTATTCTTGCAAATTTTTTCTGTGCATGCATCTAATTTAGTCGATTATAATTAATAAAAATATATCTCTTAACCAGTCCAATGCTGAGAACTTTGATCACTAGACAGTTTGTCTCGTTTGAGCAATCAATCTTATCTTAATAAAACTCTGAATCTTATTTCAGTTTAAGGATAAGTTTAATATTTAATTGATCGATGGTTAGTAGGGATGACGAAATTGGTATCAAGTGTCATCCGCCCTCGTCGCAAGTTTATAAATCTTTTAGCGACCATCAAAGACTTTTGAGAATAGAGATTTATGCCACTATGTACATGTAAATATAACTTGAAGTAAATCACCCTATAGCAGACATGAGTGTTTTGAATTACTTTTTACAGCGCATGCTGAATAAAACTTTTTATTCCTGTGTCAAATACTAACAATAACTAGTGACTACTCACTTGTAATTAATTGTGACTAGTTGCAATTAGTGGCAATCAGTTTTAACTAGTGGTAACTAGTTGTAACTATTTAAAGCTATTTGCAACTAATTTATTTAACTCTAGTTCCAACTAGTTTATTTAATTAAGACTTGATACAACTAGGCCTAGTTACAACTGCCAACAACAACAACGACTAGTAGCAGTAAAAAAGCAAATACCAAAAACTAACAACTACAAACAACTCCGTGATGGAACATTAACACCTCAAACTCGCGGGTTTAGATTTATGTTTCAAGGATCCTGCTCCAAAAATTTTAATTTACAATTTTGCGATACGTACTTTCAACATAAAATTCTAGACTATTTATAATACGCCGCTCTATACATGGTTCGTAACCTAGCCTTGAACATAAAAGCCAAGCAACGTTGGCTTAATGTTGTCAGGACCACGACTGGTGCATAATATATTTATTTATTAATTAAATACTTTGTTTTGTACAACAGAGATTCGTATCATACAAAATTTATAACATGTACAGCAAAAGACAATAATTGCAAAATCAGAGCATAAAGTAAAAGTAATACGCGCATTATAGTGAACTGATCTAATATGTTTATATCTTTTATCTTTTTTTATTTTATTTTTTATATCACTTTTAATTATCAGTTCCTTGAGTTCTGCACAGAACATAGGGCGGTAACATTCCTCCATTTGTTTCTATCATCAGCAATCTTCACAGTGTCTTCTCAAGAAATGTTTTAATGCTCTCAATTTCTTGTTGATCGTACTTAGCCAAGTACTTCTAGGTCTTCCTCCATCACTTTTAATACCACATGTTTAAACCGTTAGGCAATTTAGACATCGCCACTGGCTGCAGCCAGTCTCTTGCTATACCATGTAAACTTCTCATTTCTATGCACATATGATAGGATAAAACGTCATGAAGTTTTAAATGACAGACCCTGAGATGAATTGAACTCTCGGGTGTCGAATCACAACCGCGCAGATCTGAGAGTAAAATCTCGGACATTCACTGGACTGGTTACGCGGAAAACGGTCTAAATTGCCTAACGGTCTAAACATGTGGTATTAAAAGTGACAGATATCAACGTAGTTGTTCATTTCACTATAATGCGTGTTTACTTTTTACTTTACGTTTTTATAGACGAGCTCATCGACTCGTCTCCCGCACCTGTGAACCTCCATTCCCGAATCCTCTCTCCCAGCACAGTGTGGCTTCAGTGGTTCGACCCTTCGCTGGATAAACATCAGGCAGTCACTGATGATAGATACTATAGCGTCAGCTATAGGGTTAGTCGATTCCTTACTCTACATGCACATGTTATCTAACAAACGGTTCGTGGAAGGAATGATTTCCAACTATTGCGCATGCGCACAAGAATTGTTTAAGAATTTGTTTAAATAGGATTACGATTTTCTAGTACGATATGTTGACTTCATTTATTCAACTGTGTTTGAACGGAAGCCACGGTGGCTTGAGATCTTTTGGTTCTGGGTTCGATTTTGTCTCAAGTCACTTTTATTTTTAAAGTTTTATGAAATTTTATTAATTAATTAGGAATATGGTTAGGGTTAAGGTATACGGTAATGGTTAGGGTTAGGGATGGTTAGCAAAAATAAAAATTTTAACTTTGTAACACAACATTTGCAAACTTAACCCTATCTCACAGGCCATGGCGCATGCGCAATAGTTGGAAATGATTCCTACCTCGAACCGCTTGTTGTTATCTATACCATATGTTGTAAAGCGTGAATAAACAGTTTTTAGACTAGTGAAGCAGTATAGCCTACTAACTGATTGAACATCAATTGCTAATTGGAACGTAGCTTCTCACTTATCGACCTGTGATAAGTGAAATTACACCTTGCATCTGATATAAGAATGCCCTGTATATTGTATTCAACTTCGGCTATTTAAATATGCCACTACTCTGTGTTCGTCTTGGCCGCATAGGTACTTTATCAATAATTGAATAATTGCTGCTTATTCTCTTTCTTCCAGTGCTGTTGAATAAGAGCTTAGTCCAACGCTTGATGAAGAGATAATATACATGATGGCGGATTAAGATCGAAATGCTTTATTTCCTTTAAGTTATTTTCTAGTTATTAATTAGTTCTATATTGTGGTGAGTTTAGATACTGTGATGCTTGTTTTTATGTGCATTTTAGTGTATATTGCTTATTTCAGTGTATATAATTGGTATAAGGTAATGAGATGTCTTGGCGTGATATACTCTATTAAATATTGAACATTGAACACTACTAAGTTAGTTTCTAATTATGGATGAGGTGAAATTAAAATTATTACAATAATATTTATTATCCAATTATTACATGCAATAATTCTAAGTATTACTTGTAGGCACTTCCTGATGGAAGAAACATGTCAGTGGTTGTGCGTGATCTACACGTTGCTCTTTATCATCTCGAGCCCGCTACGAAATACGAGTTCAAAGTTCGATTAGTCAAAGGTTCCCAACCAGGAAAATATTCAGAAGCCATCGTTAACACTACGTTAGAAACAGGTTGGATATTGATTCAGTTTTTATTCGGATTTCAACGCATTTTTATGAATAGATTTTTCTTAGTTATAAATGCCCAAGTATTTGATTTGATAGTACTTCTTAAGAATAGCTTAGTTGTAGGCCCGTAATTATCGTATTGGTAATCTATGAAATTATAAATATATTACCATAAATCTGTTTCATAATAAAATTTATTTATATTACTAAGTGTTTATGTTCTTATCAATAGTAATTTGAAGTTTCATATAAATCAATTACTCAATTATAAAATCAATCAATTAATGAAATACTTTCACTTCCAGTTTTTCAAAAGGTTATAAGATTTTGATTGAGATTATAAGATTCTATATAAGATTGTTATTTGAATACTTTTTGCTTACTTTTCATTGTCATTACATTAAAAATTGAAATAAATAAAGTAAAATGCACAAATTAAATAAAACTGAGTTTTATTACAATATTATTAAATCATACTACTACTTGTGCTTTGATTTTATTATTGGCACAGCGCCAAGCTCCGCCCCCAGACATGTTAAGGTCGAATTATTGGTCGACGATCCTTCCAAAGCCCTCGTAACGTGGAAGACCCCTAAACATGCTAATGGAAATATCACAGGTTAATTCTTCCATCTACATTGTTCACAACAGGCAATTAAATAGAGTTTTTGTCTGACATTAGAAATTAAGCATTACGCGTGATTGTATGCAATATTCATATATCTTCATGTGAACATGAAAATGAAAACGGAAGACAGAGAAGAGTGGATGATTTATATATCTTAGACCTGCCACTAGGCAGGGCACTAAGAGAGAGAAATAATTTGAATAGTTTTGACATACTTTATTCGATATATTATATTTAACTGTTAAGTGTAGCTTCACGAATATTGCATTATATTTACCTACATGAATTTCAGTTCGAGACATATCGTAAACTTACTTAAGATAGATAGAGAAAAGTGCTATAATTTAATTGTTTTACAATAGGTCTATTTGTAATTTAAAATCAAATGAAAACAAAAACTGACAATAAATTTTAGCATCATATTGCGGACAGCTGAGAATACAACGAACTCTCTCGATCTACTCATCTGTCAAATATAAACTTTCCATGACACAAATTACCATTGCAAAATGATGCCATTACGTGCTTACGAAATGTAAGTTCTTGACATAGTTTTGTCTTTTTTTCTTGTCATATCCATGAATACTAGTTCCAGTTTTACACCTAATTGCACACACCTAACTAGCAGACACCCGCTTGAAGAACAATAATGTATCCATTGTCAAATATTTCAGATGGATGCCATTCTTAATTCGATAATCATCACTTGGATTTGAATCCTTAATTATTGAAGCCGGCGTTCATGGCTCAATCTGCTGTACCCTGTCCTAAATAATGCCATTGAATTAAGCTTTTCTCGAAGTACACAGTTATCAAAATGTATCACTCAAACTCACTTGCAGCGATTTAATACAATGAAATAAAATCTAATAATATAATACAAGATTGAAATTCGTTGATATTTATTTTATACGTTTGACCGTTTTTCGATTAAATCCAGTATCTTAGTCTGCATGTACTATCACAGAGTACGTTATACTGTACACCTGGGTGGAGGAATGGTTGGAGGAGTCCGACAGGTGGCAGTCCATGACTGTTCCAGGTCACTCTCGTGAGGTCACCTTGTCCAACGTAAACAGAAGCGCATCCTACTACTTTCGGCTTCAAGCTCGAAATTCACACGGATATGGACCCAAGAGTGATATCGTCCGGTTGGACACAAACCGAGTCACTGGAGCTAGTGGTTAGATTATACATGTATATGAAAGGCATTTATTGTAATATTTGTTCATCAGCAGAATTATTAAATAATTATATAATATGCAGAGTGTTGTTAACCATAATCGAAATTGCGAATAAGAGATGGAGAGAGAGAGAGAAAGAGAGATGGAAAAAGAAAAAGAGAGATATAGTGATAAAGATTGATACTGAGGTAGAGATGGAGGTAGGGTAGATAGGCCTAGTGAGAGTTGATAGTTAGAGAGATGGAGGTAGGGTAGATAGGCCTAGTGAGAGTTGATAGTTAGAGAGATGGATGGGAAGAAAGAGAACAACAGTTGAGAGATTGTAGTATTTAGCAATTGAATAAAGAAATTACAGTGCATTGAAGAAATATCTTCACTAAAAATTATTTATCCAGGCAATTTAGCAAGAGATTTTAGTTATAAACGTGAGCCAAGTTAATATAATTGATATTCAGAAGTATCGTCAGATGTTTAGATGCAGAACTAGTTGTAAATAAAAAATACTAGTAAATAGTTACTAGTTGTAAAAGTTACAAAGGCTACAAGTTTGTCGAAACTAACTTATGCACCTCAGTTCTGGTGGGGCTTTATTGCAGCCTCGGATAAAACGAGACTTGAGGTTTTTCATAAGAAGGCTAAAAAGTGTAACTTTTGTGATGATATCCATCTGTTTAGTGAAATTGCTGAAAAAGAAAACAGGAGATTGTTTAATTCTGTACTTAATATCTCTTGTCACGTTTTGTTTCCTCTCATATATTGAAGGAAAATAATAGTCGTCGTAAATTTAGAGATAAAGCCCATCCTTTTATGCTCCCTCTTAAAACTGTACAGACTATGAGTGACAATAACTTCATCATGAAGATTCTTTGTAGAGATTTCTATTAAATTTATGATTGATATTATGTAATGTATATTTAGTTGTAAACGTATTATGCATGAAATTTTATTTTTGAATAAAATCGCAGCAGAACGAGTTTGAGTGATACGTTTTGATAAATTGTCTATATTTGTCTGTATGTACTTGCATATGTTTTTCAAACTGTGTAAGATTTCTGCGTTGTGTCAGATATCATTGCAAAAATATATAAGCGAATAATAGTAATATAACTTCAGAAAGTAAAGTACATGTTTGCCATATATTCTTAGCCGGACCGTCTCTTACGATATCATCGAAATAGGAAACAGACTTCAAAGGATTTAAACTTAGCTTTCAACACACACTTTACGCACAACGCACACAATGCACAATTTTCAATGAGCACAAAATTGCCCGTCTTACCCTTACTTGTTTAACCGGACATCATTGATATAGTTCGTTTTTATAACTGAAAAGTTGTTTGATCTAATGCAATATTGTTCGCTTTAATTTTTTGTAGAAATCTATGATTTAAAAAATCAGGACAGCTTAAATGGATTAAGGATTTCAAACAAAAGAACATCAGCGACTAATTCAACGAACGACGAATATGATTATGAAGGTTCTGATAACACTGATAACGGTCGTTTAAATGTGGAGATCAAAACGTCAATATCCAACGACAGAAACCGTCTTCCTCAAGTCAATCCTGAAGTTTCCGTAAGACGCAATGGTGCCGCCGGTCTTGAACCCACTAATGAAGAGCATTCTCGAGAGATTGGAAAGATAAAGCGTGAGCCACACGTTGATCACTCTAATGATCGACGAGATTTGATTGCGGAATCTATTGTCCATCCAAACCAGGCTGATGACCTTAGTTATCAGGAATTTCTTGCTACGGCCAAAAACAAATCAATAACCAATCCAAATTTTGCCATTTTAAATCCACCAAACTCTGCCAACGCTGATTCTGATATATCATCAGATCTTCAAAATACCACAAGTTCTGCTGCGGATGGTAAATTAACTAGAAGTAATTTCGACAAATTAACGGTTGACCAGGACGATAGATTTATTAAGGCCGGCCATCGTCAAGTAGCGAAGAGCCTAACCGATGAAGCGGGTAGGCCCTTCGTTGCCTTTCGCTCTATTGTTAAAATCAGAGCGAGTGCCTTTATCACGTGGCCAAGATATCCGAAAGTGACGTCATGTTCTGGAGAAAGTCGTAACAGTGACGTCATCGGATATAAATTGAGATATCGTATTCTTGGAGGTCGAGATGATGTGGAATTTAATCCTGATCGGCAGAAGGACAGTGTTGTTGTAAATTTAACAGAGAATATTTTACTTTTAGATGACCTTCAGTTAGGAACCAGTTGCAAATATCAAGTAAAATATGTCTTGGGGCCGTCAATGCAGGAATCGGAGTGGAGCCAAGAAGAAACTCTCAACGTCGTTTAGCTCCTTAGCGTGACTGGCGAAAGAGTTGCTCTAGAGAAACAGATAGTAGGCCTAATAGTGAATAAAGAAAGCAGACATGGACAGAAAGAGGGAGTGCGAGAGAGAATAGATAGATAGCAAAGGGAGAAAGATGGACTTGCAGAGATAGTATGTGAAGTAAGAATACTGATTTACATAATCTGCAATGTTTGTATACTTCGTTTATACTGTATTGTTTTGTTGTTTGTTATTTTCATTGAAATCACTAGAGTGTGAGTTATTTGTATAGATTTACTTCTGCTTAGTTAAAAGTAATAAATGAAATAGGCATTATAGTGAAAAAGTCATCATTGGTGGCATATGTCACTTATAATATCACATGCTTAACCACCGTTTGACAAGTTAGTAAATTATCAAGTTATCTCTCCTGTTAATGTTCGGGACTTTACTCTCTGATCAGCTGTACTGAGATTTGATCCCAGGTGGGAAAATTATTTAAAATTTGATGATGTTTTCTAACCCGCTTACACACTTAGCTATTTAGACGAATTATTATCTGCTAAAACATAATTACGATTCTGATGCCCCAGTAGAATCAACATATAGAGGTACATAGGTTGTAGCTTGTTTAATATCAAGGCCCAGAAGCGCAAGGCTTATCTTCAAGTCTACCGGACATACTCGAGCTACCATCATAAAATTCTGTTAACAGCTAGTTAAGAATTGACACTTAGAACTTTTGTCAGATAAATTCAAAAATTTTAAGCCATTGATTTAACATGTCTCTCAATCATCATCATCATCATCTTCCCTTGAATCCCATTTTAACTAGGGTTGAGATACGAATAGACTTAATATGTCATTTTCTTATTTGGTATCGCCTTTATTTTAATATCATATTGACTCTCTAGCAGTGCTACTGTTGTATAATAAATAATTTAAATATTGCTTGACTGTGTGTCTATGATCTTCCGTATTTTTTATATATTTATCCTGCTAAATTACATGTACAAGACAGGCATTTATATACAATAAATGTATATACATGTATATGTAATATATTTATAATGTATATAGTGTATACATGTATGTGCACAAGTGTCTCTGAAATAAAGTAAGCTAACTGCAGAAGTTTTGCCTTGGAATTGGAGACGAAGTAAAGATTAAATAGTTCCACTAAACATTTATTTATTAAACATTTAATTATTAAACATTTATTTATTAAACTTTATTTATTAAACTTTATTTATTAAACATTTATTTATTAAACTTTATTTATTAAACATTTATTTATTAAACTTTATTTATTAAACATTTATTTATTAAACATTTATTTATTAAACATTTATTTATTAAACATTTATTTATTAAACTTTATTTATTAAACATTTATTTATTAAACTTTATTTATTAAACATTTATTTATTAAACATTTATTTATTAAACTTTATTTATTAAACTTTATCTATTAAACATTTATTTATTAAACTTTATTTATTAAACATTTATTTATTAAATTTTACTTAATAAACTTTATAAAATTGTACTGATTAACTAGGCTCGAATTTTAATACTATACTCATATGGAGTTTGATCTTAAATTTCTGAGATAATTCAAATCATACTGTATATTTAAAAAATGTCTATATTCCGCTATTAAAACCCTTTCGCAATGCGCAGCTATTCAATCTTAACTTTCAGGCGATTAGGCCCTATTATATTAGACTATAACTATTATATTAGACCATATTAGTCAATAACTTTCAGGCGATTAGGCCCCTACATATTTAAATATTTTTCGCAACGTAATTTTTTCGGCCATAAATACTAACTTTAATTAAAGCAATTTGTTAACTCTTATTTGCATTTGACCTATTCTATTCAATTTACGTAGTGTAGGCCTGTACTGACAGCTTTGAGACCTATATTGAAAATAATTTATTTATGATTTATTTAAGATTTTATTTATTTATTTATTGTTTTATAATTTAATTAATTAATTAATTAATTAGTTTATTTATTTCTTTATTTCTTTATTTTTTTTTTTAAAATTTTTAGATATTTGAATTCGTATGCTACATTACTAGAACTTCGCATTAGGACTGAGAACTTAGAGTCAGATAAAGGTTCAGTTAAAATTGACCATTTTACCTAGATATGTGCATTTTTGCACACGGGTACCTTCTAGTGTGGTAATATTAAGCAAATAGGAGACTAGATACGTATTGATTCTGCAATTCGACTATAATAGTCAATAATTAAACTAAATTTGAAAATATATAAGAAAATAATTCAGTAACTCCGAAATCATGTATAATATATAAGTGGAATATTCTTTTATTAACAAGAAGCACGAACCACTAACAAGAAGTATCACACAGCCAATTAGCTTACATACAATTAATAATTAATTAATGCAATTAGAGAAATAACAATCTTCACATCTACATGCACAGCACAGACATTCTAACTAAGACAAATGAGTTTTTAAAGCTATAAAGCAACAAAGCCATATGTATATCAGCTTCTTTAATGCCACTGTAATGTTGTTCACGACGACTAAAACCTAGGCCTAAATTCAAATTTATAGCCTCCCTGCTAACCACTATGCTACATTTCATTGTATAGTTGAGTTTGAATATTAAGCTGACAACTTAACTATGTTCGGTACTGATATGAACTAATTGAAAGAACCAGTATAAATGTAAAAAACGACAATGAAAAATTTCCAGAAACACTGAAATTAATAAATTACAGTGCTACGATGGAAAGAGTGACTAAAATCACAGCACAAAGAATAAAAGAGTTGAACGTATGAATTGAATAGGATGAAATGAATAATATAGTAATTTGATGATGCTAATTTATAAATATTGTACAGGTCATACACTGCCCTAACAATCTACATGTATATGACTATATAAAAGAAATGTGATTGTTAACTGGTTTCAGCGATTAACTGAAACTCATAATAAAAGCTCTTCTCCCATGACTTTGAATATAAAAATTCTTCAGAGAGTTAGAAATAAATAAATATCTCTCTTCTTCTTCAGTGCACTGCCAAGTGGCAGGTTCAAGGTACATATTCATACTTAAAGTCTGCTTTCTCGCTCCATAAGAGCACTCCTTAGATCAACAAGTTAATCCCTTCACAAAGTCTATGCCTTATCCATGCCCTATGTAGCCTATAGCTTGGGAAAAAATGGCTTCTGAGGTGGTTTCCCGTTGCCTTCCTCAAATAAATATAAAATAAGTTAATTATAATTTAATTCATTGCTTCTATCACCTACCACAACGAATAAATTATCAACATGAAATCCTTTCTCAAAAGCTCGACTTTACTCGGATCATGTTCTATCTTTAGAAGAGTATTAAGAATTTTGGATATTGCACCGGTTTTAGACCCTATTATATATATCATCGGCTTGGATTTAGTTCAATAGTTCTCGATGTTGCCATTGACGACATTAAACTCTAATTGGTATTGGTTTTATTTTTGCTGGTGTTGTTGTTGGTTTTCACTTGTCCCTCGCTATATTTGACGGTGAAGCTTCAAACACCGTTAGGTTTAAACTCGAGAGTTTCCCATATTTCTACTCATATTTCTACTTATATTTCAGCATGTATTTCTACATGCATTTCTACATTTATATTGCAAAACGTAATAAATCTAAATTTACCCCGAAATTTACAGCCAATTTAACTTTCAAGTGAGTATTTATCGCGAAGTCATCCTATAACAACAGAACAACTGCTCAAGGTTTTGATTGACTGAACGATATACTAATGGTCGGCTGTTTGACGGAACCCGGTCTCCCAGTGTACATCCCCCTCGAGTAGGACGAGATCGGTGCCTCCAGGACCAGCCGTCCATCCCCGGTCATCGATGCCGTCACCAGGTTAGGATCGACCGAATCCGGAAGATCGAATTCTCTGTTGAACTCCTTGCAGCTGGTTCTTCCAGGAGTTTTCTCCTCGTGCTTGGCGTGCACTATCAACTTGTGGTCGACGGTTTTGACTGTGAGGTCTGTGGGCTGGAATTCTGCTCCTATGTCGATGGCAATGCGGAACACCTGGAAAGAAATTTGAAAGCAGTTGAGTGATACTATCTATTTATTAATTTTTTAAATTTAAAATTTCGATTTTGCGTAGCAAATACAAAATGTGAGGTAAATAATTGAATAGCACATAATTGCAAAATCAGGGTTAATCCAGGGCACTAGGCACTTATAGGGACCCATATAAAGTCAGATATATATATATATATATATATATATATATATATACATAAATATATATACAGTATATATATATATATACATATTCATATACATGCATATACACATAATGGATACATATCTTCAGATAATATCAAAGTTTATGGTGATTCCCGACTCAAGTTAAACTGGGATTCAAAGACGGATTTTGATGATTATTATTAATGTTTATATTGATTTTTAGTATTCAAAGAGCTATTAATTTGAATCTCTAGCTGAGCATAATATATACAGATAGTATTAAATTATATTGTCTTTTAATTGTTTTAGAAATTAACGATTAAATTTCTTACTAGAATATCGTCTCTTTGCTTTAGATCGGAGGAACTGTTAAGTTTATCAAATATTGTTGAAAATTGTCAAATAAATTTTAAAATTCTACTTATCGTCTTTACTTCTATACAATAAAAGTAAAGCAAATTTTATGATGAAAACTTGCCTTTAATATTAGCCATATTATCAGCTTGTCGATATATTTTTAACATTTAAGTTTGCATCAATCGTGCATTACGTTTGCACTAAAAAATGAAGCAGTTGAAATATCTGAGGGTCTTTAAAAATGCTGAAAATCAATCTTCTGTTGAGCTCCAACATTTCCTTTTCGGCTACACTTTATTTCTGTCTCGTAATTTAAAAATTATATGTCACATATTTTCCAACATTTTTAGAGAAATGTTAATCGTAAATGCCAGACACTTACTTGACTTCCATCCTGCTCCGTGAGAGATGGACCTGTAGAGTCAAACATTGATGACGTCATACCGGATATGGATGATCGCGGTGATGCTCGAGACTGGCTGGCTGAATCCCGTAGTCTGTGCACGGAGTCCCGGATACTATCATAGGCTGGAGCGGAGACCTCTGCTTCCACCTGGACACCATCCGCAATGTTCATAAAACAGCATAGGCCTACAGAGGTTAGAGTAGCAAGAACGATTAGACATTCGAATACGGATCGGTAGATACGGAGTTCAAACCCAGCTCTCGATCGACCCGTTAAAATTTCATTGCGAGTCAGGATAAAAGAACTTTAAAGGCATAAAGGCTTTCTGCTTTGACTTATTAGTAAAAACATTAATTATTTTGTTTTATAAAATTTATCAGATAACTTTATAGTGTTCTGCCAAATGGCAAGTAGAGAATTTTAAAGATTTATGTTGTGAATTCAATCGTGTTGTGTCCGGGGCACTGAAGAAGAGACCACCTGTATACTGCGCGGGTTGTAAGAGGCTACTGAGCAAGAACTGAGGAAGGCAATATAAAAATTATAACATTAATATACTGTATATGTAAATTTGTATTACTATTTAGTATAAATAATTAGTAAATATTTATATAACTTTATCGATATATATATATATATATATATATATATATATATATATATATATATATATATATTAAAAGCATTTAAATAATACCTAAAGTGAATTATTTTGCTCCTTTGATAGGTATTTAAAAGATCTGGTAAGTAGCATGTTCTTTTTATGTTATACTAATACACTAAGTCGAAAAACTTGGCTTTTAGCGATGTTATTCATTACATTAAGGTTTTGATTTACGATATAAAGTTTTGATCTAAGGTTAAGAAACTTCTAATATAATATTTAAACAGTAGAATATTAGTACAGGGGCTAGAGCCAGATTTACATCTACGTTTGACATACAAAAATTCTATTTTTAGCTAAAGGTCTGATGAATTATTTGAAGTTCGGCTTCCCTTACCCAATCGTATATGACACACAGTACGTAATATCAAAACTGATTGATTAAAAGCGGATTGGAAACATGATGAATGCATGCCCTACATGGGCATGATGAATGAATGCGTGCCCATTGCCCTGCATGGCATGATGAATGCATGCCCTGCATGGCATGATGAACGCATGCCCTACATGCGTCTTCAGACTGGCAACTGATTTGTTTAAATGCAATAGTAGTATGAAAATTTAAAAATGAATTACACCGTATGTGAATTAGAGAAAATGAATTGGTCGAATGAATTGCTGGGGATTGTGGCTTTTGAATTACATAGCTAATGAAGTTACTGCAAAACATCACGTGATATACGAAACTGATGCTATGCTATTGCATGAAATAATACTGAATCTAGAAAGTTATTTGATCCTGTTAGTAAACACGAGCCCTCGCACTAGCGTATAATGATTTGCTGTTTACGTATATTGTATATGTAACTACACGTACATGTAAACTAGAAAGAAATATAAAAAAGGGTTATAAAAATGACCAAAAATTGTGTATTGCGAAAGTAACTACGTGTACCTGTAGATGAACCTAAAAAATGGGTTTTTAAAAATGTCAAAACGCTTTGTTCATCAGTCGAGGAAATTATTATTTCCCTCCATTCAGGTGCATTACTACAGAATATATTGCAAGAGAAACCTGTAAAATTCCATCTTTACTGAGAGTGCTGCGTAGTTTGAGAGGATCTATATTTGAAGGTATGTCCACCTGGCGACTGAATTCGCGAGCAATATTCTTATCAGATCCTGCCAAATAAGCATGCTAATTTAATTTCCTTATATAATATATTATTTATAAATTTCTTAATATTCTTATACAAAATAATCATTTTACGCAGTTCGGTTAATGTTTTAATTATTAGAGAGCTGAGCAGAGCTAATAACTCTACAACACTACACTGTGTTTTTTATAACTGATACCCCAAATAGTTTTAACAATAGAGTCGTAAGAAGTTGACCGATGTTCTTGAAATTTACAGCAGTTGACCAGCAGCCAATTCTACAAAACATAGATAAATTTTTTTTCAATATCTTTAATAACGTGAAACTTATAGTTTCGCGAAAATGAGTGGGGTCAGATAAGAAATTTCCAATACAGGATTACGGGCGTGTCACATTTAGCGTAGATTATCTCTATAAAAATACTAGCTAACACGCAATATAAAATTTTTGCTAATGCTATTTTGAGGAGCAATTATTTCTTTTCAAAACGACGTAAAATACGTGCTGATATGTTCTTAATTGACAAATTTATTGAACTTTTTCTGCATGCATTGCTTGAAGAGAATAAACGCAGAAGAGGACGCCGCAGCAGTGGCTGCGGTGATAGCAGTTGTACCCAGGCATGCAATGCATGCATTAAAAGTTCAATGGCTTTGTCAATTATGAACATATCAGCACGTATTTTACGGCATTTTGCAAAGAATTGATTGCTCTTCAAAATAGCATTAGCTGAAATTTTGTGACGTGTTCGTTATTATTTTTATAGAGATAATTTTACACTGCATGTAACACGCCCGTAATCCTGTACTGGAAATTTCTTATCTGACCCCACTGCTATTCACAAAACTATAACTTTCACGTTTTTAACGTTATTCAAACGAAATTTCTCTCGTTGTGGTAGAATTGGCTGCTGATCAGGTACTGTAAGTTTCAAGAACATTGGTCAACTCCTTACGACTTTATTGTTAAAAATATTTGGGGTATCCGTTATCAAAAACACAGTGTATTATTTATTGTTTGCTATACAGGCATATAAAAATTATTATTCTTGCGATATATAACCAATATTTTAATTAAATGTTTACTTGTCTATCAATTACTTTCAGTTCCCGTTGTGACTTATCAAATCATAGTTCTTGTACTGTAAATGTGAAGTATGATGACACATGCGTATGCTGAAAAGCGGGATCAAATGGTAATTAAGTTAGTATTTAATATGTAATGTTTAATATGGTATTACATGTACAATATTGTACATGCATATATTATATGTGCGTGCCTACATAATGTCACAAAATAATTACAAATATAGAATACAATAAAGAAACATAAGCATTACAAGTAAAAATAGCAAATAGACTATTCATTTAGCCAATTTGATGGCCCAAGAAAGCTGAAAGTTAGTTAAAATTTACCGTAACCCAGAAATAACTGAGATTGATAGACTAAAAAACTGAATTATAAAATCAATTTCGAAGCTATGACGTGACTCTCAAGTGAACGTTGACCTACATGTAACGGCAAAAAACGTTTTTTTCGTATAATTACACACACGCCAACCGCATACGTTTACAGAATTTCCTTTCTTCGTTGCTATTGTTGTTGTTGTTACCTTTTTCCTCGTGTCTTGCGTTGACAATGAGTCTGTTGTCCAGTGTCTTCACGCTGATCTCCTCGGGCTGGAACTGACTGACATCAAAGCTGACTCTGAACATCTTGCTTCCATCCTTCGCTCCCCCTGCGTCATAGAACATGTTCTTGATGTCCATCTTCTCCAGGAGGTTGTCACTGCTTCCTCGCCTCGTCTCCTCCGGCTTAAGACGAAAGAAGTCTTTCCGCAGATTGGTGACCTGGAATTAATCAAATCATGGAAGTGTTTACGGAGTGGCGAAATGTCACTCTCCGTAAGATAATGTTTCTATTTTATTTATATATTTATTGCTTTGTTTCAGGCACAATAACCCAGACATGAATCTTACACATACAACAATGCAATAAGAACCAGAAACGCAAATAGGCTGTGCATAGATTGAACTCTAAGTTGATTGAACTCGCATAATTAAACTCTTTTATAATAGTTTCAGACTTCATGACAAATTGGTACTAAAAAGAGCGGGGATGCTTGCGCGTACTGAGTAAGTTTCATAAAAGAAAGTTAAGTAAGTCCTGAGTTATCATAGTTTGAATTAATAAATGTAAAAGAATCTATAAACAATATTATTTTTTGATAAAATATATATTTTTGTCAATTATAGGAGCACATTTTGTGGAAAACCTTTTTATAAGTTTACAATGTTGATAAGCAACTGCCTGGCAGATTGCTGAAGTTAATTACGTTAGAAAACAAATAATAGGTTTAGCCGGTGGCTTGTTGGCAAGTTGTTCGACAGCGGATCAGTAGGCATAGAATGCGAATCCAGTGCTCTCCCCGTCACTGACATGCTATTCAAGAAGGAAACTGACGTTATATTTGGCATTTTTCCATTTAAGCTCTCTTGACTTCTTTATCGTTTTTGCATGAGACCACGAGTTTCAATCTGTTTGAATTTGTTTGAATTTCTTTGAATATACCAGGTATTGGTGAAATATTAAGGTATTATTCTATATATTAAAGATTTGACCTTAGTAAAGCAAATCTGAGATGATTATATTAAATAGAATCAAATGAGTTCTCTAAAAATTGTAATTTCTCTAGGAAAATTGCTTAGAGTATTTATTGGGTAAACGATTCGCTCAATTCGTTTCCAGTGCTTAAAGTTCAACTTCTGCTGCTATAGAACTAAAGCATCAGAGAGGTCGGTGTGGGATGGAACTCGCGGTCTGTTGTTTGATTGACAAGTGGTTTACTGCTGAATCGTAGATGCCGCTTGTATAGCATATTACCTTATGAAAGTACATTTCCAAAGTCTATCAAAAGCTTTATTAAGAATTTAAAATTGTATACAATATATTTGTACAATATACATGTATTACTTACTATATTTCATATGCCTTAATTCGTGGCTTTAAATCATTGAATTCATTTATTTTTATTAACGAAAAAAAGGTTTTAAGCACTTATAGGTCCCGGATTATATATTAGAACTTCCAGAGACCATTGCAATGAAATTAACTCACTGGTTAGCTTTTCATTCCCCACAGAGAGTTTAATAAATTAACAAATTAAACTAGCCCTGCTGTTGTGTCTGGATTGCTGAAGAATAGACCAGCTGTAGACTGCACGTGTCTTAATAAACTGCTACAAAGCACTAAGATCCAAACCAAAGCCAGAAACAGCATTCGGTTGGTGAGCAACTAGGCTACAGAAATTTCAAAATTTCTAAAACTCGACTCTAGCTAAACTGAGATTCTAGGGAAGATGATATTGAACAAATTAAACAAGTTAGAGTCCTCAGTAATTAATGCCATTTGATCAATTAAACTTGCTACTCGCATTACAGATAATGTTTTTATTAACCAAATCATTCACATTATACATGTAGTAGATTATTAAAAGTATCGAATTAAAATTAAAAATAATTAATTTTTTAAATTAATAAATCTGCATGAATTTCTCTGAGTTTGCAATTGGCTAATGATTGAATTTTGTTTCAAATTTTAAAGTCTATAAAGAAAGAAAAATAAAGTCTGTAAAAGAAGCAGCAACTACAAACAAATATAAAATTATTGTTGTCAACGACAACATCGAAAATAACACACAATTTACGTACTTCTTCGTCCCATTCTTTTCGACGTTTTTCCATTCTCGCGTGCATATCCTCCCATATATTCTTTTGTCTTTCCTCGAAACTGAACGAATCCTGTCGTATTGGCATGAACATCTCGGATTTGAACCTTAGACCCTCGTTCTGGCTGCTAGTGCCGGGTTTGGATGTCGAATTCTGATCGAACATTCTAGAACTCTGCTAAGACTCTAATGAAGTTGGAATGTGAAGTAATTAATCTAAATAATTCAGTTAATATGTATCTTAAACTTTAGCCGTCTTTAATATGATTTAGTCTTTCGCGTTGGTCGGAATGTAAACTACTAAGCGTAATTAAACCTAAACCTAAGTTGTGTTGTAGTCACGATAAGTACAGTATGTCAATGATGTTCCCAACGTAAGCTGCAGATAGAATATCTATTATCCATTATAAGATTATTTCTCCTGAGTGTTTACAAAGGGATATTTAGTATATCCAATTTATAGTTTTATCAATCAGTGGAATCCTGAAAAACATGATTCATACTCTATATAGCATATTATACGCTTAGAAAATATAGAGACTGCAATTGTAAGAATACCTTAGATGCACACCTAAACTTAGAAACTCAGCTAAGAGAAATGACGTTAAACAACAACAATTATGGTGACACTGTCGTCAGTGACAACATACAGCACTCTAGATTCAAATCCAAACCATTGAGCTAAAAGAAAAGAGTCCTAAAAGGTACAGATCCGAAAGAAAGACATCTGTCGCAGAGTAGGAGAAGCACAAAAAATCAAAGATATAGGCCTAGTGCGTAATTATGTTTCTTTTTCTGTTTTAAAGAAGTTTTTCTTTAGTTTATTGCGCAATTGTACATGTATTATAATCTATTTTTGAGTTTTAGTATGTTAAGGATCATTTTTGCTTTCCTCTATTTAATTTTTCAATGATTTTGATATTTTTTATCTGCTTTCCTTATATGAGTAATAGTAATATTGTACCCCGTTTCGTGTCTTAATTAGCCACTGAAGAATAGACCAACCGTAAACTGCGCGTGCCATAAAATGCGACTGAGCAAAAACTGAAGGCAAGGGGAAATTAACTCAGAAGCCATATTACTCCCAAGCTGAAGGCTAAATGAGGTGTGGAAGATGCACTGCCTCTTGTGAAGGAATTACCTCGTTAATCGATTGATCGATCTGTATCAAGACTAAAAGCTGAATCTGGGTAGGAATGTGTACCTCGAACCTGCCACTTGGCAGAGCACTAGAGAGAGAGAGAGAGAGAGAAAGAGAGAGAGAGAAAGAGAGTACTTATATAGGCCCTAGTACAGACATACTTAATGTAAGGAATAATTGAATAGCGAAATCACATATCAACCTTACATTTAAATTGTTTGCCTCTATTTGAACATATAAGTAATTTAAAGACTCGAGGAAATTCTGTTTTATAAATCACATGTCAAAATCTTAACATTTTCCATGCCTAATATTGTTATTGTTTATAGAGGTGTAAGAATATATTGGTATATATTAGGGTTATGGTTGGGAAGGAAAAAGGTCGGTGAGGTTGAACTAGGATTAGGGCCAAGAAGGTCTTCGGTAGGGTGGGTTTCTAGTTAAGATTACGATAGGATCAGGTTGAAAAGGATTGTTTATATTACATTAACAGCTGTTTTGATGATGTTTGTTTTATTTCCTGTAGCTCTTTCTTGCTTTAACTTACTAATAATAAAAACAACAGTTAGAGTGCTACAGTCATCAATGACAACATCGAGTACTATACAGACAAAATCAAGTCTGTGAGAAAAAAGGTCCAAAACGGTACAAATTCCAAAATTCAGAAAATCAGTCCAAAGTAAAGGGAATTAAAGAATTCACAGAAATATAATGTAATTATACTGGTTCAGGAAGTTGAGAGACTGAAACACCAGAGTAGTCCTAAATTTCTTACCTTGTAATACAAAAATTGCAAAGGAAAACATACAAATCTTGATAAGTTTAATCAACGAAGTAGAAGTTGATCTACTTATTACATGCTTACTAATGCAAATACGGCACAAAGCATCCCCACGTAGAAGTATCTTTGAAAGTATCATATGCGAGCTAGAAAAATTGAGTAGAGCACATAAATAAATATTAAACAAATAAATAGTGAGCTAGGAAAAAGTACTAAACTAGTTGGAATAATTTTTGCTAGACAAAATTCTATGACTTATGTTTAGTCTGACTGACTTTTTGGATTTTGGAATTTGCGCCATTTTTGGACCATTCTTTTGCTCACCTGGCGGAATTTTCTCAATATCTTATCTTTTATCAATATCTTATTTTTTATCTTTGGACTGATTTTCTGGATTTTGGAATTTGCATCGTTTTAGGACATTATTTTTGCTAGCAAGCTTGATTTTGTCTCAATAGTGCTCTATATTGTTATTGATGGCTGTAGCAGTCTAACTGTTTTATGTTTGTAGTTCTCGATGTTATCATGGACGACAGTAGCACCGCAATTGTTGTTTTTGTAAATTTTATAAATTATCTTTCGGTGTGCATTTTCGGTTTGCTTTTAGATGGTTTAGTTTGTGTTTTCAATGTATTTTCGGTCCAATATGTTTATATTTTTTATTAAGAATAAACCGATTAGACGTTGAGTGTCGAAATTTTTATGTGTGGTCTTGACAGTAGAATTTTCCGAGTCTTTCATTCATACGGATGTCCAAATGAAAGTGAACATTTTGATTGTATCTTCCTTACAATCATATATGTTTGCCATAGATTGTAACAAAACGAAACTGGCTTTGGTACTAGAATTTGCATTAGGCATACATTTGTGAAATATTAAGTTGCAAACTACTGTACGAGGTCCACTGCTCTTAGTTGCACCTATGAAACAGGTTAGTACTTTAAATTTCATTTACTACTGTATTGTCTTATTGAAAATGAGAGTTCAATTTAATTATTTATTCATATTTGAATTTATGATATAAGTAGTATGTAAATTGGCTGTGAAATGTGAAATATTGAAAATAAACACATTGGGCCTGCTTCAGAGTGAGGAATAAATTTTTTGAGCAATAATTGAGTGCTTAAAATATGCTCTTAAGTGAGTAGTGTTCATAAAAGCACGCAAAATGCATTTTAAAGTGTGCAATATGCGCAATAAGCAAGTAAAATATGCTCTTAAGTGTGAAATATGCAAAGTAAGCGCGTAAAATATGCATTTATCTAAATTATACAATATATGCCCCATATATGCAACATAAAACTTTGCCAAACATTGGGAAATTGCAATGGAGATGGTCATTTTCAAATTTTTTTAATTTAACTTAAAGCAAAAAATAAGCACTTGCATATATATATATATATATATATATATATATATATATATATATATATATATATATATATATATATATATCCCTGCCTTATTCATAATTGATCTGAGAGTTTCAAATTTGAAACCCTAAGGTAAATTATGAAGCTTATTACTGGTCAGTTGATAGCAAACGGTGTTTATTATGATAATTTTTCTAAGGAAGTACACGTGTTTAACAAATCATCTTTATTTGACATTTCTATGTTACTAAATTGCACTTTGTCTCTGAAATATTGGATCAAATTTTAGCCAAGACTTTTCCATTTAATTATAACGTATCTAATATACAGGCCTATAGTAAAAATTTTTTTACAAAAATTGATGAAGCATTCTAATTGCTAGTTATATTCAAGGAAAATATTTCAGATACAATAGTAAAGCCAAATATCTATATTATGAACATTTGTTGGTCAACTTACAATATTTTAAGAAATGTACAGGAATAAATACCACTTCTCTCCTTTTTTCATTGTCATATTTTACCCAGGTGAAAAAATGTGGCAGCTAATATGACTTAATGAATTTTTAAGCATATTTACCATAAACTATTTTAAACATGTTTGTCATAACCATGATTATTATAAGTAAAGTTAAGCAATTGCAACATTATCCAAACCAAACCATTTCGAACTCGAATCGAACTCTTGCGAGTTGGAAAGCAAGCCGAACCCGAACCCTTGTTAGAACCGAACCCGAGCCGAACTTTCATTTTCAACCAACCGAACCGAACTCTCAAATTGTCAACTCTCTAACCGAACCCAAACCGAACCGAACTTTCATTTCAACGAACTGAACCGAACCCGAACTCTGGAATTCATAAAATTCCCATATCTAATTTCAATAGTAGCTCTCCTTTACAGTTAGAGAGATAATTCAGAGTCTCTATTAGTCTCCAGTTATCATCAAATCCACCCAAAGTGGATCTCACAGTACGTAAAAATAGGACAAAACTAAACATAAACAGTAGTGTTGTGTTCGTGACACTTAAGAATATGATAACCGCAAAATCGTGTCGTAAGAGGCGTCTGAATAAGAATTGTAGTAAGCAACGGAAAACCACCAACCTACATGTATTATTAATTATAATTTACATTAAGGTGAACAGATTAATTATTAATCCGTTGAGTTTTCTTTAAGCAGCGTGAAAGCAGAAAATGAGTAGATTAGTGTACCTTAGACCTGCCACTTGTCAGAGTATAGAGAGAGAGAGAGAGAGAGAGAGAAAGAGAAAGAGAGAGAGAGAGAGAAAAAAATACGAAGACTTTACAAGAGTCTCAACTCTCAAAGACCATTTCTTACAATAAGAATTCTATTAAAAAGTGAATTCAATTGAAAATTAGTTTAGCCTTGTGCTTGACGATCGAAATATAATGATAAATAATAATTAATTAATTATTAATTAAGACTTATTTAGTATTAATTAAATATTAATATTAACATTAAGGACACAAAAAATAGAATCTAATCGACACACACATTTGAATGACAACAAAGATACTTCGCACATGAAATAATGATAGAAACGCACGATTTCTCGAAAGAGTTTATACCAACATAAGAATTTCCGGTTGTAAATAAGTTAGAATTTAGTCTAAACAATCGAAAACTTTCCAAGAAATAGGATTACTCAGCTTGCTTGATTTAATCTTGCCTGTTAATGATTTTATTCAGTGAGAAGATCATATTTCCATAGCTCTCACTTTCTTTGCTTATGGCTAAAAATACATAGAGATATGCAGCGTCGAAAACGTTACAATTTTCTTGAGGAATATCAAAGTTACATTGATAGCTGCGAGTAATTGAATCTCACCAATCTGTTTTTGTTTATATGAAGAACAAGCAACACCAAAAGCGTCAAAACTATTCTTTCTGCGTCGGCTGATATTCAACCAGACATCGAGAAACGAGTTGAATTCGCCTCAACCTACATAATCGACTTTTCAGATAACTGTCGAAGTTTTCCTTCAAGAATCACAACGTGCATGATTTCGTTGATGCGTTGGGGGCAAGTGAATGATTGATAAGCTTTGTACAGATACGAATATCACAAGATAGATATTCACTCTTAATATATCCATCCAGCTTCTACGGAACAATCTGCTGAAACATCTAATATTGCCCTTAGGCCTCGGTGAATGCAGCAAATCAGCCAGTAAACTAAACTTCAGATTATACAGTGTCAGTTCTAGGAACTGAGATGCACCATTTGAAGAAGTTTATCTAAAAGAATTAAAACTATCTCAATGAGTTACAAACGCAGTGAGTTACACAACACTGATCCATTTTTAGTCGTATTTATTAATTTTAATTTCTTAATAAAGTCTTTATTCTTATCATCCGTGATGTGCTCTGGTCATTAAAGAATAGACCAACCGTAAATTGCAACCCGTATAGAATATGAGCCACTGAAAACGAGACTGCCCAAAAACAGCACCTGTCGTATAAGACGAAAAGTTAGGAACTAAATAAGGCAAAATAAAATCGTCTCAAGAAGTCTTAGTTGTTTAAGTTGCATTTATTGAGTTTGAAAGCAGACTGTGAATATGAATATTTGTCGTGGATCTGCCAGTTGGCAAGAAATAGGTTGGCGAAATATGTATTTTTTGAAAATCCAGGATTTCTGTAGAAAATAATTTAGCGCTGAATAAAGGCCTTCAGTTCAACCCAGAAAATAAAAATCAATGTCAAGCAAACAAATTCAACTTCCGATTATAGATTTTCCTTCGAGTCTCACAATTGCAAATAATTGAAAATTGTCGCCATTTCTACAAAGTAATCGCTCAAATCTGAGTAGAGTTATTGATTTCTCACAAGAAAATAAAGTCAATTATGTAGGCTAAGTGCTAAAGCTATACAGCTATAGCTAGAACCAAGGATAACGTCAGTTTCCTGCTCGATGGCAAGTTAGTGGCGGAGAGAGCTCTGAATATGAACCATGCACCTGTTGACTAATCTACTGTAAATGTAAGAGCTAAGAACGGAAAGTATTGAAGGTGAGCGCAATTGAAAAATTAAGTTAAAGTTAAAGTCTGACTTAAATATTCCCCTTGTACTCTTTCTTAAGCTTAAAATTATAAATATTTGTTTCATGTAGAAATTAATTAATAATTAACTGCAAAAAAATGGATTTATCAAGCAAAATTGCTTTCATGGTACATCTTTGCAAGTCTGATTTATTTCCAGACTGAATTACTTCGAGTACATGAGAAGGAGCCTGGAATCGACGGACCAGAAAATCAATTCGATGTCTTTATTGAGCTCCGTGTCGCATTGGAAGGGCTGTGACGTTATATTGTTCTCATGTGGAATGTGCTTCTGTCCCAAGCGAGAATCTTTTAAGCATTCACCAAAATATCTGTTGCTACATTGCAACCTATTTTTAATTATTGAAGACAATAAAAAAAGATAAAATTGAAGCTTGAAAACTGAAAATGTAAAAGTTTCATTTCACTATAAACTTCAGATGATTCAGTCGTATCGCTTAGATTTAACAAAACGTTGAAGGATTAAACTAATAATGAAATATTTCTTTTGGAGTTACTAAACGAATCAACAATTAAGAGAATTTGGGTGAAAATATTTAAAGTGACTAGTTGTCGTCTCAAAAAATACTCCTCTCTCCGATTATCTTGCCAAAAGAGCAACACTAATAGTTAAGGTTTTTAAAGTATAGCTTATTTTGAATAAAACAAAACAACAAGACATATAATTGCCAAAACAACAACAATTAGCTACGGTTGTCAATGGCAACATCGAGCACTATTGAATCAGATCAAAGCCGTCTGCAAGCAAAAGCAATAAGTGTCCAATTTTTGGTGAAAATCTCAGATCCAGAAGTCCAGTCCAAAGACAGGAAATTAAAAAGGTTAAAAGGGTTCAGGAGAATTGATCAAGCAGGGATTCTTGCTGATATCTTCTCAACCATATTCTTGTGCAATCAATTCGAGTTGAAGCATCTAGCAGGAATGGTTTGAGTTGATTGGTTAAGATTGACGTAATACTGTGGAGAGAAAAGGTGAAAATGAAACTAAATAGCTGATCATAACTTTCAACTAGCTCTCTCTCGTAGTTTTACTTCAAACTCTTATCTACTGTAAAGTTTAAAAAGAGTCCAGGCGCAATATATTTAAATCTTACTCGTCAGATCTATTTCAATATTGCTGCAAATCCAGGAGATCTCAAATGTGTGTAGCTTGTCTCACATGTGTGTACTGTGTAGTTGGTATTCCTGCAATGTACAAAGCACAATGTCCCGCAGTTCGCTAGAGAGTACCTGCAGAGTTACATTCAAGCTAGTTGAGGAAATAACAAATTGAAGTCATATTAACGAAACACGTATTGCTTGCGATCATGTGCCGTTAAGACAAATTTTGGTTAAATATGTGGAAAAAATAAGATCTATTATTTATCAGATTCAATCTGAAATCAATAATATAAATAAATAAGAGACTTTTCAGTTGCCAAATTAAAAAAATAGGATCAAATTATTAATTGAAAGAAAATATCACGACACTAGTCCACAAATGAGCTATATAAAATCAGACATTTAAAGCCACAACCGAAATAAAAGTCTTGACCTAACTAATACTTAAGATGGGAATAACTGGCACATAACTAATTTGTTTGCAGCTAGAATATATTATTTTGTTAATTTTTACGAAAAAGTGCAGTCTTTTTAATTTGTATTTTCAATTTTCCTTAAATTTACATGAAAGGATGGATATATAGCTACATGATCATTACTTTATATCCATTTTAATGGCTAGATTGATTTATTTCTGAAAGAAATGGGATGCCAAAAGTCGCTTCATATTTTCGACTACATTCTTTAGATTAAAAAATCATTTAATAGACATACATTTAGATATATCTTAGACAAATGCCCAGCCATACTGTAGTATTAGACATTATCACTTACCAATAACTTATCATCTAACTATAGCTGATATTTTGCCAGACATTCACTATTATCAGTTTCCTACGAAAAGTTGATACTGACTGATTGACTCTCAAATCGTCAGCTGTAATTTTATCGTCAAGCTTGATTTAATGTGCGAGCTCTAATACGTAAGCCGCATGTATAATTAATTCGAATCAAAGTCCACAACTTGCGCAACAGCATACTGTCATATTTGATATGCTATGAATACTACTAACTGGCAGTACTTATTGTAGAAGAAAACTTCAATTGAGTACATTGAAGAATGAAAGTGACATTTGTCTTTTGCTCTTGAAGAATAGGATTAAAACAAACTGTACATTACACATTTTGGGGAAAGAAATTGAATGGATATAAAACATCAGAATTTTCAATGTGACCAATTCTAGATATATATATCTAGGACCAGAAATTACATATGCACTCTGTGTCTGTGTAAGTGCATGTCTAATTTCTGGCTCTAGACTTTATGTAGAATTTGTCAAAATCACAATTCTAATGTTATATCTTAGTGAAGCAGAGTGACATTAGATATTCTTGTTAATTGAGCATTGTTAGATTGAGAGACTATATGCTAACAATTTTAGTGTATTTATTTAATTATATCCGAGCATGAATTTCTGGGTTTCTTCAGTAAAATTAGTTAGTTAATCAATCAGTGAGTCAGTCAGTCAATGAGTCAATCGGCTGGTAAGTTAGTAAGTCAGCCAGACAACGAGTTTATCTATTAATAAATCAATTCCATAATCAGTTAAATAAAATAAATCAGTCAATCAAGTTATCAATCAATGAAAACACATTGTATGTTTGCAATACAATTAATCAGATAATCACATCATGAATGGGTAAGAACTAAGTCTAGGTTGTCATAGTCTACTCTCAAGTTGGCAAACAACAAGCTGTATGTTTGAATCGGTTTAGATGTGGAAAGGGGTCCGTAGGGAAAGGTCTTGAGAGTAATGCAAGAGTTCACAAGATAATGTGAGTTTTACTAAGTATTCCTAAGAACTAACGATGTCAGGCATTTGCATAATGGAAAGGCTTCCCTAAGCTACTCAATGATAACGCGTATGTCTCGAGAGTTTCACTTTTACGAATAGCACGACAGAAATTGTTGATCTAAATGTCAAAAAAACAAAAAATATCTCGTAATCATTTATCTCTCCCAGAAGTATTTTCGAAAGTAACTTGGTGATGGAAGATTCTAGCAGCTTATGGTAAAAGTTGTTGATATTTTTCAACAACAATAGTGCCAGTTTAATGCAACATCAGCAGTATCAGTATAGTGCAACACGTACATTACCAATTTAATGCAACGCACACAGTACCAATCTAATGCAACACGTACAGTACCAGTCTAATGCAACATGTACAGTCTAATGCAACGCACACAGTACCAGTCTAATGCAACATGTACAGTACCAGTCTAATGCATAGGCTCAATCACTGACATGATTGTGTTTATAATTTCGCTGAAACGTAATACCACGTCTAGATTCTTCCGTTCGCGGGACTAGTAGAGTGAGAGCTTTCGAACTGGAAGGGAATGGGAGAGAATAAACTAAAAAGCAAACGAGAGATAGAGAGAGAGTGAGGAGAGAGAGATAGAGAAAGAGAGAAGGTAGAGGTTCGAAAGAGAGGGAGAGAGAGAGAGAGAGAGAGAGAGAGAGAAGGGAGAGGATCGAAAGAGAGAGAGAGAGAGACAGAGAGAGAGAGAGAGAGAGAGAGAGAGCAGGTAGATGTTCAAGAGAGAGAGAGAGAGAGAGAGAGAGAGAGAGAGAGAAGGATTGAAAGTGAAGTTAGAGAGACAGTAGGCCCAGTGGTTAAATGGGATAGGGGAACTCACTTTTTCATTTTTTTCTGAGGTGTGTTACCATGGTAGAAGCACACCTTGAATCTAGGAGATCAGCAAATACATTACATTTGTGATTTAGGGGATATGGCGTAATAGTTAGAATGTTCGCCTCGTATACAAGTGGCCTGGGTTCAAAGCCCGGTCCAATCAAGTAGTGACGGATATCCCCTAGGGCCCATGGAAGGTTAGTCTTGTATCGGAACTTGCTTCCGATTGGCGCTATCAATAGCAAAGATATGATTAACCATGGAAAGAATTGATAATAACCTGCCAGGAACTTGCAAAGCGGTCTTGAAGACTGGACACTGGCCATGATACAGCTATAGAAATTGTTGGAGGTCATTATTATTATTTGTATTAATACAGGGGATAGATATATTCTGATCATTCTCCTAGCTCTCAATTACTTTAACCACCAAGTAGGCCTATACGTGCAGATAAGGATGGGAGAAATGTATGAGAGAAAGAGAGAAAGAGGGAGAGAGAGAGAGAGCGCGCGAGAGAGGAAGAGTAAGGTCGATAGAAAGTGAATAGATCTAGAATCAGGATAAAAATTGAAAAGTTGTAAATTAATACCTAGTAAAATAATATCTCTCGCAATTTAACATTAATTTTTCCTAACATATATGTTATATCTTAACCTTTGTTGAGATATAAGTTAGGGAAAGGCTGAAACTAACTTTAACGTCTGTTTCATGCAGTAAGAATACTACCAGAGACATTCTCGGAGGGAGTCGAACCCGTGGTTTCTAGCATCACCTCATCGGGTTTCTGCACCGATAACAGTTTGTTGTGTGTTATTACGAAAGCGTTATACATATATATAGAGCTCCAGTTGTCATGGACGAAGGTAGCACTCTAATTATTGTTGTTGTAATTTTTGATGTAGTGGACTATAATAATAATAATAATAACAATAATAATTTCGAGTGAGGAAACTGACGTTAACCTTAGCTTTACCAGCTTTAATAATAATAATAATAATAATAATAATAATAATAATAATTTGATTTGCAGTGGCAACAAGCCAGTCTACCGGTGAGCAAGGGTGGTCTTGGAATTCGTCTTGTTTCTCATATTGCGCCTTCAGCCTTCTTGGCATCAGCGATGGGAACGAGGCAATTGCAAGACGCCATCCTTCATAAGTGCTCCCTTTCTGCCGATAGATCCATTGACGTTGCGTTGTCAGTTTGGTCCAAAAGCCTCATCTCCAGTGCTCCACCTTCTACCTCAGTCAGTTGACATTATTAATGGCATAGGCAGACTTATTGCAGAGCAAACCGGCGATAAGCGAGAGACATCTTTTTTTGGCAAAGGCTTTCCGTGACTTTGCAAAGATTTAATGCAATCTGCTTCAATAATTTTATTTAAGCCGATTGATGACCTCGTGTAGCCGGGCGGCGATTCAGCACGTATTGCTTGAATAGTTTTTATCAAACCCCAGGTTCTTTACACCGGGGTAAAAAATAGAATTAAAAAAATAATAATAAAAATAGAAATAGTAATAATAATAATAATAATAACAACAACAATAATAATAACAGTCCATATCAGAATCAGAAATAAGAGCTGAAGATCTAGTGTAAAAGCCGCACGACTAAAACAATACAAATGACAAAAATTAAGCAAATTAAAAATATTATTACTGTTGAAATATTTAGCAGCACAGCTCAACGGTCAAACGTTTTGAGAAAAGACTAACATTTACGCTTCGATTTCGAAGTTTCGTAATTGCTATCAGATATGTTGAGATTTAGACAATAAATGTGTGTCTGTCACAATAGCAGTTAATGCGTAGCATATTTAGATTTACAAGTATAACTATGGATTATACGATCAATTTGATATTTAAAATTATCAAGTCATAGGCCGTTTTGAAGTTCTGAAGCGTGAAATAAAATCAGCCAAGCATATAATGATTGTTGAGGCGGCATTAGCGAACTGTATTACATTGGAATATAATTATAATGAAAAGAGAAACAAACATTTGCCATATGACGCCGCAAGGAACTACTTTCTTTTGCGGCATAATTAAGCCAACGTGTTGTTTAAAATAGTATACATCCCGTGATCTTTGATATTTGCTAGTTAGTAAGTTTAACTGACTGGTTTTTAGTAACTTTTTACTAGAGGAGTGAATACTACGAGAGGGTTAATAGGTTGAAAAAAAGTCAGATAGATAAGATGGTTTACCGTGAATTTTTGAAAGCCAAGGAAGCTATGTTTAATTTTATTCGTTAGGAGACTAGAAGGCAGTGCAGTTTCGTAAGAAGAAGTGTGGGATTTGAATATTTTTACATTACAGTAGCTTACTTAGCTTACAGTATATAAATCCTTAGCTTTCTATATATTATGCTTATTTCGAAGCATATATAGAAGATCATTAGAATTGCTTACAAACAGCCTGGTAATAGGAACGTACATCTTTGCAGATAGGGAGGGAGAGAGAAAGCGAAAGAACGAGAGAGAGAGACAGAGACAGAGACGCAGAGAGAGAGAGAGAGAGAGAGAGGATACAGATATGAATGGAAATATATTGAAATTATAAAATTAAACATATTTCAAATTTAATGAAAGATGCTGAAATTACATATTATAAATGTGAAAATTATGCTTTAGCATAAGTTATCTCTCTATTTTAGTTTTCAGCCAACTTATAGGTCCAAGGCAAGTTTTCTTACTCACATATTACTTTCACGTTTTATACAAAGCACTCCATCGCTTAACGAATTAATTCTTTAAACAAAGACTATTCCTTATCCATACCATCATGTAGCCTATACCATGGGAATTATATGGGCTCTGAGACGATTTTCCGTTATCTTCCTCAGTTCTTGTTCAATCGCCTTTTACGACACGTACAGTCTACGGGTCTACGGTGTAAGTGTAGTATACGTGATATAACAAAACAATGTGATAAAGATTTAACGTCCGCCTCCTCATACGAAGGATAGTATCAGGGACTTTCATGCATTAAATGCACTGTTTAATTAGGGTGGAATTTAGGCCACTAGGTTTTGCTCGACAAACCCAAGTTAAACAACGTCGAGCACAGTTAGTACGTGGATGGGCGATCGCTTTGAAAGACCTAGTGTTGATAGCTGTCAATGAAAATTCCCCTGGGTTTTGGAAGGTTACTTTTAATCGGCGCTGGCTGCAATCGATGCACTCGATAAACATGGAGAGGTAGTAGGAAATAACGTAAACTGCAAAACAGAAACTAATCAAGAAAACTTTGTAATATATGCGGTATGTAATGTGTAATGTATGTAACCATGCGAACAATAGATTCTAATAGACTACACGCCTAAAGAAAATAAGTACCTACCTGGTGCGAGTAATGAAGCAATAAATTAATAATATACATCTAAATACATCACTCGTGATTAACTTCATGTGTATGAGTAGATAGTAGTCCGACATGTCGAAGGCAGCAAAGCCACTTCGCCAATATTTAAGAAATATGAAAGCCATATGTTTCTAAGATATTGTAGCTTTCACGAGAAAATGCAGATAATATTTATACTGGATAAGTGCATTCAATTTCAGTGCAATATAGTCCTTTAGTTTATACTCACTACGTGATAGAGTTAATATAATTTATCACACGTACTGCTATAGGATTTCATGGTTATCTGGGGGAATTAGCTTAAACTATCTTAAGGTTGCCACTCTTGTAGTGATCCTCAAAAATTCTCATTGTGATTACAGATTAATGCTCGATGCACAAGTTACAAAATAGTTTTTTCTTTCCACCCATTTGCTAAACCAGATTTTTAATCACCCAAAATCGTCCTACACCACCCCGATAACCTTTTAGACAGTGCACTAGAACGCAACACGACTAGCAAACCAACGCTAACAGGCCTCTGCACTATACTAGACGATGTCTAAATCTGATACCTCACTAAAACAGAAACAAATAGAACGTGTTAGAAATAAGCTAGACTAGAACGTTATGCAATCCTCGTGATGCGTTTGTTATACATGCTGGATCAGCAACGATTTGTCGGCGGCTGTTTTTTTGCATACGCCGAGTGAGACGGCCAGCTGCTGTGAAATCGATCAGCTGCGAGATCAGCTGCTGATTCAATTTAGTGTTAGCAGAAAGATCAGCGGTTAAAAGATATGGCCCTTTGTGACTTTCGCGTAAAGCAATCATTAAAATCGCACATATACAACATCTAATTACATAAAATAAGCAATATATATTTAGAAAAATATGCATTATATGAATAATTTATATACACTTGTTCATACGTCTGAACGAATGCAATATGAAAATATGTTTCAATGTGTAAAGTACGTTTCGTAATCTTCACAGAGTGTTATCGGAGCAGGCCAATAATAATGTGACCGCTTAAAACATTACAAACTTTCAATTACAAACTTTCAATCAGGAGAGTGAAGTGTCAAGAATAGCCTAAAGCCACTCGGGGGGAGGGGGGTTAATCATCGTGCTGCTTCAATAGATCAGTTCGGTAATTGAAAACATATTTTGTTGCATGTTAACACTGGTTTGTTTATGTTGACATCTGATCCATATATTTACATGTAAATGTAATGGGTCTACATTATAATGCATGCATATCGTTATAATGGGTGTCAGAGTAAAACTATAAGTGTTAAGTTATTCTTTAATTAATATCCGTAGAGTAGGTTGTAAAGTAAATAACATTTCTAAAGAAAGCTTGTATTAGAAATTTTATGAGGAACCAGTACATTTCAATGGTATTCTATGCAGTATTTACGTTTTCTTGTCCACTGATTACATTTGGTGTCCCCGATGTTTTATTTCTTGCTATTACCGAAAATATCTATTATCTATGATGAAAACGTTAATAGTATAGAAGATAAAGAACAAAGATGATAATCGAAGCATGTACCCTATGAACTACGCGGTCTTCAACATGGGTCGAGACGGAATGTTTGATAGAACACTACTTGCATATTTGGAAAACTTTATTGTAAGATCGTCAGCGACTGCCTTAACTCAATTGAGCAAAATTGCAACAATTAATACAGATTACCACGGATTTTTCCGCCTGCACAACATTAACAATAAAAAATCTCTCAGCCTCACATGAATACTTTAAATGATCAATGCCTTATGTACAGTTTACAGATATTCTGAAATAGGACGCTCAAATTTGAGAGAAACTGCGTATAGCTTGTCGTGTTCAACAACTAGTAATTAAAGTCTCGATATGCAACTTCTATTATAATTAATGGTTATTAATTGCAAAATGGTTTACTTCGAAACGAATCTGATGTCGTAGCTTAATTTTCGGCTGGATGCGCTCTATTCTGCCAAGAATGTTCATTTTTGTAAGTGAAATGTTTCGTCTGAGCACACCCTGAGTTATGTAACCTGACCTTATGCTCACGTGGGTTGGGTTGTGCGTTGACTGGCCTGGGTTTTGAATCATGTAAGCATTATAGTGTAATGATCAACTATGTTGATATCTATCACTTTTAATACCACATGTTTAAACTTTTTTGTAATTTAGACCACTTTCCGTGTAACTAGTCCAGTGAATGTCCAAGATTTTACTCTCAGATCAACGCGGCTAGAATTCGAACCCACGAGGGTTCAATTCACCTCAGGATCTGTCATTTCAAACTTCATGACGTTACCACTACGCTTGTAAAATATTTTGTCCTATCTGTCATCATTCTTATGTCTTATCTGTTATTTTATCTTATCCTGGATTCTAATAATCCAGGCCATTTTCATCCGAAACGAACACTCCCACTATTGCTCCATATCCCCTCCCAACTTCCAGTAAAAAGTAATAAAACAATAACGCGTAATTGTTAAATAGTAGAGATGGGAATTTTCTGAATTTCCAGAGTTCGGGTTCGGTTCTGTTAGTTGAAAATGAAAGTTCGGTTCGGTTCGGGTTCGGTTAGCAGTTGACAATTTGAGAGTTCCGTTCGGTTCGTTGAAAATGAAAGTTCGGTTCGGTTCGGGTTCGGTCCTAACAAGGGTTCGGGTTCGGTTCGGGTTCGGCTTGCTTTCCAACTAGCAAGAGTTCGATTTGAGTTCGAAATCCTTTGGTTTGGATAGTGATGCAATTGTTTAACTTTACTTATAATAATCATGGTTATGACAAACATGTTTAAAATGGTTTGTGGTAAATATGCTTAAAAATTAATTAAGTCATAACAGCTGCCACATTTTTTCACCTGGGTAAAAATATGACAATTAAAAAGGGAGAGAAGTGGTATTTATTCCTGTACATTTCTTAAGATATTGTTAGTTGACCAACAAATGTTCATAATATAGATATTTAGCTTTATTATTGTATCTGAAATACTTTCCTTGATTATAACGAGCAAATAGAATGCTTCATCAATTTTTAAATTTTTATTGTCACTATAGGCCTATATATTAGATACGTTTAGAATTAAGTAGAAATGTCTTGGGTAAAATTTGATGCAATATTTCAGTGACAAAGTGCAATATAGTAACAAAAAAATGTCAGATGAAGATGATTTAGTTAACACGTGTACTTCCATAGAAAAATGATCATAGTATACACCGTTTGCTATCAACTGACCAGTAATAAGCTTCATAATTTACCTTAGGGTTTCAAATTTGAAACTCTCAGATCAATTATGAAGTTACGAAAATAGTTATGAAAAAATTGCTATGGTGCAAAATTATAAACTACAGATAGTCTTAACACATATAGAATGTCATATATAATTATTTGTAAATCTGGCTGCAAAATACTAAGGTAGCACACTAAAATTAGAAAAAATCATAATTTGAATTTAACAAGAACAAATCCACCTAGATTGAGTCAAGCATTTTCAGATTTTTATGGAATACTCTCATCACTTTTGTCTCTCTGATGTTAATTAAACTCAAAATATAAACAACTTCTGGTAAATTTGAGACAGGTTGTATAGCTAAGTTTCAAGCTTGTTATCTTGCCACAAGAGTAAACTTACGCAGAAAATGCAGCAGTGTTTTGAGTAATTTGTATTTTGTTTATCAGCCAAGGGTGCTACAAAATGTGTTCATGGCGCCCTGGTTTATAAATAAATTCTTTTGTAAATTACATTCAACGTCACAACAGAATAATATTAAAGTGCGCAATTTTAATATTTTTACAGCTACCATTTTTAAAATCCTTTAAACGTACTCGAGAGTCATATTATGGCAAATTTTTTTAATTTCACATGGTGTCTTTGGAACCAGCCTTACTTGCTGAATGTTTTTTGAAAAATATCTCGAGTGTTGAAAGATAAAACGATGGTACTAAGATATTTTACATGTATATTGATTAAATGCATGTAAAAGTTTTACTTAATCATCTAAGAATATTTTAATTTTTTCAGTTGAAAAAATAGCACAAAATAATGTAATAATTGATCATACAATTGAGCTCATTCTCTCTTTTTCTTTCTGTCTTTCTTGTATCTACTCTGCTTTTATGCTCTCTCTCTCTCTCTCTCTCTCTCTCTATCTCTATATATATATATATATATATATATATATCTTAATATACACCTTTATGACAGTAGACTTATACAAAGCATGTGAACGAACACTTTTTGACGGTTATATATATATATATATATATATATATATATATATATATATATATATATATATGCCCATATCTAATATATATATAATCAGAGTTGTGTCAGGGTCACTAAAGGGACCCACCGTACACTGAACATGTTATAGTAGGTGACTGAACAGCAACTTAGGACGGCAAAGTGGAGCCACCTCAGAAGCCATATTATTCACAAGCTATAGGCTACGTTAAACTGCGGGTAAGGAATATCCTATATCATAAGGGATAAACTTATTAATCAATGGAATAATCGATGGAGTTCCGACTATAGAGCTCGAAAACAGAATTTACGAGAGTAGGAATATGTACCTTAAATCAGCTACATAGCTGAAATCTGGAGAAAGTGTTGATGCGGATACTGAGAAAGACATAGTTTGTAAATCATACTAAACTAGCCAGATAAATACTATTTGTAATGGATTCACGTTTGGACACGTCAAGAGCTTGCATTCAGGTAAAGTTCTTTTGATCAGCTTTATCTACTCATGATAACAATAGTTGTCGACTGTTGATCCGAGTGACCGCCCTGATATGGCGATGAGTATCAAATGCCTTATCACTCCTTATCAATCACATGCTACTGCGTGTGACGTGAATACTTAACCTTATACTTCGTAGTAATTCGCACTTTAATTTGACCATACTGTGTAGAATAGTCTATTTGATGATATACGATTTGATAATTTACGATTGCAGCATATTTCAAATGTCTTCAGACTTTCTACTTCGTAATGCAATTCTCTAGCTTATGGTATTATTATTATAAATGTACATGTTCATTATAATAATAAATATTATATAAATTAGTATTATATATATTTTATAGTATTATATATGCACGAGTTCACCTATTATAATTATCTTTGCGTATTTTTTTTCTATGTTCATCATTCACATTTAGTCTGTGTAACCCGGGTTGAATGACCCTTTTGATGTTCTTATTAGTTGAATTGATGTGAATTTAACTTTGTAATTGAATAAATTTGTGATCAAGAGCATGGCTTGGAAAGAACGGTATTGAAATGATCTTAAATATGGTCAATTGATCTACGTAAGATGCTGTAATTGCTCGTATATTGATTATTATCAGAAGTTTTAATCAAATTCAGTATAGAAACAAAAGGCATAATAATTAATTCATACAATTGAGCGATTACAGAGATTTCTCTGATATATATATATATATATATATATATATCTTAATATACACCTTTATGACAGTAACTTATACAAAGCGTAACGAACACTTTTTGACGGTTATATATATATATATATATATATATATATATATATATATATATATATATATATGCCCATATCTAATAATATATATAATACAGAGTTGTGTCAGGGTCACTAAAATAGGACCCACCGTACACTGAACATGTTATGATAGGTGACAGAGTTGAACTAGGGACACCGTACTTCTGAACAGCAAAGTGGAGCCACCTCAGAAGCCATATTATTCACAAGCTATAGGCTACGTTAAACTGCGGGTAAGGAATATCCTATATCATAAGGGATAAACTTATTAATCAATGGAATAATCGATGGAGTTCCGACTATAGAGCTCGAAAACAGAATTTACGAGAGTAGGAATATGTACCTTAAATCAGCTACATAGCTGAAATCTGGAGAAAGTGTTGATGCGGATACTGAGAAAGACATAGTTTGTAAATCATACTAAACTAGCCAGATAAATACTATTTGTAATGGATTCACGTTTGGACACGTCAAGAGCTTGCATTCAGGTAAAGTTCTTTTGATCAGCTTTATCTACTCATGATAACAAAGTTGTCGACTGTTGATCCGAGTGACCGCCCTGATATGGCGATGAGTATCAAATGCCTTATCACTCCTTATCAATCACATGCTACTGCGTGTGACGTGAATACTTAACCTTATACTTCGTAGTAATTCGCACTTTAATTTGACCAACTGTGTAGAATAGTCATTTGATGATATACGATTTGATAATTTACGATTGCAGCAATTTCAAACTCTTCGACTTTCTACTTCGTAATGCAATAATATTATTATATATATACATGTATATATATATATATATATACAGTATATATATATATATATATATATATATATATATATATATATACATGTATATATAATGTAACTGTAACTGTCACTCTGGTCAAAAGCGGTCTGAGAATCTTTACTTAAATTTTGATTATAATTTTATTTAATTATTCAGCGATTACAGAGATTTAATGACACCTTCGTTAGGGCATAACTAGCAGTTTATGTTAACTCTTAAGTGTCTTCAATAAAATACTGAAAATTAAAGTTACTTTATTAGAAGGACTTTCTCTTGTTCCATGCGAAATAATTTAGAACATTTGTACGTTCTATGAACCTCAAGTGCGAGTCTGAAATATGATCTAAAATAAAACTCTCGTTGAAATTTGATATAATGTTATCAATTATGGCATATATCAATAGGCCGGTTTATAATGAACTGGCTGTGTTAAGTAATAAATATAAATATGATTTCCATGGTGATTAAATCCAAGTGGTCATAAAAAGCCGTTATATTATAATTATCTAACCTATGCGACACTTTTCGTACATACGCCTATAACTTAAACGGCAAACTGATAAACTTTGGGCGATCCAGTGACGTGAATAGCTATATTATAGTTTAAAAAGAATTAGATTCAAATAAGAAACATTGTGGATTAAGATTATTATTGTCTTGCTGCTTGAATTGAACCGATGTCTCTACGTTTAGAACGCCATAATAATAACGCTTGCACCAGTTCTGAGGCATAGCTGAGAATTGAACCGCACTCGTACAGAAGTCGTTCGGACTTTTTAATTTCGAGCTTCGATTACTTAATATTTTCAAATTCGAATTATATAACATAATTACACATTTAGACTGAACCAGAACGACTGAATCAATAGACTAATCTATAGACTGATCTATAGACTGATCTGTAGACTGATCTATCAGTCTATTGACTAGATCTATCAGTCTGTAAATCAGTCTATAGATCAGTTTATAGTTCAGTCTATAGACTGATCTATAGACTGATCTACAGATTGATATATAGACTGATATATAGACTGATTTATAGACTGATATATAGCCTGATATTTAGACTGATCTAGAGACTCATCTAGAGACTCATCTAGAGACTGGTCTAGAGACTCATATAGAGACTGATCTAGAGTCTGATCTATAGACTAATCTATTGACTGATCTATAGATTGATCTACAACACTGGTACAAAACTGACTAGTACTATTACTTAGTATTATTAGACTTAGGCTTAGTATTATTAAAACTAGTATCAAACTGATCTACTGATGTATAGACTGATCTATTGACTGATCTATAGACTGATCTATAGATTGATCTATAGACTGATTTATAGACTGATCTATAGATTGATCTATAGACTGATCTATAGATTGATCTATAGACTGATTTATAAACTGATCTATAGATTGCTCTATAGACTCATCTATAGACTGATCCATAGACTTATCAATAGACTGATGTATAGACTGATGTATAGACTTATCTATAGACTGATCTATAGATTGATCTATAGACTGATCTATAGACTGATCTATAGATTGATCTATAGACTGATCTATAGACTGATCTATAGATTGATCTACAGATTCAGTTAATGATTGCTCTAAAAATTAATAGATCCTGACCAGCGAAGGCGATAGAGCGTCGACTTCTTATTATAAAAGTGGTAGAAAGCGGTGGAGCATTCGGCTGTATCAGGAAATATGGAAACCATTTCAGGAAATTTAAACGTTGTCTGCCAAAGAGAATCATATAAACTTATACAGCCTATACAAACATATTCGATTATATGATATTTTGTCATTTTGTAGCTCTATACTGATTGTGACTACAGAATGGAAATATTTTCCAGTAATTTTCAACTGGAGTAGTGTATGAATTGAAATACTGTTATTAGATAGCTTACTATGTTTAATGACATTATCATCAATGGCATGAAATACAAAATTACACATACAAACGGGTCAAAAAGGAAAATTAAATCCTATCTAGTTGACAGCCCACTATCATAAGCAAACATACGCAGACTGCAGTTCATAATAATATGACAATTAATGCAGATAACCACACTGCAGATTCACACAAAGTTGTTGAAATACAGAAAATAGGGCTATGTGATCAAAATAGAAGTAGGCCTAAGTGGTAAAAATATAAATCAAAGCTAATGATGATGGTAATTTGGAAGTTGTGCATAAAAAGTCTTTAAAGAGTTTTATAAATAGATTAAAAGATTGGACTTTACGAATGGTTGAAGGAATATTTTTCCAGCCCGAGATGCAATAATATCTAAAGGATTTATAAAAAATGAATTGTTAATAGTAATAGTATATAATTTGTATTAGCTAATCTGGTATTACAAAAACCAATAGCAAGGGGATAATTAAACATATCACGCACCGCTGTGGACATAACACCATGGAAATAAATACCTTTATAAACAAATTTTCCAATATAGAGTTTGTGAAGTTGAAAAAGAGGAAAATAATTGTTATTAAGATAAAGCTGTTTAACATTATAAGATCTCTGCTGACATTGTAACGTTCGTAAAACTCGATTACATGCAGAATGCAGTGGTAGTAGGGACGTTAACGTAGTTTGGCCATAAATTTCCAATGCATACTGAATACGAGAATAAACAAGAGAAAAGTAAAGATTTTTGCGACAGATTAGGGGTATATATTTTCTACGTCTATAAAACATACCATTAAGACTATTTAATTTACATACTAGAGAATTAATATGATGTCAAAAGGATAATTTGTGATCAATTAATACACTAAGGAATCTGGTAACATAAACTCTGCTAATTACCGCCACCATTCATCTTTATGCACATTTACATAGGATAAAGAACATTTACATAAGTACCGTTGGTGTGCAGTACCTAGCGGTTTTAGTATAATGATCCTTTATCGAAGTATAATTTCGTAAATTGATATTGATTTCATCCATATCCTCAATACAATTATGTAGATAATTTTCTTTTCAACCCCATATACTTATGCAATCGATGTAATCAATGTGTCTAGCTTTTTACCACGGCAACAATCGGGCAACTATCATGTAGAGAAACACTTGATTGTTCAGTAATTAATCAAATTATTAGGATATACCAATAATTATTGCATTGCAGAGAAACCCAATTCTGTTCAGGAATATTAGTAAAAGATAGTGATAGTACAGAATTGATATATGGAGTAGCTAATCTAGTACTTTTCATTGGCCTACCTTATTTACTATTGTGATATAGGCGCTGAGTTTTTGAACGCGGAAGACTAAGATAAAGACATGACATAAATGACACTAAGAGGGATTGAATGGGCTATATTCTCAAATTGTTATAATTTACCTACTTTAATCAAATTGAAAGCGCAGTACCCAACATTTAAGGGGTTTAGCATTCCACACAACGCATAAAGTTTAACGTCTGTTTCTTCACAACACATGCTCTCCGAGACCGTCCAGCGGATTTTCAAACTTATGCGTTGCAATCGACCTACTTTACTACTCTACGAACCCAATCAATTGATTATTTCGTAACGTCAAAGAGTTCAAACTCCCTTGGCCTTTTCAACTCATTCATCCACCATACTTTGGGCCTTTTCCTGCCTCTCTTTCCTTCCCATACCCGTGATGATTTCTTTCTCAAAGCAATAGCCTCTAATTACAGGCATTTGTTGGAGGAGCATTAAGTTTCCGTTGGTTTCCCGTACAGATAGAAGTTGATAGATGCATTAAGAAATAGGAAGAAGAGTTGGATAGGACACATTCTAAGGGGGGAAAGTCTACTGAAAGAGGTCATTGAAGGCAAAATGAAAGGAAAGAGACGCAGAGGCAGACCGAAATTAGGAATGTTAGATGATTCAAAGGTCCACTAATATGTGGATATGAAGGGTTAGCGGAAGACAGAGAAGAGTGGATACGTTATATGCCATGAACCTGCCAGTAGGCAGTGCACTAAGAGAGAGAGATTCCATTTTCATTTTCCATGTTTCTGAATGTATAGGTTACTACTACAAATATTAGGTCCTTGACTTGTCTGACCTTAGTCATTAATCCACTCTAGAGACAACTGAGTGAATGAGCTATTTAATACTCTTATATAGTACATATTTATATATATATATATATATATATATATATATATATATAGTATATATATATACTATATATATATATATATATATATATATGTGTGTGTATATACAAGTATATACATGTATATTATACACCCACATTTATATTCAATACTTATCTCTGCAACAAGCTGATAAAAATTAAAATCAGCAAAATTCTTAGATGATTAAGTTTTACAAACCTAAAAACTTTAAAACTTTTACCTGGCATTTAATGAGAATATACTTTATGTAAAATATGGCTTAGTGCACCTTAGATGTGAGTAATCGCTTTTACGTCTTATCACACTCGAGATGCAACTTTTGGCCAAAAAACACCTCTCAGCAAGTGAAAGAGATTCATTTTTCCTTTCCATGACCTTAGATTTGAATTTTTAAATTGTAAACCTTTTTAAATTAAACATTTGTCCAAAGTCATCTACCGATGAATGCTTTTGTAACGCCTTTGCGTATTAAAAGTAAATTTGCCATAGATGGCAATGACTCTTTGTCGAGTATTCGTTATAAATTCTGGCGCTATTTTAAAAATGCTCTGTTTTAACTATTGCGCAGTTTGTGAAAAATATTAAAATTGTTAAACTTGTATATGCACTTTTTATATGTATTCTGTTGTGTCACGTTTTGCAATGTAATTGTATCTGTGCGTGTTTTCTGCCAAGAATTGGTGAATAAAATGTTATAATTATAAACCAAGGGCGCCATGAACACATTTTGTAGCACCCTTGGCTGATAAACAAAATACAAATTACTCAAAACACTGCTGCATTTTCTGCGTAAGTTTACTCTTGTGGCAAGATAACAAGCTTGAAACTTAGCTATACAACCTGTCTCAAATTTACCAGAAGTTGTTTATATTTTGAGTTTAAACATTAATTTTCATTCAATTGTTATTCCAAGTTTAATCTGCCTTCATTTTAGGATGGCTGAAGCACCCTTCAAATCCGAGTTAGTCCGTAACTCTGAATGCTGTGTTTACATCAGAAACCTAAATTCATCTTCACCTTGTACACATTGTGTTGAAAGGGTGTAGCCATCCCTCTCTCTATAAATAGAATTAAACAAAACGGACATTATAGGCCCAGATCAGGTTATAATTACCATTGATCTTATCAAAGTAGCGACAAATATCTTCGATTGATCCACTCTGTACCTTTCACGGCTTATCTATCGCATACTAGGCAACACTCACTATCACACGTTGCCTACATATTTATAGGCCTACCGACTTCCTATCTCGTTGAAAGGGCGTAGTTATTTCTCTCTTTCTCCTTCTCTCTCTCCCTCTCCTTCTCTATATCTCTCTCTCTCTCTTTCTAACTCTCGATTTTACTTTATCACTCAAAGTATCTCTTCGATAAACCTCTCGAATGACTGTAATCTACTATTCAACGTCACATTCGATATTTCTCTATAAATTACCTTGCTATTGCAAAAATTGCCTCAGAACTTCCTGGAGTAAACTAAATTAACCTATTACAAAAGCAACAAGTAAGTAACACAGAATTAATTTTTAATTATTTATTTGTAGTTATGACTTTGTGGACATTATCTTTGTTTGCGGACTATAATCGAGTATTTTCATTTAGCGGTTAATACGACCTTAGCGCCTTCAATTAGATGCCGGCTTTAATTGGTGCAGAACTGAAAAATTAGAAATCTTTAATATTGTTTAAAGCTACACTTAAATATAATATATGATTTAACTGATATTATGTCAGTAAGTTTTTCGACATGTTGATGGGTAGGTAGAGAGTTCAAATCCAATCCTAGCCCCTTGATTGAATATTGCTTGGGAGAGAGGGGGCCTAAGTCAAACTTCAGTTTCAACTTTTGGGTGCATTTTTATTGATCTCCTTATGTTTTTTCTACATATTTCAAACTCTTTAGTTGTTATCTTATTGTATTCGAACTATTTATTGATCAAAGTTGATTAATTTATCGGTATCAAAATCAGCCTAAGTATTCCGGTTGATAGACGTGAAATTTAAAAATTAGTCTACGGGAGCAATGTTTACTTTCTACCTAATTATTTCAACTTGACTCAGTGTCAGTGTGGTTCATAAACATGCACGTTATATGGAATGTAGTTAAAATAATTAAATCATTGCTATTTAACGAAACGATTATTCTTTATATTCACAGAACATTAGATAGCTGTAGTTTCAGACAGCCATCGTGTGTATTCTTAGTTTAACCAGCAAGATTGAATTCCTTAATTAAGCTACATGACTTTACAACATCGTTACACTGCGAAATTTGCAGTTACTTTGTGTCGTTGGTTCTAATTATTATCTAACCACCTTTGTTCTTTCTACATAGTTTGTCGGAACTCATCAATGTTGCAGTTTCCATTTTCACGGACCATAAATTAATAGAAGTCAAATGATGAAGTGACGACCTATTTCTTTTTTAAACCTACCTTCACGTCCGCTATCATGCGTTTTCCATCCATGTACTGCAATTTCATCCGGTGTTATATGTTTTATCTATTTCATATGTTTACACGTATATTACACATATAAGTTTATATCTATATATTAATTAAATGCCGGCAAAGCCAATGTCAGCGTCAGCTTCCCCACTCGAAAGCGATGTCAGTGACGACGAGCCCAGGATTAGAACCCCGCACACGCCGATCCGCAATCGAATATGTTGTTGGTGATGGTAGATTTAAGTGCGATTCTTCACCACCCGAGGAGGTAGACCTGCCCTCAGATTCCACTGAATCAGAGGGTTTACTGTGAGCTCACTAGGATCATCTGGCTCCCTGTCTCCACCGCACTCCTCGACCCACAAACCTCTGCGAGGGGCAGGGCCTCAACTCTCGAGCCTGGCCACTGCGAGTGTTGACTCCGCAGTGAGGCGCCCCACGTTCATGGATCACCCGCCGCAGAACCCGATCTGATCACCGGCTGGGTTGATCCCTCGGGTTCTTCTGCGTCCTGACACCGCCACCTCTCAGCCGCCTCAGGATGGCTACGCTCAACCCACGGCTGACCTGCTCTCACCGTTCGACGTCAACCGTCCGTCCAATCTAGAGATCAATGCTCTGAAACAGCCTCTCGGTAGAGCTCAGTCTGCTCCTCCGAGATCTGATCAGCAGCTGTTTGGTCTGCCACTGCTACATCAACAGCAGCCTGGTGCTGCTGGAATGAGGCAGGAGCGCAGCAGTCAGCTGATTGGTGGGGAGCAATTTTCTATGATATCGGAGTTGGTGAAGAGCGAGATGGGAGTGGAATCTGAGGGCAGGTCTACCTCCCCGGGTGGTGAAGAATCACACTTAAATCTACCATCACCAACAACATATTCGATCTATATATTTATTTAGGTCCGCTTATCTTTTTCATTTATTGATCCTCGTATTGTTCAGATTACTACAACATGATATTTAAAGTAATTGCTCACTTCATTAGTTTAAAAAAAACCAAAATGTTGGATTACTATAACAACTGACTGGAAAATTAAGCTACATATATCATTTGCTTTCTGTTGCCACTGATGATTTATTTACATAAGTTTATTTATTTTTAGACAGATAACAACTAAGCAGCAAAATGGCTCGTAACCTACTCTTTCTATCGATACTGAGTTTGGCTCTCATATGTCTCGTGAAGTCAGAAACAACATCTGCTTCCCCAGAAGAACCAGGTATGTTTAAAAGTAACATATTGAGTTTTCCAGAGTAATTGGCATATTCAACAGTCGGTCTCCCGAGCGAATCCCCTTAATTCCCATTTAGGGCACCAAAAGGATTCATTCATTTTTCCTAATATTGTTAATAATAACAACAATTAGATTGCTACTGTGGTCCATGACAACATCGAGCACTATTGTGACAAAATCCAAGCTAGCGAGCAAATGGAAAGACCAAAACCGTGCAAGTTTAAAAATTCAAAAGCTCAGTCCAATGTTACTAGTCGCAAGCCAATACTAGAAGTTTATTTAAATACACTCAAAATATACAGTGATATACAGAAACAAGACCGTCAAAGTGGGCACAAGTAACCTATCTTGCTGACCACCCCTAAGTCATACAAATGGAAAAATAACTATTCAAACGGAATAAACATGCAATATAAGTAAAAGAAATAGCAGTTGATAGAATTTGAAATAATAGCAACAGGAATTTAAAAAATAATATTGCTTCTGCCATTAAGTGTGAGCTACAGATGATCACAACAGAGAATCACAGAGAACTGATTATGATTCGTCGCTATGCTTGATGTTATGAGTGGATCAAAACCGTAGCGAGTAAAATTCACAGATTTTACTCGCTAGTAATTACACACTTGAAGGCTTGGTTCGAGAATCTAATTGACGATTGTACGATTGTACTAAGTAAAAGAGCTGGTAATGCTAGTGCTAACGTCAGTATCCTTTATCGAAAGCGATGCCAGTTACAGGCTAATATTCATATTTACAGGCGAGACCAGGATTTGAACCCCGCACACACTGATCATAAAATGAGCACAGTTATTACACTAAGGTGACCCGGACTGACGTTTTTAATTAAAAGCACTTATTAGATTGCTGAGTTATAGTGCGGTTGTTTGATAAACGGGAGATCACGGGTTTAAACTCAGCCGAAGCCAGTGTGCAGAAACCGACGCAAAATTTATATTAACACTCTGTAGGTGAATTTGTATTACATGCCGTCGTGTTTGCTGTCTTGAATGACTGATACATTGAAAGAAAGTAGACTTGCACGTCGTGAAGAGCCCTTTCATAAAAGGCTACAGATTGGGCTACATATGAGGTTGGCAATTGGTCAATATACAAAAAAACCAACAATCCTGCTGTATATCCATATTCGGGGTTGACACGGAGAGGGCTAGATAGGAGAGAATACCAGAAAAGAAATAGAATAAAAGATTTAGACCTAGTAACTTCATTACATTGTTTGAAATTGGCTTAATAAAAGTATCATTTTTGTCTGACTATCATTATGCCAGTAGGCTAATAATTAGGGCTGAACTGCTATTGGGCGCATTAATAATTTTATTAAAAAGTCGATGTGAATGGCTACCTAGATAGTGTCTGCGATGATTCACTGGACCATACAAACTCATGATATAATAACCAACAGAAAATATGGGCCGAATTTGTGAACAACTGTACATAGATGGTTTTATTGCATTAACAATGGAAATGGTCAAGTAATTTCAACCCAGATTAATAACCAGGTTTTGTATTAAAATTTTAACATAAACAAAACATAAAATTGCATATTGCCTACAGCACATGTACATCAATTGAAAATGTGAAAAATAAGCTCGCTAAATATAATATAAATATATAAATATAAATGGAATTTGGAAATTAAATAAATCATGACGTATAAACAAATAAATATTTGCCAAATTATTTTTTTTTTTTTTTACTAAATTAGTAAAATTATTATATTGTAAAGTGTTAATATTCCTAATAGACTTAAATATTTGGAAAAACCCATTAACTCGAGCGAGCTTGCAGTCCCGGCTACTCGCTGCTCATGAGGTAACTTTGAGTGAGTTCATTCAGTGGACTACTGAACGAATGATGAAAAGCTATCTCGAGTAATCATAAATTTACACTCAAGATCTTTAAGCTCTGGTGTTGCAAGAGAATGTTGCTTTGCAATTATATACAGCTGCATAATTTGTGTTGAAGTCTCTTGTTCATTATCATGATTGACGTAGACTATGGATTTAAATTTTAACGATAATTGCACGAAATATATTATATTAGGAATATTAGCGAGAAATGATAAATTATTTAATTCTGAACGTTACATACTGTAGTGTCCATCATACCAAGGCATCTCTGTACTTCAAAACATTATTACAATTTCAAATTTGATGTATTTAAAACAAAATTCGTTTGCAAAACTAATATTCATATTTGTTATATTGCTTACTAATTTCGATATGCTATGTTTGTCGTACAACAAAAACACCAGGAGTAGATGAGCCAACAACAACGGCCTCTGGAGGGGACGGTTCGACTACCGTTGGTATATTAGAGCCCACCACCAACACTGCGACCTCAACTCTTCAATACTCCGCTCAGTTTCTTTTCATCTCCGCTCTTTCAGCAATCATAAACAGGATTCTCTAAATTTATTTCTGTTGGGGAAGGGGAATGGGGTTCATCGCAGTAGTTCAAGCTTGGGGTTTTGGATCTGGTGACACGGGTTCAAATTTTATTGCGTCCAGAATTTGAATAATCGAGGGGTGTTGGAATATTATTTTAGAACTATTTCTTATTTTTCTACTGTTTAGCGCCCGCTTATCTTACCGCGCATGATGAAATATATGGGCGAAATATTAGCATGTGATTAATTCGCTTTATTCATGCACTAAGAACCCGAACAGGATGAAGAAGGGCCCTAGAGAGAATGTCTGAGACCATTTTTATATTAAACGTGAGCCTCTCAAGAACGACATTAAAAACAACTCACGTTCTATAGAGATGCGATGATGTTCAATGGGTCGCTCGGATTTGTTCATGCGGCTGTAACTATGAAAAATGCTGATTTTGTAAGCTGCATTCAAGGTGTCTAATAAATGTAAATATTGGTGTCGTTGCAACGAGTAGAGTTTCGTATTAAGTTAAATGTATAGTAGGAGGGTTTATGTACTCGGTAATAATAATATCAATAATCATAGTAATGACGCTTTTTCACTTTATGTGTGTCTAACCAACGAGAGAGTCTTACGCCAAGAGTAACAGATATTAATGACTTTAATGACAGCTTAGTATGAACCCTAATTTAGGTGCTTTTTAGAAATACCCTAATTTTCGATGAAGCTCCCAAAGCCGGACACTTGAAATTGGCAATAGGCCTACTACCGGAGTGTAATTCATAATACTTTAATAAAATTGGAAAGATTCAAGATACCACAGTTTGTAAGTTAAACAGGTCCTGCCAAAGGGCTTTCTAAGGCAAAGATTATCCATAGCTCCAAAATATATTTTCGTGGCATCCTAAGCTTAACGGTTTCCTAGAATACAAATGATTACCATAAGCATATATTAAATTTGTCTGTAATGCATTTTATTAACGGTTAATATTTAACTATAACTTATCAATTATACATGTAAATTATAAATGCTAAAATAAAACTTTCTGGCTTCAAATTATAATTCAATGTTTAATGTACATTTTCTCAAATAATTAATACTTAGACGGACTTCGCAAGAGTAAACTAAATTTCACATCTCTTCCTCTCTCGTGACCTAGAAAATAGCAGATCCATTCTAAAGTGATCTATTATCAATCACTCTCTTTCAGCTCTTCAAGAATACCCAAATAGCTCGTTACAGTGTAGTAAATTTGGTCCAAATGCGAAGTCTTTGTCTTTATCAATCATTAAATATTGCCTTTTAACGTGTGCGAAATATAGCTATTGAGGTGGTTTCAAATTGCCTTTCTCCGTTTATATTTAGCAGCCTCTTACGATACACTAAGTAAGCGGTTTATCTATGCAGTAGCACAATACCCAACAACAATAAGACCAAACAAGAAAAAAGTAACTATAACTTTTAAATAACAATCTTGCCAGACACTCTTCAACAACTGCACATTTATGACATTATCGATACCACCGTGCAAATAAATCCCTTCGACTCCATTTTAAACCATCTCAACTATAGCCGAGACCTATCTTTGACTTTTTCTTAAACTAATCTACCAGTAACAACGTTAACCATCTGTAGGTCTATACAGCTCTCGAGAGTTTAATGCAAGCAGACTGCCTGAAAATTCAAAAGTTATTTATAGCAGGAAGCTGTCACAGCTGATACCTTTTGTTTTAGATTTAGAATTTTTTAAACTGAAATTGGCAGAAAAGGAATGTTGCTCGAACAATTTCCAGAAGTTTCTCTTCAGCATCGCCACATCCAATCCCGTCACTGGGGAACACCTCATCTGACTGGAGCCATTAGAGATGTCGGAAAGATACTCAACCGCGGATCAGTATGTGTGGGGTTCAAATCCTGGGCTCGCCACATCCAATCCCGTCACTGGGGACACCTCCTCTACCGTGAACCATGGCCTCTCGAGTATAATTTCTTAGCTCTTCCTGTAAAGTGAACACGCAATATGGTGAAATGATTAACTGTGTTCATATCTATCACTTTTAATACCATATGTTTAAATCGCTAGGCAATTTAGACCATTTTCCGTATAATAAGTCCAGTGAATGTCCGAGATTTTATTCTCAGATCAGAGCGGCTGAGATTCGAACCCACGAGGGTTCAATTCACCTCAGGATCTGTCATTTAAAACTTCATGACGTTACCCCTACGCCATTAAGACATTCTTGTAGCCTCTCAGTAGCGACACGCTAGCCCCTCCCTTGTTCCTCTTTTTTACTCCTCTTTTTTATTAGAGCTCTTGCTTTCCATACCTACTCCGGCGAAACAAAGAAAAATTATCAGGCTCAGGGTATTGACAATCAACTTGTTGTGTCCATGGATGATACTTTATAGCGAATTTGGTGTATAAATAAAAGTGTCACAATTTCATTACGATTGCCAATACCCTGTTTATAAAATTTTCTGTTTTCATTATCGGTAACAGAATTCGAACATTATAAAAGAAATTCCTGAACACGCTTTTTAAAATGTGTTTAAAAATTAAATAAATCTAGGATCAGACACGAAACAAATATCAAAGTGAGTATCTAAACACTAAGAAAGAATTAAATCTTATGGCGTTCGATAAAACTTAAGTTAAAAATTATTGACTAAAAGAAAATAGGCAGGCCAAAATATAATTATTTCATTTTATAGTCCTTACAGCATTACAAGTGAACATGCGATTGAACTCACGGGTTATTGAACTCTTGCACGACATTTAAATAGTAGCAATTGATACATGTATGGCAAGTGTTGTGTCTGAGATACTTAAGAATAGACCAACAGTATGTCTCATAAGAGGCTACAAAATAGGAACTTAACCAGTACTTCAGGAGTTCAAGATAATTGAAGATGGTGATGATAATGATGATGATGACGTAGTAGGAGCCATCAACAATTAGATGAACCATCGAGTCGATATTATACCTCTCTCTCGCTTCCATCATCTTATCTAAATTTTAGCCTTAGATGATTATTATATCGATATTATACCTCTCTCTCGCTTCCATCATCTTATCTAAATTTTAGCCTTAGATGATTATTAGATGTATTGCAACATCTGTTCACGCGTGCGAGGGTTTATTTCTCCTCACTCACTTCACGGGAAGGCTGCTTGGATTGTCTAAGAAAGCACGGCTAAGACGAAAAGAAAACGGCCACATTTGATTTTGTTCTTGGATTATATTGATAAAACGACATGATAATTTATTTTTATTTTTCCTAATTAGGTGAGGGGATATGGCGTAACGGTTAGAGTGTTCGCCTGCGATAGATGTGGCATGGGTTCAAAGCCAAAGTCAGTCAATGCACAATCTACTGAAGCACCCGTGAGCATAGGTTAAACATAATTCAGGACGTGCTCAACCGAAATATTTCACTTAAAAAATTAATATTGTCGGCACAATAGAACCTATGAGTCGGCCGAATTTCGCAAATAATTTAAAGAATCTCGGCCATAGTCGTTTCAACAGCAACATGTAACACAGTCAACAAACATATCTAAAACGAAAATTGAAGGAGTGCGACATACGCTTAGAAGTAAAAGATTAGTTTTTGCTCAAATCACGGCGATTTTATACTAAAACAGTTGTTTGTTTTGAGTTGTTCCATTTTTATGTTTATACTGAAAACCTTTAGGACCTACTAGAAAATAATTATATTACTCGTCGAACAGTGACGTTGGGTTTTTTAAATTGTAAAATTAAAAAAATGTTAAAATGTTTGCCTGCTAATATTTATTTCACTGCTTAACAATAACCCAGTTTTAACTAGATTAATCTAATTTTTATGCAATTTTTACACAAGCATTCAGACTGGAGAATAATAAAATGCTTTAGAAATTGATATTTTAGAAAATTTAAAAATATAATTATGCTTCTTAATTTTTTTTTCTTTTTCAATGAATCTTTTAAATTATTGGTCTAAGTACGACGTTATAATCAATCTGCTATTGAACCTGTCAGGATTTAAGTGAGAGCTAACATTTATTTCAACCGGTACCAAGCTGCTTATTATAGTGGTTTCGTTGCAAATGCAATTGTAAGAACGTTGCAAATAGTTTTGTACTATTAGCTAATTCAGTAGAAGATTGGTCGCAGAAACATTTTCTGTATTATTACTGTAAAATATACTGTATGTTAACGCACTTCAAAGGTGCAATTATAAACTTTTAATTTAATAGCATGGCAATTAATTATTGAAAACTAGTATGTATCTAAGTTTAAATAGAGTTGACGCGTATAAACTAAGAGCAATATAATAGTTTACATAACATTATTATAAACAAGCAGCAGTGTTTGCGCTTTTAAATGCTAACTACTTACTATAATATTAAACAGATATTTAACAGTTTTATCTTTATTATCTACAGTGCATTAACTCACCTATGAAATAAACTAAACCTACAAAAGTACACTATGTGTCAAAAAACTATATAAGTAGTATTTTTCCCATAACTTTGGCATTTATTAACCGATAATTACATTTTCTCGGAATTAGAAAGCAGAAAAATAGTTATCTTAAATCTACTTTCATGACACTTCCGGTTTATTGTAATCTATAACTAGCGATTTTCTAACATAGTCAGATTTTGTTGAAATTTTAGTTTTGTGTTTACCAATAAAGATAAAGTGCTCACCAAAACTTACACCTCATGAAGAGTAATCGCGCAAATATATTGTTTGCCAAATTCCTAAACCAAAACCTGAATTCTACAGAACTTGTATCAACAGAAAATAGATAAAGTGGACGAGTTGAAGCAGCGCCTGGTAAACGTTTGGTAAGACATGCAGCAAAAATGTGATTGCTGCATGCCAAAAACTCATGCAGCAATCTGTCATTGACAACAATAGGTGAGTGGCATAAGCGTACAGAGCTTGTGATAGTGCCAAAGAATGACATTTCGAACATACTTATTACGCTTTGACTCTTGACATTATCTGTATTGTAACATCGTTTGTTTTGTGTTTGTTTGTTAGTCAAATAGTCACTTAATTTATTTAATTAGCTAATTAAATAAGATAAACAACTGCACAAATTAGAATCACTAGACTCAATTGATAAATAATTAGTGATAGATTGTCTGATGGAGTATGAATGCTCAATGGCATTGAACGTGAACATTTATTTCTGGCACAGAATAGGATATTTCCTTCATAATATAAGTATTTTTGTCTATTCATACACATTAATACCATGCAGAACGTTGCGGTGCATATAAACTGCTAACTAGTTTTAAGTTATAAATTTTACAAGTCGTTTATCTATTTTCCGGTCCTTTAGTGATGCGATACTTTCTCAATATCATCGCGTTCACTAGACCACGGGAGTTCATTTCTCTTGCAGATTTGGTTTATTTAATGGTTAATCGGGTTTTCTAACCCTTAGCGCAATGGGACATCTTGATTATAGTATAAATATAAGTAGTAATAATAAAGCATCAAAACCAGAAGAAATTAATTTCATTACCGGTAGACCTATAAGCAATTTTGTACTTTTAGTAAAGAATTCTATTTTAATTGTTACAATATTCCAGTTGTTAACTCAATTAATAGCTTCAGGTTTATGTAGTTTACACAGTTGCAAGTTTGACCGGGATTCTAATGCTAACTTAAATTTATAATTGAGCCACATCTATAGGAAAAAACATTTCAGATGTTTAAATTCTGGGGCAAATAGATTTTAATTTCTCAGAATCAGAATGTCGAAGTGTCAGTGTCTTCAAGATGACATCAGTCACGTTCGCATTATTCGATTAATTACTGAAATCGATCAGATGGAGCAGAACAAGATTGACGTAAGCTCTACTAGATATTTATGATTTAATTTAATTTAATCAATAAATCAAACGGTCAGTCAATGAAATCTACAGGTATATCTATATCTTATATACTATTAACTATAGCCTTATTTTAATAAATATATGAGATGCTTGCAGAATCTAATATACAGTTATGTACATGTAAGCAGGCTGTATTAAACTGCAATAGTGATCTCTTTTAAAACCCAACTACATGTACAATTATTTTGAATCAGAATAATTAAAATATACAGTATTGTTCATTAACCTTGATTTGTTTCAAATTCAGAGATGTCAGAATGGTTCACTGCCTCATAATGTAGGCCTATTGTTGCGCGTTTTCTGTGGGAAATGTTCTTTCTTTAGCATTACGGTTGATTTTCTCGATCACATGAAATCTCATGAAATTTATGAATGATATTATAGTACGTGCAATTACATATTTACCACTCATAATTTATCACTAGGTCTATAGTTAACTAGGTTACTGTGATTCTATGTTGATTAAAGTTACCTTTAGTAAGGTTTATTAATTGCGTTATTAATTCTAATATGCTACAACTATCCCTATTACAATGCTATTCTTGGTTGAGTATAAACTAATTTATTGAAGTGCCTTAACTTTGTACAATGTACAATGTACAACTTTGCAATGTTGGCCAACCTCCATATTTGCATAAGTTCGATCTGACGATAGATCTGACGATAGCTCTGACGACAGATCTGACGATAGCTCTGACAATAGATCTGACGATAGCTCTGACAATAGATCTGACGATAGCTCTGACGATTGATCTGACGGTAGATCTGACGATAGCTCTGACGATAGATCTGACAATAGCTCTGACGATAGAGATCTGACGATAGCTCTGACGATAGATCTGATGATAGATCTGACGATAGATCTGACGATAGCTCTGACGATAGCTCTGACGATTGATCTGACGGTAGATCTGACGATAGCTCTTACGATAGATCTGATGATAGATCAGACGATAGATCTGATGATAGATCTGACAATAGATCTGATGATAGCTCTGACGATAGATCTGACTGATAGCTCTGACGATAGATCTGACGATAGCTCTGACGATAGATCTGACGATAGATCTGACGATAGATCTGACGATATATCTGATCTGACAGTTCGAACTGGTCCTAAGTCGGCCCTTACAATAGGTTAATTAGTTTACGATTGATCTGTACTTTGGTCCTAACACAATGCGTAGAATTGAACATAAAGTTACATAGCGCACAATATCTGTAGAATGAGATCATGTTGAAATCAAATTTGTCAAATATACTCCAGCCAATTTCCGTATTTTTAATCTAGAGCGTGGTGGTGTATGCCTAATTCTTGTAGAGTACGTAATATGAGTTTGAAATGAAAAAACCTAAGCAATGAAATGGCATAGGCCTACTAGTTTAAACCTTTTTTCTAGCCCTTGGCATAAACATTTGTTTTATCCTCAGTTCATCGCTGATTCGTTTTATACTTAATTAGAATATACTTTACCTAATTTGGCAATAAATCTAACTTTTAATAGTCTAAAGCAATTATTATACAATTCCAAAATCGGAACATGCAAGTACTATTAATACAGCCTGTATTTTCCTTTCAACTATATCTTTGTGAATGTTTCTGATACTTTCTGTATTGACTATAAGGACTTGTGTGGTCATATCATGGTGTGTGGTGATAATTGTAAATAGTAAACTAACTTTTATCCCGTCATGCAGATGTATCAATTCGAGGTGCATAAACTTGATGGATCAAAGTACGTGGTATCGAAGAGCTACAAGGAGTTCAACGACTTTGAAGTACGAATCATTTTAATTTAATTTGTTATGAATATTTGCTAAATTTTTTATAATGGGCTTAAAATCTGACTGAATAAAAATCTTTACTTTTGGAACCGCTATATGAGAGAGAACCCAGAGAAAAATATTTTATTTATAATTTTTAAGATTTTCTTTGAATGAAATTTAAATTTCATTTGACTAATGGTAGCTGATTTGTGTTAATTATAATTATTTTTCGCTTCACTGTATTTTTAGGCTTTAATTCCACAAGAAAGACGCTATTTAGTTTAGGATTGTTTATCTTGTAAAAAGCTAAGGTAAAGCTAAGGTTAACGTCAGTTTCCTCGCTCGAAAGCGATGTCAGTGACGGGCGAGCCCAGGATTTGAACCCGCACCTACTGATCCGCCGTCGAGTATCTTACCGACTTCGCCACTGGCTCCAGCCAGTTACATTGTACAATGTACAATGTACATTTGTACATTGTTACCAAAATTTGTGACATTTTTCCTTGAAAAACAATTGCTACGATCTCATACAGAGGAAGGCAACGGGAAATCACCTCAGAAGCCATACTTTTCCCAAGCTATAGGCTACATAAGGTATGGATAAGGCATAGACTTTTTGAAGAGATTAATTTGTTGATCTAAGGAGTGCTCTTATGGAGCGAGAAAGCAGACTTTGAGTATGAATATGTACCTTCAACCTGCCACTTGGTAGTGCACTGAAGAAGAGACGATCTCATAAATATGAAAGCAATTCTTCAATTAATCATTTAGCTATTAAACAAGCAAATAATCAATAAATAGCAGATTATTCAATAAAACAGTAAGCAAACTCATCAAAAATTAGTAAAATAAAATGAACATTAGACTTCAAGCATTACTAATATTAAAGAGAATTTAAGTGGAATTTGTTTTATAATTTTAAAATCCAATCTATTCCCAAGTCACTACCCTCTGCCAACTCACCATCTTCTCTTTCTACCTCTTTTCTCAACTTTTTCGATGACAAACTAGCCAAACTCTGTAGCTCTATACCCTCCAACTCCATTGACACCGACAACTCCATTTCAGTAAATATGCCTGAATCACCACTACTTTCTAGTTTTGAACCAGCTATACCGGAAGGAATACGCAATTTCATTCTTCGCTCTACTCATCTTGCTGCCATGATGTTATTCCTACACGATTACTGAAATCCTGTATTGATGTTTTAGTTGCTCCTATTATTACTTAATAAACGTCTAACTCTCAGAAGGTACATGTATCTTCCCAACCTCCTTCAAACAAGCAGCTGTATCTCCTTTGCTAAAAAAGCCTACTCTACCAAAAGATGATCTTTCCAGTTGCCGTCCTATTTCTAATCTTAACTTCATCTCTAAACTTCTTGAAAAGGTAATTTATATCCGCTTATGCACTCATCTTGATTCTTTCCCTTCTCTCTCTCATTATCAATCTGCCTATAGAAAACTCCATTCTACTGAAACCGCTCTTCTTCGTATACATAACGATCTTAGCTTGGCCATGAGTAGTAAACAGGTTTCTACCTTGTTTCTTCTAGATCTCTCTGCTGCCTTTGATACAATTGACCATGGCATCCTAATAAATAGGCTTAAATCTTGTTTTGGCATATCTAATTCTGCTTTTTCCTTCTCGCATCATATCGCATATCATCATGTCGCACACAGTCGGTTGTTATTGGTCAAAATCGCTCTTCTGAACTACCCCTCCTACGCGATGTTCCTCATGGTTCAGTGTTAGGTTCATTGCTCTTCTCTTTATATATCACTCCTCTTAGTTACCTGCTTGCTCAGTCCTCCATAAATTTTCATTTCTATGCAGACGACACACAACTACATATTTTCTTTTCTAATCCTGATTCCGATCAGAAACTGACTCATCTCTCATCCATTCTAGACAAGGTTTTTTCCTGGTTTTGTGCTAACCGTCTTGCTGTTAATCCCTCCAAAACTGAATACCTTTTAATTGGAACTCCTGTGCAAAGAAGTAAAATTACCAGAAATTCGGCTAATTTTTAGAATCTTGCTCTTTCAACTTCTCGATTCCTCAAAAGCCTTGGAGTCATATTTGATGAAAACCTTGACTTTAAATCCCATATCTCTTCTGTTTGTCGCGCTTCTTTCTTTCAGATTCGTCAGATTAGGCAAATACGTTCCATCCCTTAATAGAAATTCAGCCACTATCCTTGCTAATTATATAGTTCATTCAAAGCTCGACTACTGCAATTCATTATTACATTGGTTGCCTACTTCTTCTCTCAATCGTTTGCAGCACGTCCAAAATTCTCTTGCACGTGTTGTTTGTAAGTCCTCTCGACTTTAATTTCGCTCTCTTTCTCTACTTCGCAGTCTTCATTGGCTCCCTGTTAATCAACGCGTAAAATATAAAATAGCTTTATTAATTTTCAAAACTCTGCGATTTGGGAAGCCTTCTTACTTATCTGAAATTCTTCTTCATTATCGTCCCCCACGTGCACTTCGCTCTACCGATGCCAATCTTCTCTCAGTTCCAAATATTCTCACGTCATTGGGCAGACGTTCATTTTCTTACGCAGCACCCACAATCTGGAACTCTTTATCTGCTACTCTTCGCTCTTGTTTTTCTCTTTCAACATTCTCAAGCAAGCTTAAAACTTACCTTTTCCCACCATAGACATAATCAATCTACCTTGACCATTTTTTGATCACCGGACTGGCTTTCGTTTAGGACCTTACTCCTCCTCAGCACATTTCTTTCGCAGATTGGTCTGGGTGAATTGCTCGGTAGTAATGTGTGCTGTTGGGGACGTCCCTGACATCATCCCTGGGTGAGGAAACGGACGTTAAACCTTTACTATTATTATTATTAAAAACTACATGATTTAGTGATACTGTTCTATGCAGGAATGAATTTTAATACTTAATCTTTGCGAAATCAGTTCCATATCATGCAATGCAATATATTAGGGCTGGTAACGTTTAAAATTTTTCAACTAGTTAAGGATTTGAAAGTTAACGATTAACTTGAGCTAATATTCCTCAAATTTAACAATTATAATTCTATTTGCTGAATGCTTGATAGCGAATGATATATGAGAAATCGTACAGAAAACATTTTCAGTTTAATACCCCGTACCGTCATCACACAAATTAAATACAAACTAATCAGATCACAAAAGCTTTATATTTTACTGGTCCAATATTTCTTTACTTGCTGTACGCCATTGTTATTTACTATAAGCGTCCGAAAGCTGCGTTCAGTTATTACAAACAGGGGCGGATACAGGAATTTGTTAAGAGGGGACCCGAATTTTTTTTGAGAGTGTACATTTTTTTCCTTTTTCGGGATATATGACGCAACCAGACAAACCAGACAGAGTGTATCCCAGTACCTTACCACCCCCCCCCCCCCGATCATACCCGTCAGGGGAAAACCTAAAATCCTACATTTGTTTGGAAAAGTAGGTTAATTTTTTCACCTCTGAAGAAACTCTGCGGATCTCGACGAATTGCAAAAGTAACCTCATTTTGGGTGGGCGGGAGGGGGGGGCTTAAGCCCCTTCCAGCCAAGGTGTTTGCACCACTGCTACGGGACAGAGTTCATATTTTTTACTTACACCCTATTTTCCTCTAATGCAGTGGTTATGCATTGGTTCAAGTGAAAATTGAGAGCTAGTGAAACGGTCAACATTGTTTTGGACCACCTTCCATTATACAGTGCTCCTAGTATATCCTAGAAAAAAATTGAGCTATTGGAACTGAGTTCCCTGTCGTACCCCCCGGGCCCCCCTAACCACTGCCGTTACTAACATATTTACACATCGAAATTGCAATAGAAACAATGAAAATATACCCTATTTTACCCTCCCACGGGCCCCCCCCCTAACCACCTCCATTACTAACATATTTTCACATCGAAATTGCGATAGAAACAATGAAAATATAGTATAAATTTTTTTATCGGCGGACCTAAGGGGGGGCCCGGGCCCCCTGGCCTCCCCTGGATCCGCCACTGATTATAAATAACTTTTAAATATACAACACAAGATTTTTGATTAATAATATTAAATATTTTAATCGATAAATGTTTCTAATAATTAACGATTACATTTATCTTAACCTTCGGCAGCCTTATATTGTCCTGTATTGCAAGGCAATGTAGTACACTTACAGCTCTGCAATGTTTTCTACCTTAGAGCATTTGCTACAAAATTGCTATTCAAAATAAATAAGTTAAGGTTAGCGTCCATTCCCTAACCAAAGTGTACAATCAGTGACCGTCGTGCGGGGTTTGAACTCTTAAACTCTTGCTTATCAAAACTTACTACCAGCGAAGTTGCTATATTTTAATCATATTAGCGAGACTGGTTTATATACTGGCGATAGTTAGCATGCGAATAAAAGCGTAGATAAACTATTTCTACAATTTAATAAACAGCAGTTTGTACATACTTAACGAGTGCAAAATTTACTTTTAGTTAAATTTAGTTTATTTTAGTTAAGTAATTAAACTACTTTCATTATTTAAAATATTTGTTTACATTGTCCTATGAGTATTTATTTTGTGTATATTTTTTGCAATATTCTTCGAATGTACAGTGGCAACGATATTTGGAGTATGATGATTTTCGACCAACGAATGTACATGTACTTTGTTTCATTATTTACAAATAAGAAAGTTGTAACTCTCTCTCTCTCTCTCCTACAATTACATATGCAATGTACATGTATCCATTTTGTAGGTCTACAAAGTTTAATTAAAAGATGTTAAAGTAGCTGAATTTTTCCAGCTTGAACAGGTAGGACTCACAGATACCTTAATCTCATTTTTGAAGTTCAAGAGTACCTTAAGGTACTCTAAAGTTCCTTAAAGTATTTTTTGAACTTCAAATTTTAAATAATACTTTATGGAAATAAAATAAAATAATTTTAAACAAAATTCCACCATGTCAATTTTAGCAGACAGTTTTAAATAAAACACTGTTATCTCGTGTTGGCAGCGTTTCCTCAGAATTCTATATAGATTTTTTATAGTTAAAAAATTAGATTTTAAAGGTGTAGTTTTCAATTTATTGAATTGAAACTGTTCTAATTCAGAGAAATCTTAACATTTCAATGCATCTTTTACAAAATTTGCCTATATTGCTACTCTAAATATAAATATTCCTTCTCTACAATTTCAAGACATTTGTCATAAAAACTGAAATGTTTATAATTGTTAATCTTTTTCTTATATGGGTCATGTTTAGAGTTTCAAAAATAAATATAGAATTAATTTTTGAGATTTATATATGATTTTTGCCTTGATCTATCATAAGAGTGTATTTATTGGGAAATACATGATTTTTTAACGTTTCTATTTTTCAAACTTAACTAATTATTAGAATAGGAGTACATTTTTATGGTAAATTTTTAGAATATGAAATATATATGTAACATTAAAGCTGTTATCCGTATTTACGAAAAGTACTTAGTATTATTAGCAGATTCGATATTCTGATCAGGTCCTACAAATAGACATTTCGATTTAGTGGGATTAAAAATTATATCTAACTTATTCGCAATATCGCAACAAGTGTTTAACATATTCTGCAGATTTATCATGGATGCAGATAGCAACAGAAGATCATCAGCGTACATAATACACCCAATATATTTATAAAAAACACAACATCATGATTGAAATTTCATCACACTTGTTAATATTAGACTCATCTGCTCTTCAATATATTTAATGTTCGCTTTAATAATCTCTTTTTTTGCGATATCAAGGAATTGTCTAAGAAATTCCTTACTTTAATCAGTAATGCTGAGTCGGACGTTCGGATGATATTTAAACTTTGAAAAAGTTAAAGCTAGTAAAGTTTCCCTTTACCTCAAAATCTGTATTTCCTTAGGCCGAGCTATATTATTTAGTTTGCTTTTATTCCTTTAATCTGTTAAATTTCAGCAAACTCTTCAGGAAAGAAGAATGCCAACAGGAGTGATACTATGCAGATATCTGATCCCATTTCACTTCCAATATACGTCGTAAACGAGACGTACAATGCTAAAGATAACGTTAAAATGGTCTCATTGCAGGAAGGTCAGGAGGTCAAAGTTCACACCAGAGAACAAACAGGTTATAGGCAATTAGCCGATGGGAATACTAAGGAAATCCACTTCGAAATTGATCAATAGAAATTGTACAGCTGAAATTCAAAATTCTCCAAGAATTATAAATTAAAAACATTCCGAACCAAATCCAAGTCCAAACCCTAACCTATTAAAAATATAAATTTTAAAGCTCCTTTCGTAATATTCAAGAGGTGGATAATAGTGTTTTATAGATTGATAGCGATTTAAGTTGTTGTGTTTAAATAATAATTTACCTTCAAAGGTGTCGAGGAGTCCGTGTAAAGAAGAAATGCGAAGTCAATCGAAGAGGGTTGATGACTGAAGTGATGGTATAGTATGTTTGATATACAGAATCACGATTTTCGTCTATGCTTAAAATGAGAGAAAATATTTACATAATTTTCTTACTTTAGTATCTTGATTTGGTTATGTACTTCTCTCGGCTAAATTTTTATAACTACAGCAATTTTGAGAATAAACTTCAACATCCTGAAAACATTCACGGCTGATGGAAATGGTTTGGAAATCTTGCCATTCTTCGTTCTTGCTTGACGTAAGAGCAACGCGATAAATCGACTGTAAGAATTCAATTATGACCATTCTCGACGATATCTCCCTTTCTCTCTCTTGTTAAACGATATATCTAAAGGTTAGATATATGTAAATGTTAGAGAGCATAGTCATTTACTTGTTGCTCTGACGTAAAGACACTCAGTTCAAGCGCTTACTATCGAGTAACTAATCTGTGAGTAGTCATAATAAAATACCGCTTTACAAGTACTTTATAAACTAAATAATTATCGTTGGTTAGGTAACACATTTGGATGATATTGAGCATCTAATTTAGGAAAATATCCAGATAATTACAGTAACTAAAGTGTAACGACTAAAGCCAAATATTCTTCTCATAAAGAACTGTCACTGACTAGTCATTTGTCCAGCACTGGATTTGAACTCTTATTTACTAATACGCAGTTAGACACTTAATGCATCATGCCAAAGGTCTAGCGAAAATTTTATTACCTGTTAATTTTAGCAGTGTTGTTAGCAGTCAGATTTACTGAATATGATACGTATAAGTACAGAGGGTTTGTTCAAATTTGTATTGAAATAAAAAAAGTTCATCGTTTCTTAATTTCTGTTTTATTCCAGGCTGGTGGTTCGTCACAGCAGAAGGTGGTAAGTCAGGCTGGTTCCCTTCTTGCTGCTTGTCTCCAGTCTGCTCTGAAGATGTGGACGATGAGAGCAATGTTCTAAATCCTCGTAAGTCAATGTTCTAAATCCTCGTAAGTCAATGTTCTAAATTCTCGTAAGTAAATGTCCTAAATCCTCGAAGTAGATGTTCTAAATCCTCGTAAGTCAATGTTCTAAATCCTCGAAGTAGATGTTCTAAATCCTCGTTGTCAATGTTCTAAATCCTGTAAGTCAATGTTCTAAATCCTCGTGAGTCAATGTTCTAAATCCTCATAAGTATATGTTCTAAATCTTCGTAAGTCAATGTTCCTATACCTCTTAAGTCAATATTGAAATCAAGAATAATTTTAGCACCAATTTTTGAAACTAATAAAAGTTTTAAAATAGAAAATTTTCACGCAAATTACATAATTTATAGAAATGGTAATAATATAAAGTGGTGTTTGAGAGAAGTAAACATAATAATTTAATACAATTTCCATGCCAAGACAGTATTGACGCATTAGGGTCTACTGAAGAAAAGGGTCTTATTTCCGGTATACTAAAGAATAGACTTTAAGACTTAAACTGCACGTATCGCAAGAGGACAGGCAATAAGCAACACGCTATTTAGAAAACATTTCAGAACTTCTTATTCTAAATATCCTATGCTAATTTCCTTTTTCAATTATGTAACAATGTTTGGAAACAATGTTTGTTATATTACTTGCCCGATAAATATGTCTCAACAGCGGAGAAGTACGAAGCTGTTGCAGACTACCAGACTTACTCAAACGAAGAAATGAGTTTCAAGAAGGGAGACATAATAAAAGTAAAACAAAAGTCATTGGATGGCTGGTGGACTGTAGTGTAAGTACAAGCGTATTCTAAATGAGAATATGAAAATTTTCATTTTTTAATAATTGTCAGAAAATTGTTGATGAATAATGCAACAACATGTAAGTCCTATTTTGCAACCTAACTGACGTAAAAAATGTTAAGTAGGAAATGAAAATTTTAAATTGTTTACTGTTCTTGGTTGATTCTTTTCCAGACGTAGCTCTTAAAAATGAATTAGATATTACAATTTGTGCATAGTAACATCACGTTTAAAACTTAATTATCTTACCTATTACTTTACTTATTATCTCACTGGCTGCAGTCAGTAGCGAACTCGGTAAGATACTCGACCGCGGATCAGTAGGTGCGGGGTTCAAATCCTGAGCTCGCCCGTCACTGATATAAGTGAGGAAACGGACGTTATCCTTTGCTTTACCTACTATCATATACATTAGTAGGGATACTAAGTTAAAATTCTTCCGATTAACTAACTTAATCTATAGTGATACAAGAAGATTACTTTACCTATTTTACATCTTAACTTATTTAATCCCTTTGACGTGTTATCTAGCACTGAAAAACCAAGGACAGACTCTGGAGTTGCTAGCTCCAGCTTCGTACCTAAAACCTACAGCTGGCCTGAACGGATTGAAACGCTTTAAACAGATTCTTTTGGCCAGGAAGAGGTAAGGCAATCTGAGAGCTAGCGATGTTGTAAGAGAGGACAACGAAGTGAAATTTTCTTCAGAAATTGTTAAAATAAATTATGAATTTTCTTTTTATATTTGATAGCTTTGTGAATTCTACATTTTGGTATCTTTAAATCCTTTCTTGTTTTGTAAAATTTACATTCACCAATTTGGACCCCTCCCTTAAACAAACTATAAATGGTTACCACCATACTATAATAATCTTTCTATCTGTTAAGTTCTCCATTGTAATTTTCTGCAGTGTTGGATTTTATAGGTAGACCTTTGCACGTTTAGAGGGGATGAGTTTAATAAACCAGAAAATAATGAAATCATGCGCAAACCCAAGTAGGGGATGCGGAGACTTTTGTTCCCCGGCAGGGTACAGGAGCTGAGCTCTGGTAGGTGGTCTGGGGGACGAAATCCCCAAAAGCTGAGGCACTTTTGTAAATAATGTCTTCAAATTGATAGTGTTTAATAGTAAACTGAATTAAAAAGGTGAGCGAGATAGATAATGACTTTATATCCTGGGAAAGTTAATTTCAAATTTGTTAAAGCTGATAAAGCTAAGGTTAACGTCAATTTCGCTACACTCGACAGCGATGTTAGTGACGGGAGAGCCCAGGATTTGAAACCCGCACACATTTATCCTCAGCCAAGCATCTTACCGACTTCTTCACTGTCTCCAGCCAGTGGGGAATCCGAACCAGTGACGAGGAAATACCCAGCTCCCTCCCTACACATTCAACCTTGATTATCAGAAGCAAATTCACAAACTCTTTTCATTCAGATCTATATAAGGCTCATCGTTAAATTGAGGTGACTGTTCTCTAACGGCCGTTGTTCTTGTGTTTACAAACTGGTTGATACCCTGTGCTTCTGGGAATCTTTTATTTTATTTCTTTTAAATGTTTATTTCTACTTGTATTTGTAAGTGATTTGGTGTTGATGCTGAAATAAAACATATATATATCTCTCTCTCTTCTGTAATAGCTTTTCCATTTCGCGTCTTTAGATATTAATTGCATTTTTTGCCTTTTTATAAATCTTGTAGACTTGAAATCGATAATAATTCGATAAGAGAGGAAGTCATTTTAAAAATTAAAATCTCAAAACTTTTTCTTTAGCTTGCCAGTGTCTTGGTCACAGAGACAAGCACATTTCTTGCCGTTGTAATTTAAAATTCGTTCCACTTGAGAAGATGCATGTCTAAGTCACTTGCGCAACTGATATGTGTGTTTGTTTTTGCATCTATGTGTTTTATCCGTACCAATGAAGAATATAACACTAGACTGCAAGTGCTCTAAGAAGCGACTAAGCCAAACTGAGGAAGGCAAAAGGGAAACCCCCTCTGAAACCATGTGTCACGAGCTGCACAGAGGTTAGGATAGGGCCAGACCTTTTATGAAGCGAACTAACATGTTTGTGTAATGCAATGAACTTGTTTCCAAAAAGGCTGACAGGCTTTACCAATATGAACCTTGAACCTATCATATTATACAATAAAAACAACAAATATTTGTTTAAGTGATCATGAGTTATTGTAGTTATGCAATATTTATGATAGCATCATGTCTGGACTACTGCTAATGTCCGGAGAGGCCATTCAGTTCGGTGGAAGTGTTCTTTCTGATGATATGAAAGATCTTCCAGAGAATTCTACTCGAAGTCCACCTGTCAATTGATTAGCGCAAACATTTCATTTTTCTTCTGATTTGGAACAGAATAATTTATAGTTTAAAATATATTCCGGAATTAAAGGTTTATTATCTCTCTTAGTGTCTTATATAGCGTTCTTTTTGATATACCACTATTCTTGGGGGATTCAGCTTATGACGAGGTGGGCCCCCTGTGCTTCCCACAGCTACGACTAACATGTAAAAAGTAAACACGCATTATAGTGAATAATCAACTATGTTGATATCTATCACTTTTAAAACCACATGTTTAATCCGTTAGGTAATTTAGACCATTTTTCGTATAGCCAGTCCAGTGAATGTCCGAGATATTACTCTCAGACATTCTATCAGCGCGGCCGGGATTCGAACCCACGAGGATTCAAATCACACCAGGATTTGTCATTTAAAACTTCATGACGTTACCTCTACGCTATTTAGACATTCTAAATAGCGTAGAGGTATTTATGTAATTGGCAGGGGCGTCGTTTCTTGAGAAAATAATACTTTTCATATACCAGTGTACACCTATTAACAGATAACTAATCTATAGAGTGCTCCTTTTTGGGCATGGGCGCAAAAAGTGAGTAGGAATATATGCTTTGGACATGACACTTAACAGTATAGGCCTACTAGCGAAAGAGATGAAGTCTGGCTGGCTCCTTTTCGAATACGTAGACAAACCTGATAGTTATTTACTTAAGATAAAACAATATCTTAAATTAATGTTTCGATAATTGGCTATGTGAAACACCATAAAGCTATATGGTGACACTGCATTCCAGATACAGGCTCAAATTACAAATACAAGAAAATATCATGTATTAATAGTAAAGATAATAATATAATAATATATATTTCAAGTTATACAAAACTACATTGAGATTATTTTTCGGTATTTTGATGCCAAAACTCGGAAAAGGATTACAACAATATTGAAAAAATGCATAATATTTTTAATTATCAAGCATATTTGCAAGCAATTTATTTATAGAATAGTTATATGTACACGTTGCTGATTTGTCGTAGATTCATCAGTAGTTCCGGAGTCTTTTCAACACATTTTTAATTAAGTGAAACTTTCACTTGTTATTCTTTATTACCTGACTCCAATCCATCATCATATTACATAATACTCGAGTCATTGATCTAGTCATTCAATATTGCAAGTCATCGATCATAAACGACATCAGTTAGAAATACTATGCACAAATTGTGCCGAGGTATGCTGTGGTATTCTAACAAATTCTTAAATGTTATTTCTCTCATCTGATATAAACGTATTTCACGAATGCTGTTAATATATTTCAAGTTGATTGACGGCGGAACAGTAGATTCAGGGTTCAAATTCAATTCTTTCCCCGTCAGCGACATGCTATCTAGCAGGAAACTGACATTAAATTTTGCTTTCGCCGTCTTAAGACTGAAGATGCACTGAAACCTTAAGTTATTTGAATAATAACATAATACTCGAGTCATTGATCTAGTCATTCAATATTGCAAGTCATCGATCATAAACGACATCAGTTAGAAATACTATGCACAAATTGTGCCGAGGTATGCTGTGGTATTCTAACAAATTCTTAAATGTTATTTCTCTCATCTGATATAAACGTATTTCACGAATGCTGTTAATATATTTCAAGTTGATTGACGGCGGAACAGTAGATTCAGGGTTCAAATTCAATTCTTTCCCCGTCAGCGACATGCTATCTAGCAGGAAACTGACATTAAATTTTGCTTTCGCCGTCTTAAGACTGAAGATGCACTGAAACCTTAAGTTATTTGAATTCTTACCGTTACAAGAAAGCTCATAACGCTCAGTTTAACGTCCGCTCAGTACTGCAAGAGATATTTTTAGTGACTGCCCACTGAGATTCTAACCGATGACCTTTCCTATCAGACGAGCGAGATATGGCGCTATGATAAACTCCTTATCTATTGTAGCAAACAAGATACTGCTCAACACACAACATATCAAAATATATCAGTATATCGATATAGCAGTTATTCAGTATATCACAGTATATCAAAAGATATCTTATGGTACTATTTCTAGCCTATAATACAATAAATGATTTTTAAATATAAACAAGCATGTTACTATTACTCTTAGACAAGAATTTACGCTTTCCTGACTATGCTATTGCACAGATTTATTATAAATGCATCACTATGCAAGTATATTGCTATTTTGCTATTGGTCAAGGTGCGACTCTTTAAATTTTGATTCCGCATCGATTCCTAAAGATAAATTATTAACGTTATTATTATTTATTATTATTGTATATATACTATACATGTTGTACATGTAGGTCTACATTTAAATTTCATTTGTAGGTTTAAATTATAATTTTATGCTTTAAAGAATCTACACAGTGTTTGGAGATTGGTGAACTGATCGTAAGAAGCCGGTAAAGCTAAGGTTAACGTCAGTTTCCTCACTCGAAAGCCATGTCAGTGACGGGCGAGCCCAGGAACTGAACCGAGACCTACTGATCCGCGGTCTTTTGTTAGAGTGTCAAAGACTTTGACACTCTAACAATTCGACTTCTAGTCTGTTGTCGCTGAACTAGTTATATACTTGTAGCAATGCAGTCCAGTCTATGGAATGGGAAACCACCTCAGAAACAGTATTCCTGTATATTATATTGAAGTGAGGATATAAGGCTTAGACTTTTGTGAGGTGATTAACATTTTTATCAATGCAGTGTTCTTTATGGAGCGTGACCGCAGACCATGAACAGGAATACGTCCTTGGAACGTCCGCTTGACAGAACAATACGCAGAGAGTGAGAGTGAGAGAGAGAGATTGAGAGTTAAGTCTATGAACTTGATGATTTAAAGACTAAGTATGTCGTTACAGCAACCCAATCAAAACATTAGAACTGCATGTATGTTTGTTTTAATAATAATAAATAAATAATAAAAGTTTAACGTCCGTTTCCTCAAACAGGGATGATGTCAGAGAAGTCCCCCATCACATGTCACCACAAATCGATTCACCCCAAACGATCTGAAAGAATATGTGCTGAAGAGAAAGAAAAAGATCCTAAACGGTGCCGGTCCGGTGATCAAAAAAGCTAAGGATTTAAGCTAATTATGTCGTTTTATTTTAATTACTGCAAGTCTAAAGATAACAACTGTTTTTGATTGTATGATCTGAACTCACAGCGATTCTAAGGACCTCTCTGCTCATGATCTTGTAAGTTGCATTATTTACAATACAATTTACGTTTAAATAAACAACTTTTCCACTGACATAAATAACTTTTTGTACAGAAGTATATTTAAGTATGAAATGATATAAATATTCCTTATCTTCTCTAAGTGCCATGCCTGTTCCAACCTGGGCGGTCATGGTCATATTCCTCCATATGTCTATGTTCACTCTTTATCTACCATTTGCTTATCCCAGACAGATCATTTTTTGCTGGTTCGGTGAAAGTAAGCAGTCTATCACCTTAAAAGTGAATATTAGTAGACCTAAGCAGTTTGATTCAGTCAGTTCACTTAATCAATGATCGTGATTACCCTTTGCCAGGCATGGCCTCTAGACAATCTGCCTTTTCTGAAGGTCGATATGAAAATATCCGCATAATATCGATTTTATGTAAGCTACGCGTGTCAAGGTCGGCCGCACATATGCCTAAATATTTTATTCGTTTCCGCTTATCATTTTATGACAAATGAAAGCAATTTTATGAATATTTTGTAAAATTTAATACTCTGCTGAAGCTCTTAAGTTGTTTTATAAAAAAAAATTATTTTACTCTGAATTCTTTAAACCGTTAATTTCTAGATTTTCTTTGCCACTATGAGACAAAGTTCTCCTTCTAGTTATTCTGTCTTATAATGGGCAATTTCACTGTCTCTCTCTCTCTCTCTCTATCTCTCTCTATCTCTCTCTATCTCTCTCTCTCTCTCTCTGTCTTCTTCTGTTTTTCTTCTTATCAATTAAATTACATTTCAACCTTACAATATCGCAGTCTATTTATCCCTTACCTAACCTCATTTTAGATTTAAACGGACGTGTTATATTAAATGTATACTAGCCTGACAATCTGGTTTAATATCAGATGAACAAGTGTTGGATAAGCTCCACTGACACTGGATCAGAGAGGATCAGCAGCGGCTCAAGTCTGGTCGATGACATCAGCCTCAGCTCTACAGATACCAGTCCTTCTATCCAACCCAATATCAGAGATAAATCCAGTGTCTTCTCCATTCTCTAATAACTCTCACTCTCTCTCTCTCTCTCTGTCTCTCTTAAGTTCTCTCATTTCCTCTCACTCCTCTCTCTCTCTCTCTCTCTCTATCTATCTCTCCCTCTCATCTGTCTCTGTCTCTCGTAAGTTCTCTCATTTCCTCTCTATCTCTCTCTCTCTCTCTCTCTCACATACACTCTCTCTCTCTCTCTCTCTCTCTCTCTCTCCCTCTCTCTCTCGCTCTCGCTTTCTCCGACATTCTGCCTATCTTTGAAGTATGTGTTATTTCAAAAAACTGCATCACTTTCATCTATGGATCAAAGAAAAACCTGGAATTCTTCAACGTTGAGGAGTTTTATTAAGGATGCAAGGTTAATCCTTTTCAGAATCTTAATTGAACAATGTAACATCCAAGATAGTTTCATATTTATGTTTCTTTCATTCGGTAGTTTCACCTCATTTGGCAGTATTTTATGTTAGAAATGTTGTGCCTATTCTCATTGTTACAATGTTCCAAACACTACACAGATTAGTGTTTCAAATCTGCTTTCGTTTAAATTACCGAATAGTTTAAATCTTGAAATTCAGTATATTACTATTCTAAGTATCAAGAGCATAAACTACAAAAACATACAACTTCCGATTATAGTTTTCTTTCGTAGCTCATACTGCACGTTGAGATTGATTCAATTCAATGACCAATTGCAACGCTCATCGTCAAAATCGAGAAAACATAGCGCGTTAGTGAGCACTTCATTCTGTCAATAGAGAAGGAATCGTCAATTACGTCAAGAAACCTGACTGTCAGAAGCGATGACCGGAAAGCAATGATATCACATGCGCCGCGTCAGTGAGCATTTTCCTCCTATCACCAGTTACGTCAATCACTCTTCTTCTTCTTCTTACCCGTCCTTCTACATACTGGAGCTACCTGCGCAATAAATAATGTCCTACAACAATGTTTGACTCGATTTTCGGGTGATAAATGGTAAAACGACTGATTTTTAAACCATTAGATTAAATCCATAGAAGGCCTCCAACGATGACCGGAAAGCAATGATATCATGGCTACGGTCAATAGAGTGTTGTAATTACATTACAAACTAGAAACACACACACTCTCTTAGTGTAATGCCTACTGGCAGGTCCGTGGTATATAACGCCACCACTCATCTATTTTCCATTTTCCTATTCATGTCCATAAACGAGTGGATCTTTAAATCATCTATAACATACCTTTTGATATATCATCATTCTTGAGGATCCCGTTTATGGCGAGGTATTGCACATATTAGCTAAACTTACTTCAAAGCTAAATTCCCCTCTGTACAGTATATGAAGCCTATTTCTATTGCAATGCAGTTAGGCCTAATATAGGAATTATAATTTTTAAATACGAAGTTTGTGACTTTCCATTCATTCAGCATTAGTACGTTTAGGATACCAAATACTACGAAACTTATGCATAGTTAATTCGAGAATCATGTGAGAAATAATTCGTAAGAATGTAATCCAAATTTGAAATACAGTAGTAGTCATCTTCAAATTAAGTTTCAATAAAAAGCCTAATTGTATTTCTAGGGTTATATGTAAGATTTTATTAGATCTAATGTATCCTTTATCTGAAAAAATGGCTTCAGAGTAGCTTTGCTTTACCCCCTTCGCTCAGTAATTACTTCGGTGCTCTGACGAAGCATGTACGGTTCTCGGTTGGTTTATTCTCAATCTTCTCGGGTTAGACACAATGCTAATTAACACAATAATTCACAACGAGCCACTAGATGTAAAGTTATTTAATTCATTACTCATGAGAACGCACTTATCACTACACATGGCGATTTTAACACCTCTCTATTCCAGGAATTGTTAAAATAAAATATACGAGCAATCCTACGCTTGACGCAGTATCTTTAATCTTTGAGAGCCTGACTTCATGCAAGAATTTATGTTACACCGACTTAACGCATGGAACCACTTAGTACAGAACGAATCTAAAAACATTAACTTGAAAGTTATGTGATTTTAAGTTAAAAGTTCTACTAGTTAAATTGAGCAAGATCAGATAGATCACCTACACTTATTTGATCCATTTCGGGAGTCTAGATTGATTGCTCATATTTTATTTAAGAATTATATAAAACTAATACCAATTAAAATGGAAAACTGTGAGGGCTAAGATACCTTAATATACTATATTTCCTTGTTATTTAGTCTAAAACTTTAGAGGTCTACAGCTTTATGGACTGCACTGCACTGTAGCATTCAGCTTCAGTCAATGTCACTTCCTCCTAGTTTCCATTACTAGAGCTCAAGGCTACTAGGATGCCGTTGAGTCGCTCTAAGAAGTTATATTTTAAATAGACAATAGGTATAAGTTTAGTGCTCATATGCTTAATTTTGAATCTGCATAGAGGTACTTCTGATTCTCACTATTTATTCTCATTAGTTGTTCATAGTTTAAATCTCAGAAAGCAACGCTCAAACTGGATTTGGTATTTACTTCCAAAAGAACTCATATACAAAGTTGCGTATATGTATAATTACTTGTTTTATTGTTTTTATATATTTATCGTGCATTAGTTAGACAAATTGGTAAAAAGTAGTAACTAGGCAAATATAAAAGTGTCTCTTTTAGAGTTAGTCTTATTTCGACAGTTAGAGACAGTGTAAGCAATGGGTTTAAGCCGCAGCTTCATCTACTTAGAGAAGTCGAACACATTACAAATATTATAAGATTTTGCTACAGATTCAGCGACAATTTAGATTTAGCCTTATCTGATGGAACTGATCTGTTCTGATTCTAATCTGATGGAACTTGGCCTATTTATTAGAATCAATTATTCATAGCATCCTTTCAAATAATATACTCTGTATACTAATTAGACACCGTCTACATGTGTATTAGATGCCAAAACCAAAGTTAAATTTAAAAAAACTTAAATACTGTATATATATATATATATATACAGGTATATATATATATATACATGTAAATATATATAAGTATATATATATATCTCATGTATATATATACAGTATATATATATATATATATATATATATATATATATATATATATATCTATATATATATATATATATATATATTATTGCTTTATTTCAGGCGCAAAAACCCATACATGATTCTTGCACATAGAACAATGCAACAAAAACCAGAAAAGCAAATAGTCTGCGCATAAATTGAGCTATAGGCCTAAAACAATTACTTATAGAATTAGGCATACAAGGCTATAATAGGCTCAGAACATCAAAACACTTAACTAGCATATTAGCATTATCCAGCAAGCATATTCTAAACTTTAATCTGTAATTTGAAAGGATAGTATCAAAACTAGGCAATCCGGTTTCTAGCAGCGCGATAGTTAGGCTGCTGTAACGTTTGTATCCAAAAAGTATTTTAATACATTTATTATAGCAAGATAGAAACTTCTCTATTGAACCTATTGTAAACGACGACCATAGTGCCACATCATAGAAGCACTTACAATGGGATTTGAACAGGACCTTCTTAACATTAAGAGAGCAGTAAGCAAATCTACGCTTTAATATATTCGTACGCATAAACATACCACGTATTTCACGCTGTATATCATTATTATCAATCGCGACCATCATTGGCTATAATATGACCTAAATATTTAAACTGCGTTACATAATTAATAAAAGAATTGTCCAACTTAAATCTTGGAAATTCCTCTAATACACTCCAATTTCGATCCTTAGGAGAAAATATCATGGCGACAGTTTTACTTATATTAAAAGACATGTTAATAACTTTAGCGTTAAACTGAAGCACATCTATTAAATACTGTAAAGCTCTCCACAAAGCAGCAATGAGAACGATATCATCAGCATATGCAAGAATGTTAATTAATCTATTATTAATTGCACAACCAATCCCGGTATCTACTACAGCTCTAACCATATCGCGTATATATCTAGAGAACAAATACGGTGAAAGTACAATTCCCTGACGCGTACCATTTCCAATGTGAAAACAAGTAGAAACAGAATTACGCCATCAAACAAAGCATTGCGGTTTAGAATACCAGAATGCAAGAATAAATATAATACTGATGTTAATGTTATCGTCTAGTAATTTTCCACACAATTTCCAGTAATTAACTTTATCGAAAGCTTTACTGAAATCAACAAAACAGGTAAAAACATGACTTCTATGATGTCTATAATACTCGATAGTCTGCTTCAGTACATGAGTACATAATCCTGTTGAATGGCCAGACTTAAACCCAAACTGAAAATTATCATAATCAGAAACGCTATGTATAGATTGCGTAATGAGAGATTCAAACAATTTAGATAATGCATTAGAAATTGCAATTGCTCTGTAATTATTGAGGTCAGATAAATCGTCAGATTTATTCTTAACTAGAGGTATAATTGCAGATTGCATAAATGAATTAGGCAAATGAGTATGTTTTAGAAACAAATTATACAACATGTTTAAATGAACGTAGAGACTAGGACACGCGAATGAAATTGCCTCCATGGAAATGTCATCTGGTCCAGGAGATTTTCCATGCTTTCGCAATCTGCAAATATCTATAATGTTACTAACAGAAATGACAAAATCATTCTTAGGAGAACAGTTAAGGCGATCCAAAAATGCATTTTTATCAGCATTATATTCATTGATTCCTACGGCGCAATCATTGTAAAGATGCTCAAAATGAGTACGTCAACGCTCCACAATGGCGTCATCACTGAAACAACCGTCAATTACATTAGTATGCTTGCTGGCATTACTGTTGCTGACCTTGGATAATGGCTTCCAAAAACCACTGTAATCGTTCTTAGACAGAGAATTAGCCTGAGCATCTGCTCTCAGAGTGGCCTCATGCTTCTTACAATATCGCAATGCCAGCTTAAATTGAGCCCTAGATTTCTTCATAGACTCAAATAATACGCCACTTCGAGGCCCTCCTGCATTTATCCAATCTAAGAAAGTTGATCTTATATATATAATATAATATATATATATAATATATATATATATATATATATATATATATATATATATGTAGTTCATTATAGTATATGTATAATACAGTTAAGTCCTATCAGATTTATGATTTCATACACATAATTTTATAGGTTTATCATTTTAGAAAATGAGTAATTTGATAACTAACAAAAATTCTAATTTTGATGGCACAAAACTAGGAATAACTTTGGCCTTGGCCAAAAATGGGTTAAGAATTGACCTGTAAGCCAAAAATGGAACAACTACATTAGAGAGATGCTCTAGTACGAGCGACAAATTCATTAAATATTAACGACACCGTCTTACGTTAGGGCCTATATCTGAAGAGATGAACTGTTCTGATGATATTGATATACATGTAGAGCTAACAAAATAGAGGATTGTATAAAAGTTTAAATACTCACTGATCAATTGACATAAAAGTGATAAGTTATCAATGACTGGATAACAAATAATTGTACATTTGTTATAATTTAGTGAACGAATAACGCCGATAGTTCTTTTAGTGACCATATTCCATAAGGTTAAGAATAGAACTTTCATATGCAGAGTGTAATGTATATATAATTATATATATATATATATATATATATATATATAAACATAAACATGTGTATACATGTGTATATATACATAAACATGTGTATACATGTGTATATATACATAAACATGTGTATACATGTGTATATATATATATACAGTATATAGTATATATATATATATATATATATATATATATAATTGTATATATATATATACAATTATATATATACTATATACTGTATATATATATACACATGTATACACATGTTTATGTATATCTATATATATAAAACAAAGTCGTGTTCGTAATGGATCTTATAACTTAATAACGGCTGGACAGATTTGAATGACCTTGGACATTTTGGATTCGTCTCCAGCAACCCCTGAATAATATCCAATAAAATATTTAAAAAATAATGAGGTAATGGCAAAAAAATTGCAAAAATTAAAACATGCAAAAATTATAACATACATCTATATAGTTTACGATTTTAAAACGGTACGTTGACATCATCAATTCACAATACTTCAACCGGAAGTGTTGATAGCTTAGTGGTATAGGTACTAGACTTTAGACGATGAGGTCCTTGGTAATTCTGGCTCGGGTCAATTTCATTTTTTAAAGTTTGATAAATTTTATAACTTTCTTTGGATTATAAATTGCGTAATTTTTTAAATTTTAATATATCAAACAAAGTCTGGTTTATTTTATATAGATTAAAAACTCTTTCCGTTAAACCCCCTACCACCGGATAGATAGACAGAGAGATAGACAGATAGATAAACAGATAGACAGATAGATAGACAGACAAACAGACAGATAGATAGATAGAGATAGATAGAGATAGATAGATTGAAATAGATAGATAGAGATAGATAGATAGATAGAGATAGATAGAGATAGATAGAGATAGATAGAGATAGATAGAGATAGATAGAGATAGATAGAGATAGATAGATAGAAATAGATGGAGATAGATAGATATAGATATTGTTGATAGGCGGTACGAAGTCCGCCGGGTCAGCTAGTAATTATATATACAAGTACACGTACAGGTAAATTTATGTATACTGTTATTTATGTTGTTCAATTTATTGATGATTAAATTCCTGTGTGGTGTTCGAGGCGCTGAAAAATAGACCAACCTTAGGTAGAACGTGTCGTAAGAGGCGACAGAGCATGAACTAAGGAAGGCAACGGAAACAAACGCAGAAGCCATATTATTCCCAAGCTAGAGGCTACACTAAGGTGTGGACAAGGCATAGCCTCTTGCGAATGGATTAACTCGTTGATCGATTGAGCTCTGCTTTTTAAGCATAACTGGCCGCATGTGAGTAGGAATATGTACCTTCGACCTGCAGTCGGCACAATATTGGGGAAGAGATGATTAAATTAGAAAATTTTGACCGAAAAGTTTAACAAATTATATTACTGTGATGGGAGTTTAACAGATTTTAGTTTTTGCTGGTTATACATTTTAGACATGACATTTTTAATGTGACATTTGCTCTAGTAAAAAAATTTAGGTAAAATAATTTTAACTAAATCAATTACTGAATATTTCAGTAGCTAATTAAAACTAAATCGAACATTGAAATCCATGTAGCTTACTCAAAGTCAATGCAGTGTAGTTTTCAAATATCATAACGACTCGTCCACTTATTTTGTAAACAAAAAAGTGAAGAATTTAAAACAAAAAATGTGAACATCATATATGGAATCATTTCAAATTTCCAAAAATGTGACACGAGTGTAACTATTTAAATCATATAGCACTGTTGCCTGAATAGCTAAATATAAATTATTCACATTTTTAATGCTGTTGCAGACGTTTGAAGTGTTTGTACTAATTTATTTCTCTGTAAAATACCAAATTACAATGTCGAATGCCAGTAGCAGGCTTTCAGTTCTAGACTCCAGTGGCGGGAATTGAGACGCAACGTGACGTAACGTAGAAATCATTAGCTTCAGATTACGAGCCGTAATTATTGTAAACTGCTGCCCTGTCACGAAGCTAAGCGAGTATGGATATCCACTGGACTCTAGGAGTCCTCATTATTCTGCGGATAGCTGCCAGCATAGTAGGTAAGCCTCTTCTAGAAGTCTCTCTAGATTCCACGAATTAATTTTTCTTCACATTTTGACTTTGCTGTTTGCGTCTATCCTTCGCTTCACCTAAATCTTGTTGCGATTGCTTTCAGCTAATATTAACCTTGTCTTAGCCGGAAAATATATGCGGGTTGCCCGGCTGTGGTGGTCCAATGTGTGTAGGGTTCGAGCCCAGGATTCTCCCAGTAAAAGCTGGTAAAGCCAATGTTAACGCCAGTTTCCTCACTCGAAAGCGATGCCAATGACGGGCGAGCCCAGGATTTGAACCCCACACGTACTGATCCTCGGTCGAATATCTTACTGACATCACCACTGGTTCCAGCCGCTAACCTCCACTCGGGACAGGAAACTGACGTTAAATTAAGCTGTGAACTTTAGTCATAACAATTATTATGGTTACCTTGGTCTCTCGTATTAGTTTCAACATGGTTTCAATCAAACATAAACACTAAAGATAAAGGAGTTTAAGATTTCACGTTCACTAATTTTCTGATGAGAAAGAGGCGAGCAGAGATTCTAAACCCGGGAGTTGTGTCAGTTTCAGCACACAAAACGGATTTCAGTAAAGGAAGAGCCCGGTTTGATCCTCCAAGGACCTTTGTGTGCTCAGTCGTAGACAATAAACCGTTATATTAAGCCATTAACTTGCAAAGCCGTTAAACAGAGTAAGGAACTAACGTTGCATTCCACATTTAATATAATTTTAAGATTTATGAATTAATTGGCAAAACACAACGTCTTTAATCACCTTACCACGATATTACGTTTTCGACGTATAATTTTAACTCCATAAGCGTTCGCTCTAAGATTCTCGGATTGCTGTCGAAATGTACATTTCCAGTAGCATCTTGATATTGATTAATATTATTAAATGAAGTTAATTTTTCTGTGCATTTCCTAACTTATCTTTATCTGAAGGATAGTCGAAGTGAATCAACGCATGCAAATTTTAAATTAGATCTCAGAGTTAACAGTATAGGGGACAGGATTTAGCGCACTCAGTTAAGCTGCCGTCAATTGAACGAAGTAAAGCCACGTTGCGCGCGGTTAGTACTTTGTGGGCGACCACTTTGGAAGACCGAGTGTCGACAGCTTTGAATATAAATAATCTCGGGGTGTTGAAGGTTATTCTTAAATCAGCGCCGGCTTCGATTGAAGCGCCAACAAAAATCAACGATTACTAATAACTATGTAGAGGAAAAGGAGGAAATAACAAAACTTCAAAAGCAGCAACTAAGAAAGGAAACTATGTAGCACATGCGGTATGCCATGTGTGAAATATGCGGAATTTAAGAAATTACCGGAAGTTTTTAGTTGCTAGGAATATCTAATCATTCTTTTTGAGAATTCTCTGCTACAGACCCGACATTTGATGTGATTCGTTGGAGCGAGAACGATCGATAAGCACATCGCTGGGCCCGTCACATCCTCTCGGGATCGTCGTTTATTATTTGCCTGCCCGGTTCGACTCCACAACCTGTAGAGTTGAAGCCTTTCTGAACTCCATTATTACCACTCAATGCATCCTCTCTCGCTGCTGAATGCAGGCAGCCGGAGTGTTTATTTTAAATGGAATAACGCATTAGTTCTGAGAAGATCGATCGATAGATGTATAGGCTATGTTTTATTTATTCGAAATCACAAAAACATAGTATAATATGCAAAAACGACATGACAAAGGACAAGCAGGCCCATCGGCTCTGACGTATGCCCATCAAGGCTAGAACTATTTTAAAAATAGTTTAGTGTGCACACATGAATAGATTCGTATGCAAAAATTAGATCAATATAGAATTGATTGATATGTCAAAAAACAATATAAGATTTACTGTCCGTGTAGATATATATGCAGCTTTCTGCGTTATCTGCTTGTACTAACTTTCTCCATAGTATCTTTAATTGTACCATTTTGAGTCTTAGATAATCTTTTCCTTATGCAGATTTCCAACGTTTCTAGTTTTCTGACATCTTCCTACCTTATGGTAGGAAGATATCAGAAAACGTCTTATATCCATATAATGGAGTCCATACCAATTTTTTCACTATAATTGTCTTTGTTGATTTCTGTAGACTTTATATTAAAAGTTCTTTTCTATTACTAAAAGTATGATTAAATGAGAAGATATACAGTGCATGAAAATAGATGCACGCTTTCCATAACACCCGCCAGTAAAATATTGAACTTAGTTTAAAATATATATCTAAATGCGTTATTTTCGCTGAATTATGTAGAGGGTAACTACTTACTAATCATTATATTTTATGAGATACGACGAACAAAATACTTCAAAGAAATCAATTTGCCAGACTGTAGCGACAGGGAGTGTTTAACGGAACGAGAAAAGTTTAATAGTTCTAACCTATGATTATACGCACTAATCATGAGTCTAACATCTTATAGAGCACTGAATAAACATTTTAAATTTTATCAGTATAGTCTTTGGCTGTGAATGCACGAAATGTGGGTAGTATATTCTATATTACGGATAGCATATTCGATACTATATTTAGTATATTCTATGTTATAGATAGTATATCCTGTCATATAGATAGTACATTCTATATTGTAGATAGTATATTCTATTATAGATAGTACATTCTATATTGTAGATAGTATATTCTATTATAGATAGTACATTCTATATTGTAGATAGTATATTCTATTATAGATAGTACATTCTATATTGTAGATAGTATATTCTATTATAGGTAGTACATTCTACATTATAGTTGGTATATTCTATTTAATGTTTAGCTCTGCTTGATAATTCTGTAAAAAGCTCAGAGGTTGAGAGTTTAAGACCAATATCATCGCTAGGAGGCGCTTGAAGTGGTGGGTGAAAATTGGTGATTTAGATAGCAATTCACCATCTGTGCATTTTTTATTAACTGATAATTATTGCGAAATGTTTAAAATAAAAGTTACATAGAAATATTTAATAAATGATGACAAGTACTCCGAGTGTTTTACAGATCAAAAAGTTATTCGTGCTGTGAGAGTTGTCAATGATTAATACACATATTCGAAATATATTTCAACAGTATAGATACAAAATAGTACAAATGTTGTTCAGCATTTTACACTACTTACATTGGCACGAGTGGTATGGATTAGGGTGTAATATGTAGTACAGAAAAACCCGACTGCAGATCTTTTCTTATCGTCAGCCGGTGTTAGATGATCTTTATTCACTTTTCCATTCCTGAATCTCTTCCTGAGCTTAGAAACTCTTGCTTCTCCTAATTACAATTACGACATCACTCTAGAAGAGCTGTCATAACTATCCGATGTTGACTGAAATTTGATAGTTAAATGATAGTTTCTTTCACAAAAGGCATCGAATATTAATGTCCGTGGAGGAGAAAAGGAGGAAATAACAAAAACTAAAAAGCAACCACAAGAAAGGAAACTTTACTGAAAAATACGCTATGTGTGTAACTATACGCAATAGAAAAGCTGTTTTTTAAATTGCCAGTATCTAATTCAAATATCAACTGTGGGCCTGGTTTAGCGCAATTAGTTAAGCCTTCGCGTCAATGAAGGAGATTAAGTAAAATCAGGCCCGGCTAGTACTTATATAAATGATAAAGACCAATAAGAGACAAAGGAGTGAGCCAAAAACAAAACGTCAGATTACTGAAAGCCGTAATCTTTTCAGTCCTGACAATCTAGTGAAAGCCCTAATATTCTGGCCCTCTTTCTTCACATACATGTGGCAGAAACATGAGAAAGTACAGCAACAAGAACATGTCTCAGATTTATGCGATTTCAATGATCCGAAAAATTCAAATGCTCTAATACTTGCAGGAGAGTGAGTCATTAAAAATATAATTTAGAAGCAGAAGTAATATTCTTTGGTTTTGGCAATTGTCTGAAAATTGATGTCGTGATGGGAATGGTGGTATGGTGAAGGTAAAGATCAAGGAAGGCTAAGAGTAAGATAACTGGGTGAGTTGGTAAAGGAACTAGAGCTTCGTATCTCAAAGGTCAACCACTTGATTGATTACAATGGAAGAGTTTTGTCTACGTGAACAGTAGATGTCGAGTTCGATCTGATGATGCATGGTGACAGGTGACAAAAAGAGAATCTTAGCAATAAAAAACTCTACAAAAAAACTCTAAAGCACATCATGCGATGTTACGTTTGAAATATGCGAATAAAGATACTTTAATAGTAAACATTAAACTAAATTAATTCTAAACTCTAGAACAAAAATTAATATTTAAAAATTACTCTCTAAAAGTAAAAATTAACTGAAGAATTTAAAAGTTACAGAAACTAAACATAAATTCTTTATACAAATGTCGAAAATCCTTTTGCTATATTAGTAATGCCTTTATCAGGATTGAACTTAATAGTAAAATTATCATGAAAATCAAAACCGACAGTACTGTGATGGTTTTGCAACAGCTCATGGACGCCGCTGTGTGCTTCATTATTCTCTTCATATACATGTATAATGAAGCTACTATCCATCTAAGCGTCGCCTCGTCGGTCTCAATCTGTCTGCATTTAATCTGTATTCAATGAAGACTCTAATGCGAGTCTTATCTGCCTCATTTATCACCCGGTCCTCCTATACTCTCGTATCATACCCATACCATCCAGGCATAAGCTCTTCTCTGCAGAAGTTTAACCGCGTAAAGCGTAAAGCTATCAGATTCTTTTTCTCACATATAATTCTCTTAGTTTGATCGATCAGTTTATCCAGACGACATTGTGATTGAAAGAACAAGGGCTCTCATTAATTTATTGTTCAAATCACAGTATTGGGATAAGTGTAAGGAGTAAATTAACTACATCTGATAGTATTTGGATTTTGTAAATAGCATATAAAATATAAAGTGAACATTTGGAGACAATATCCACAGTACTGACCTTTTCAGATTTCTATATGGAGTTAATCAAGTAATGATTCAAAAAACGATCATCGAAATAAACTTCCTGCTTTCTCTACAGTATACAACTGTGTGATACCCGCTTCTGTTATAGAATTATCAAATAAGATCCTAAATCCTAGTTCATTTCGAAACCGCTGGCAAGGACACCTAAAATGGATGCCTATCTAATTTTTGCGATTTAAGAAAAATTCTCATTCTCATAGTACTTCTATGGAGATACATAGTACTTACAATAGTACAGAGTACTTTTACTAAAAATCCCGAGTCCCTTGCATTGCATGTAGGACAGTATTGACGAGAGAATCTCCGCAGATGAATGATGTTGTACTTACACGCTATTGAATGTTTCTATAGCACAGTGTTAGAGGTCAGGTAAGCGTCATGAATTAAATGACAGATCATGAGGTGAATTGAACTCTCGTTGGTTCGATTCCCAGCCGCGCTGATCAGAGAATAAAATCTCTGACATTCACAGAACTGCGTGGTTGTCCGGAAAATGGACTAAATTGCCTAACGGTTCAAACATGTAGCATTGAAAGTAATAGATATCTACATAATTGATCATTTCACTATAATGCTTGTTTTCTTTACTTACTTTACGCGTACATTTATAGTGTATAATTTTGTGTTGTTGAATCCAAGTTCATTCTCGCACATTAGTATTTATGAAGCTAACCTCTGAGTGACACTGTTTGAGAAGATAAAGTTAGCATTACGGGTTTCATTCCCGGAGAACAACGATTGAATTCTTTTATCCTAGATATACGCCATTTAAATAATTCGTCTGAAATGGTTCTAGCGACAGATCTTTACTCGATAAAAATTAATATCGCTCGATGGCTTACGTTATCAGATCACCAACATCGGAATATAAATTGGAAGAACTACAGTCCCTGACTACAATATCAAATGTTTAACTCTTTTACATCACTATTTCTAATCTTGCATTAAGTTATGATAATGTCTTTATTTCTACTGTCTTAAATTTTAACATTTGTTTTTAGTCATATTTTTAGCTGCACATTGCTGTTATACAACTTGTATAAGATAATCAGCTAGATAGAGTGTATTTCGCTCTTACTGATGACAGTTTCTTTGGGTCTTGATTGACCCATACTTACTTATGTATGTGCTTTGGTTCAAGATACAAATTTATGGGCACAGTTCTCCCCTCTCTCTCTCTCTCTCTTCTCTCTCTTATCTGATAATTTCTCCTAGATTAGGAGAAGTAAGCGAAAGAAATGGGAAACTATAGGCTACAACTGATAGCAGAATCTACGTTGGAAGGTTGACAAGTAAAAGGTATCAAATGAGGTAACAAAAGGAAGTACCAGAGGTATCACATACCAGGTACCAGAGGAATCACTTTTGATACCAGAGGTATCAAATGTGATACCTCTGTACTACTCAACGAGTCAATTGTAGCACGAGTGCGTGATAAGTCAGACATCTTCAATCCCCTGTCAACTCTGAGCATCTCTGTCTCCTGTAGTACGAACTAGAGATGGGAATCGAACCGGACCCCCAACCGAACCGAACCCTAAAATCTAGAATTTTGACCGAACCTAACCGAATTCGAGACCGAACTCGAGACCGAACTCGAGACCGAACTCGAACCGAACCCGAACCCAGACTCTGGCCGAACCGAACCGAACCCGAACGCAGACTCTGGCCGAACCGGAACCGAACCCAGACTTCGTCCAAACCGAACTAACCAAACTCTTGGAGTTCCTCTCTTCTTCACCAGCCTGACATAAAATAAAGATGGTAAGAACAATACAAATATATATTAGTTTTTGCATTTACATGTCTTACAGTATCTAACAGCATATATTCAGGTAAGGCTGGTTCCGACACAAATTTTAAAATGATAACGGTACAAAGGAATGGTAGCGGGAAGCGAGACGGGCCTACAGAAGATAATGGATAGTCTGAATGATACAGCATTGAAATATGAAAGAGACAAAAGTGATGAGAGTATCACATAAAAATCTCAAAGTGCTTAACTCAATCTAGGTGTATTTGTTCTTCTTAAATTCAGATTATGATTTTTTCTAATTTTAGTGTGTGCTACCTTAATATTTTTGCAGCCAGATTTACAAATAAGTATATATGATATTCTATATATGTTAAGGCTATCTGGAATAATACTTTTGCACTATAGCAATGCAATAATTTCATAACTATTTTCGTAACTTCATAATTGATCTGAGAGCTTAAAATCTAATAAAACTATCTCAGATAATTTGCAGCGAAATCTCTTAAATTCCAATAGCAGTAAATTTTGGAGATGCTGGCAAGGGTATTTTAAATGTAATGGCACCAATAAGAAAATAAATGTTGATGGTTTCCAGGATAGTCTTGACATTGCTAATCATATAGCAAACAACTTTAAATCTGCCTGTACGCCTAATTCTAAGAATTATCATAAATAATGGCCCGTCTCGCTTCCTGCTACCATTCCTTTGTACCGCTACCATTTTAAAATTTGCATTCGTTGCGGAAAGTCACAAATTATTTCAATGTAAGGAAAAGTACTGTTAACGTTGGAGTAATTGATCTTCGGAAAGCTTTTGACAAATGCAATAGTAGTGGTATTTTAAATATGTTGCAAGCTAAAAGTGTTAACTTTCGAATCATTAACATTCTCGAAAACTGGTTCAATAAGAATGGCACTACTGTTAATTGGTGCGGTTCTGTGTCAGATTATGTTTCTTTACAATCTGGAGTTAGGCAGGGTGGAATTCTCTCACCACTATTGTTTGCGCTTTACGTTGATACTGTTTTAGATAAACTTGAACAATCGAAATATGGATGTTTTATTAACTACAACTGCTACAATAGTTTTATGTACGCAGATGATATTATACTGCTCAGTATTTCAGTCACCGATCTGCAATATCTATTCAATGTGTGTTATAGTGTTTTTACTGAATTAGATCTACCTATATATTTATCAAAATGCCATTGTATGAGAATCGGTCCAAGGTATAATGTTCCTTGTAAACCATTGACTATTCAGAATATTAATATTAATTGGGTTGACAGTATTTGTTATCTTGGTGTATTTATTAATAGAGCAAAGTCGTTTAATTGTCACTGGAATGATAGTAGAGGTAAATTCTACGGTGCTGTAAATACGATACTAGGGAGACTAGGATCAAACGCAGCAATTGATGTCTTGCTGAAATTAATACATTCGCAAGAGGTTCCTTTGTTACTTTATGGCATTTCTGCTTTATCTCTGTCAAATGCTGAACTGAGAGATTTTTGTAATGCTTACAATAATGTCTACTATACAATTTTCGAACTTTTGATAAAGATATCATATCGCATTGCCAGTGGTATTGTGGCTTTTGGCCATTTGAATTACTTTATGATTACCACAGATATACCTTCTTAAATAAGTTAATTGTCTCTGGATGCTTGGATAGTAAACTAGATTTAGATAAGTCTGATTATATGGATTATGTTAATATTAAAAATAAATATACAATTCAGAATGATGATTCTATTGGTAAACTAAGACACAAAGTTTGGACTTATTTTGAAGGTATATTGACCTAATTAGTTTATGGAAAGTCGATCCTAAGATAAACGGCGATTTTAGTTTATATTTTTCTACTTTCAGACTCTTTAATGGTGAATCCATAATTGGTTAGTTATTTTTTCATTTCTTGTTCTGTTCTTACTGCCATGTATTTTGGTGAAATAAAAGATCATATAAAATTTGAAACCCTAAGGTAAATTATTGAAGCATATTACTGGTCAGTTGATTGCAAACGGTGTACATTATGATCATTTTCTATGGAAGTACACGTGTTTACTAAATTATCTCTGTTTGAAATTTTTATGTTACTAAATTGCACTTTGTCTCTGTAATATTGGATCAAATTTTAACCAAGATATTTCCACTTAGTTATAATCGTATCTAATATATAGGCCTATAGTGACAATAAAAATTTAAAAATTGATGAAGCATTCTATTTGCTCGTTATAATCAAGGAAAATATTTCAGATACAATAATAAAGCTAATTATCTATGTTATGAACATTTGTTGGTCAACTAACAATATTTTAAGGAATTTACAGGAATAAATACCACTTCTCTCCTTTTTTCATTGTCATATTTTTACCCAGGTGAAAAAATGTGGCAGCTATTATGACTTAATTAATTCTTAAGCATATTTACCACAAACCATTTTAAACGTGTTTGTCATAACCATAATTATTGTAAGTAAAGTTAAACAATTGCAACATTATCCAAACCAAACCATTTCGAACTCGAATCGAACTCTTGCGAGTTGGAAAGCAAGCCGAAACCGAACCAAACCCGAACCCTTGTTAGAACCGAACCCGAACCGAACCGAACTTTCAATTTTCAACGAACCGAACCCGAACTCTGGAAATTCATAAAATTCCCACCTCTAGTACGAACACAGACTATAAACAAGGTTCTAGAACTTTTATCATGCACATATAAATATAACTATATATATAAGCTACTTGCAAGTAATAATCTTGAACAGTTTTTTCTAGAAACTCATATATAACTATATATAAGCTATTTGTATGTAATAATCTTGGACAATTTTTTTATAGAAACTCATTATGCTGCAATTAGTTTGATTTTGCTGCTAATTGCGTATCTAATTTACGGCTTCATACGTTATAAATAAGTAATGATATATATATATATATATATATATATATAATTTTGTGTATATATATATATATACGTATATATATCTATATATAATAGTATGTGAGTACATGTGCATGTACAATTTGTACATGCATAACGTATAAGGTTGCTTCTGTGACGTCCTAGTCTCCTAGAATGTGGGGGGTGAGGTACTTTACGGTAGTAGTAATTATCTATTACCATATCTATAAATATGTTTATTTCTATCTAAATCTGACGTTAATTGTGAGGTATAATTTAAATTTTATCCACGTTCACATTTTCAGGTTGATCAAAGGGCACTTTTTAAATCAACATGCCATTACATTATTTAGTCATTAACAGTGCGTTTATTTAAAACTATAGCCTTTAATTTATAAAGTACAGTTTGTGCTGACATTTGTCATCGAGCTGCAGTCCCAGATTAGTCGTCTCTAAGATCATGAACAGTAAACATGTGGTCCATTATACAGTGTTACTGGGATAAAAAAAAACGGGAATTAACTATGAGACTAATGGCAACAAAGATATCAATGCACCTTGAAAATATCGCTAAGATCTATGATTCTGCGTTAAGTTTGGCTTTGGAAGGGCGATACTCAAATTACAAAGAAGCTGAATAGTATAATGGCGGCCTGATCATGAATGAAGAAAATTGAGAGAAGCTATGGCGTTAACCACCGCATGGTCTCTTATTGCTGAGCTTGCGCAAGACTTATCTCATTTTATGCTTTAATTATTTCCGTCTATCCTTCGCTTTAACTCAGAGCATAAAAAGTGACAGCGAGGTAGAAAATAATTGCACACCGCGAGCATGAAATCGCCGAAGCGAACTATGGCGAGATTGAATCGATTTTTTAAACGTGAATATTGAAGGACATTATCTCTTGTGTGATGATTAAAAATCGATTAGAATTCACAGTAAAATTTTGAGCAGGAAATGGACAAATAAACTCTTATTCTAAGCGCAACAATCAAATCATGACAGTTATCTTTTCTTAAAGATCCGTGTTTCGAACCCGATTCTGACGATTCTGAAGAGTACATGTATCACACTATATCGATTACAGAAAACTCTAATATTTAGACATGTAATGGAATGAAATGGAATGTAATGATGTATTATTTCCCATATTTACTTATAGAGATCAATTCTATATTTGAACTATTGGAACAGTATCAGAAATTCACTCATTAAACTTAATTATAAATTCTACGCAATAATTTTGCTTACTTTTAGCTATCGAGGCTATGTATTTATATCTGACATGGAAAAGCACGGGTAGCATGCGCAAATCTTCTTCTTTCGCGAGTTCGGTCGCCAGAGAAAGAAATGAAAAACTGATTAATAACTGTTAAGCCTAGCAAGTTCTACTCAGCAATAAAAATAAATCAGCTTAAGTGGACAACCGTATCTCCTACATTCCGTTGGTCACAGGGCTACAGTAAAGAAAATATACATGGATATATTTAAACATATTTTATAATTCTCCGTGCATTGACGTCTTGAAGAGAAGCCCTTCAGACTTCTGACCTTGTCGTTAAACTTACATCGTCAGTCAGAATTCCACCGGGTAGTATGTGGTCAAATAAAGAATAATAACACAAGTTAAATGCATGATTTGTAAAAGACGACTAAGAAAAAAAAAGAAATAACCTGTAACAAAAGCAAAAGCTACATTTTTTCACTCCACAGACTATATATAATTTTGAATGCACTTACCATTTCTTGTGAGGCTACGTAGTGCTTTACTTAGACTGTAATAGAAAATCATTTTACAGGGAAGCAGCTTAGTAGGAATATTTACAATGGGCCGTCATTAAAAATAGAAACTTATTAAGCATTCAAAAGTTAAGAAATAAATTTATTACACAGTACATAATCAATTACCTTGCAAAAGTGTATATGCAAAATGGTGTGTATAGAAACAAACATAATTTTATGGTACTTCACTTGCAGGCAGAGCAAAATAAACATTGCAAGCCGTTATGAGTCGTAAGGTTGAGGACAGAAATTTTTGTTTCCACTTCCTTCAACAGCTCTGTTAGTCTCAATATCCCAAATCACACTTGAATTCGAGACGTTGCGTGTAATCTGAACTGAAACTGGCAGTTTAGTATAACCATTATGAATGTAGAACAAATCGATACTAACATATAAATATATTAGTTATTAAATAGAGACTAAGATAAGATTATAGTTGTATCTATTAAAATACTAATTTGAAATCTGATTGAATTTTCTTCATGGGCTGTGCAAGGTGAATATTGATAAAGGGTTTGACAGCGGATCAGTAGGTGTAGGGTTCAAATCCACTGCTATCCTCGTCACTGACATGCTATTGAGCAAAAAGCTGGGCTAAACTTGGCTTTACTGTTGACTTTAATAATTTCCTTGTTGGATAATAAAGAAAATGAATTCAATAAATAAATTAATATTATTGGATTGAGAACTACTATAGAAGTCAAGCTGCTAATCATATTAGTAACAAAACAATACCAGTTAAGATGGATTGCTTTTTATTTTGTTGGTTGTTTAATTGCTATTGAAAATGTTTGAAAACTCACTCGGTTCTATAGCTATATTCTCTAGAAGATTGTTTTGTATTTGTGTCAGGACGTCCTCGTAATTGAATCTAATTCCACAACAATTCTCCTCTTTATCTTTAAAATGCGAGAACTGTTATATAGAAGCCAATTGTTTACATTTAAACGCATCGTACGGCAGCTTTTACTTAACACTACACATGACCAGATGTTCTGCAATTTTCTTTCGAATTTAAGGCAAATTTAAACGAATTTTAGTGAAAATAATTGACAAAAGGTTAGTAAAAGCTAAAGCTAAGGTTAGCGTCAGTTTCCTCACTCGAAAGCGAGTAATCAAGACTGTTATCAATATAGTTCTCAATACTGCTTCACTAGCTGAAAACCTTTAGCTTAAGCATTAAATTACTGCTTTTATAAAACTTAATTCGTTCTTTGACAATTTTTGCTACTATGCATGACAAATGTTCTAACATTCGCTATTGATTGTATGGACTGATATCAATATGGACTGATTATCTGGACATTGACATTTGCACTGTTTTGGACCTTTTTGCTCGCTGGCTTGATTCTGTCTCAATAGTGCTCGATGCTGTCATTGATGACAGTAGCACTCTAATTGTTGTTATTATTATTATTATTATATTATTATTATTGAAGTTTATGAGTTTTTCTGGCTCAATTGGGTAATCAATTGTAAATTTGACTAAGCAACACTGAATTTATGTGAATTGTGTCACATAGCTTATCTGAAGTTTTTTGCAGATGAAATATGCAACAATGCAATAAAAAAGCTTAATACATAATTAGCCTAAGAGATTATTTAATGCTAGAGAGAAATTAGAACTTTGAAATTTCGGGTAATACTTCTTTTCTATATTTTACCGTTGACTTTTTTTATCTTCGTGTAAACTGAAATATAACATCAAGCTAATTTAGAGTTGAGTTTTTCGAATAGCTATTGGAATAATATAAAGAACGGTTGGTCAAACTGTTACCTACGGCATCTGCTTCATAAATCCTCTGTGAAGTCACAGATCGTCGCTTTTCCAGGCCAATCCTGTCTGACTGCAATTCACCCTATCACTCATCTGCACATTTCTCCTTTAGCTTTTTCGCTTTACTCATTTCTCTAACTGTCGTACAAAATCTCCTCTCAGTGAGCCACAGTGAGAAGGCAGATTTTGCGAAATTATTTTTAAAGTTGAAGGGTCGATTTTAAAGTGAAAAATTAGGCTCAATTAGTTTTAGTCAGACATCCATATGCATTTTTCATTGTTGTTTTCTTCTGTGGCCTTTGAAACTGTTATCACTAGTTGAAGAACATGATGCTCTAAAAGTTGGCACAATACCGGCACACGATAATTATAAATTGATTCAGCACACTGCAGAATGCTTCTGTCATACAAAAGAAAACCTTAAACACTATGATATCAGCGAAAAGTTATTCGTAAACATAAAATATACTTTAATTAATCTATTTATAAATCAGCGCCTAGGCCAATCAATCATCAATGTCAACCTTAGCATTTTATTTTTATTTTTAAAGTTGATAGACTTATCAAGGTTTGTAATTTTTTCCGTTACAGTTTTTGTATGTTGAGATTTGAAGTTACGCCTAGACTGGCGTTACAAGTCTTCAAGACTTCTTAAACCAGTATAATAACCAGTATAATAAGGTTAAGTTAAGTATTACTGCTTTAACCATTTCAGCGCTTAATTAAAGAATTTATAAATATTATTTCCTGTGACATTCCGAGGCGATTGTCAGTTATCACGTAGGCCGGAGATTGAACGTTCAGAACTGAGCACAGTCTGCAGTCGATGGATCATTGATGTTTTCTAATTCTCTACATTTCCCATATTGAAATTTACACACATAGGCCTACGTTACTATAAGAACAGAAAGATTTTCTGAAAGACTATATAATCTATATATGCGTGTATATATACATGTATATATATATATGCCTTGTAATTGAGTAACCAGTGAATGATTATAGTACTCATTTTACTAATAGTGTGTGTTAATTAAATCAATGCACTTTATACTTGCTATTGGACAACACTCTGTAAGATATTATAAAGAGCCTATTGAATGTAACCTTCAGATAAATTAAAATAAGATATAAATTAAAGTTTTAAGATTATGTTGAATGGCAAAATTAAGAGCAACAAGTCAACAAGTGTAACAATAGAATAATCACCAAGCAATGAAGCAAAACCTCGAAGTCTGTAGACTTGACATAAAATCAATATACATTTTGATGGATTTCCGCAGCACCATTGTAACAAGTTTTAAATGAGTTTCATTCGTAAAATTGCAACTAAAACGTAATAATCTTTATACCAGAGGACAATATGACAAGACAAAAATACGGTCAATCAATATTGAAGCAAAAAATTACATTTCACAAAGAGAGGCAATCGCCATGCGCAGCAACACGTAAATCTCTTGATTTGAATTTGTAGGATCTTGTGAGAAGAAAATCTTTTTATGTTCCGAACCTAGTTGAAAGTGACTGTTATTTTCGCATTCGATTTTAAGTAGAGGTTGACGCATAACCGGTATATCAGTAAAATTCAGTAAGTCAAATTGACGTTGCGCTTCATCTGCAGTCGCAAAGAAAATTAGCTCTGCTTATGTTCTCCATGCTGTGCTAATCTATATGATATATCATCAATTTTTCAGACATTTTGCAGCATCCATCCCTCTTTAGATCAAAGTACATTGCCTCCCCTTTCTGTCCGATATCACTTGTGCGCACTAGTGGTTGATAAACAAGAGTCCATTTCTACACGTACGTGATGAGAAGAGAGAAGACTTTTTTGGTTTATTTGTTTTGCTTTCTTATTAAATAATACACATGTAATTTTGAGACGACTTTAAAAACTGTGTAGGATTAATTAAAATTATGTATTTTATTACGAGATCAATTAGTTTAAAAAAATTGTAAATGTACCCAATTAAAAAAACATAATATGCTGCTTAACGAAAATTTAGATACAGAGTTTAGCCACTTCCTGTTTATTAAAACAAATTTTGTTTATTTGTTTTTGAATTAATAAAAACTAAAATTTTGTCTTTTTTGTTTTCTTATTAAATAATACACTTGTAGTTTTGACACGACTTTAAGAACTGCGTAGGATTAATTAAAATTTTTGCATTTTATAAAGAGATCAAATTAGTTTTAAAAGTTGTAAAAGTACATGATTAAGAAAAACATATTGTGCTGCTTAACGAAAATGTAGATCCAGAGTTTATCCACTTACTTTTTATCAAATAAAATTATTTCAATTAGCGATTATATTTGCTGCATAAACTCGCTACTTTTCAGAATTATATCCAGTTGAATCCCCTTCTCTCTAAGATAGATTAATATGGGGATGATCCCATGCAGCAGACAAAGTTTTCTTTAATAATCTTCACATATGAGCTTTATAAAATCTACTGAGAAAAGGGCGGAAATTAAAGTGCTAAAGCAAAAAAATCGGTCAATTTCTTCCTTGCAGTTACTCATTCACCGCACCTTTCACCAGCCGCTATACGATATCAGAATTCCTCATCTCACGTCAATATTCGGTCCCTTTACTAACCGGATGTTCCCAGAGCATCCTTTGTCTGTTTGCCGATATCGTGTCACCGCTTAATGCACAATTTCGTTTCGCTTTAACCACTGGATTCGGGACTTGGTCACAAACGTTTCTCTATTGTTTTCCTATAGCGTAAATATAAATACTAAACGGTTTCATAATATAAACTAATGTCGCGAAGAGATATGGTAGAAAGGATAGCGTGTTCGCTTCAGAAGCTGGTACCCAAGATTTATAGTCAATATCAGGCGAAAACCAATGGAAATGTCTTGGAACCATGATGTTGAAAAGTTAAACATCTTTATATGTCATAGTGCCTATTGGCAGAGCTAGCTGTCAATTTGGCAGTGCGTGCTAAAAGATATAATTAAAAAATAAAATAAAACAAAATTAACTTGCAAAGTAGACTAGAAATCATTATGGCTTAACACTAATATGGTAATGGTCATTTTAAAAAATCCTTTTTATTGATAATATTTCTTTATAGAAGGCACAAACACTTTAAATGTTTACTTCACATAACTGCTTACCGTAACCGACGAAAGTCTCCTGGCAGCTACATAACAGAAAACATTAACATTTACAAATTATTTTAATATTAACTGTAATTAAAATATTTAAAAGAAAACATAATATTCGAAGCAACTACATGTAGCTCGCTTTGCCATTCTTTCATTCCATATAATTGAATGGAGGTTTGTAACTGTAAAAATATCATGAACACACCTATAGGCTATTATAGTTTCACACCCTTACAATGTTGCTGAGTATTCTTGCGCTTTACAATCTCTAGATTTTTCTACTTTAGATTAAAATACAGTGTGCAAAATAGAATTAGCATTAAGCTCAAGACATTACATCATAACATAAGCCTACAGATTTTCTATTCTTTTTATTCACAGTTAATATGCGAACAAAAATATTCACCAGTCAAGAATAGAAAACATTAAATTAAGTAAATAGCCACAAGCAGAGATTTGTTAACTCTGCTAGACTACTAAATACACAAGCGCAATCAGAAAGCAAAAATTAAACAGATTATAAGCTGAGAACAACGTAGATTTCTGCAGTCCGTAGTGGCATTATCTGCTTCCCTGTGACAATTGAGATACCAGAAAAAATAACACAATTAAAGTTTACGTATTTAATCAATCTCAGCAGGAAAAGGATTCAGTTTATGGACGTTGTAGGATAAACACAATGAAAAATTATATATGATTACAATATGCCTACATCATACTTATGAAATACATAGTCTCGAAGTCTAGACTTGCAAACGAGGAGTTAGAGATTTTGAATATTAATTTTGATTCACTGATATTTTACATGCTTACTAAGTTTTACCAGTTCAACTGTTAAAGTCCAAAACCATATGTGGCGCATCTCGGTGTAGCGTCTGCAAGAGACGTCCCTGACATTGCCTTATGGCGAGGAACCGGACGTTAAAATTCTTATTGATTGATTGAGTGATTATTGTGTACGCTTTTAAGCTAATGAACTGTCATTAAAGTAAACGATCAAATCACTACAAAAATAAATTATGAAAACTATTAAATTTGTGTCTTTTGTGTATAACTAAAATATTGCACATTGTCTGACAGAATTGGTAGCTCAATTGTCCAAGGACCAATGCGAGCGCTATGATGAACAAAGTGTATCAGTTTTTATTGCAGTATGGAGAAAACTCTTTCATTTTAATGTCATTTATAAAGTTTGCTAAGACTACCAAATGACAGAATTTATGACTATCCTCGCTCCCATTTGTATAAACCGGAATGTGAAACGCTTCACAGTTAATACAGACCATAAATCCTTTCCGATAATAAAAATTGATCAGCCATTGCAGAATTAAACAATAAACCTGTGCACTAGCATTGTCCTGTGAACCATTATAATCGATAAATCCATAAATGTATGGATTTTAGTTAGATTTATTGAATTAATTAGCTTTAAAATAAGAACAAAAATAAAATATGTGAATGATATAAATCTAAGGTGCTTCTTAGCATGTCTGATTTGACTCGAGAGTGTTATAAAAAGTATCATAAAAAGATTTGGAATTTGACAAATTATTTTGAGATGCTCGAAAAGTGTATAATCCGATTCCTCGCTCCAAGAAAACATCAGTGACAATTGAAGCTAAATCTGAAATTGAGTGCTGCTATACTGCAGAGGAATAGGCGGACTGAACGCAGCGAGCAGAAAGAAAACATTTAATAAAAGCGCTTAGGATCTGATGATAAGCTTCTCCTCTTCGAGAGAAATAGTCTAGAAGCTTATCCACTCTTAACGGTTCAGCTGATCAGTTTAGTGATTCCAATCATTTGGTGATTTATTTTATAAATATTCTCTTGCTGATGATTTTTTAGCACAAGATTTTTCAGACATTGGACATCTTATCCCAATATCTCGCTAAATCAGTGGAAATTTAAGTAATTTGTTGGAATCTCTCTAGTGTTCTGCCAATTGGCAGATCCTAGGTACATATATCTACTCACCTGCTGCTTTCCACTTTCCATAAAGAGCACTCAATCGATAAAAGAATTAATCCCTCCGTAAAAGTCCATGCCTTTTGGACATCTTAACATAGCCTACAGCTTGGGAATAATATGTCTTCTGATATGATTTTTCTTGCCTTCCTCAGTCGCATTATACAACACGTGCAGTTATACGATTAGTATATTCTTGAGTGTCCTGTACTCAAATACCATAGTCGTTACGCTATTATGTGATAGCTAGTTATACATCTAGTGATCATTGCATTAGAGTGATCTATATAAAAGTCATTAAAGTATCTCTCTCTCTCTCTTGTTGTACTTCCCATTGGCAGCTCTATGGCATTAACTCCTCTACTCATATCTATTATCCTCTGTAAGAATGTACAGTATAAAAAGGAACAATGGTTTAGAAATTAATACTTCTCAGCGTGAGATTTTTTTTATTTCTATAGGGAAATATTTTAATTTAATTGCACAATCAGTTGTAAAAATAAGGCCGTTAGAAGTGCACTTTTAGTGTGTCTTTTGTTTATCTAAATATATCTTAGTACCAATTCAATTAAGGAAAGAAAGAGAGAAGAAATAAAAGTGAACGAGAAAAGATTGAATATTGATTTTTAATATATGATAGATATATTACAAATAACACGACAACAACTCGGATTTGAGTTTTTAATTCAAAACCAAATCTAAATTATTCTTGTTATTCTCTTATTATTTTCTGTAGTACGCGAATATAAAAGCCGTTGAGGAACTACTATACCTTTCCCTGTTTCCGACCATTAGCCATGAGATGTAATGCCCTTCCTGTGTCTTAGTTTCGCATTACGTGAAACATTTATCGCCCTTGGTCTGCAGTTATTTCCTCAGCATCAGCTAACCCTGCAGGATTTACTGGACATTCTCGTGAAACAATTCAAGTCTGCGGCGCAGTATTTTGTCGAAGTATTTTGAAACAACTTTAGAGCAAAGCTTAACGTCAAGTTCATATTTTGAAAGCATTCCAGTGACTTGACGAGCTCCGGATTTCGCGTGTAATTCTACATGTACATAGATATATAATAATATTGTTAATTCATGAATTGTGATAAATGTACAAGACCACTCAGTAATATTATTACTGAGTGGTCTTGTACATTTATCTCAATTCATGCTGAATTTTGTCTTCTTCTACTTTATCAGCATCTGCTTCTTCTTCTTCTTCTTCTTCTTCATATTCTTCTTCTTCTTCTACTTCTTCGTCTAGTGCACCGCCAAACGGCAGGTCATTGAATATAATTCCTCTAATCAATTCTATATTCAGCTTTCCTTTTCATCTGTATTTATGAATTTGTTATAAAATCATTCAATATTCCATGCCTTGGTCTGCCTCTAATTTCCTTGCAGTCTTACTTTTATCTCATCTCTCACCAACCATTCCCCTTACAGTATTTCCTATCCAGCTTTTCTTTCTATTTCTAATAACATTTAGCAACAGTTTATCTCTACCGACTCCTGAACTTCTTTTTTACGCCAGCGATTACAGTTATTTATACCTATAATTGTAATCGTTGGCTTCTATTAATAATCTCAGTGTACTTATAATGTAAGAACAATATCGAGCATAATAACTGCAGTAGTTGTCATGTAAATGAAATTTTTTGCTTTTTAAAGATTCTTTTAGTTTCACAAAAACAGACGCATGTGATACTATTTCCTTCCCCTAGATTCTCTCCTTATATTGTAATTGCGCAACAATTACAATTACACGTCATGTAACCCAAGAGTAAGTAAATTCAAGCAGCAATCCGTTGTAATGTCAGGATGTCGCAAATAGATAAAAGTGTAATGCACTGCCGAGTCTGAAAGCTAAGGTAAAGCTAAGGTTAACGTCAGTTTCCTCACTCGAAAGCGATGTCAGAGACGGGCGAGCCCAGGACTTGAACCCCGCACATACTGATCCGCGGTCGAGTATCTTACCGACTTCGCCACTGGCTCCAGCCACTTCGCCACTGGCTCCAGCCAGTGAACTGAACTCTAGTGGATCATATATGTAGAAATCTTCTTGTGATTTATTATTTATTACTTTCATCAGACAATTAGGTGTACTTTACTTGAAGTAATTTAACGAACCTGAAAGTAGGGCCTACTTCTGTTAGTACTGAACGGAGGAATGCAGTAACGGATGTACTAATAAAATGTGTAAGAGGCCAGACTTTGCGGTCATTCAGTGTTCACTGAGACCGTTGAGACCGAAGTTGTTATATTGTCTAGAAACAGCATCATCATCATCATCATCATCATCTTCCCTTGAATCCTAGTTTAACTAGGGTTGGGATACGAATACACTGTCTTAAATCCTCTCTGCCCTACATCATATCATCCATCAGTCAATCCCCTATTTGAGACTTTACCATTCGTTTAAATTTTTGAAGCAATTTCTGGAGCCTAGGCGCTCATCAACCCGAATGCCCTTTCTGATGTTGGTATGAATCTTAGTGCTTTAGACGCCTTCTACGACACGTGCAGTCACCGGTTGGTCAATTCTTCAAACAATCCGGAAACAACACGGGGATTATCTAGAAACCACAAGAAATAATAAACGTAAATAATAAGCCATATATAACCAGTCTTAAACACGGTGTATTTGAATTGACCTATACATGCACATCAAGCAGTTAGATTAAGTAGAAATAAATATATAAAAATTACATTAAAATTAAATGACGTATAAACTAATTATTATTGATCAAGTAATTCACCTAAACCCAAAGGGTATGTCAGAACTAGTTAACTAGAACTAGTATTTTCTAAAATATGTTTCAGACATTTGGTTCCGTTAATTGCATGCAGCTCAAAATCTCATCACGTGCCCTTGATTATTAATATTTTCCGTTTGTTATTATTCATTCATTTTCTTTTGGCGTATGAGTAACTAGTTAATTTTCTAAGTCTTGTCGTACCTTTATTACGGATACCTGATAACGCACCTTAGTCAATTTATGAATGTCTCAATAGCGCAGTTGTTAGAGATGTCAGGTAACGAACGTCGTGAAGTTTTGAATAAGATCGTGAGGTGAGCGCTCGTGGGTTCGATTCTCATCCGTACTGACCTGAGAGTAAAACCTCGCAAATTCAGTAGACTGGTACGGAAAATGGACTAAATTATTGTATAACGGTTTGCATTAAAAGTAATAGATATCAACATGGTTGATCATTTCACTGTATAATGCATGTTATTAATAAATATTTTACGGCCCGAGTCAGTAGGATGATAGTAGATGTTTAGCTGCAGATCAACATATGTAGCGTTCAAATCCAGTGGTTGTCACGTCTATGACAGGCGTTTGATGCAGAAAACTGGGGTAACGTAGCGTTTGGGGCGTAGTATTTAGCCCATACGTCTGGTCTCAACAAGCAGTTCAAGGAAGGAATAATTTCCAACTATTGCGCATGTGCCATTCGTACGTCTTTCCGAAAGGTATAGACTAGTTACCTGTGTGACATGGTCAAGTTTGCAAATGTTGCGTTGCAAAGTAAACATTTTAAAAATTTTATACTATCTCTAACCTTAACCATTACCCTTTACCCTAACCATAACCATACTCCTAAAGAACTAACACAATTTCATGAAACTTTGACAAAATTAAATTGACTCGAGCTAGAATTGAATCCCGAATCTCATGATCTAAAGCCTAGCTCTATACCCCTTAGCCACCAAGGCTTCGGTTTGAACCAAGTTGAATAAATGATGTCAACATATCGTACTAGAAAATTGTAATCCTATATAAAAAATTCTTGTGCGCATGCGCAATAAATAAAAATTCTGGTGCGCATGCGCAATAGTTGGAAATGATTCCTTCCTCGAACCGCTTTTCTGGTCTCATACAAGCCTGACATTGCAATACTCTGGTCCATAGTAACTCCAATGTGTGAGTGACCACTGACCACGTAGCACATATATCAGTGGGACTCAGAGGAATCTAACACTTGCATTCTGCTCGTATGTCTTTCTGAAAGGTATAGACTAGTTCAGGTAGAATAGATGCTATGTCTCTCACAGATAGAAAATTCCATAACATGATTCCTAATAAGTGACAGATGTTTTTCTGCCGCAGACATTTTATTAGGAATACAATGTATACCATGAGCCAAATATTTACCGACCTTTAAAAAATCTATGTGTACGTATCGTCGTAAAATGTTATTAAATGAAAAATAAACTACATAAATATATTTTTCCTTGTTGTGTTCGGAATTACATAAGCGATTTTTGACCAACCGTATACTACACGTAGTCAACTAAGCAGGAACTGAGGAAGGCAATTGGAAACCACCTCAGATGCCATAATTCCCATTCTCTGGTTACACTAAGGTGTGGATAAGGCATATCCTTTTCAAAAGGGTTTTGTGATCGATGTATTTTTCTTTATGGAGCAAACATTTTTCTTTATGGAGCGTTAAACCTTTAATATATATATATATATATATATATATATATATATATAGTATATTATACGCATGTATACATAGTGCCTGAGTTCCGTACTTCCTCAACTAACTTCTACTTTTCATGTAATCCTCGGATTCGACTAAAACACAACCAGCAACGTGTTCCAGGATTGACGAAGGATTGAGGTAGAGTTGTAAAGAACCAGTAGGGACTTTGTTCCGTTGAAAACTAGATTAATTACTGCTGTAGTCAGGTTTGGAAGCAAAAGTTTTATCAAAGGTCGAAATAAATTGCGATGTAACATTATCACGGGGTCGAATTTATTCTATTAGCATTGTTACACTGATATTTGTACGGAATAGTATTTAATGAAATGCACTTTGCTATTTTGCATAATTTGGAATTGCTTGTTTGCTCCTGCATACTGTTAACAGGATCTTTTTATTTATTTTGTCATGTTTGTCAAATTTTACATCGTTACGTGGATCTTTTCTTTGAGTTTAATTTTTATTCTCATGAACTTTTGAACTAGATATTTAATACTAGTATTTGTATTGAGTCAATTTAGTAATTTATATAGTTAAGTTAAAGTTAAATGGAAATAACAGAAACGAAAATGTATCTTTAAAATCACAATAATTTCGTTAATGAGAAGCAAACTAACAGTGTCTAAGCATTATGCACACAGATTTTTTTCGAAAATGAATATCAAAGTTTAATGTAAGAAACAATATCGTTTAGCACTTCAAGTAGTCCTTAAATTTAATTCGATGATAAAGCAATATTGACGTTTATACAGATTGTAGTTACACTATTACATTTTGTAAGATGTACTGTAATAAGCTCATCTGTACTTGGTAAATTTCTTTTAGTATTTTTAAACTAACATCATAATAATTATTAAATATATACTAAAGGTTTGTCCTCATTGGGACGCCTTATATCAATTGTCAACTCAATCTAATACGTCCAATATTAACCGGATTAATATATATATATATATATATATATATATATATATATATATATATATATATATAACAATGTTCAGATAAAACTGCGAGTAACATTATTCATGTAGATTGCTGCGTAACAGGGAAAATCACGAATAGTTTTATTCAGATTACTACATTTCTGAAAATAGTTAGGTTACAGTTGTGTAAACAAATCAGGTCTTCAATCAAATCTGTATACTAGTATTCTGATAGAATGATTTGCATCAGTATTCAGTAACATTATAAGCAATGCCGTTTAAATAACTTCATGAACAACATTATGCAGATAACATTATATATAACATTATTCACTTGCTGTAGTAAAAGTATGTGCATGTATCATTTTTCCTTAACGCAAAAACTGCGTAACTAAAACTAACTATCTTGATATGCCTCATATTATGATATCTATCATAATATGAGAAATATTAAATAATTAAATGTCATACTTAATAAAGACAAATAATCTAGTATAGAATGTTTCAGTAGTACCGAGGTTAGAGGCGTCAGGTCGCGTAGTGTAGTATTGAATGCCAGATTCCGAGGTCAATTTAATTGAACTCTCTTGAGTTCGATTCTCGGCCGCGCTGATCCGACAGAAAAATTTGGAACATTCACTGACCTGTTTGCATAGAAAATTGAATAAATCCCCTAACATGTTTTAACACGTGGAGGCCTATTAAAAGTGATAGAAATCAACGTAGTTGATTATTTCACTATATGCCTAATGCGTGTTATTCTTATTATTTATGAACAGTAATGAAACAGTATGTTTAATATGAAATTCAATTTTTAGACTACTGTAATTTTTCTATGAAAAAGTTTGAAAGTCTTTTATTGTTTCATTTATCCGAAGCCTCTTGATTGTTGAGTAAGTGGAGAAAAAAGCTGAGAGTTCACTTATAATCAGTATTTTTTCACTTACAAACAAGTGCACTCGGTGCAGGCATAGAATTTTAGCTGGTCAAGCGGTCATCTCAGTAATTTATGTGTATGGATAGAATAAGTTGATAGCTTCCTTTTGATCTGCCAACAAATTATTCAAAATATTAAAATATAGGAAAAATAAAAAATAATAATCAATAAATATAAATAAATGTATAGACGCTGTATGTATAATCTTAAGAATGAAAAAGTCAATGAACAAAATTTTAATAAAGAAATGTGCCATTAATTTTTAATTTTTTGTTCTTGTAGGAAACAATAAAGTTCAAATGAAACGGTAGTGAACCTATCATCTTAGTAAAAATGTACATGATCCTGTGTAATTAGCACTAGGGTTGATTCATTATGAAAAAAAGATGTTTTATTTGATCATGAAATGATATCTCTTTAAAAATACGAGTAACACGAGTCAAAGAACAGGATTCTGTCTCTAGGGGATTTATTAAGTTTTAAAGCTCTGCATAAAATTCCCAGGGGCTAAAATGAGATAAAGCTGCATATACATGTTACAGTTTTCTAGAAATGTATATTTGATAGGGATTTATATAAAAACGGATGCTTACTTTGCTTGGAGTACATAGTATTTTGAAACGTAATAACAGGAAGTTGATTATGTTCTTTTCGAAATACGAAGTACATGTATTAGTAGAAAAGTAAACCTTTGAATCACGCAGAGCTTGTGAAATTAAGCGGTCAATCATGATAGCGTAAGGAAGATGATATCGTTACCGTATAGTAGATGATGCCTTTAAATTTAATACATTTATGAGAGCAAATTTTATTTTAACATTTTAAAGGGTTTTGAGAGGGTTGACTAAGCAAGCACACGATAAATGGGATGCGATGTAGATCCATGTAGCTGGTATAAAACAATTTTTTATTACATTAACTGTCTGTCTTTAGCGACTCTCTAAAGAACCTCTTCATTTATAAGCTTGTAAGACCAAATTACCCTTTCCATCTTTCTCCTTAAACACACTACCATCTCCTATATTTTCCTGATATCTTCTTTCAGTAAAGCCCGTTACGCCCACGTTCACATCCGTACTGAAATGTCCACCACACCACTGTTTTCACAATCTTTTACTTGATTTGTTAAGAGTTCTTTCTCTCTCCGAAAGCATCTTTCGCCGGCTTAATTCTACATTTTATTTCCATTTCACACTTCCCATCATCTGTAATGATGTAACCTAAAACGCTAAGTTTCGTATCTGTTCAGGATAAAATAATATAGTATATAAAATAAGAAACAGATTACAATAAAAGGTGTTAAGTTTATAAATAAAGCATTTCAAGTAGAAATAAAGATTAAAATATGATTAAAAATTTGCACATATTTTATATGCCATGAACCAGCCATAATTAGGCTGTAGGGGCCTACATTGCGAGAAATAATGAGTAATTTATAATACATGGTATGACAGGAAGAACTCTATGATAATTTTTGTCTTGTGATGTTAGGTAAAACGTACGTGCGGGGTAGGAAATTTGTCGCTACTAATGATGTCAGCTTCCATGAGGGTATTTATATTCCATACTTACTCTGTCAAACCAGTGTAACTAGGAATCAGTGGTGTATCTAACAGCATGTAGGACCCTAATTGCGGACCATTTCTCTCCAGACATCGGGTTAAGAACCAATCGGTAATCCTAGTTGATTGATTGATTGTTTGATTAATTAATTTCGAATCCGACAATTAATTCTAGTTATTATATACATTGGTTGATTGATTGACTGGTTGTTTGATTGGTTAAAAATTTACTCATCTTTTTTGTCTTGATATCCCTAAAAGGATAAAAATATAGAAATTAAACCTTTTGATAGCACATTAAAAATTAATAATATCTACTATTACAGTAAATTTTCCAGTCAAGACGGCCTGAGAGCATCATTTTAGATTAATTTTTAGTTCAATGTCTCAAAAGCGCAGTGGTTAGACGGGTTATGTAACATCACGAAGTTTCCAAGAACCGATCCTGATGTGAATTTAACTCTAGTGGGTTCGATTCCTGACCGCGATGAGTAAAATCTCGGACATTCACCGGACTGGTTACACGGAAAATGGACTAAATTGCCTAACGGTTTAAACACGTCGTATTAAAAGTGATAGATATCAACAGGGTTTATCATTTCACTATATATAGTGAGTGTTACAATAATAATAATAATAATAATAATAATAATAAAATTATTATTATTGTTATTACTATAGTAATAACAAATAGTAATAATTATTACTAGTCTCTAAGGTTTATATTAGACTTTCAAGAATTCAATGCGCTTAGAGAAAATTTTATGATACTATTAAATTAAAAATTAATTTAATTAATTAAAATTAATAAATAAAATTTCATTTTATTACAAATATAAAATTTCATTTTCATTTTACTGCAATCATAGCCTGAAGTAGTCTCTGCCGGATTCTGTTTGAACTTTGTTGACTGATGTGTAACAAAGACTTGAGTGTGAGAAGAGTTAATCCGCTAAAGTCCGTGCCTCTGCTAGATATAGCCTGGGCGCTGAAGGGCAACTCAAGCCCTCTGCGTCAATACTCCGCAACCATGGTAACGATAAATTAAGGCGGCGATGGTAACGCTTAAGCTAGTTGTGCTCTTAAATAACGTCAGATAGATTTGTACAGATGTGTGCTGAAATAGATGTTCTAGAAATAAATCAACGTAAGGGGATAGAGAAGGAAATAGAAATCTTATAACGTCTAATCGATTTAAGAGTACATAATATAAACTCAACCACGTCAAAAACAATGAAGTGAAGCCAGTAGTGAAGAGAACGAGAAGTTTCACTAAGGTCAGGTGGATAGACAGTAGACAAATGCAAATAATTTAAGAAATAGATGGTTTCAGAATTATAAACCGTGGTATATTTTGTGAAATGATGAGCAAAGATGTTGTAAGCTTTGGCGGGCTTATTACATTACAAACCATGAGTTTCTAAAGCCTCATGCAAAGAAAAGTAACCCAACTTATTACGTGTGTCAGTAGACTTATATATAGGCTATATGTAAATGATTAATTAATTAATTGACTCCTACATACTATTAATTGCAAGAATTACTTTTTTCTGGAGTATTCATTTAAAATAATAATACACTCTCAGAATGATCGTTTCGTTAATTGAAATCGATGTTAGATTTTGTTTAATGAATATGGCGCTATCGCAATGCCTGTGGTACAATCCAAACCACAGTTTTCGGGGGTGGATCTATAATTTTTGAGGGTGGGGGCGAAATGTTTACTGACACTACTTTTTGTTTTTATATCCATATTTACATATAATAATAGCTATGAACAGAATTTAATTAAAGATATACAGGGGGCTAAGGAATGGGGGAAGGGGACTGCCCTTCTAGATCTACTAGATGCATCACTTCTAGATCTACTAGATCCCACCACTTTTAGATCTATTAGATGCCACCACTTTTAGATCTACTAGATGCCATAACTTCTAAATCCGACACTGGTAGTCTTGGATAAAAACTAAAATTCTACAAAATTGCTGTATTCATGTTCTGTACGGACTCAGGAGCTTCGCTGACATATTCCTTGAGAGTAGTATTTCATCCTACCAATCCCTGTTGTATTTGAATTCATGTAGAGAGTGACAAAAACCAGATGAAAAGATAATCTTACTGAAATTTTCATTATTAGTCTGTTCTATTCATCTTTGCTCCTACGGATTTCTATCTAAAAATTGACTAAAGCGTGTTGTCAATAACAATTGTGAAAAAGATTTCAAATCTGTTCAGACTAAACTAGAGCTTTTAGAGACAAATAATATAAAGAATTCCACACAAGAATTATAAAAGAAAGACAAATTCGCTTCTGTTGCATTCTTTTTTAAAATATTTTGACAGACAAGATTGCTAATATTTTAATTGATACATAGAATAGTTAAGAGTCATAAGTATTTATTAGATCCATACAACTACAGCTAATGAATTTGTCATCTAAATTCTCAATCAATATCTATCTAGAAAATTGTACATGCAGTGTCTAACATTCTATATGCAAACATTTATAAACTTAAGTCTATTATAACTTTACTTGTTATGATGTCTGCAAACAGACCATTGATCCTGCGAAATTCCGCACAAAAATGATGAGAGTTCTAACAGTTTCATCATCATCATCAGTTCATTGCGTTCTGAAAAGTACATGGAGCGGCAACATTCCTCCATTCACTTTTATCATCGGCAACCGTTACAGCCTCTTCCCACGAAACGACCAATCTTCTTGGATCTTTGTTGATCTTTGTTGATAAGATTTTAAAACTTAAAATTTATTTTCTTGCTTCAAAACCCCTTACACACCCACCTGATTAAGTAGAGCAGAACTGCCATGTTAATTATAAATAAAATCATTTAAACCTTTATTTCTCTGAAAGTTTCAGGTATACAACTGCATGATTCATATAGGAATATAATTCACATTTCCAATATTATTAAGAACTCAAAACTTTAGGCCTTTCAAATTAATAAAAACCTACCATCAGTTTCAATTTCAAAATGATACTGTCATAGATTCTCCGGCTGGCGTAAGAATTAACGGACTTATGCTACTCATGCAAGCATGCTATGCACTCGGCCATCCAGCCTTAGCAAATATCATAATAGTGACTGGAGATGGAGCCAGTGGCGAAGTCGATAAGATACTCGACCGCGGATCAGATGGTGCGGGTTCAAATCCTGGGCTCGCCCGTCACTGACATCGCTTTCGAGTGAGGAAACTGACGTTAACCTTAGCTTTAACTTTAGTACATCTTTTTCATATACAGGTACTTGATCTGAATGTTTCAGATACCATAGATCCAGTTATTCTCAAGCTGTCTCTGTCGTCCACAGCTTGTGCCCAAGGAGAGGAGCTGATCGCTAAGTGCGAGGTGACAACTCTCGTGGACAGGCCCTACATGATCGTCTGGCTGAAGAAACCGCCGCCAAATCTTTCACGCAGTGGACACAGCGCTAACGACGTAATGGAGGAAGTAGAAATAGGATCGAATGATCACGTGAATGATAACTTCCGGTTTACAAATAGATATGCGCTATCGTATCAGCTGATCAACAGCAAGTATAAAGTCCTCTTCACGCTTACGATTAAAGGTATATTGCTATTATTATTATTGCTATTGATATTGCTATGTATTGTCTAATAATTTTTATTTATGGTAAATATTAATTTATATTATCGTTATTAATTTAAATAGTCGTATTTTGTAAATATAGTATTTATGCATGGAGTATATAGATGCGCTTATTTTTATTGAACTTTTTCTGTAAAGGAGTCTCTTAAATAATAATAATAATAATAATAATAATGACTCCTACCTGAATACGACTTCAGTCACAGCCGGCGGAGCTGTTGTCCATGCCGCCTCTATGAAGTTGGATAAATACCGTGATCTGTCCTTAGGATATGAAGTTGTTCCTGTGGCCATTGAAACCATGGGCCCGATGAATCCCGAAGGAGTAGACTTTATCAATGGCATAGGCAGACTTATTGCAGAGCAAACCGGCGATAAGCGAGAGACATATTTTCTTTGGCAAAGGCTTTCCATGACTTTGCGAAGATCTAATGCAGTCTGCTTCAACAATTCTTTTAAGACGATTGATGACCTAGAGTAGCCGGGCGGCGATTCAGCACGTATTGCTTGAATCGTTTTTATCAAACCCCAGGTTCTTTACACCGGGGTAATAAAAAAGTAATATAAAAAAATAATAATATTGATAATAATACTAATAATAATAGCAATAATAATAATAATAATAATAATAATATGGTTTAACGCCAGTTTCCTCATCCAATAATGATGTCAGGGATGTTCCCACTGCACACTTTACTCCAGATTAAATTTCATTCAAGCCAATCTGCAAAAGACATGTTAAACTTGTAGTTTTAACTACAATTTTGTTTCAACCTTTAGTAATAACCAAACTCTGAGTTCTTAGGTTCGGGAAAGTTAAACATTTTCAAATTATATCTATGTCAGCCATTAACTATAAAACTTGTTCATTTCTAGAAACGATAGTACCCATAGAGTTATGTAGTATATGCGGAATTATATATGCATATCCACGCGTTTACGAACATAAAGATAAGCGAGTTAAAGAAAGCGTCGAAACGCTGAATATTTTAGCATAATTTGGATGTTGAATATATTGTCCTATAGAAGAGAGTGTCGTGATAATAACGTGGTTTTTACACAGCTTCCCCGTGGCTCCGGCATTGTCTATTATTGAGCCTGTCAGAATTAATATGATTCATGAATGTGTAAGAGACCTGCAGTGAGGGCTTCCTGCAGCTTTCTGTCTCTATAAAACGATTTTGAGGGCTTCCTGCAGGTTCCTGCCTCTATAAAACGATTTATCTCTCTCGCCGTCTACCCACTTGTCCTGTTAATGTTTTATGAAAGCAAAGTTTTGCATTCTCTGTCACAAATGGTATAAGAGTTTCCATTCTGACGTCTGTTATCATCCGGCGTTGGTTGCATGTATTTTTATTCATTGAGATGCTTGTATGCAGAGTCTGAATCAATAATACTAGGGGTGGGGGGAAATTTTCTTTGAATAGTTTTCATATTTTTACTTACGCCCACGCTTTCTATGAGACAGAGATCAAGTGCTTTTATTTACACGCTATTTTTACCATATATATATGCTTATACACATAGAAATAGCTATGAAAATACATGTAGTGAAAATAAGGATAACGATAAATATGTCATGTCATTGAGGGGGGTGGCACTGAATCTGACCCGTTCATATACTGATCCGCTGTCGAACAACTTGCCAAGAAGCCACTGGCTCAGCCAACAGTGAATCAATCAGTGAGTTTGCAATTGAAATCTGTACTTAGTGAAGTACAGATCTCAATTGCAAACTCACTGATAGGCCTACTATTGTTTTTATTTCATGGCAATACAGATTAAATTTGTATTTATCTTTTAGCTTTACAATCTATGGCATAAGCTCTAACGATAAGCGCTGACATCATCCTTGTATGAGGAAAAGGACGTTAAACTTTTTTTAAATCATTATTATAAACTCTGGGCAGTTTTAGAACCTTTCTTTCCTGACTTTGAAAACCAGTTGCTCAATCTGGTGATACACACTAGGCGACATTTCGCAAATGTTAGAGATTTCTGGCTTAGTAGCTTTCAGTTAGTCGGCTTTTAGTATTTGTAGTTTCGCTATTTCCTCTTCCTCTACATGGCTGTATCATTAATAATCGTTGCTATAAAATAGCATCCTTGTGAAATAAGTGTTAAAAATGCTGTTGAAGTTATCTCTCTGTTTTGTGCCAAGTGGTAGGTCCAAGCTATCGTACACATTAATACTCTGATCCTACTTTCAAGCTGCATGAAGAGCACTCCATAAATCAACAAGTTAATCCATTCTGTGCCTTAACCATAACCTACCTTACGCAGCCTGCAGATTGAGATAAATGTCTTTTGAGACGGTTTCAAGTTGCTTCCTCATTTCTTACTCAGTCGCCTCTTACGACACGCTAAGTTAACAGTTATTCTATTCTTCAGTGTACCCGGACACAACATTGGTAATATGATCACTAAACTAGACAATATGACCCAGTTTCTAGCGACGGTATTTGTAATTTTGTTGCAGACACGAGGGCCGAGGATTCAGGGTACATTGGTTGTCGCATTCCAAAAGACGACAGCGATGAAGGCGTGCAAACTTTTAAACCTTTTACTGTTCGTGGTACGTATTATTAAGACTCTAATCATCATCATTATCATCATCATCTTCTTCTTCTTCTTCCCTTGAATACCAGTCCAACTGGGGTCGGGATGCGAAAACCAATAACCTAGTAAGCATGTAAATCTTGAATTAGTACGTAGCGGATGCCTGCTAGAAAAAAAGGAAAAATAGCGCAAGCGTTTAGTATAATTCCAATAAGTAAACAGTGCGACTGGCAAGCTTTTCGTAAGATAACTGACTATTGTATTTACTCCGAAAAGCGAGAGACTACTGGATATAAAATCGTAGTTTAAAATTCTGTGCTGATTTGAAGCTCAAAGCTATTACCATGATTTCAATAATTACTTCATAAAAATTAATAACGAATTTGAGAATGAATTAATTAACACTCTACTTCTACTGTTTAAATTTCATTCACAATCGGATTCCAAAGATTCGAGTCACCAGCTTGCGATATGGAAAATAGCTACTAACTGGGAAATATCATTTCCTCTTCGAAGTGAATTCTATTAAAATAGATTTCCCAGCTGAAGAAATTGATAGAATGGTCCTTGGACGTACTCGAGTCGGTTCATTATTGTTGTCGACAAAAGCTCTTACATAAATCAAGCAACCACGTAATTGTTTCTCCTTACCACTTCACTTCACTGAAACAAGATACTTCGCAAGTTATATTAGAAAAAGTTGCTAATTGAGAATTGTTATTTAATATACCTTTTTCACCAAATTCATAGCAGTATGAAGCAAATATTACAAATAAAACAAACTTAAGTCAACAAAAAAATATTAAAATAAAATTAACAAGAAAACAGAAATAAATCAAAATAAAGAAAGCAAACGTGAATAACTAGAAATACCAAACGATACTCATAACCAAATACTGTTAGATCATTGACTATTGTTCAAATCAAAATTTACCAATTATGTATAAACTTACAAAATGTAGCCAAAATAATAAACGAGGCTTTTCTGGTAAATCATGTATCTTAATTGCGTGTTATCACACTAATTATTAATTACAGATATTTAAGTTTTTATAATATAATTTATATATATATATAGAATTTATATATATATATATATATATATATATATATATATATATATATATATATATATATATCTGATATATTTATATGATGTCTTATTTTTATGTTGTCCTATTTCTCTTTCTTGTAATATACTGTCACTTGTTTGGTGAATAAAAGAATATATAAATATATATTGCATTAAAATACATATTATTGTAGTTACTATTATTATACTAAGAAATCTTATATATACATTATATATATATATATATATGTAGATAGATAGATAGATAGATGGATGGATGGATGGATGGATGGATGGATGGATGGATGGATGGATGGATAGATAGATAGATAGATAGATAGATAGATAGATAGATAGATAGATAGATAGATAGATAGATAGATAGATAGATAGATAGATCGATAGTTAGATAGATAGATAGATAGATAGATAGATAGATAGATAGATAGATAGATAGATAGATAGATAGATATAGATAGATAGATAGATATTCATTCACCTATGGATCATGATCTATTTATCTGTTGCCGGTCATCTGTATGCTTATAGCGTTTTTTCACGAACGACTACAGAAGATATTAACCGCATAATTTACGTGTAATAAGAAACGCTCACCCGAAACTGAGGAATCCAATGGGAAGCTAAATTAAAACCATACAGGCCTATTACCATGCTAGCAGCATGTTAATTATTAATTTACGTTGGTATTTTGGCTAAAGTTTAACCACTGTGTTTGGACCAACTTGTTGGTCAACGGATCTCTCATATTTGAACGTCGAAGAGGATATAGCGAATGAATAAATTCGTTGAACCTGCCAATTGCCTGAATAATAGAGAGAAATCGATAATCTATTATCTTTGAATATCTTGTTGTTAGATACGCTAAAGAAACTCCAGCATTGTAAAGTATCAATGTACAGTCGATATGATACAGCAATTACAACTGATTAAGAGTCGATAAACTTACATTTAAAATTTTGAATCTTCTCTAGAGTAAATATCTCACATAAATCAAGAATAGCATTAATATACATTATGCGATACATCAATCCTGTTTCTCCAGAATATGCAGGAAATGTTTTTGACCTGCAGTTTAGGCACCTTGAGCCTCTATAAACTGAGGACAGGTTATGACTAAACTTCAAAACGAACATTTAATACCACGTGCACAAGAAGTAAAATTACTCTTTTGAAAGTTGTAGATATTGTTAGAGATCGTAGAACTATTATTTGCTATTTTATTCTTTAGTATAAATGTATTACTTTTAAATACAACAAAAACGTAGTTTCTCAGAATATTAATTCGAAACGTATCTGCAAAGTACATTAAGCCTATTTTAGTGTTACTTTATTTAATATTCTAATAAACCATAAAATAAACTTATAAAGAAACTATTAAACAAAATCACAAAATAAGCACTAAAATAAACTATAATATAACCTTCAATTATACTTACTGACAGTACAATTGATGTGTCACTTTCAGTTCCCGCTCAGTCAGTTCTGTGGACGTCCGTTTCTTTGGTTGGACCTCCCAGTCCAAGAGTATATACCAACGGAGAACTGGCCAGCTTCGAAGAGGACGAACCCACTGAACTATGCTGTGAGGTCCAAGGCGGTTACCCTCAGCCGGTAGTCCGCATTGTTCTTGAAAACAGCACCGATGTTTCGCAATATTTTAGCCATTACTCCGATTTAAAACGCGGCTCAGGGCCAGCTGGTTTACAACCATTATATTATAAAGCTTCATTGGCGAATAGATCTCTAACAATTGGCTACGGTTTCCACGGAATGGTCCTGAGATGTCTGGCAGCGTTGCCTGGGTCGACCGAAGCCGTAGAGAATTCTATTCAGATACAGATATCTCGACGTAAGTTTGGCGATTCTCATTTTTATGCCTGAAATAATTTTACATCGAGTAAATTCTTAATTACCCTGCGTCACTGAAGTGATGTGATGTGTAGTGATTTACTTAAGTGATGTGGAGTGATTCACTGAAGTGATGTGATATGTATTGATTCACTGAAGTGATGTGATGTACAGTGTTTCACTGAAGTGATGCGATGTGTAGAGATTCACTGAAGTGATGTGATGTGTAGAGATTCACTGAAGTGATGTGGAGTGATTCACTGAAGTGATGTGATGTGGAGTGATTCACTGAAGTGATGTGATGTACAGTGTTTCACTGAAGTGATGTGATGTGTAGAGATTCACTGAAGTGATGTGTAGAGATTCACTGGAGTGATGTGATGTGCAGTGTTTCACTGAAGTGATGCGATGTGTAGAGATTCACTGAAGTGATTTGATGTGTAGAGATTCACTGAAATGATGTGATGTGTAGAGATTCACTGAAGTGATGTGATGTGGAGTGATTCACTGAAGTGATGTGATGTGTATTGATTCACTGAAGTGATGTGTAGTGATTCACTGAAGTGAAGTTGTGTGACTTAAGTGATTGCGGTATAGCGCTCCGGTACGGATATGGCAGCGAGAGTATAGATTTACATCATCCGAGCTTATTCCAAAACTTCAGTAATTGTAAACGCTATAAAAGCCTACTCGTTGAATATAATAGTCTTTGAAAATTGTAACGATAAAATATAGTTGTTACTCAAACGATACACTTACTTGTAGGCTATATGCGAAATCCATAAAGTCAATGGTATTATAATAAATTTCAAATAGGCTACATTAAATGAAATTTAGAAAAGTACTAAATCAATAACGTTTAGTATATCCATTCGGCCTAACTAAAATAAATCTTATTTTACAAACGAAATAAATAAACTAAACCAATACTTCATTTTTAAAATGTCATTTATACATAACGTTGACACATTAAATGACAAAATGCAAAAGATGCTACGCATTTTATTCACACATCTATAAATGTACTAAAATCTGTATTTAGGCTAATTATGAAAATGTATTGTAAGTTTTCAAAAATTTTTGCCGCACTGGTTGGTTGGCGTTGTCGTTAACATGAATACCTGATAAGTAATCAGCTAAAGATTCGAATTCTTAATCAGACTTTTGCTACGCTATTATTTTAATTAATTTTCAGACAAACCGAAATTCATATGTGAAAGAAGGATTCAAGCACGCTTGAACTCTGAACCTTTTAATCTTTCTTGCATTGTTCGCGCTCGGCCACAGATAACCTACACCCATTTCTCCTGGAACAATAGTTTCGAGACTTCTGATCATCAGATGGATAGGGATCCGGATGTCCATGACAATGAAATCAGATCCAGATACTCTGACGAGTTGGGAAGAACTAGAATTAGAACAGTTTCTACTTCAGAGTTTACATCAGAGCGTCACGTTAGACATTACACCATCTCGCAAAATATTTCGACGACGTATCATATGCGAACCGAAATAATAGTAAGTGTTCACATAATCTTTACTTAGCCTACATGTAAATTAAATATCTGAAGTTAGATTGATACATGGAAAAAGTATTGATTGTCAGTAAATTATTTGTTTTGTAATTTAAGATTATTGCAGACAACAATGATGCAGCTTACAATTAGTCTGTAATAAAGTTAATCCAGTGATCAATCCGAAAAATTAGGATTATTTCAAGCGAATCATAAGGCGTTAAGAAGAGGAATTAATTTAGTTGCTGAACGTAAATTTAAGCTTGCCTACTTAATCTCGACTATGAACTGCCAAGCCTAGATTGAGTGCGCTATCTTTAGAAGAGATTAGCAATCATGACTCACTTTTACTAGCTTTAAATTCATCCACCACGAATAGTATCAGTTCTTATTTATGTTCTAGTTTATGTTTTTGTGATTTGTTTTAGAACGAAACTGATATTCTGATGCAACTCACAATAGATCCGATATCTCAAACTTATCTAGGGTTGTACACTTTCACAGCAGAGAACGAGCTCGGTAGAGTGGAGCAAATCATTGAGCTGGAATCAGGTTATAACTATCGCTCTCTCTCTCTTAATGCACGGCCTACTGGCAGGTCCATGGCATATAACGCCTCCACTCTTCTCTGTTTTCCGCTTAATTTCCTCGTCATATGAGTGGGTCTTTAAATGATTAAATCATCTAACATTCCTAATCTCGGCCTGTCTCTTCCTCTATATCATTCCATTCAGCCTTCCATGACCTCTTTCAATAGACCTTTCCTCCTTAGAATGTGTCATATCCAACTCTACTTCCTATTTCTTAATGTATTTATCAACTGTTCATCTGTATCAACTCTCTCCAAAACTTCCTCATTTGTTTGTTATAACTATAACGAACTAATATTATTGATAACTATAGCATGTATTGTATTTGCACCAAATGTATGAGAAACAAAAGGATAGATTGTAAAAAGCCACATTAGTCCACTGAAAATGTGGAAACAAGTACGCATTGTGTATGTAAATACAAACACACATGCGTTAATATTTACAACGTGATTGTTTTTTATTTCATTAACCTATTATTCATTTCATTAGTATTCGGCCTAATAATTAGAAATTATCACATAGTATGTCTTTGAATCTCAGGATATTTGTCAGAGTATTTATATTTTATACGTATTAATTAGGAGACTAACAGGACTACAGGAGTATATTCAGAAAAAGTTATTGTTTTAAATAAATGCATACTAACGTAATTAAAGATGCCCGCCGACTTATACATGCTTTATTTGAATACAATGTCATTTTAAAAAGGCAACTCTCTAAACAGACGCATATCTACCCGTTCTACACACACTTATTAGTGACTATTAATACAATAACTATAGTTGTAATTTTACGCTAATACTAAACCTCTATCATTACCCTCTTCCATCATCTTTTCGTCATTATTCTCTATCCTAACCATCTACCTGCCTCTACACAAGGCAATTTAATATGACGACAGAGGCAACGGCAGAGAGAGAGAGATAGAGAGAGAGAGAGAGGAGAGAGAGAGAGAGAGAGAGAAAGATCTGATATCGAGAGAGAGATATCATATTTCTATCTAATTCTCTCTCTCTCTCTCTCTCTCTCTCTCATTTATCTCTCATAATCACTGCTGTCTCAGAGAACGAGATAGAAGTGATAAACATAAATTAAATAAAGGTACATTGTTAGTCCTGTTCATAGCATGGAGCAATATCACGAATGCTGATCCCAGCTTAGTGTGACATCATAGCATTTGTCAATTCTCACAAATCCTACGATATCGGTGCTAATGATTTTCTATTTCGAGCAGTGTAATATAAACACAAATTAAAATTTCATCTCTTATGTAATGTATATTGACTGTTATGCTATAAGAGTATGTGTAACATATGTTTAAAGTCTGCGCTGCAACTTAAAGAGGTTGTGTAACTAAAATTAATAAACAAATATTATTATTAATAATAATTATAATTATTACTATTAATCGCACTAATTGACCAATCTTCGCCAGCCACTTGTTAACAATTGACCGTCACTCTGCCACGGGAAGAGGGAGAACTGTTTAATTGACATTCCCTTTTATGGAAAGGTCAATTAAGCAGTTATCTCTATTTTTATCTCACTATTTTTGTTGACTCAGTGCTGAATAGAACGACGATCAATTGCTTGCTAGCATGGTAGCATTTAAATTGTTTTATATTTATAATCAATCAATAGAAACTGTTCAAAACTATACTTCTCATAATTTGCTTTTAATATCAAATGTATTTAAAGTTAAGTTTTTGAGATCAGGTTTTGTAAAATAAGCTTGCATCCTATCGTCTGTTAAATCTCAAAAAGAAATGAGTTGGCACGCCATACGATGTGCATGCTATATTTTTTTATAGAAAAGGATTTAGATAATTATGATTTACAATCAAAATTTTTTATTGTCTAAGGTAGTCTATATAACAAAATACACTTTATACGTGGCAGGTCGACTTCCCCTCGATGACACTAATTCAATCCAAATGGATACTAATCTCTTTTAAGCCGATATCGCATTGCTGCTATCTTGCAGGATTACAGCACTTGTTTTTTTATCGCAGTCACCGGCTTTAAGCCGCTCAATAAATAAATTGATTTTATATCATGCCATAGAAATTGTTTAAAATGTAGGGTACGATTTCATACCAGATAGAATAGAAATGCAACTTCTACAGCCTTCCTGCTAAATGTCAAAATTCTATGTAGGGGTAATTCAGATTTAAAGAGTGGAGAGGCTTAGATTTCAACCCAGTAGGCCTATGGTCTAAAGTAAAATAACAAGCTGCTTTATTTTTCAATTATATTAATTCTGGAATAAGAATTTACAACAGTTCTAGAGTCCGCATAGATTTAAGGGATTCTACATAGTATATTCTCTTGTCTTACGAAATTGGAAGTAATGGAAAAACATTAATCATCATCATCATCATCTTCTTCTTCTCCTGCATCCCAGTTTAGCTAGATTCACGATACGAACAGACTTCTCCACTCCTCTCTGTCCCATACCATATCACAACATATCAACACTCTTCCTTTTGTTTTAGAAAATGAAAGAATGGTATAAAAGTGAGGCTCAAAATATAAATAATTGCATCGCTGATTTTTTGTAATGCTTATCGATTAAAAGTTGGTTGTTGTTTATATTGTAGAACCGATGGCAAATCGTCACTTGCACTGCTGTAGACAGACAACGAGCTTATCTTCACTTTGCCTTCTACTGACAGTGTCTCTGTTATGGACTTCCTGATCAGTGCAATACAATTGCGTTTTCTATCTGTTTTTTTACCATTGTTTTTGAATGTGCTTGAAAACTGAATATAATTAAGACAGAAAACTGTTCACATACTGTTGGGTTTCAGTACAGCGTTATTTATTTGTCGATGCAACATTATTAAAAATGTCTCCATTCGTTTATACAATTTTGTTCCAATTGTTGGAGCCCAGGCGCTCACCTGCCGAATGCCCTTTCTGACGCTGATTTGGATCTTAGTGCTTTAATAGCCTCCTACAACACGAGTGGTCATCGGTGGGTCTATACTTTAAACAGCGTCGACACTACATGGGGAGAATAATCTTATAATACATAAAATGTTTATTAACATATTTTTCGTTCATTTCATTATCTTTGTCAACTTTTACACTTAACACACAAGTTGTAGTATACAGCATAATGGCTGTCGATGAACTGATCTATATATACTTCGTTCCTATTAAGTGCAGTATAAGGAACACAAACGACTCGACATGTTACAATGTAATATAATATCAAAAAGCATTAGATCAATTAAATTATATTTAGACATTTGTTAACATCGAAAAACAAACTAGTTCGCAGTATCACTAGAAGTTGTAACAAACTAAATTTACCACATCAAATAGAAACCTGCAAAAATATGCACCGGCAAGTTCACATATTTGAATTGGTAAACTTTGTGAAGAAAGCAGAAGAAATTTTAAGCAGTTATCACTAGGCAAGGGGAAATCTGAACACGTATAACAATTGAGTACTTTGATAAATCTTACTTTTGAACTTTGATTAATGTTTTCAAATAAACTATGCTTTGCGAACAAAGTACGAAAATCGTACGAAATCCCAAATGGGGCCACGGCACACAGGGCATTTATGGGCGCTTGATCCATCCCCGATTTCGGCTGACACAATTGTGTTTATGCATGGCAAGCATAGACAGTGCCCACACGAATTAATGGCCACACTGGGCTCAACACCCAAACAAATAGGACACAGTCTGGAAGCAACCTCAGACTCTGAAGAATCTACTTGATTTTGTTCTTTTCCGAAATCCTCGTTAGTGCAGTTACTCGACGACGGCGTATTGGAAGTAGGTGAGAATCCGGAAAGTCCCCATGGTCAGAAACTAGTAGAAGATCAGGAAGTGACTGATGGTCAGGAAGAGCCTGATGATCAGGCAGTGCCTGATGATCAGGAAGTGCCTGATGATCAGGAAGTGCCTGATGATCAGGAAGTGCCTGATGATCAGAATTTGCTGAGGATCATGGATGGATGTGTCTCACATTGTGCCATATAGCTCTAAGGAAATCAGTCTGTGGAATGTCACAGTAATACAAATGACTTTAAAATAAATCATTAGGAAATCCATACAAAATTACCCTTTATATCAAGACAAAAGCCTTTAAATCGCTAACTCAACTACACTCTTTCTACTTAGACATGTCTCCGGTTCAAAGCTGAACCGCGCTGCTACTGAACTTGTACGCTATAGACTGGCATATCTGACACATAATGTTTTAACTCAGAGAGAGAAAGTTCTGATGGATGAATGCTCTTGCAGACTTTTATTAAAATTATAATTAAAATGATTTTGCTGCCCTTGCCGTAAACGCCCTGATATACATGTTGACGAGTTCGACCAGATGGTTCTCGTCTAATCAGACTCTGTGGTCAAGGTCTCCAGCAGGGCCCTCGCTCTTTGTTCCATCGATCACGGATCACCCTCAAGGGCGACGTTTGTACATATGGTTAGGACCTGCTAATGTATCATTGAATAGCACGGCAACTGTTCTAATGAAATGACATTATCTAGGAAAACGGGAACAGAATAGGGCAGAAGAGCTTGACGTAGTGTACCCCCGGCACGAGGATGGCCAGTTACTTCGGCTGGAGACTTTTGAACGCTAAGCCTCGCAGCGTAGACGCTCCTGAGCCTCCGGGAAGAAACGTGCCGCAGATCTAAGCGAGTTATGCCGCGACGTTCGTGAGGTACACTTGGTGTAACGTCGGTCACCCATTCCAATGTGGGTGTAGAGAGTAGCGGGATATCGGTGTCCCAGCAGGTGACATGTTTTTGCTGGGGTATTGAGGTGAACCCTTTTGATGTCGATAGCGTCGATTGAAAGGGTTGCCACGGATAAAGCTGGACGATAACTCTGCCATGGTTGGTGGACTCTGTAGAGTTGATTGTAAGCTGTAGCCTCTTGCTAGAATGGGTGAAGACAATGCAACACAAACGACCAGTCAGAGACAGGCACAAACTGGTCCAACAGGTCCGTGAGGACGTTCCTTTTGACGCCATTGATACCAACATATTCTGGACTCTGTAATAATTGAAACAGTCATCGTTTTAAGCATATGATTTAATTACACATAATAATTTAAATCAGAATATTTATATGAGTTGTCTAGTGATCTTCGTGTGATATAAACTATTCAATATAAGTGAAAAAAGCGAAGTAAAAATAAAGCGAACAAAATAAAATCTTACGAAAGGAGTATATAAACAGAAGAGTTAAGACCAACAGATAGATGAATGGACAGTACAGAATAAAACTTAGTTTCTAAAGTTATCAATAGTTTCAGCTGTAATAAGGCAAGTCGAAATTTCCTTTGCTTACGGTATTTTATCTCTTGACCAAAAGTTTATTATAGTTTTGCAATTATTAAATATACACTACATCAAATAAACATTATTATTACTTTTAGCATAGCAAATATACATAATTTGCCAACTTAACGAACGAATAAGAATTATGAGCATCAAATAATCATCATCATCAGTTCCTTGCGTTCTGTACAGAACATAGGGCGGCAACATTCCTCCATTCGTTTCTATCATGAGCAAACTTCACAGCGTCTTCCCATGAAATGCTGTCAAATTCTTTTTGATCGAGACTAGCCAAGTACTTCTAGGTCCTCGTTTCCTTTTTTCTTCAGTTGGCTTCCAGTTAACTGCAGTCTTTGCGTATCTATCCTCAGACATTCTCAGTAAATGACCTAAAAACCTCAACCTTCTCTCAGAAACTATTTCATCTAATTTTCTTTGTCCACTCCTGTCGAGTACTGCTTCGTTTTTGACGTGGTCCCAATAGTGGATATTTACAATTCTTCGGAGGCATCTTTGACGAAAACAGGTTAATTTGTGTTTTATTTTACTAGTACTTTCCCAGATTTCACATGCACACATTAAAACTGGTTGGATAATTGTTGAATATCATCAAATAATACACTTTTCTTTATCTAAGCCTATCAATCCAGCACAGGATTAATATTTTTAGTCTGATATCGGACTCTGTATTAGAAATTGTCGTTTGTCCATCAAGTTGTTAGCCTAAACAGTTCTGTCCTAAACTTCTTAACAACAATAAGCAATAAATTCATATTGTAGATTCAATTACATGTATATAATAAAATGTTCAATGAAAGTCATAACACGGATATACATGTAGGCCTACTTCTATAACTACTGAGTTTTAATTACATTTTACCATTAGAATATTATGTCACTCTGCTACTATTATTATATTCGGACTACTTGTGACTTATCGTTAATTGTTTATGACGTAAACTGACCGAAGGTTTGAACAAAGACAATTCAATTTTTCTCCGACATAGTTATGGCTAGAGTTCCTTGATTTATCTTTATCATTTTAAGTCGTGACTGTTGGTCACAAGAAGCCTTAATAGATCCATTCAATAACGATCTTAATATTCTTTTCGTGACCCGAACGGTTCTTTTTATTCTTAGTTCCGTTTCATCAGGAATTTCCAGACAGGTTTTAAAGTCAGAGTTTTGGGCAGTCGTTGGTATGTAAACCACTTAATGGTACGTTTTCATGACTCCAGATACTAGATGGTTTTCCCGTCTTAGGTAGTTCCTTCAATAATTCCAGTTCTATTGCAACTATCGGATCACATTCAGCCATAGTAGAATTTGTGATTCTTAAAAAATTAAAACTGAACTGTAATATCTGCAATCAATAAAACATGAACTTTTATCATATATTAAAAGGCCAACATATCTAATAGAGCTATTAATTTAATTTTTTTTAAACATTTCAATTACAAGTTTTAGATTAGTATGGGTTCCAATCTAGCCCAATTAGATATAGGGCAGGGCCAACTATATAATTATCCGCAAGGAACTCAGTTGGTCCGTGTGTACAATTTTTTGTTAGGAGCCTCCATATATTCCTTAACCATCTTACTGGAAAAAACAAATTGATTTGCAAATTGCAAAATGCTTCTAGAATCTCTCAAGTTCGCAAATTATTCTAAGTAAAATTCTAAGGCGCCTAAAATCCTCCCATAATTTTCATTTTGTCCTTTCATCACTCCAGGCTAAAGCCTTTGTGATACATTTAATGAACTATTTAAACGCGTGAAGGTAGTGGGTGACTGAGGAATTTTCCCTATTTTGGCGTCAATCGAGCTTTTCGGGTGAAAGGTTATCTTTTCGGGATTGTCCTTTTTACATATATTGTACTGTGACGACTTCTATTGTCCAGTGACTGGTTTTCTAAGATTTGATACATATTATTTATTTCTAAATAATTAGGTATCATTAGTTTTCTCAAGTTATTCGTGGGAATTGACACGCGACAGACACACTTGGCGTTGAATGTGTAAAGACGTATAACTTATGTAACTTAGGGAATGTAATATAAAATTAAGAACAATAAGTAGAAGATGGTAAGACAGTAATATTCTATAATGTAACCGTATAATTGAAGCTTGCTATATACAGTTACACGAACTATTCCCTGAAGAGTTAAATCTCTATTATGACTCCATTAGATTTAACGAATATATGTGCTTGATGTTTGCAACATGTTTTTTATATTGTTATCGGTCTCTGAGTTATTTAATATCAACTAGACCAAGACTTATAGCTCCCAAACTACCCCAGGCAGGGCCTACCCATGAACTTAGCGTTAGTCTTCGTTATACCTTCGCGTAGGGAATTGGCACAGATAACAAACTGAGCAGTGTTAGCAACACTAACAACAAGCAACAACAGTACTTCTCTTTAACAATAATTAAATAACACCCTCTAAATACTGAATAATATTAAAGCTGTTTCAAATTTTTGTTAGAATAATCTGTGTTAAATTAAGGCCTTCAGCTGAACTCTATTTATTAACTAAACCTATAAACAATTTTAGATCGAGAACACAGTTAGAGCCAAGTTTTTGAAAATGACTAAATATTGCTGAGTGTACATCGAAGAATGAAGAAGGATTGACTTCTGGCAAAACTGTTTTGTTTATTTTCATTGCTTCGAGCGTAATGTCATTGTAATGGTTGATTATAATATGTTGGTAAAAGTGTGGAGTGTAGTGGAGATAGAAATAAGAGGGTTTAATTCAGAGGGGTGTCTGGCGTCAACTCTTCTGCGTTTCATGATTAAGTCAGTGGCTGGAAAATAAGAAGACATAGTTTCCATATATCCTATGTCCAAACTTACTTCCGAGAAGCTACACGCATATTTTAAAGAAGTCACAGATTTGTTAAGAAGAGTATCCTTCAATGTGATTGTAATTTCTGTTGATAATGCTGCTTCAAATTGAAAGTTTTTGATCAACTGTCACTGCTAAGGCAACCTTCAAACAAGTATTATTGATGCCTCAACTAGTGAACTAAAGTTTCTGATTTTTGATCCATATCCATAGCTTTAAGTGAAGCCTTGGAGACCGTCTTTGGATCAGGCAAAAGCATCCCAGCTCTTGTATCCTCGCTGGAGTTCAATACTTCGACAGGATAAGTCTGTTGCAGTTCTTGATAACTGTACTTTGCCACAGCTACTTACTGATCAGGCACACCGGAATTTGATCCATACTGCAAAGGAATTTCAGCAGATACAAGCATTAATTGACGTCTTAGAGTCATTTTATGAGGCCACACTTTTAATCGAAGGCTCAAAGTTGTCATTATAAGCCTGGTACTTGCATGCTTTTAATCAACTCCCATCTCCTTGATTTCAAGACCAAGGTCAAATTGTGTACGGCTCTTGTAACTGTCAAGCATACTTCTCTGAATACAAGATTCAGCTGCCCACTTAAGAAAAAAAACACTGTATCAAATGCTGGAAGTAAAGCCAGCAACTTTGGATCTGATATTTATGTAATCGCTGCATATATTGATCCCAAGTTTCGAACTATTTGGATAGACATCGACCTATATATGCCTCATGCAGAGAAAAATATGATTCGCAAACAATTAACAGGTACGCTAAAGTAAGATTTAATCACTAAACAAATCGTAAAAATAATTATTTAATTATTAGTTTTATTGTGTAAAAATTCATGTGTTCTGACATTGAACTATTTCAATGAAATATTTTGGTTGTTTCCTTCGAAATATTTAAAACACCTGTTTTTAGAAATATTCCAACTTGCATCACTATTATTGTAAATTGCAATAAAATCTGAGATATTGCTCCAAAATTTTCACGAAAACGGCAGAATATTGTGATCGTCACTGATCAATCGAAGTCGTTCATCTGTTATTCTATCTGTTGAATATTGTAGAAGTATTCGTGTGTGTGTGGTAACGCTGTTTTGTTTTTGTTTTTTGTTTTTACTGAGAAGTCAGTAGTAAAATAATGACCTTGAACTCTTCTCTTGTTAAAAATGAAATATAACGAGTTGTATCAGAAAACGCTTCACTAAACTGCTCAAACCTATATTCAATACACATTCAACAGATGCAGAGACATTTTTGGTGACCCCGACGTGATAATTGGCGAAGGTTTGAGAGAAGATAATACACGAGTGAAAATTCATACGAAATTATTCAGTGACGATAGTAGTGTAACAGAGACGTGAAAACAACATTTATTTTCCACAACGATGGAAGAACTTAAAAAATCTAGACGTTCGGTTAGATCGCAAGTTTCACGGAAAATTCGTGAATTGGAAGAAGAGTTAAAAAACAGTCTTCCTGACGAAGATGTGATTAAAGTAAAAACTGAGATGCTCACTGCAGCATATCAGAAACTGGAGGATCTTGATGTGAAGATTCTAGATTTATTCAAAGACAGCGATTACACCGAAGAAGAAGAAGATACAGAAGTCATGCCTATAGAAGAGTACAACGAGAAATACTTAGCTATAAAATTGAAAGTTCAAAGATTATGTTATGCTGGGCGAGAGTTAGGCCTAAGTCATAATAGCAGAGATTCGAGTCCTGGATCCAGGAGTGTAGTTAGTACTACATCTGGAAGGAACTATAGATTGCCAAAGGTGGAGATAAAGAAGTTTAATGGTGAATTAAAGGCATGGCTAGGGTTCTGGGCCCAATTTGAAAAAATTCATAATGATGAAAGCCTTCATGAGAGTGATAAGTTCCAGTATTTATCACAGAGTATGGTGCCGGGTACTAGAGCAGAGAGGTTGGTGAATAGTTTTCCCCAGACGGCACAGAATTATCAAGCAGCTGTTAGTTCTCTACGAGACAGGTTTGGAGATAAAGTCATCTTAACAGAAGTGTATGTAAGAGAACTTTTGAAATTAGTTATGAAAAATGTGGGTGGCACTTCTATGAATTTGAGCGCCCTGTATGATCAGATTGAGTCACAATTGCGCTCATTAGCAAATCTGGGTGTTACCCTAGAACAAAGTTCTGCTTTCCTGTACCCAATGGTTGAATCTTGTCTTCCGATCGAAGTCATTATCTAATGCTGAACGCCTTTCATATGTTTCTGAAGGTTTCGGAGAGACATCAAATGCAAAGGTAGTCAAGAAGAAAAGAAGCCTCGAAGGTAGTCAGGACATACAGCCCACAGCTGCTGGTCTGTTTGCAGGTAGTTCTTATGGAAGAACTCAGAGTTGTATATTTTGTAATAGGAAGCATGACAATGATCAATGTATTAATGCACAAACTATGACCTATAGTGAGAAATAGAAGAAAATCATTGAAATGAAAGCTTGCATGTTGTGCCTGAAAATTGGGCATATGGCGAAAGATTGTAAAAGTTATTTGAAGTGTATCCTCTGTAAAAGGAAACATGCAGCGCTGATGTGTCCAGAATTAAAGAGCAACCGCAGTAATGACCGAGAAAATAAAGCAAAGTCTGTGGAAGTGAAAGAAATGCACACAAACTTGAATTGCACTAATGAAGTTATACTACAAACTCTGCGTTGTGTGGCCAGGAATGGAAATAAATTCAAAGTAGTAAGAGTCTTATTAGATCCAGGATCTCAGAAGTCGTATATACTGGAGAAAACTGCTAAATATCTGGGTCTACATTCAAATAGTGAGGTGAAACTACGCCATGTATTGTTTGGAGGTCGTAGTGAAATACAAACACATGATAAATATGGAATAGAGTTAGGAGGGTGCGGTAAAAGCTTCGAGGGCTACCATCCAATAACTCTATTAGGACACAAGAAGATTTATGGAGATATGCCAAGAATGTCGAAGGGAAAGTGGATGTCAGACTTGAAACAGAAGAAGATATATATCGCTGATCTAGGAAATGAATCGGGAGAAATTGAAATATTGATCGGGGCAAATTATTATGCATCTTGGCTGACAGGCAGAAAGCATAATCTGCAGAATGGTCTAGTTGCTTTGGAAACATGTTTCGTATGGACTCTTACTGGCGAGTTGAGGCGGGAAATTGAAGAAACCGAAACAAGTGATAATCTTGTCACTGATTCAGTTGCAATGCTTACAGCCGAGGCTTCAGTGTCAGAACTTTGGAAATTAGAAACCATTGGTATATATGATCCAGTTGAGCAAATAAGTCAAAAGGAAAGAGATAATGAAGTGAAAGAACAATTTCTGAAGTCTGTATCACGAGATGAAGATGGGCGTTATTGTGTTGCTCTCCCTTGGATTGGAGGGTCAAGGCCGATTGTACCAAACAATAGAGAAATTGCAGAAAGAAGATTAATTACTATGACAGAAAAGCTACGAAAACAGAACAAATATATGGAATATCAAAAGTTGTTCAATGAATGGGTTGATGAAGGATTCATCGAAGTTGTTGAAGAAGATGACAAGAAAGATGTCAGGAGTCCTACAGTGTATTACTTACCACATAGAGCAGTGTTTAAACCTGCAAGTTTGAAAACACCAGTGAGACCAGTGTTCGACGCTTCTTGTAAGACTGGTTCACGTTCGCCTTCCCTGAATGAGTTATTGGAAAGAGGTCCGAACCTTTTGGAACTTCTACCGACAGTGCTACTACGTTTCAGGGAGAATGTGATTAGAGTAACAGCAGATATTCGAAAGGCTTTCCAAATGATCAGTGTAGATGAACAAGACAGAGACTTCCTGAGATTCTTGTGGTGGAAGGAGCCAGAAAATAAATATGTAATAGCCTACAGGCACAAGAGAGTCGTTTTTGGAGTCAACAGTAGTCCATTTCTATTGGCAGCCGTCTTGGAAAAGCACCTGAAGACTGCTCCAGAAGTGGAATTGGCACAGAAGTTGTTGAGATGTTTCTACGTTGACAACTGTGCTACATCAGTGAATTCTCTCAAAGAATATGAAGAATTTAAGAAGGTTGCTATAGCAACTTTATCAGAAGTTAAGATGAACCTTGGAAATTGGGAAGTGACTCAAACAACAGATGTGGAAGGAGCAGAATATGAAGGTCGAGGTAATGGAAACACCAAGGTTCTTGGTCTGCTATGGAATAAGAATGAAGATTCTTTGTCCTGTGAAGTTACAAATTGGACACTAGAGGAAGGTATCACCAAGCGTGGTATCTTGTCATATATCAACCGCCAATTTGATCCTGTAGGTGTTTTGTTACCTGCAATATTACCATTGAAATTAATTTTGCAAGATACCTGGTCGACGAAGGTGAGCTGGGACGAGAAGCTTCCAGCTAAAATTCTGATGAAGATTCAACGTTGGTATGGTCAGGTCAGATGTTTGCGTAGTACTGAGATCAAGAGGAGTATTACGGGAGGTATTCATCCTATTAGAAGTAAGAGAGAGCTACATACTTTTTGTGATGCCAGTCAATCGGCATATGCCGCTGTTACATATTTGAGGACAGAAAGTCAGGAGAGTGATACAAAGAAAGTCTCAGTACAACTATTGATGGCCAAAGGTAGATTGGCGCCATTGAAGAAAACAACAATACCAAGAATGGAGTTATTAGGGTGCGTCATTGGCGCTCGTCTCAGCAACTTCATTCGTGAGTCCTTGAACTTGATTGAAATTCCAAATTATCTGTGGAGTGATTCAACCACCGCCTTAGCATGGATTAAACGAAACGATGACTGGGGTACTTTCGTTGGGAACAGAGTTAGAGAGATATGTTCACTGACGAAGGCTTCTCATTGGATTCATGTCCCCGGAGCATTTAATCCTGCAGATCTTCCCTCCAGAGGATGCTCACCAGATGAATTATTACAGTCCAGATGGTGGGAGGGTCCGACATGGCTTTACTCAAGTAGAGAACAATGGCCTTTTGAAGAAGAATGTCTGTATGGGGAAACAATTTCTTCGGAGTTGAAGGTCAATAGTCGAGCTAACAATAAAACGACAGATGTTTCAGAAGTCGTGAATGCCCTCTTGAGTGCCGACGAAAACACAGACAAGGATTGGTTCATGACTTCTTCCAGCTACGACAAGAATATAAGAATCATTGCTTGGGTCAGCAGGTTTACTGCCAATTCTTCTCTTGGAGCAAGCAAAAGGATTGGTAGCATATCAGCCGAGGAGTATCAAACTGCTGAAGCACTGATGATGAAGCTTATCCAACGACAGGAGCTGATTGAACAGAAGGGTTGTATAAATGGCCTAAGGGTTCGGTTGAGTGATGGTTTATATACAGTGGTGTCCAGGATCTCACATGCAGACGTAGAAGGATTCCGCTTTCCGATAGTCATGCCTGCCGCCCACAGGCTCACTGAATTGCTGATCAGGAAGTATCATTTAGAGCATTGTCATGCTGGAGCTCAGTTCCTTCTAAGCAAGTTGAGGGAACGATACTGGATCATTAGATCGAGGAAAACCATCAACCGGGTGTTGAGGAAATGTAACGTCTGCCTTCGGCACAAGAGTAAAGGGTACTACACCGACCCAGCCCCCCTGCCACCGTGTAGAACGTTGACTAATCACGCATTTGAGACAACGGGAGTGGATCTCGCTGGACCGTTACACTTGAAATCAGGGGAGAAGTCCTGGATTGTGTTGTTTACCTGTGCTGTTTACCGTTGTATTCATTTAGATTTGGTGACGTCTCTCAGCTCGGAAGCCTTCATCAGTGCACTAGAACGCTTCATAAGTGTAAGAGGACGACCAACAACAATATACAGCGACAATGGTACTAACTTCGTAGGAACAGCTAATCTATTCCGAAAACTAGATTGGAGACTAATTGAGAGGGAGACAGGAATCAAGAAAATCAAGTGGATTTTCAATCCGCCGTCGGCTGCTTGGTGGGGAGGATGGTGGGAGCGTCTCATAAGAACTGTCAAAGATCTCTTGAAGCGAATGTTGGGCAATGCTAAATTAAATCATGAACAGCTCAGAACCTGTCTATGCCAAGTGGAAAATGTTGTTAATGAGAGGCCTCTGACTGCAGTCACTGAAGATCAGGGTGATCTAATTCCACTAACGCCAGCGATGTTCTTAAGAGGAATTAGACACGGATCCTTAGATGAAGGTCCGCAGCTGAGATTAAATCTACCCAACCAGTACAGGAAAAGACAGAAGCTGCAACAAGAACTGAAGCAGAGATTCCGGAGTGAGTATCTTTCTCTACTGGTCCAGAGGTCCAAGGATCATAACCACGAATTGCCGCAACTGGATGACATCGTCCTCGTTGGAGATAGTGATCAGAAAAGGCTTAATTGGCCAATGGCGAGGATCATCGAGTTATATCCTGGTAGAGATGGTAAGGTACGGGCAGCTAAAGTTAAAACTCAATTTGGAACTTTAATTCGTCCTGTGCGTAAGCTGTATCCATTGGAAGTATCATCACCTGACCAGATGCCGAATATTCCTGATGCTGATGGTAGTGCCGAGTGTCCGGATTTTATCGTCTCTGAAGGCGACAACTGCGCTAGTGAAAATGATAATTCTATGGTTGACGAGGACCCAGCTGCACTGGTTCCAGAACAAACTTTGGAGTCCAAGTCAATGAAATCTTTCACTCGAAGTGGAAGAGGGATAATAATGCCTAAAAGATATACGGACTAAAGCGGTGAGTGTTAGTGTTAACGCTTGATAAGACAGGTTTATAGAACCTGATGTTAACTAACGGTTGAGTTAGTTTCTTAGTTTCATGTTTATGCCGGAATTGGCATGCTATTAGACTATTAATTACGAGGTGATATCATATTGCACGGAATCACATATAAAGACTGTAGGAATTAATATGTATCAATTAATGTTAATGTTAAAGTGTTAATTTTGCTAATTAATTCGTTTCTTTTGATAGTCAAAAGAAAGGTGGGAGGATGTTGAATATTGTAGAAGTATTCGTGTGTGTGTGGTAACGCTGTTTTGTTTTTGTTTTTGTTTTTACTGAGAAGTCAGTAGTAAAATAATGACCTTGAACTCTTCTCTTGTTAAAAATGAAATATAACGAGTTGTATCAGAAAACGCTTCACTAAACTGCTCAAACCTATATTCAATACACATTCAACAGATGCAGAGACACTATCAGTTGGCTTAAATGTTACTTGAATGTAGACTGGCTAGAGACACTAATTCAGCAGACTTTTGTTTTCATGGTGTCATCATGAACCAGAAATTATGAAGCACTCATTGAACAAAAACACATTGAGCATTTAATTGTGGTAAATACACTCATGTACATGATGCGAAACCAAAACTGACCGTAACCACTGACCTCAACAGAAAATGACATGTCAATTACGTATACCAGATGTTGAGTATTTGTTATTGTCGTTGCTGTACATATTTTGCTCAGTTAGCTATTATATAAGCTGCTACATTCAAAAGTTTTAGAAATAACTTCTACAATTAGTACATTTAATAGTCAAAATTGAGAATGCTTAAGATCTCCAAAATTTGCTCTACGATTGCTAATTATAAATTGTGAAAACTTCTATCGTTGTGCAACTCTGCTCAGCGTAATTGCTAGAGGCAGGAAGTAGGAACTAAGTATAAGTGTATTGATAATAAAATTTTATTATTACATGTAGGTCACTATTATTATTTTCCATGAAACAATATTTTTGTCATTGTCTATCAATTGCAAGCGTCTGTAACAAATGGATAACAATCGCTAAATTTCCTTACTCTATAAATTATAAAAATATATAACTATATACTTTTTATTTCTATATAGCCTTTAATTGATTTCCATATTATGCAGATCTGGTACATATCATTGCGGAGAAGTTCGGGGGAACAAATGACAAATGATAGGATGTTAGCGAGTACAGCAACAAATACTGAATCATCCCCTCCACGAAAGAAGTTCAAGCAGTTCTCAAACTACGCTAAGAATGCAATCTCTCCAGAAAGTTCACAGACATCGTCCTTCATGCAGATAACGAGATACCAAGAACTCAAGATATCAGAAAAAGATGCCGAGGACTGCTTCGAGTTTTGGTTTAACAACAAGAGAACTTTATTCTGCTGCAATGCACGCCTTTGCTGTTCAGCTGCAAATGCAGCAGTGAAACATGTATTCAGTCAGGGCGGACTAATTATGAATCCGCATAGCTGCAAGTTATCTGATCATCTGAATTATCTGACTTTCATCACTAGCATTTCTTAAATGCAATGGAAGCATGTTGAAATAACTTATTTCTTGACGCATAAAAGCATTGCAAGATATTTAACTATATAGTAAGTTAAGTATCTCATTTAAAACTTATTCATAAATAACTATAGCTCTAATCATGATTTATGGATAAAATTTTAAAGTTCGTTTTGTTCTCATTTCATTTTGCGGATTTGTTGTTTTAGGAGATAAGTACCAGGTGAATTTCATATTTCTTTCTGAAATGATCTATAATTTCAATTACCGTTTATAGCTTAAAACTACAGTAGCAACCGCTTAGTTTTTACAATTTTTCATTGCTTACATTTCGCTTCCTAATGCTGGTATAATAAACAAACTATGATATCCATGGAAAAAGAAAGTAACGTGGTTCAAGAAAGGATAGGTTAACACTAAACGCCTAGCTGGAGAGAATTATACTTCTCATTATCGATCAAAGAAAGGAAACATTGTCACCATAGAAAAACAGGCCCGTAAGCTAAGTTCTCGATGCAAGCATACTGCCATGAAAGCAAAATTGAATATGGAAAAAATAGTATAAAAGCTTCGTCGAATCGCAGCTTTCGTTGCAGTGAAGTATCGGACGAGGACAGACAACTACATTTATTCACTTCTTTAATCATTCAGTCGTCGTCGCTCGATCTGTTCGTTCGCGTATGAGTTATGACCAAGAGTTTACATGAATCCACTAACAATGATGATACCTCTTGTTGTCCTACTCACTCCTATTTAAAGAGCTCAGTTGATACTTCGAAACAAAATCAACAAAACCCCGGGGTAAGATCAAAGAGCTGGGCGGATACGATAAATTCCCCTCCCTGTCATATCAATCAGCCCTCACCATCAAATTAGCTCTCTAAGGAAGGGTCAGATTTTTATCCTGCTTCAGAGGCGCAGAGCCAAACCGATGGTGATTACCGGCAAAATGATTTATCGTGCTGATAGCAAAATCAAAGCCATAGCAAAGCGAATCGCAATCTTTGCAGGCTGATTAGAGAAAACACAGAAGCGGATGATATAAAGGAATATCTAAAAAGCAGTGAGATTCGTGACTGTTTTTCCTGAGAATTTCAAATTAGCCAAGGTCATCCCTGTTTATAAAAAAGGTAAACATGCAGGCTGGTTGATACCCTGTGTTTCTGGGAATTTTTATTTTATTTCTTTTAAATGCATATTTCTATTTGTATTTGTCAGTGATTTGGTGTTTGATGCTGAAATAAAACGCATAACTTCCTCCCTCCCTCCCTCTCTCTCTCACTCACTTTTTATACCGATGGTACCTATAGATAGTAAACGAACATGGCGTCCGATAGGTGCATAATAATTAATGCGTTGCCATCTTTTGCTATTAATGCCTAAAAGACACCCACAGAGGTTAATTAAGTCAATGATAAGTATGATAAGTAACTTTACAGCACCGGATGTAAATGCAATGCGAAAGACCTGCTAATTACGGATATCGAGGCGTTGCCATTGGATAATTTTAAATCTTCACCGAATCGAAGAGAAAAGGGTGATAGGAACAATAAAGCCAGACAGGACGTGGACGATATATGTGTTAGCTTTGACATTCGTCGATGAGAACGCTTGCTTCGCTCAGCTACCGCGTTATTCGGTGGACAACATGGGGGACATCCCAATCATGAGAATGGAAAGTAGAGAATATGTCTTGCCAATGTCAAAATTGAATAATATCGAGGATAATTTGTCCATTTTAAAATTAGCATATGTTACTGAGGAAGCAGCTAGATCGCAAAGCTCAAAGGAGCCGGCTCTTATCAGCTCAATTGTCTACTAGTTCCACTAGTTCAACCTGGTCAAGCAGCTCATCCGTCGCTACTTGCAGCAGGTTCTAACAACCCGTCCACTCGTCACCCCCCTACTCGTCGTGTCACTCTCCAGTCTATTGACTACGACACAGCTGACTGCGAGTCAGAAGGATGTACGTGGCACAAGGTAGCAGCCCGTAAGAAGCGCAGGGCTACCGAGGCCCAGCTGTCACCTCCCACTCCTAATGTCAACAATCGAAAAACAAACAGTTCAACTGAAAATAAACAGCTTTGGAGCGATCGAGTAGCCAGCTCACCGGCTCACTAAACAACAACCGCTTAAGAAAAAGTTCATCAAGATCATTGGTAAGTCAGCACTGCCGTCAGACAATAGCGACCACTAAACAGCATGGAATAAATCTGCTAAGCTATATTTTAAGAAAAGAGTTCTCGGAATCTATAACGTGGATATTACTGAAACCGTAACTTCATTGGAAGCTTCAATAGCCGAAGCCTGTGGTTGCAATCCTTCCTATCTCCTGTTTCCATGTGATACCAAGAGACGAAAACTCAAATGCATTCCGTGTACGCATTAACGACAACATTACAGAAAAGTTTCTAAACTCAACACAGCTATGGGCTAGTGGTGTATAGTCATTAAGCCGTGGGTATTCAAACCGAAGGAAACAACCCAAGCAGCTGCAGCTGCTACCAAAGAAGCTAATACTGTTGCTATGGGAAATGTGGTAAGGAAATGCAGGCGATTCTACAGAGGATGGAAAAGCATCTTGAACCATGTAAAATACAGTGTAAATGATAAGACGACAGACATCACATACCAGACATTTGCAAAATATAGGTGAGACTAGAAGGTCCAGCAGTAATATTGCAAATGCTGACATAGGCACCAGTATCGTAGCTTGTCCAACACCTCCAGCTAAACGCGCCAAACAGTGTCCTCTATCTTCAGTTATTGCAACAAATCGTGACCAGGAGAAGGTTTTCAACATTCAATTGTGCCGTATGATAGAATCCACCAATTCATCATTTTCAATGATTGATCACCCAGAATTTAAGAAATTCTGCAATTTTCTGCGGCCTGGAGTGGTATTGGCTGACTGAAGAGTAGTTAGCAATGACTTGCTGGACAATGTGTATCAGATGGAGTTGAAGACAGTTGCCTCTAAAGTTAAAGGTAAAATGATTACTATTGCAATGGATGGTGGGTCAAATATCAAGAATGATCCAATAATAGGTGTGTAATCGTCTCAGCAATCAGCTCCTATCAATAACTCTCACACTCGCCGTCACACTACAGCTACTCGAGTTACACATAAATCCATGGACTATGAGACAGCAGATTGTGAATTAGAAGTGGGTTCAAGGATCGACGCAGCCAGTCGTAAGAAGCAGTGATGTTAGGCCTTGGCCTTGAGCCGGCCTTAAGGCCACTAAGCCCCGGCCTTGGCCTTGTGGGTTCCGGCCTTGTGGGTTCCGGCCTTGGCCTTAGCCTTGCTAGTTCTGGCCTTGGCCTTGCGAGTTCTGGCCTTGGCCTTGCACCCTGGCCTTAGCCTTGATCAAAATTGCACGGGCCCATTATTTAAACAAAAAAGTTAAATTTTTGAGGAAGCTGCTACTTATTAGTCTTTTTAATTGGCAATGTAAACTCTCCTGCAGCAACTCATTTTAGCCATTGTTTTTTCCTCTTCCTGCTAATTCCTTTTCACGTTTACACTACACTGTGATATGCGGTGTGATGCTAGTTGTTTTAAAGTAATTATAATCCGTACGTAATTCTTTAATCCTCACTCTAAATATAATCTCAACCTAACGGATCTAAACCTAATCCTAATCTATTATTTCTCAAAGGAATATTTCTAACAACTATTTATATAACCGCTTGTTACACTCTGTAATTATGATATAGCAATGGCAGCGAATAAAGAAATAGCAATGGCAGCGAATAATGAAATAGTCAATGGCAGCGAATAATTCACTCAATTCATCGCAAAAAAGGATTGCGAAAAGAAAGAAGATCTGGCAGCTGAGTCTGTTCCATCGGTGGTGAAATTTGGTTTTAGAAACTTTGAAATAAAAGCGAATAAATGGCTTGCTACATGTGTCAAATGCAGTAAAACTCTTACCGATGGAATCCTTTCTAACTGCTGTCTCACAGAAAGGTTATGATTCAATTAATCCGCGCCCGAAATTTATAACAAACTCTCTAGTCACGAATGTAATTGTTAACTGTGGGCTGCCAGTTTCTATCGTGGATAACAGTAATTTTAGGCAATTTCTGGCCGACATGGACCCAAAGTTTTCTGCGCCTTGTCGACAAACTATCTCGTACTCAATCCTTCCAAAACTTCATCAGTCCAAGCAAGAGAAGCTTCAAGCCTTTCTCTCTACTCTCTCACATCTATCTTTAACAGCTGACATTGGACGGATCGAAGGGCTCGTGCCTTTCTTGGTGTGACGGTTCATACCTTTGACAAAGGTCAGCCAGTCTCCCATCTGCTTGCCATCCGCGCGTTCCGAGGTTCACACTCTGGTGAAAGAATAGCTGAAGCACTCGAGTCCATTCTAACCGATGCTCAGATTCAGACCAAGGTGAGATTCATTGTTACAGATAATGCAAGTAATATGAAGAAAGCCATGTCTGTTTTGTCGAAGATGGCGATGTTAATGTTGATGAATTTGATGCAGGTGTTGACAATTAGTTGTGTAGTACCTGTGATCCTCTCTATTCGCAGCAAACTTGAAGTGGTAACTCAACAGGGCAGTGTGTTTTCTTCGCTTGCTAAGGTCTTATTGGAAGGCTCATACGATCGCTTCTGTGGTATCTTCAGAAATCTAAGAATATCTCGATCTCAAGGCCTTCAGGCACGTGCTACTCGAGATCTGGCCTTTAATGACGACATCTTTCTCATGGCAAGTGCACTGGATCCATCACTTGCATATCACTGACTGCATGATCATCCCGCCAGCTTCGAAGAAAAGCAGGCTACTCGACTCAGGATTGATGGTAAGTTTATTATATAGAAAAAACTAATGAGCATTGTCTAAATTGCAGGTTGATCCCATCACAAATGAGTGAGCCTTTACTAACTTTAATTCGCGATCTTTTCGCTTTAGTATTGAAATGTGATTATTTATGACTTTTTCTTTACATTTTTCAGTTTCTGCATTTGTTAAGTCCAATAAACATGTGTTGACTTTAATGTGTTCTAGATTTCGAGAATGAAAATAGACTGTGAACACTGTAAATCTATGGAAGCGGAGTTCACGAACAAGAGCGTCGTCTGTTATGCAACTTAAAAGAAGCATATATTGAAAGAATGAGCCACTAGCTAAAGTTGGCTATTTACAATTTTGTGAGTTACGTCCAAAGCAATGTGTAACTGTGTCCAGTAATGGTTCGCATTCAGTATGTGTTTGCGAGCAGCACCAAAATATTAAGCTAAGTTACTAGAAGTGCCAAGTCAGCATCAATATCGTGACATACAAGAGAAACTAGTATGTAACACTGAACACCTCTGCTCAAAACTCAGGCAGCAGCAATTCAGTGCTGCTACTAAGAGGCGAACAGGCGGCCGCTCTACTCACAGCACCACCTCCTCCGAGACAAGGCGACCCCGCTAGAAAAACCTCTCTTGGAGAATCAGCAAACCAGTTGATTCTGGCAGCCTGCGCTAAAGTGGCTCTGAAGAGGGATTCCTCTTCAAGCGCTATCCTACTGAAGCTGAGAAGGTGGTCAGGATTTTTAAGCCACGACATGGACTCTGTGCTGGGGTGCTTGAATACGGCCACCAGTGGGTGCTGCTGCGCAGCGGGGAAAATTATCAAAATAGCCGAGCGCAGAGAACTGAAGCAATTCCGCTGGCAGTATGAACCAGGCGATATGCTCATAGACCTTAAACTGGATTAGGGCCTGGACTCCACTTACACCGGGAAACGAATCTAATTGAATCTATCCCAAGAAAATTATTACCTAAATATTTTTCGGCATACTTAATACTTCGGGATTATTATCACGTTAGTAATTGAAATCATCATTAACGGCTTAAATTTATATCGTGTAGAACGCGGAAATTTAACAATTTAATAAAATATAATAAATAATAAATCTCTTTAAGGATATTAAGAGATCCTGCTTTAACTCTACAAGATATAAGTATATGTACATATGTACATGTATACAATTTACAACTACTTCGTACTATACCTGCACAAACCTACACCCATAGTATACTGTTTTTATAAGATCTTTTACGTTTGCAGGTTTTGTAATAACATTGGACTGAGAATTAAACTTTGCAGTGGAACCTTACTACTTGCATTTAAAACTATGTACATCGTCTTGGAATATATTTGAAACTTCATTTCAAAAAGTCAAACGAGATATTAAGTGGACGGACGGGCAGACTCTCAACAACGGGAAGCCATCGAGGTATCTCTATCACTCTTTCCATCTGCGGTGCAATTATGTTTCTAGTTGCTTAATGTGGTTAAGGCATCTGTGACAAAGAGATGTCACTTCAGGTAAAGAGATGGATGACATCATCTTATCTTCATTGACATAATTGACTCAGTCGTAGCCATTGCTGCTGCAATCTTTAATTCTTCGTATAATTATCACCGAGGACTACTGTGACATTGCATTTTACATGAGACATCTGATTATTAAAATACTTATTGACGTAAATTGATTGATTAATTACACTACCGCAAAAATTTAATTAATAGAATACTAATATCCTGTACGTTATATTTCAAAAAGTATCTCTAATGATCAATCAAGCCATAGGCCTGCTGCTACGGCTTAGGTCTAGGATACTTTGACACCCGATACTCTGCGTATTTTTAATTCATATTATTTAAGATTTTAAATTCTATTCAACGATATTTAATGTGTTTTCTGCATAGACTTCTTGTTCAATACGGCTAGCCGATCTTATGAAATGTTGAAACTGGCAAACATAAAACACAATGTGGCAATAACGAGGAATAATGACGAAAAAGACAAAATTATGCCATGTTCAACACTCGATTCAAGCGAAAAGGTTCGTCGGAGGCTTACATTTGAAGTCAAACAGCCAAAAGAGCCTGCAGATGGAGTTGATACGCCGAAGAGCCCTAACACTGAACTAATGTATCCATCCACTAGCACTGCTCTTAAAGGTAGAGTCACCAGCAGTGATTCACTGGCTATAACCCAGCAGAAAAATCCCGTTGAAACTGAAATATTGTTAATTCAAACCTTGACATGATATCTCGATCCAATTGTTCTGCTCTTAAAGGTAGAGCTACTAGCAGTGATTCTAATACTTATGATTTCGGAGACCATGAAACATCTCTCAATGTATTAGCGATACAAAAAGCTAAGAACATGAGCGAATACTACAAAGAAAAATTACCTCATATAGTGAATTGGTCAACAAAGTAACAAAGAGTGTAATATAATTTCAGTGAATTTACTTGATGAAAATTGGCAGAGTGACGTCAGAATAGATTTTTTTGATTCCGACTGTGATCATAATCCAGATGAGGATCATTCAAACTCGGAGAGCCTTTCGTCACCTGATTATAAGCTAAAGAATCCAAGGAGAAATATAAAAAATATAGTTACTCAAGGTCTTTCAGAAGGACAAGATTCGTGCTATTCCTTTGAGATTGTATGTTGTCAAGTGTCGTGTGCAGACAATATTTCACTAGAAATAAGTTCCGCTTATCTTGCAGCGGTTTCGACATCGTCCCTAACTACAGCTGGTCTCAAAGATAATTCTAAATATTCGTTAAAATATCATATGAAGAGATATATGAATCAGAATAAAGATCAGGAATCCTCAGGAGAAGGGAGAGATATTGAACGAAGTCAAGTGTAGTGTGGAGCTTCGAAATCAACCTCAGCAACAACTGCTCGTAAAGATAATTCTAAACAGTCTATAAAATCTCGTAATAGGAGACATAAGAATCAAGATAAAGATCGGGATTCCTCAGGTGAAGGAAGTGATACTGAACTAAGTCAAGCGTCGTGTGAGGATGTTTCACTTAAACCTCGGTCCACGTGTGTTTCAGCCACTTCGAAATCGTCCTCAGCAGAAACTGGTCGTAAAGATAATTCAAAATGCAAGGGAACTTCTCGTGAGAGGAATGGTATGTTAATATTATTTCTAGATTATACTTATTGATTCATTGTTTACACTGATACACTGATTACCTGTTATGACTTGATGTGGATGATTTGACTAAGCATACACTGATAACCTGTTATGAATATTGACGATGATTTGATTAACGTTCATTGATAACCTGTTAATGACCTAAGCTGACATATACTATATATGACTATTTTTCTGTTCTGTGAATTGCTATTTAATATTAGACTGATAAACTTTACAGGTGCACTGTATTTTGCTGCTTTATATTACATTATATCGATGTGCTGTGAGACTACCGCAAGTTTGATATAAGGTATGACATGATTTCTACCGTTATACTGTTGCAGCATTGAAATGACCTATGACATGATTAGTGCCGTTATACGGTTAGATAAGAAGCAAAACGAGTCAGTCTGTAAAATTCTGGAGCCATATTTATTAGTAAAACAATATATTTAATTGCCATTAAATAGTCTAAGTGCATTGATATGCATAAGAACCTTACACAGCAACCACGTACCCTTCTGGGCCTAGCGTCCCTGACATTTCACTGACATTTTCGTAACTCGTTACTGTCAGTTGGTGCAATTTGAGAGAAAATAAAAATTATTTTTCTCATTTATAGTTGATTTTAAACAAAAATACAAAATACTGCAGTTAATTGCTACTTGGCTCTCGTCGAGTTCGGACGTGTGTATAATAGCAGTGCAGTGGTTGAATTAGATAACAACAATGTCGATATGTAAGTAAATAATAGCGAAATGCTAGATTGCGAGTTGCTATGTTACTTGCGAGGTAAAATTGGGAAAGTGTCGTAAATTGCTTAGCATTATAGGGGATTTCTACTCTAAAAATGATATTGCCGAAGCAAAAGAAAAACTAGTTGAAGCTGGCGATAAACTAGGTCTAGATAAATGGCCGAGGTCATCGAAGAGAAAGGCTAGTAAGAATAAGACGAAGAAAGAGCTACATGACATCTTCAATGTTTTTAGCTGTATGGATTTCAATGCTATGAGCTGATATATGAATGAAAACCTGATTTGAATAAAATACCAAGATCTGTGGCAATAAGCGTTGATAAATTACCGTCTACGAAACTCGAGGAAGGTGATTTACGTTGCGTCTTGAATAAGCTGGATATATTGGAAAACAGAACAGATAAGCTCACTCTCTCATCCACGAGTAATTCTGTGGACCTGCGGTCTGAGAAAGTTCGAATATGGGTAAGCTAATAAACATTGAAAACAAAGTTGCGTTATTCATTGATGCTGTTATGCCAAAATCAAATCATTCCAATCAGACGTCAAGCAATGATTCCCATCAAATGAATATATAGGGGTTAATTCAGTGCAATCATGGGCGGAAATTGTTGACTCGAATACTCCGGGTGAAGGTGGAACATTCCTTGCGAATGAGGATGATAACGACGTCCGTATCCAACTTATTCGTAATAGGAATATGCAATCATCCAATAAGAGACCTCGATCGTCACCGGGTCAGCTACAGCCATCCAAGTCTCAACCAAGGCTTTTACAGCAGCCTTACCTTAATCTTGTCTGGATAACGGGCACAAGCACCGCAACAGACATATATGTACTGAAAGCAGCTAAGGAAGTGAAGAAAAACAAAATCTTCTATGTTAGTAATCTTTCGACAGACACCACATGTGAACAAATCCAACAATACTTAGTGGATGTAAAATTAGAGTAAATAATGCATTTCAAGTTAAATGTAAGAATCCTGAATCCTACGCATTTCGTGTAAACATTGAAGCTGATGATGTTGACGTGTTCACAAGTACTCCACATGGTTCTATTCTTGGGCCTCTCCTCTTCTTAATTTACGTCAATGACATGCAATATTTCCATATTTTCATTCATTATTTTCTGTTTGATGCTACATATGTTGATCACACTTTGAACTGTTGAGTTTGTCTGCTTTCACAATTGTTTGTCGATGTTTGAAGAACATATGTACTACTACTACTGCTAATATGCATATACAAATCTGAACTTAAAGCTCTTTGCAGATGACACCAAGTTTGGTTACTTAAAGTAATTTATCTGATTTATTCAATACAAGTAACTATGTCTGTGAGATGTTATGTCGTTGGTTCAGTTGTAACCGTCTAACTATAAATATTTCGAAATCTGCATTATATCATTATTTCCTTTCTACAACTGACAATCAATTTATTGAGGAACAGAATCTTAAAATTATTCTTGCAGCATTGAGCTTAATAAAACTAATATAATAAAATTCCTGGGTGTTTGGATAGACGATAGTCTTCATTTCAAATAGCATATTATTTCCCTTACAAAAAATTAATAGTCGAAACTCAATGCCTTTTGCTCGGAAAAAATATTTGACAGCAGATTGTCGGAAACTAATTCTTAATAAACTCATTTAATCGTGCATTAATTATGGTATTGAAGTCTACGGCAATATTTATTTATTTATTTATTTATTTAGATCACCAAAAAGGGTCATTCAACCCTGTACAGTTCACAATCAATGCAAACAATCAAGTAAATGTAATAAGTGAACATAAACCAAATGTGAACCATGGTGAACTTAAAATGAAAATATAAAGTAAAAATTAAAGAATTGAAATAAAGAAATTCAAAATAAAGAAAATTAATGATAGCAAGTATGCACAATTATACATTTAAGATCAGAATCATTAATAACTATTTAATAAGTACTGACGAAGATTAATATTGAAACAGTTAACGGAACGAGATGATCGTAAATTAGGTGGAAGGGATAGCCAGTATCTAGGGCCTGGCTACATGGGCATGGCTGCCTGATATGATAATGCAGAACATTTTGCTTCTGTATTGATAGCTGAAATCTCCGACAGACCCGACACACAAACTCCTTTCATTCCGTAGAGAAGTAGTGCAGGTGACATTTGCACGCAATAAGCTAAAAAAGCTGTCAACAATCGCTATCCCATGCCGTAAGTCTAAAGTTTCAACTGCTGTGCGCATTGATAAAGTTGATCATTTCGTGACAGATTTAGATACACTGAGACGCTGCAGCTTGCACCACAAGAACACAGAGAGAGGCTGCAAGAAATGCAAAGTCGCACTGCATAATCACTGTTTCCTAGAATTTCATGGACAAAAGTGACCTATTTAGTAGAGTAACCAGAACATTCTACTAACCAGAACATCTGTGCATTCTGATAGTCTTAAATTACTGCTACGGTGTGCCTAATATAAGAAATAATCGTAATCAACTTCGTTTCATGCGTGTTTCATCATTCTTCCGCAGAATATAGTAATATACTCAGTAATTGTAAAACCCTAGCCCCTTAGAGCCATAAAAATGGCCATAAAGTTTTAACTGCGCATAAGAATTTAAAAAAATTAATTGAATGATTTCTAAGTGGATGTGCACCAATTATATATGTAATTCTGCGAAGTTTTCATCACTTTCCGACAACTTTAATTCCAGCAATTTGACCTCAGTTACGGATTTGATTGATTCGGGTCAGTTGAACACTGCATAGTGTTAATAGAATCAGTGGAGTGTCACTATAGAACAAAGTCACTGCAGTGGTGACTAACAATTCAGGGCGTGTGAACGTCAAACTGAATGTCGTTGGAACGTCGACAGGAAAACAGAATAAAAGTCGTGGAAACAGAAAATAGAATAAAGTTTTCGTTGTGCATGGAATCCGATGTATATTGACTTCATGACTTTACGAAAATGGGCCCTTTTTGTAAGCTGGTTACGCACAGCCGTGTCAGTTGTCTATCGAAGGGTAACAGAAATCCAAGGATATATCCAAGTATATAGAGATACCCGGTATGGCACTCCTAGAGAACGGATAGTTCCTATAGTTTCAATTTCAATCTTATACTACCAGTACCCAACCCTTATATCGATATGATCTTTGTGCAAACTATTTTTATGCGATTATACTGATTAAAATAATGATTATTTCTTTGTACATTGGTTGAATTCTGACATAAAAATATAGATTCTGTCATCAATTTCTATAAATTAGTAAAAATGTTACTAATTTCTCGTTTTTGTTATTGTAATTTCTGTTTTTTGTAATACGCTTGAAATTATAAACAAGAACAACAACAAATTTGGTATTGCTGTGTTGCTTGATCTTGTTCTTTAATTAGCAGATGGTTTGAGAAGTTGGGAACGTAAACAAAAGGAGGCATTGTTTTTTGATTTTTCGTAAAATGTAAATATCTTTCAATTGCTCACATTTTAATTGCATTTAGTATTGAGTTTTGTGCACATCTGACAGTTTTGGTTGTGTTTGATAGTTACTTATTTTGATTTTGATAAAAAGTTAGACTATAGTCTACCTTAATTGAGCCATGCTATTTTGAAAGTAAATTAATTATATATTGGTCATTTAGTTTCGCTGTTTAGACCTGCTGCAACATATATCCTGATGAGGATAAGAAAAACAATGGACGTCGTCGGTTCAAGTCAGATCGCTCGACAGTTGTAAGCGCCGAGCTCATACTCCTCCAGTATATGGCAGCCAGGTCAACGTTTGTTGCTTCACCTGCGCAGCCAAACCCACAACCTGGTTGGTCTGCACAGTTACTGTGTAGATCTGTATTGTCACCAAGTACTCTGACGCTCAGTTCATGTCCTACCGAAGCTACTTGTAGTAAGTAGCTTATGATCTATTTGACATCATTTGTAGGTTTGTATGCTAACCATCAACTTAACAAAAACAGATATTCCCTTGAATATCACTAAGATTTTTATTTAATAAAATATTTATCTACATGTTGATGCTTTTATAACCTTTAAAATCTTATTTAAATCCTTCAAGATTGAACGAGATAAATTTTCTTACACCGGGTACAACATTTTCATGGTACCGACATCGCGAAAAGGAATTTGTTGAATTCTTTCTACGAAAAATTCTCTCGTATTCTGAAGCAACATACAAGGTCTTGTTAATAAAATAGGAAAAGAATACATTTCGGAAGAATGGAGACTTTTTATTGATTCATCCAGTCGGAAGTTTAAAAGGCGTGCTGTTGCATAACAGAAATGCGTTTCCTGCTATTATAGTGCACATTCCGTTCAAATGAAGGAAACTTACGAAAACATGAAAATACTCGTAGACGAATTGAAATATGATCAACACCAGTGGTTTATCTGTGGTGATTTAAAAGACATTGCACTACTCGGAATGCAAGGTGGGCACACAAAATATCCATGTTTTCTATGTTTGTGGGTCAGTCGCTCCCATGATCTCCACGTCAAACAGAAGAAGTGACAACCACTGACACATTATCTCTGGGAGTCAAAATGTCGTAGAGTCTCCTTTGGTGGACAGCCAATAGGTGTTACTTCCTCCATTGCACATCAAACTTGGACTAATGAAAAACTTTGTTAAAGCGCTTAAGCAAGAACGTAAATTTTACGTTTATGTTTATGTTTACATTCCAACACACACAAATTCATACTTGCATTACCCATACTTCATTAGTGTTCGTTAATGTAGGCCTATTAAAGAACAAACTATTATTATGCCTTGGTGTGCAACTTGTAGATAATTTCTGTCTTACATAACCTACCTTACAACTGAAATATGGCCATTAAATTTTAAAATCACAGTTTCTTGCACAATGAAAGAAACAAAACTTGTTTGTAATTTCTTGCAGCATTTGAAAATATAGTGCTGAAGCAATTGAATGAAATCAAATGCTCAGTGCTAGGAATACAGAGGTAGCAAGTTGTTCTGATGACGAAGATCAATGAGGCGATGAGCAAGGACGCATCCTTTAATGACACATCAGCAATGGATGAAGTTACTAAGGATCTTGATTTGCATCTCTCATCTGCTGAGGCAAGTGACATTTTCGATGACAAGATACTTGATGTCATAACTTCAACGTCTTGTGGTTAGTGTCTATCTACCTTGTACCGCAATACTTTAAACTGAGGGGTTTGCATTCATTTATTCGTCAATATTGAAATTTATTTTTTTTAAAGTTCCGTAAATCCAGTTTATCCACTATACATTGGTTCATTAGGAATTTAAATGTTTATGTTTACATTCCAACACAGTCAGCACATGCCTGTCAGTTACAAATTCATACTTGCATTACTCATACTTCATTAATGTTCGTTGATGTAGGCCTATTAATGAACAAACTGTTTTTATACCTTGGTGTGCAACTTGTATATAATTCCTGTCTTTCATAACCTACCTTACAACTGAAATATGGCTATGAAATTTCAAAATCACAGTTTCTTGCACGATGAAAGACGCAAAATTTATTTGTAATTTCTTGCAGCATTTGAAAATATAGGGCTGAAGCAATTGAATGAAATCAAGTACTCGGTGCTTGGAATACAGAGGTAGCAAGTTGTTCTGATGACGAAGATGAATGAGATGATAAGCAAGGTCCTTGCGCATCCTTTAATGGCACATCTGCAACGGATGAACTTATTAAGGACTTGCTTCTCTCATCTGTTGAGGCTATTGACACTTTCGATGACACTACACTATACTTGATGTCTTAACTTCAACGTCTTGTGGTTAGTGTTTATCTACCTTGTACCGTGATTCTTTACAATGAGGGGTTAGCATTCATTTATTCGTCAATACAGTGATTTATCTTTTTTTAAAGTTCAGTAAATCCAATATATCCACTATACATTGGTTGATTAGGAATTTATTATCTGCATTTAGAAGAGATATCAAACTGCAAGGCAGAGGTGTATATCTACTATTGAGGATGTGGGAATGAGTTTGATTATAATTATCCAGACATCTGGATACTGATATTGGTAATTGTACAGAATGCAAACAATTGTAGGAGCCTCCTTAGGACCACCTTTAGTTTTAATACTGAAATGTAAAATAATATTTTCCTAAGTATAAAGACTCAAAAAAGTCAAATAAAAATACATTAGCTAAAATTTCATTAAGTTAACCTTGGCATTACCGACTGGTTCCTCTAGTGCCACAAGTTGGCTTTGAAACCTTGGCATTCAGGTAGTTTTTGAGCTAGAATATACGTTTCTTACGACTTTTCCTAGGTCCGGCATATCGTCTTCGAAAAAATTTAAGGTGTATCTATCATGGGAGAGCTGCAAAGACCAGTTCCAGCATTGAATACGGCTGGGTTACTATTATACCCTAGCAGCATTCAGTATCGTTATCAGCATATACAGCGGTCTATTGTAATCCTTAACAATATCGGTTATATCAAGGTTGAACTTGGTAGCACTGCAATTAGAAAAACATCCAAGCAAGTTGCTCGTTGCCCGATGCAATAGAATGTGTAGCCCGATGACAGCATTTCAGTTGTTCATGCGAGGTCCCATTCTGGATGAAATTGCGAAATGGACAAACAACGAAGAAAGGATGTCTTTGCCGACAACTGAAAGGACGTAAGCAGAGACGAAATATTTCGCTACCTTGGTGTCCTTGATTCTGATTGGCGTCTACCGATATCCAGAAATTGGTTATAACAAATATCTCGAGCGTTGCGCTTTGATGATTCGTCCAGTTGCAGACAGAGACGCACAAACGACAAGCTTGCACCAATTAGAACCGTGTTTGACATGTGAGAAGCTACATTAGAAAACTCGTTTGTTCCATTTGAGAATGTGACAGGTGGCGAACAGCAACTGCCATTTCGTGGACGATGCCTTTTTATTCAGTACATTCCCAGCAAGCCTGCAAAGTACGGAATAAGTCTGGGTTCAGTGCGACAGTCAAACATCATACTTAAATCACGTTCAAGTGTATACTGGACGACAACTTGGTGCACTCAAAAAAAATACCCAGGATCAGCGTGTGGTACAGAAATTTTGCAGAAATTTGGCTGGGTCCGGCAGGAACATAACTTGTGATAACTTTTTTACAAGTCTCAGCTTGGTAAAGGCAATGAAAAATGATAAAACTACATTACTTGGTACCATTTGATCGAACAAAGCTGAGCTGCCTCCTGAACTGGTGAAAGTGGAAGGCAGACAAGTTTTGTCGACGATCTTTGCTTACAACAAGGACGTTACCTTTTGACAATTATTGCTTTACTCTTCTTTGTCCTGGACATGACATCTCTTCTTTGTCCTGGACATGACATAATGATATACTATAAAATTAGACGGATGTGTAGGTTTATTGAAAAAATATTGTAAAACGCAAATTTTAAAACAATTACATGTAGGTTATTTTTGCAACAGGTAAACCATCTTGGTACTATTGGTCGAATGAGTATCAAAGACTGGGCACGCCGGATTTGGAGATACATTCTTACAGACCAGTGTGTGCAACTTCACTAAACTGGAAGGGGAGGGGCGGAAAGGTGGCTTTCGCAGATAAGCATCTCGAATCGATTGTTCCAAGTAAGTTAGACTCTTCATACATATGATATGTGGTATATCAATTGGATATTTGGTATATCAATAGTGGTATTGGTATTTCAATAAAGGAAAATGCAAATGTGTTATTTCGTATTAGATTTTTTGCTACTCTCTTAGAGTTCAAGGCTGTGATTGGAAAGTGAGTGTTGTTCTAATTAATACTGGATCTTATAATTGTGAACCTTTAGTTAATATTGAAATAACCAAACTGATTTCGTAAGGAATTATATATATACATAGTAGACAACTCTGTGAGACACGCAATATTTTGTTATTGAATTTCTATCCAATTAAAAAGGAAGAATTTAGCGTAAAAGAGATCACGTCAATAGCAAACGACATTTATGACAATGGCGAATTTCCTAAAGATCTATTGAGATCAATATTTATTGCATTACCGAAGAAACCTGGTGCGGTAGAATGTGAACTGCACAGAACTATAAGTCTAATGAGTGTAGTCATTAAAATCTATTTAAGAATTCTGCTAATGAGAATGAGAAATAAAATTAGACCTGAAATAAATCCCGTGCAATATGGTTTTATGGATGATTCCGGTACAAGGAATGCTATTTTCGTTCTAAGAATTCTGTGTGAAAGAGCCATAGAATTAAATAAGGATCTATTCCTTTGTTTCATTGATTATACCAAAGCTTTTGACAAAGTTAGACACAGCAAATTGATTGATCTTCTTCATGAATTGGATATAGATGGCAAAGACATAAGAAGTGTTAGGAATTTATACTGGAATCAAGAAGCTGCAATGAGATATGAGAACGAGTACAGTAGCTTTTGCAAAATTAAGAGAGGAGTAAGGCAAGGCTGTGTAATGTCACCAGATCTTTTTAACTTATATAGTGAAAATATAATGAGGAATATCAGTGAAATAAAAGGATTAGTAATTGGAGGATACAATCTTAATGATATTCGTTATGCTGATGACATAGTTCTTATTGCCGACTCGCGAGACAAACTTCAAGAAATGTTGGATATTGTAACATGTCATAGTGAGGCTAGTGGATATCTATAAATATGAAGAAAACAGAATGCATGACAGTCAGCAAACTAAAAATGCCACAGCCATGCTTAATCAATGTAAGAGGTCAAAATGTCAAACAAGTTGAATCAGTCATATATTTAGGGTCACTTATCCATCAAAATGGGAAATGTGACAAGGAAATAAACAGAAGAATAGTCATGGCTAAGGAGGCATATAACAGAATGTCAAAGATTTTTAGAAGCCATGAATTATCAATTGATACCAAAAAGAGAATTCTTCAATGCTACATTCAACCAATATTGTTATATGGAAGTGAAGTTTGGACAATCTCTTCTGTAATGGAATCGAAACTTGAGGCAACAGAGATGTGGTTATATAGAAGAATGCTACGTATATCTTATAAAGACCACATTAAAAATGAAGATGTTCTACAAAGAATGTCAACTTGTCGTGACCTTTTGAACCGAATACGACGACAACAGATGAAATTTTTCGGACACATTATGCGGAACAAAATAGTTGAAAATACCGTAGTGACAGGAATAATAGAAGAAAAAAGATGCAAGGGTCGACAACGAATGACGTTTATTAAGAGTCTTAGCAAATGGATGCAGTTAACTGAAACAGAGATGATCAGAGCAACAATGAACAGAGACATATGGAGGAATATGACCATGACCGCCCAGGCTTGGAACAGGCACGGCACTTAAAGAAGAAGAATCCAATTAAAACCATATCAAGTAGATCATTTGACTGTATTCTAGCTTAAGTTTGATAAAAAATAACATAACTCGATATTAGCCCAAGAATTTTATTGAAATATTAGTTTACAATTTCGGTTAAAAGTATAATTTTGGAAATTTTTAGTTTTCAAATAATAAGATATAATTTTATTAGTGTTTTGTATTTTTCTTGTTATATAGGTATTTTATTATTATTTTCAATTTTAGAGAGTGCAAGAAAGATCCCCAGGACTGCTACTGCATCAGATAGGGATATTGAATATGAAATAAAAAATTGGTTGAAATTTTCGTCTGAGTGCGCTGGTGGTCGTAGACAAAGATATATGAAGAAAACGGCTAATAGAGTGTCGAAAATGTATATGACACTATTAGTGATAGTGAAGTGGAAGCTATGATGGGGTTGTGCCATATGACAACTTAAGACTATAAACTGCGTATCTGATCCTTGATATAGTTAAACTGTATTTCTATTTAATTTACTTGTGCTATCAGGACTGCTACAACAGTTTAGCCTGTTGTAAGAATTAGTTTTGAAGTGGTAGCAGCGACATGATTCTGGGTTAACGCATTGGTAGCATAAAAGGAAGTAAATAAAAACAAAACAAAAAGGCAGCATAAAGCTATGAGAGAAATCGACGAAAACTGAGTCAAGTCTCCATAGAGCATGTAATTTTGGTGAATGTGGTCACACAGAATTTTACCGTTTCTTCCTCTCTTCTACTATATCTACATCCTCCATTTGTGTGCTCCTTCCCTCGGTGTATTTTTTGTGTCTAATAAACCTATATTGTCTACGTCAGACTTTGATTTATGTAGGGGGTATTGAAGGGAGAAGTTGAAGTGGTTGAATAGTTGTGGATAACGAGTAAACCTAAATACCACAATACGCAGTCTATTCCGCAAACGCTACAAGGACCATCTTTGGAATCAACCTGAGAGTAGCATCAAAGCACGTCAAAGGAACGTTCTCACAAAGCACAATGCATCGGCTGCTTTTGATACCATTGATCACAATATTCTTCTGGAACGTCTTTCTTGATTGGTTTTCCTCCTGTCTGACGGATCGTTCTCTTAGTGTGAAAGTGATAGAGTTGTCTCTTCGCCTTCCCACTTAAAGTATGGTGTGCCTCAAGGCTCTGTTCTAGATCCTATCCTCTTCAATCTCTATACAACACCCTTAAGCTCTCTGATCTCTTCTCATTCTCTTGATCACGAACTATATGCTAATAACACACAAATGTACACTTGTTTCACCCCTAACTCCTATTCCGATGCTGAAACCCTGCTGCAGCAATCTTTTCAGTCTATATCCTCTTGCATGTCTGCTAATTTCTTGGCACTTAATCCATCTAAGACTGAATTCTTGTCGGTTGGGACACCTCAACTGTTTCTGTAACTGAATGGGAAAACCCTTTCATTATCTTTAGGTACTACAATATCACCTGTTTCTTCAGTGAGAAATCTCGGTGTAATCCTTAATATACCCCTGACCTTCCATGAACACAACTAATACTGTACAAGGATGTTTCTTTATTATCCGTGATCTTCGTCGAATACGTCCATATTTGTCACATGAGACGGCTGCTATAATTGATGCTGCTCTTGTGCTATCAAAGTTGGACTACTGCAATGCAATGATTTTAAATCTCCCTGGCTGTGAGATTGATAGGTTGCAGTGTGTTCAGAATTATCTTGCTCGAGAATTTTTTTGTAGTTCCAAGTACTCGCATGTTACACCTATTTTAAAGTCTTTGCACTGGCTAAAGATTAAAGAGAGTATCATTTACAAAACAGCTTCGTTAACCTACAAGTCCAGCACCATCCCTGGACAAACTTGCATGTCTCGATTGATTAAAGTGATGAAGCCTGCTGTTACTCTGTCTTTTAAATTAATTACTCTTGTGAGACCTAGCTGACCTTCACGCTCTAAGCTATCTAATCGTTCTTTCAAGCACACTGCACCGCAGATCTGGAATTCTCTTCCATCCAATCTTCGGAAATCTTCGTTTGCATCACATCGGCCTTTGCTTTCCTATGAACAGTTCCATAGGCAGTTGAAGACCTGCCTTTTCCATCTCTCTGTCTAGCCAGTGTCCATGAGTTGCGAGCAGCGCCTAATCCTCCTTTAATTCCCTCTACATTGGACTGATTTTCTGGATTTTGGAATTTGCACTGTTTTTGAACCTTCTTTTTTGCTTGCCGGTTTGATTTTGTCTCGATAGTGCTCGATGTTTTCATTAATGACTAGCACTATAATTGTTAATTGAGGTCATGTTTTGACAGGACTGTTTGTTTATGAATTTCTAATAAATAGATAAGAGTAAATAAATAAAAACTGAAGTGACGTCACGTAGAATGGCAGATGTTTATGTTTTGGAATATAAATACTGTTAGTAATTTAGTAATCGAATTTTTTCAACTTTAAAAACTGTAGCATCCTAATGCCACGTAATTAATTCGCTATCATGCCTAAATGCGCTGGTCGCCCATTTAACCATGCCCTCGCGCTCGCAATGAAGGTTCAGTTAAATATTCTCTTTGTGATTTATGTCTCTGCGCCGATTGCTTAGAGCACAGGTAGCCACCTCTAGTGATAAAGTACATATTTCTTGCAAGAAATCGCTGATTGGGGCAGTTTCTGAATTTGCTAACGTTTTACAAGGAATAACATCTACCCGTCGCCATAAATTTCAACTCTATCAGACCTGCAGTCCTGCTATTGAGCACGACATCAGCAATAATTGTGATGTCTTATCACACGCCTCCTTGTGTGATTTAAGCCTAGACTCAGTCCTAAACACAGAAAGAATTCCAGTCAGGCTCAACGTATCTGTACTTCTGAACCACTATTTACGGTCAAGTACAAGTCAACTGGTGCTTGCAGAGTATGCCTATCGCATACTCTTCAGTTACGCAAAGACACAGGCACAATCCGCGTACACGGGAAAATTTCAAACCGTTGTCCGGGTTCACATCTTCCTCCACGTCCAGAGTCTACATTGACTCGTTCCTTTTATGAAAACGGAAATAGTCCACAAACAACTGTTAAATTTTGCGTGTCTCCTCAATCCATAGTGAGCCCGCCACATCCACTGGTGAGTTAATCCATGAAATAGCAGCACCCAAGCTTTCCAAGTAATACCATTAAACATATTCCAAAGACTGCCAGACTTCAGTGCGCTGTCGTTTTGGCTAATGCACTCGTGAAAATTTCCGGGTTTCCACAGGTTGGTTCCACATACTGAACTATGGAAAAGATATTTTACTTGCATCTCCTCATGCTGGCAAAAGAATGAATCTGTCTAATGTTATTTTTTTAAACAACTACAATTTTGATTAAATTTAGCGTCTCGAGTGATTTGTTTTAGACTTGATTGAGTATAGATCTATTGGTGTACTATTAACTTGGTTAATAGTTCTGTTGTATTATTCATATGTTTTATGGTTATTTTGTTGAAAAATCAATTTACAATTTTGACCGATAATTTACTCTTCAGAGTTGATTCATTTGCACGTTGTTTTATATTGCATTTAGTGTTTAAATTGTTAAGACTATTGCATTTATGCTTTGATCGTTAGCTAATGTATTGCATATTTGTATCATTTCATGTAATTTGTGTAATACTATATCGTAATTTTAATTGTACTTTCTGTATTGTTTACATTTACTAATTTGTCAGTTTTGCAAACATGTCTCGATCAAGAATTCCTGTTAACTCTCTTCGAAGCAATATTTTTCTCTTTGCTATCCGATCCCTCTCTAACTCGGACCATATCATTGCCTTGCATGATTTGGCTGAGACTCGCAAGTTGACTGTTTATTGTTCATTGAGGTACTCTCCTACTCAGGAAGCTAATCTCCTTCTTAACAAATTTGCTTCATTTGTAGCAATTTCAGTCACTGGTAGATTGGGCACATTTATTCTGCATGCTGTTGCAGTGTATCGACCACCATCTTCCCCCTATGCCAAACCTTTCTCTTTCTATCGGAGTTGTCTACCTTACTCTCCTGCCTTACTACTTCTAAAGCAGACTTTGTGATTACAGGTGACCATAACATTAACCTCGATAATCCTCTGATCCCTTAACTCGGCAATTTAATACTTTACTGTCCTCTGTAATGTTGTTCAACATGCGAATGTGGCTACTCATATCGACCATCATACACTTGATGTTGTTATTACACCTAGTCTCTCTGCTATTGATCCCTTAAGTGTTACTATTTTATCTCGCTCGCCGGCCGACCTTTTTCCTGCTGAATTCACTTATAATCATGTTAAGCCAGATACTATTAAAAATTCCTCAGCTGTTTCACTTCGGTGTGTAAATACTGTAGTAGTGTTACACTGCTTGTACGAAACGTAAGTGCAAAATGATCTGTATACTTTGTGCGGGACACTAATAATAATCGGAGGCGCGAAACATAATTAAGTATATTGAAGAAATTGTTTATGATGAGGAATATTCAAGGAATTGATTGAGATATTCAGTTGCCGGACTATAATTTCTTTAGAAATTATATGCTGCTTGATAGAAGTGTGTTGATCTCACATTTGAGCCTTGCCCTCACGCTCATAGGGAAATCTCTGTTACTTTCTCACTCTGTGACCTGTGACTCTATACAGACTGCTTGGAGTACAGGTGGCCTACTCTAATGATAATTCAAACAGCGCTATCACGTCACTGCTGATACCAGTTAACTCTCTTGAGTTAAGCACTGAGACAGTTTCTAATACTACCAACTCATCGTTGATACATGCTAACAGCAAGTCATTTTCTGAAACAGCTTTTAATACTAGAAAGTCATCGTTGATTCATGCTAACTCTGTCACTCAGATGGTGTCTAATTCCTATATATTGCTCTACAAGGTACTACAACTATCAGTCGCATAAATTTATCGCAAATTGTGAACATTCGTCTGTAGTCTCTAAAAGTGCTATAAGCCTTGTGTCAGCCCAGAGTATTGGATGCTATAGTAAAGCTAAACATAACTCTATTGCCGAGTAGTTACCTACTGTTAGTCGTCTAGTAAGATAAGAAACTTACTATCAGACTATCTCAAGCTGAAGAAACCATTAAGCAAAAAAGTCAATTTTGTCATCCGGTACTGTCAATTCCCCCTCATCTTAGTCCCCATATGATGGCCTACTGGTAGAGCCAAGAAGCTGGGCTAGGGTCGTATCAACCAATCAATCCAATGTGACCAACAGCAGCTGAATCACTTCAGATCAGCAAGGCGCTCATCCTCTCTCATCAGAAAAGTTCTTCCCAGCAAGCAAGAAAAAACCTAGGAGGACTATCATAGGAAAATATACGAAAACGGATCCATAAGTTATACCTCAAAGAATGACGGTCTTTTTGGGAAGACTAACTAAGGAAACTTCAACTGAAAATGTAACTCAATACGTGAAAGTTGCCATGTCAACTTACCCATCGAAGGTCGTTTTTACACAAAAAATTAAAATGGTGATTATTTTTCGCTACTTTAAAGCGCTATATCTCGTCTGTTTATGGTCCAATCTATATGAAACTAATTCAAAATACTATCTCTGTTACATGGATTCAGAATATGCTCTCATAATTCATGGGGCATGTACATCTTGGCAATTGCACCAGCTCAAACTTTATATTTTATTAAGTTTCGATAAGATTGAAATTTACGAAAGCTAACTTTGAAACTCAATCATTCAGAAAATTTACAAAGCAGATGCATGAAATCCATTTTGTTTAGTAATTTGGACATATCGAAATAATAAAAAAACACATATGAACTTCAAAACCAGCTAGGAGTTGGCACACCATCAGCTCACACTTGAAAAAAAATTGATTAAAATATAAAATCATACACAAAGGTCTTTAATTTGATTAAATTTATAGACCTCTATTTTGCAAGTTTCTAGTGCTCAGAGTTTTGTTTTGAATATTTTATGAGAGTTTCTAATGATTGGGAAATGAGTTTTGAACTTGAAAAAATCTTTGTTGTTTTCTAAAATTAAGAAATAAATATTTTGTAGGGGTTGCACTGCATGTAAAGAACTTGGATTATCGGGGTCAAGGTTATAAAATCTTTGTTGTAAATAAGCAATTCATCATTGTTATATAGTATTTATAAAGCACTTATGATAGAGATAATGGCTGAACAGCATTCATCATCAAAAACTCAGCAATTTAGCAACTGCTCAGTTGGTATTGCTTTGGCTGATGATTGCCACAAGACTACTTATTCCAGAGCTGTTGGATTAATTAATTTTAGTGAAGTTGCCGAGGAAGATAAGAAACTATTGAAGCTGAGAATTGGTACAGATACTTGCACAGCTGAAAGTTCAACAATATGTTTCCATCATGAAAAGACGTTCCTCAGTCGTTACAGAAGTCTTCAGAAGTACTGTGTGAATCCTTTCAATGTTCACAAGAAGCACATCAGAAGTAAGTCAACATTTCAATTTTCATTAACTCCTTAAAAATTCTAACTTTTATTGAACTGCTTTTCTTGTTTATTCAAATCTACAGTGAATGTATTATTTTTTAATCAATATATATAGATCATAACAAAGATTCGTAATTTTAAATCAAAATATTATTTTGTGAAGCTTAGCATGCGATTTTCATGTTGCAGATGCATTGAGGGTTTTGGATATGGAGACAGCTGTTCAGTTTAAGCTTACACCTGGACAAAAAATATGCAGTACTTGCTACAACAGACTTAAGAAGACTCCTGATGAAGCTGAAACCCATCTCTCAAGCATTGATGCCAACTTCAAACCCGAAAGTGAAAGTGTAGTAAGCTTTAACACAAGCATGACTGCCATGGGGTCGTCTCCACTGAAAATAGTATCGGAACGTGATAAATCTGGCTATGCAAAAATAAATTGAAAAGAATAAGACAAACGTCGAAAAAGGCTTTATCCCAAGCACTTCAGATGCCAACTGAAAGCCTATGCTCGCTGTCCAGTGCATCTGATAGAAATTGTTTAGATTGCGACAAGTTTATAAAAAATACTAAAGGACAAATGTGCAGTAGCATCTAGGAATGAGCAAATTCGATTGTTGACGCTGCTGCCGCATTCTTGGACACTTGAGAGAACTACGTCAGAATTTCAAGTATCTCTCAGAATGGCAAAAAAAGCAAAGGAATTAGTAAGAACACGAGGTATTTTACCGGATTTGCAACCTAAAATTGGGAAAAAAATTAAATCTGAACTGGTTGAGAAAGTCAAGCAGTTTTTCTGCTCTGATGACATATCAAGGCTATGTGCAGGGAAAAAGGAATATGTATCTGTGAAAAGAGAGGATGGCAGCCGTGTTCACAAACAAAAGCGCCTATTACTGTGTAATATAAAGGAAGCCTATATTGAGTTTCGCAAACTTGACCCACTAACCAAAATTGGATTTTCTAAGTTTTGCGAGTTACGCCCAAAGCAATGTATAACAGTTTGTAGCAGTGGTTCACATTCTGTCTGCATATGCGAGAAACACCAAAACGTCAAACTGATGCTATTAGCTGTGCCGGGTCATCATCACTATCGCGACATGCTAGCCAGGTTAGTTTGCAATGTTGAGAATCGCAATTGTATGCTTTGAGAATGTGAACTATGTCCCGGATTGGAGAGGTTTAAGGAAATAATTAATAATTTCTTTGATGAAGAAGATATTGATGATACAGATGAGCTACAATACAAACAATGGCTTCACACAGACAGAACTACTCTAGAGACTGTTTCTTCAAGTGTTGGAGAGTTTATTGATAAATTAGGGGAGAGATTTGATCAGTTACGTATTCATCACTATATCGCAGCAGCTCAGAGTTCTTTTTTGAAGGCTGTAAAAGGAAGTACTTCGTGCAGTGAAGCAGTGATTTTCATGGACTTTGCTGAAAACTACAGCTTCGTTATTCAAGATTCTGTTCAGGGTCAACATTGGAATAACAGCCAAGCTACCATTCATCCATTTGTTATTTATTATAATGCTGGTGAATGGCAACAAGTCCTAAGCTACTGTATTATTTCCGATTCTCTTGATCATTCAGCAAGCACTGTACACGCATTCATTTCTGCGCTACTCAGAGATCTACAACTACAGGAAGAGTTCAGCAAAATGAAGAGCATCATGTATTTCTCAGATGGGGCAGCCAGCCAGTACAAGAATTATAAGAATTTATCGAATCTATGTCATCACTATATGGACTTTGGCATCAACGCTGAATGGCACTTTTTTGCAACTTCACATGGGAAGAGTCCCTGTGATGGCATAGGGGGAACTGTGAAAAGGCTGGTTGCTAGGGCTAGTCTTCAGGCCATATCAACTGATCAAATCCTGTCTTCACATGATGTTTATGAGTGGTCAGTACATCACATTGCTAACATAAAATTTCTCTATGTTTCCAGCACAGATATCGGAGATCATGAAAAAAAATTTTATCCCACAGATAGATATAGTTCAGCGAGCACTTTTGCTGGGACGAGATCTTGTCATTCGTTCATTCCAGTTGAAGGCTCAACAGCCTCGTTGAAGATGAAGCGGCTCTCCACTGATGTAGAATATAATACTGTGTCAAAGCCTGCAATGCCAGCAATACAGGCACCTAACGTTATTACAGCCAATCTAATTCCGGGGCAGTTGTGGCATGTGTCTATGAACGAAAATGGTATATTGGAATTATAATCGAACGCTCAGAAGAAAATAATGACATTCTTCTCTCATTTATGAAACAGTATGGCGAAATTTTAAGTTGGCCACAACGTAAGGATTCATGCTGGATTCCTTTCTCCAGTGTTCTGTGCATAGTATCTGCTCCAGAACTTCGAAGTCATGGTCAAGCATCACCCAATTCTGACATTGACAATATATTAGAGCGTTTCTCAATGCTGATAGAAGAGAGTCTATATATATATATATATATATATATAATTGTAACCTACATATAAAATGTTTATAAGTGCATTTCTATTCATAAATAATATATACTCATGAATGATAATGACATGTTTATGTAGCAACTTTTTTTCAAGTTTGAGCTGAAGGTGTGCTCACTCTTAGCTGGTTGTGAAGTTCATAAGTGTTTTATGTTATTTCGATATGTCCAAATTATTAAACGAAATTGATTTCATGCATCTGCTTTGTAAATTTTCTGAATGATTGAGTTTCAAAGTTAGCTTTCGTAAATTTCAATCTTATCGAAACTTAATAAAACATAAAGTTTGAGCTGGTGCAATTGCCAAGATGTACAAGCCACATGAATTATGAGAGCATATTCTGAATCCATGTAACAGAGATAGTATTTTGAATTAGTTTCATATAGATAGGACCATAAACAGACGAGATATAGCGCTTTAAAGTAGCGAAAAATAATCACCATTTTAATTTTTTGTGTAAAAACGACCTTCGGCGGGTAAGTTGACATGGCTATTGCTATATGTTCTGATAGAGTTGAGATAAATATTTTTACAGTAGGTTAGTAACACATAGACCTGTAAATAGCAGCAGTTTGAAGGTTGTGATCAACTGCCTACATGCCTAACCATGGCCTTGAAGTTGTCCAAGAATTGGGTGATGCTTGAATTTTTTTCAAGTTTGAGCTAGTGGTTTTCTAAATCCAAGCTGCTTCTGAGGGTGACATGTGTTTTATGTTATTGAGATATGTCCATATTATTAAACTATATGGCTTGCAATAATGTGGTTGGTCAATTTTGCGAATTATCAGGACTCAAAGTTGGCTTTTCAAAAATTTCTACTTTTGCAAAACGTCAAGTTTGAGCTGTAGCAGCCATGCCACTTCTTAATTCTGAGTATTTATTCTGAATCTACGCATTAAATATAGTCTTGTTGGGAAGTTTCATATGGATAGGATCATAAATAGCAAAATTATAGCAGTTCAAAGTACAGAAAAAAAACGCGTTTCATTTTTCGCACCGAATGGATCTACGGTGGGGTCAAAATGACTGCCATAACTACCCAACCGGTCAACCGATTGATTTGAAATTTTAAATCTAGCCTAGAGACATATTTTGCTTTACACTGTTAAAATATCATTTAAATCTGAGAGGGTCACCTGGGAAGATTAAGAAAATTTGGACCAGTTGACATGGAATGACCCAATAGTTAATTTCCTTTCTTTCACTTTATCTCACAAGTTTATGTTTCTATGTTAGTTTTCTGTTGAATTGCACTAGTTTTAAAATTAATATGTTAGTTTGCACTTGTACTTTGGAGGTAACCAACTAGATGGCGCTAGTCGCTGTTTTGGTTGCCTCTATTTCTGATCAAATACATAGAACTACTACTACTGATAGAAAAGACAAATTATTAATTATGTGCTGGCTATGTTTTTAACTGAAATATTTGTTCTGATATGATTTCATGCTGTATATTATTTTGGACTTTTTATAACTTGTATGTAATACTGTAGTGGCGTGTGATTCTGAAATAAACTAAACTATCTTCTTCTACTGAGCGCAAAAGCAGACTCTTTGGCATTTAATATGTACCTTGGACCAGCAGCCTGCCAGAACGAGAGAGAGAGAAATATAGAATTTTGAAATTATTAAGCTAACTAGTGAAACTAATTAATCGCTGGAGCACTTATTTAAGGTATAGCTACATAATTTTCTATGTCAAAAATTAAATGTAAAATTTACTTACTTGAACAGAAGACGGATGATTTGGCACATCACTAGACACAGAAATGGCAATACATATTCGGTTGAACAATTGTTCTTCTGTTCTCTGTTATTTCGCATGCAGACATCAAAATCAATATATTCACATCACATTGGACAGAAGTATACATACAATGAAATTTCTTGTCTAAATTGAAAGGAAAGTGCAGTAACAAATATAAAACATTCCCAAAATGTAAGCACAAGAAATGTGTGTATTTCATTGTATTGACTCAACGGTCGAGTTGAGTCAGGTAGGGGGGTCATCAGCACTGGCCAAAGTGGGTCCCCCGGGATTTCTTCTAAAAATTTCTTTAGTTTTCAAAAGGTTACCACTACCCTGATACAATGACCTTAAAATAAAAGTTTGGGGGTTAGGGTTAGGGTAAGAATTTTTGGGCCCCCCTCGCAAATGTGCTTCCGGACCCTCAAGGTCTACATCCGGCACTGTATGCCGTATTACATAGTATGCACGTGTACTGTTTGCCATAGTGCTGCAAAGTATGCACTGGTACGGTTTGCCATAGCACAGCATAGTATGCACTGGTACGGTTTGCCATAATTGTGCCTTAGTACAGCATAGTATGTACTGGTACAGTTTGCCATAGTACAGCAAAGTATGCACTAGTACGGTTGGCCATAGTATAGCATAGTATGCACTGGTATGGTTTGTCACAGTATAGCATAGTATGCACTGGCAAGGTTTGCTATAGTTCAGCATAGTATGCACTGGTACGGTTTGCTATAGTATAGCATAGTATGCACTGGTACGGTTTGCCATAGTATAGCATAGTATGCACTGGTACGGTTTGCTATAGTACAGCAAAGTATACACTGGTACGGTTTTACATCAGGGCCAGATTTACCCTGAAGCACTTTCAACATGTGCTGTGAGCCCCTGGCCAAAGGGGTCCCCCGAGATCTCTTTAGGCTTCAAAGGATTACCACTACTCTAAGACAGTGAATTTAAATTAAAAATTTGGGTGAAATTTGGGGGTTAGTGTTATAAAAAAAAATTTGGGGGCCACCTTGAACAAGTGCATCGGGACCCTCAAGGTCTAACTCCGACACTGTGTGCAAGCATTCTAGGTGGCTATGTGAGGCACACAGCTAAAAACTGTGCCGCACACATAGCAGAACCTTGACAACATTACTGCATCACTTGGTCTGACTGTTATTGAGAGGCTTCATGAGAAAGATGCCACAAATGTGGAAGTATAAAATCCTACATCCACTCCCCAAACAACTCTTTCACTCTGTACAAACCTCCGAGCAGTGAGAATAATAGCAAAATTTTAGCATGCTAATATCGTCCATAACAAACATAAAGCACAACAGCGACAAATCCAAGCCAGTGAGTAAAAGAAGGTCCAAAATGGGGCAAATTCCATCCAAAGTCCAAAAAACCAGTCCAAAGAAGAGAACTTGAGATTGGTGTGACCGATGAGAGAAAATGTAAATATCAGGTTACAAAGTTATACTTCTGACATGATTTCTATATCTTTGATAAAAAGTTGAATAAAATGAACAAAAAAAGGGAAATAAAAAAATAACAGCACGAGAAGAAAGGGAGCATATGAAAGACTAAATAATAAGCTTAGAAGAACAACTGAGACTGATTAAGCAAGAGATCGATTGTGGGATGATAAATGTGGCGAATTAACCGAATAGAATGTAAATGAGGACATTTAGATAAGAAGTTTCACCAAGAAGTACAGAAACTGGCAAGAACTGAAAAAGGAGGAACTAAAAACTTTAGCACAAACAGCAAGCAGGATGAATAAGCCTAGATGACAGAGATGACTGAGATTAGCTGAGATTAGGAAAGATGGAAAGATCTTCTTCTTCAGTGCACTGCCAAGTGGCAGGTTCAAGGTACATATTCATACTCAAAATCTGTTTTCTCGCTCCATAGGAGGACTCCTTAGATCAACAAGTTAATCCCTTCACAAAGTCTATACCTTATCCAAACCTTATGTAGCCCATAGCTTGGGAAAAATATGGCTTCTGAGGTGGTTTCCCATTGCCTTCCTCAGTTAGGTGGATTAATTACCATTTCATCCCTATGGAAAGATAAAGATTGTAAAAACGTAGAGAAATTTGTCCGGTTCAAAATGAAGCCACTAAATAAATCTCAGTCTTCAACATATAAGTTAAGATATTCAAGTGGACTAATAATTAAAATAAACAACGCAATTGAAAGCAAAATATACATCAAGTTTGATCTATAGTTAGATTTGTAAAACTTCATACTATAACCAAAATATATGTTACTACTTCACCAGAACATATTTTCAATTTTTCATATTTCAACTGGCAGCGTTAGACGTTTAACACAAATACCTAAAGTCCAAAGAAAAATATACGATCCAATAAGTGAAATTTTAACATGGTAACTGCTGGTAACTGATACATGAGCAACCGCTGCATGAACTAAACAGTTTAAAGTGTACTACCCTTTATTTCATTTATTTGCACAACAGTCAAAATTATCAGTTGACAGCACTTACCTCACTCCTTCTGGAGATGCAGGATGTAACGCCCTGACGCTTGAATTCGTTATGACACACTTCAATAATTTGACTGTGAAAATTAGATCACAAGACAGAAATTTCAAATAAATCGTTTAACGTTTTCAACTTCAACGAATTAAAAAAACCATTTGTTTACAATATCACATATCAAGAACAAGGATAAATTCAAAGTAAAGTAAGCACGCATTATAATGAAATGATCAACTATGTCGATATCTATCACTTTTTAATACCACATGTTTAAACCGTTATGTAATTTTAGCAGCGCGGCTGGGAATCGAACCAATAAGTAGTATTAATATATAATAATATAATATAATAATATAATTATATAGTAATATTAATATGGCAATAAGAATAGTTCGTTGCTTCTTTAAATTTTCAAATACAAGATAAATTGATGTAATAATAAATGTTATTTTTATGTATTTTTGGACGTTTACTTGCTGTTAAAAATTGGTAAAATATTGGGCACTGCTTAGAAATAACGAATGGAAAAGGTATAGCTCTTCAAATGCCTGTATAACTGCTCACGGGAAAGTAAAGACTTTCACAGAATGGTTGGAACAGTATTTCAGATCTGCAGTGCAGCATGCTTTAAAAACGACGAGATACTTTAGCGCGTGAAAGTAAGCTAGGTCTCACAAGAGTAATTATTTTAGAAGACCGAGTAACACACGCTCCTTTACTTTAATCAAGTGAGACATGCGCAGATATGTAGGTAAACTGTGAATGTCTTCATAGCGCAATGGTTAGAGGTGTAGATAACGTCATGAAGTTTTAAATGACAGATCCTGAGGAGAATTGAATCCTCGTGGGTTCGAATCCCAGCCGAGCTGATCTGAGAGTAAAATCTCGGACATTCACTGAATCGGTTACACGGAAGATGGACTAAATTTCTTAACGGTTTAAACGTGTAGCATTAAAAGTGATAGATATCAACGTAGTTGATCATTTCACTATAATGTGTGTTATTATTATTAAACACTGAACAGGCACGTTTCTTCCACATTCGCGAGCGTCGTCGAATAACACCTTATCTTTCTCTTGAGACTGCTACTACGATTGGTGCTGCTCTCTCACAATCCAAACTGGACTACTGCAACTCCCCATTTCTAAATCTTTCCAGTTGCAAGATCGATAGGTTGCAGTTCATTCAGAATTTTTTTGCGCGTACAGTCTTTCGTAGCTCCAAATATACTCATGTCACTCGAGTCCTTGCATTGGCTCAAATTTAGAAAACGTATTATATACAAGACAGTTTCTCTAACAAACACGTCCATCACTACACCCGACAATGGTTACATGTCTCACGTACTACAAGTGGGGCACCCTACCTCCAGTCAGTCGTCCACCAGGTCTACTCCAAGTTAGTTACTCTAGAGAGACAGAGCATTCATACACGTAGCTAGCTGTCTAGTCGCTCCTTCCAGCATGCTGCTCCGCATATCTGGAATTCTCTTCCTTCCACTCTGCGCACCCCCTCATCTACTCCTGATCAGTCTTTCTTACTTTACGAACAGTTTCATAGACATTTGAAAGCTTTCTCTTTGACTTTTCCTAACCACCAAACGCCCACGAACTGAGACCAACACGTAAAGCTCCATTCCGCTGGTACCCTTCCTTGGACTGACCACCTGGATCTTGGCTTGCACCGTTTATGGACCCCTCACTCTGCTCATCGGTTGTAATTTGCTTCCACAGTGTTTGATGTTGTCATTAGCACTTTCATCGTATTGTTGTTGCTGTTAAACTATTCTAGTTCTAAATCGAATCTCCACGTAATTAATAGCCTCCCTTGTGGTTTAAAGATTCAAGTGAAAATTGCTCTGTTAACTTTCGACTAAAACAATTATCTTAGGAAAACCTTCTTACCTTTCTGATCTATTAATCCTATACCAGTAGTAGTAGTACATACGTTTATTTAGAATATATCATATCAGTTAACTATGAGTATCTAGTAGCCTAAGCTTCGAACTCTCTTCTGATGCCAATCGCTCAAAGCTCCGAAAGGTAGCTGCTCATTTTCCTGTTTACACCTACATGTTTTGAACAATCTATTTCCTAATCTTCGCTCATGTTCTACTATATTTCCACTTTCTGTAGGAGGCTGAAAGTGTATCTCTTTCCACCATGGATTTAAATAGTCTCGCCTAGCTGACTTATCACCAGCCAGCACCGTTTAGGATCTGATTTTTTTTCTCTAAAGCACATGCTTTTTGAAATCGTTTGGTTGAATCGATTTGTACGCTTGATGGGTGGAGGCATCCCTGACATCGTCATCCTTTACGAAGAAACGGACGTTAATTATTATTATTACTATAATTATTATTATTATTGTAATTATTATAAATATTATTATTATAAAGGTTTACTTTACAAAAGTAATAGTGATAATAATAACAACAATAATAGAAATTATAATAATAATAATAACAATAATAATAATAATATTATTTTATTATTATTATTTTATATTATGATTATTATTATCATTATTATCATTATTATTATCGTAACAAATTTACCCCGGTGTAAAGAACCCGAGGTTTGATAAAAACGATTCAAGCAATACATGCTGAATCGCCGCCCGTCTACTCGAGGTCACCTATCCGGTTAAAAGAATTGCTGAAGCAGACTGCATTAAATCTTTGCAAAGTGATGGAAAGCCTTTGCCAAAGAAAAGAGGTCTCTCGCTTATCGACGGATTGCTCTGCGATAAGTCTGCCTATGTAATTAATGAAGTCAGCTCCGTCGGCATTTACGGGGCCCAGGTTTCAGTGGCCCCCGTAACAACTTCATACCCTAAGGACAGATCAAGGTAGGCCATTTTTAGAGGCGGTTACTATTATTATTATTATTTATTTATTATTTAAAATTATTAATATTATGAATTATCAGTAAGTTAACGTAGTAAACGCATTGGCGTAACCACCGGAGGGGGACAGGGGGGACACGTCCCCCCAGAATTTAGAGTGGGGGGGACATGCATGTAAATGTCCCCCCCGGAATTTAGGCTCAAATATATATATACTTTATATAAGAAATTTTGCATATTTTCAATGTCGCTTAATAACTGCATGTGTAAGTATTGCTAGCATTTATAGAGCCGTGCTGAAGAACGAGTGGTAAACTGATAGATAGGATATATGGATGAGCGACCGTTGGTAAGTGAGAGTGACGAAATATGGAAGAGTGCCAACTAGCCGAGCTAAGCGGGATGAAACTATACAGGCCTATCTAGAGGTCGCGGCTGCATATTGTGTCTTGAGAGGTCAATTTATCAACCATCGGTAGATGCTCAGATGCTCTGAAAAATGTGCATAAAGGTTTAGCTTATGGAGTTTGTTGCAATATAAATTCATAGACAGTTAACCAAGCTTTGCGTAATTGCATCATCGATAAATTTCTGTTAAAGACCAAGAAGCCACGTCTGGTAAGAATTAGTATATTGCTAAATTCGTTTTTGAATTCTGAAAGTTGTATATGCAATTTTGTAGTATCATTCAGTGTTTTGTTAGAAAATCTCGAGGATTTGCGCACGGCGCTGCTTCTAGCGTGCAGGGCAAGGCCACTGCCAGTGGATAGTTGGATCGATTTTCGTAAGGTAAAAGCTGGTTAAAGCTAATGTTAACGTCACTTTCCTCAGTCGAAAGCGATGTCAGTGACAGGCGAGGCCAGGATTTGATCCCCGCACATACTGATCCGCGGTCAAGTACCTTACCGACATCGCCACTGGCTCCAGTCAGTAGTTGTACTGTGTACGCTCGGCCATAGACTCCTATAGGTAACACCATTCTTGATTTACTACTAGCCCTTGAAGTCTTTGAACTTCTGGAAAGCCTCTGCGCAGCTTTACAGGGACAAACAGAAACTGTGTCCGGGATGTTAGAGGCCGTAGCACACACAAGGAAGAAACTTGCAGACATTCGTAAGGAAAAAATTACGATGCTTCTTTTAAATTGCCTGTAATTGTTCAGAAATTTAGACCTGCAGGAAATTACGCAACCTATATTTCGACGACCTCCTAGAAGAGTAGACGATTCAGACACAGATACTTACGTCTTCGAGTCAGCCAAATTAGTAGGCCTCTAGTATACCAAATATGGGCCCGTATTGAGGCCCATACTTGAATAAATTCGAGCTAGTCAAGCTAAGTTCCCTCGCCCCCCCTTAACCACTGCTCTTATATACATATTTGTATATAAAATAAAACACAAATTAAAATAGAGTTTTAATTTTTCATCAGCGGACCTAAGGGAAGGCATGCCCCCGGGCCCACCCGTGGATACGCCACTGATTGTGTCCCCTCCAGATTTTCGGTCGTGGTTACGCCTATGAGTAAACGTTATCATATCCTCTCTTTAATTTCTGCATTTGTCTTATAATCATTAATACATAAATTTGAAATATTTCAAAAGTTTTGAAGCTCTATCAAAAACGTTTCATATTTTTGAATTTTCTTCATATTTTTATACTATTCAGTTTAGTCAACTCGATTTAAAAATATCCATTCCTTAAACCTTTAGAAATGTCATTTAATTTTCAATGGCAGGTCGTCAAATCTCATAGTGTGGTCGGTCTGTGCTGGCAGCTCTGTAGTTTCATATAAAAACCTTTCAATCAGAAAGCAAATTCTTAGACAAACAAGTACATGGGACCTACATGTATACATGTACATGTATATGATTAACTAAGAATCTAAGCTATTCAAAGCGTGTTGTTATAAACATGATGAATGTCACTGTTGCATGCCATTTAACATTACCTACAAAGTTTATTAATTAAGTAATATACGATTAGCTTTTCGGTAAATTTTTGCTACCGTGAACCGGAGCACAGCAGTGAAGATAACGAAACAAGACCACCACCTGCACCATGAACTTCAGTTTGATTCGACAAAATCAAGCTCGTAAATTGTTCCTCATTTTTAAAATCCAGTGTACTATTCCATTACTCCATCCCCATCAGATCCTGTGGATACTCTTAAGAAATATAATGTAGGTAAGTAAAATTATGGTAATAACGAATCTGATAATATTGATAGGTAATATCTTTGAAGTTATGGTGAATAAGGAGCTATAGAATTGTTGCAGATACGAGTTTTGCTGTTCTGTAGCTGCTAGTTGGGGAGCGAGGGGGGGGGGAGTAGGCGATGATAAGTCCACGGTGCGGTTAGTCGTAGAGACTGGAGATCAGAGGAGCTGTAAAGTCACTGTGTTTAATTCCGAATGTATAGCGTGGAGATGAAGTCTTCAGATTAATCTACAAAAGAACATTAATCTAACATTAGTCTACAAAATTAAGCTATTAATTTTAATTAACAGAATTTTATACTGTACAGCAGGCCTATATCCCAACCTGTAGCAGACAAATTGCAAAAAAATGTAGATACTTTCTGTCAATTTGCATGTTCTCTATAATTCAAGCCTGGCTGTCTTACTTTAGCTGGCTTTCAACTGTACTATTGCTACAATGTACTATTCCTGCATAGTTGGCTATTTAGCCAACTACGCAAGATCTATTCGATTTGTCTTTAACCTAAATTGATAGTCGAGATCGGCCTTAGTTTTGATAAAGAAAAGAAGTCAAGCACCTAATGTTTAAAATGGCATAGGTATACATAAGATTAATGATTCGAAGCTGTTAGCATGCCAAATATTATCTTGGTGAAATCAAATTGAATGCTCTTGTTTCCTACTTCTCTCTCTCTCTCTCTCTCTCTCTCTCTTTGTAAATTCTGTTCAATTTCGGTAATATCATTGATCTCCAGAACATCTGCTGTTTCTTTCATACTATGGTGATTTTAACTAATTGATACATAAACAAGTGTCATATACGAAACCGCATGACGAAGAATGTCTGTAGGCCTATTTTTAAGTTCTGTTCTGGAGTAATCATTCACTTTTCGATCTTTATTCTCGTTATTTAGGTTTTTAGCTTGTTTGCACATTTTTCAGACCGTATTATACTTGTCAGCTTAGATTTTGTCCCATATGATTCGAATTTGTCATTGGCACTCTAATAGTTGATACTATTGTTGCATATGTTTGATGCTAAATTACAAATTGTTACACCTAATGAAACTATTACAATTATTATGTCTGTTCTTATAGCTAAGACTAAAACTAAGACTTTATGTTTTATGACGAAAGATGAGAGAAAAACAAACTAACTTTAAGAAGTGTTATCATTACTTATATTTAATTAATTATCTAATTTACATATAGCAAACTTTAATTAGTACTATATTATAAGTAAATAATTAAAATAGAATTGTTTAAAATGGGAATTGCTCAACTAACCTGCTCCGGACAGTGAGCACCTGGTCCAGGTTTTTGAGTGGAGTCACCCGGAGCAACATTCCTCGCCGTGAGGCTGTACTGAGGATATCTCTTCTTGTAGGTGTTGACGCTAACCTCAAGATAGGATCCCGGAGCTGGAGTCTGAAACAATAAGTACAGTCATAGTTTAACTAGATAAGCCATTCCTTTCGAGTGAGGAAACAGACGTTAACATTAGCTTTACCAGCTTTTTTGCTTTTAGATGATATTTAATTAGAATAAGTACGTATTGCTATGTAATGATCATACATTATGATATTTAACACTTTTAAAAGGCACATGTCTACCAGTTAGGTTATAATTACGGTCAATTATCCAAGTTACCAATGTAGTCCGAGATGTTAATATCTCATTTGTCAGCTCGTACATGTATACTGAAATAATTACCTTTCCATCAGACGCTCAATACTTCTAGAACCGACTACTAGAACTGTAGGCCTACACTGAATTATTTAGACATTTATTTAGAAAATATCAGATTTTTACCAGAATTCACAAGAATTGAAAACACCTTCATTTACGCCTATCCTAATTCTAATACAAAATTGTTGCAGCAGGAGAAAGAAGTACAAAACTTATTTAAGTCCCAATCCCACATAATTACATAATCAAACTTATTCCTGAATCTATTCACTCGACACCACATTTACCAACATCTATCTCGACACCACATTTACCACCAGCTCACTCGATACCACATTTACCAACATCTCTCTCAGCACCACATTTACCACCTGCTTACTCGACACCACATATACCACCAGCTCACTCGACACCACATTTACCACCATCTCTAAATAAATGGTCCGAGATTGGAACAGACAAGACATTAAATATTTAAGTCTATAACGATGGGAAATGTGAGACAGAAGGAGCAAAAGTGGCTTTCGGTAATCGGAAAGAACTATTAACAATAAGTCAAAAGAAAGCCATAGCGGTAAATATAATGAAAACATCGGTAGGGATCATGCTATTTTATGGATGTGAAACTTGTACTCTAAGGAAGGCAGATATCAGAAAATTAGAAGAGTTGGAAATTTTGATTTGGAGAAGAATGGAAATGAACGGCACAGATGCTTGTTTACGTTGGAACCAAAGTGTTACAAATGAATATATTCTGGAGAGTGTTGGTACAGGCAGTTGGTAATTACATTAAAAATAGTAAGAAGAGTTGAGTAGGACCCATTATAAGGGTACAAGTTTACTAAAAAAAAGGTTAGGCAGAATATATGGAAAGAGAAACAGATGAATACCGAGATTAGGAATGTTAGATAATTTAAGATCCACTAATATGTGAACATAAAGAGGAAAACGGAAGACAAAAAGTGGAGGCGTTATGATTCATGGAGCTGACAGTAGGTAGTGCACCAAAAGATAGATAGATAGATAGAGAGAGAGAGAGAGAGAGAGGGAGAGAGAGAGGGAGGGAGTCACAGTTAGATATAGACCAATCATCCATGAGCCTTTGGAGGAATGTCACACCCGTAACTGAGATCCTTTCAGGGTAATAATTGACATTAATGGCTTATCATAATTATTATAATTCTTTTAATTATAGTGAGTACACAGTACACTGTAGTAGGCCTAGCACAAATTGAACACAAATTTAACTAAAAGTGTATCGTTTCAATATGATAATTACGAACAGGATGGAACTTCAAAATTCGATTCAGTTTCTAAAGTAATTTTTCAACAAACTTTCGTGAAATCCTCACTGAATCCTCCCACTTTGCTTCTACTGGACAGCGTATAGGCAGGATATTGCCTCTTATTACTTTCAACCGAACGCCCGAAATTCTCTGACTGTATGATGTAAGCGTTAGGACCTGCAATTGGGCAATTAATCAGAAATTAATAAATTGAGTTTAGTTAATAGCACGTTCGATTAGGTGTTTGACTTCTGATCAGGATCCGTAGGGTTAAAATCCAATGCCATGCAGTTTCGTAACTTTCGTCATTGACGATATAGTCAGCTTTACACACTTAGGTTCTCATAGGCCTAAGAAAAAACTAAATTAACAACTATAACAATAGCAACAATTAGGGTGTTACGGTCGTACATGGCAACATCGAGCAAAGGGTTGAGACAAATCCAAGCCCGTGAACATAAGGAAGGTCCAAAACAGTGTAAATTCCAAAATAAAGAAATAGTCCTAAGACAAAATGAAGTAAAAAAATTAGAAAGCTTTAGACTCAGCTGTGTAAATCACTGACATTTTAGTTTGTGATTTGGTCAGGCGACTGCGTAGCTGTAGTTTCAGGTTCAAATCCAATAAATATCTGCCTCGTATAAATATTCATCATACGAAATGACGTCCGAACACAGCTATTTATTATTTCTAATTTCAAAAATTTGAATTTTGCAAAATTTCAGTGAATTGCACAAGACATCTCTCACTTTGGTGCACTGCCAAGTTTCAGGTTCAAGGTACATACTCCTACTCAAATTCTGTTTTCTCGCTCCATAAGAGCACTCCTTAGATCAACAAGTTAATCCCTTCACAAAGTCTATGCCTTGTCCATTCTCTCTGTAGCCTATATACACGACATAAGACACAAAACATAAAACACAAGACATAAGGCACAAGTCATAAAACACCATGAAGTTGCTCACTAGTAGTCACTATTGTTTAGGTCAGAGCTTCTCTTGTCAAGTTTGATTCACATCTGGCGCGAAAACATCGAGTCGTAGTTCCGAATCTTTGAGTTAGACTTTACTGCTGTATCTACTTTAGTAATCTCTTATAAGCACATGCAGTTTCGAGTGACTTGCAATCGTGTTTCTGATAAAAACTAGAAATAAATTTTATTATCATCAAATGTGCGGTTAATATAGGACTCAAACAAAATTGACACACATTTACAGAATTCCTGTCTCTCATTCTTCACTTCTTCTCTATCGACTTGCCGACTTATCAGCTCTAAGTGTATTTTATCTTCGTTAGTTTCGTCCCATAAATAGCTCGACTAATTAAGTTATTATAAATCTTCAGAGAAAACTTGCAAGTAGAGCTATAGACTATGTCATATATTAACTGCAGACTGTCATAAAGTGTTAAAACCATCATACTTATTATGTAATTGTCGATAACCATTCGCGCCAACCCATGAAGTGTGATGTAGCCTAATGATATATTGGTATTTTTTCATACTAGGGGTCTACTAAAAATCGTAGCAGTCATACATGTAATTGTTATATTGCATGTAAGAATTTTAGTCGGCATAGTAACACGTCCGTGATTTGGACAGGCAAATCGTATTTCTAAGAATGAAAAATGGTGCAATTCAACTACTCTCTACGATATTTTGTGCCTTTTACGTTTTCACATGGTGTGTCCAATTATATTTTCAGCTGCTGTGCCAATACGCCCAGTTACCCTACTGATCAATATTTTCCAGCCTACGTTTTTCCTATTTTACCTCGACATTTTGCCAATAAGTTAATAAAATTTGTATTGCTATGATAGAGCTTCAACAGTTGAGCATTTTCTACAAGAATTTGTTATCATCAAAATGAGCGATTTTCAAGAAAAGCCTAAATGTGGAACAGAAATAAAATGTAAAATTGCTCACACAAAAGAGGCCTTCAGTAAAAGAAAAGAACCACTAACAAAAAGTTTGAAAAACCCACGATGTTAAAGATTGTTAGGACTTTAGTGTGGACCACGCTACTGTACAGTTGTGAAACATGGACGATAAGAAAGGAGGATATTACAAAACTAAAGCATTCGAAATATGGCTGTGGAGAAAAATGGAAAAGATCAAATGGACTGATAAAGTGACGAACGAATAAGTGTTAACAGGATTTGCATAAATAAACAATTGATAGACATAATAGGGAACAGAAACAAGAACAGGATGGGTCGTATACTAGGAGGGAATAGTTTGCTGATAGAGGTAATTATGAGAAGAATAGAAGAGAAAAGGTTAGAGGAAGCCCAAGACTTGAGATTCTGAATAATTTGATAACTAATTCATTTGTTGATATGAAGAGAAAGGCAGAGGATACAAATATGTGAAGGACTTACATGTCATGGACCTGCCGATAATAGATAGTGCACAAAGAGAGAGAGAGAGAGAGAGAGAGAGAGAGAGAGAGGTCAAAAGCATGTTCTATCCTAGCCTATAGCTTGATCTTTAACAAGCGCATAGCAGACTGTGAACTACATGTCTGAGATCTGGGTTCTAGACTGAAATATTAGAAGAAACAATTCTTTTTAAAAAAAATTTCAAGTATTGTTACTGAAGTCAGACCGTACAGAAAAGTCCAGTTGTAACCTGAAACGTTTGGTGGTATAGGCCTAAACAAATTACATTGTCGCTATGGCAACGAAAGTTACAATTAATAATCAACATGTATAACGAGAGCTTTGAATCAGCATTACTTTTTTTAGCGATAAACTGTAATAAACTATAATTACAATTTTCATATATTAAATGATATCACAAACGCAAATCATAAACACGTGCATTACAAACTGATAGACGAAGATTGCAAGATAAAACCGACTAGGTGAATATAATTGTATAACACGACTGAAATAAATAACCGTTCTAAAAAAGGAACTTAGTACTAATTTAATCGATCGATTTAGGTTGTGTACAAAATATAATACAAACCTTTATTCTAATATCCGCAGCGTAAACAAAGAATCTCGAGTACAATACACGACATCTCATCATTAAAAAGCTGGTAAGGCTAATGTTAACGTCAGTTTCCTCACTCGAAAACGATGTCAGTGACGGGAGAACCCAGGATTTGTAACTCGCCCGCGGTTTAATTTCTTATCGACATGGCCACTGGCTCCAGCCAGTCACTAAAGTCTCTAAAAGTAACTAATTTCAGTATAAATATATCTAACCTGGTGTTTGATCTTTCTTTATTGGTGGACAGACCGCACCAAAGCTAAAAGCAGGGGCTTTGGACTTAACCAGAGTCACGGGTTTAGCATCGTAAGTTCCTGGAGCCGGTGGAGAAAACTTCCTTGTGTCGTCAAGCCTGGGATACATGGAATAACTTCTGCCACCCTCGTATCCATCTCTGAGCACCTTCTCTTTGGGCAGGTAGCACGGTCCTGGGCTGTTGGGCTCCTGGCGATTGGAAAGTGGGAGTCCAAATTTAAAGGTTGGACCTCGAGAATGGACGCTGCGTGGATCGTGATGCTCTGCTCCGGTTAGAGAAGGAAGATGATAGCAGGGACCCGGACCAGTGTCCATAGCAGCTACAGGTCTTCTGGGACGCGTATATTCGTAAACCATGATTTACTGTAATAGAACAATAAGATCTGGATGCGAAAAATAAAATAATAATAATAATCGTCATCGTAATCATCATCAGTATCATAGTCATCATCATCGTCATCATCATCATTGTCATCATCATTATCATCATCAACATCAACATCGTTATCAAACGTAGAGAAAGGAAGCGAAATCCAATGCGAGATTATAGTAAATTAAATTTATACTGTTTTAAATGTCGATCCAAGTTTAATCGAACCATAGCATTATTATAATGCTTTATACATATATATGCGAGAATGAATAGAATTTAAATTTTAAAAAAGATTAATTGTACAGCGAAAAGTAAAATACGAATTATATTTCACAACATTTCTCCAATTTCTCCAATATGTGCATGTTGGTCTGCATGAATTTAGCCTACGATTTAGAGAGTTTAGAAGAAAAGGCCTCCTCTACGATTTAGAAAGTTTAGAAGAAAGGGCCTCCTCTACGATTTAGAGAGTTTAGAAGAAAAGGCCTCCTCTACGAATTAGAGAGTTTATAAGAAAAGGCCTCCTCTAAGATTTAGAGAGTTTAGAAGAAAAGGCCTCCTCTACGAATTAGAGAGTTTAGAAGAAAAGGCCTCCTCTACGATTTAGAGAGTTTAGAAGAAAAGGCCTCCTCTACGATTTAGAGAGTTTAGAAGAAAAGGCCTCCTCTACGATTTAATCTTTACTAGAAACTAAATCATGGCTTATAAAGCAGAAATAATGGTTATTACAACAACCAAAAAATAACATCTTAAGTATAAGGAAATTATGACTGAACTAATAGTAACTTAATAACATTAGAGAAATGAGCGACTAATTGGCCCGGTGAAATTGAAAGCAATGACTCGAGAGACTGTAGCTAATGTTGCCAATCTAGAACTCAGCTTTGTTGATAGTTTGATCAATGTGTACGATATGCACTACGTCATTATGACGGGTGAGCACTTCAACATCATGGGGGGGGGGGGATCTCACCTCTGTCAAGGCCGCTTTCTTTTTTAAGAATATTTCCATATTCAATAATCAGTCAATAATCCACGAGTAAACACAAATCCCAGACGTCGTACGTCGTAAAAATCATCGTAAAAACTGCGTAAAAACATCGTAAAGCCAGACATCGCCATCGTAAAAATAGTTCAATGAGTATCACAGCAGGTGCGGCCATACTCTTTAGCTGACCCACTCTGACGTAAAGGCACTATCATGAGCTCGAATCTCGACGGGGTCATTCAACAATATTCAGAAGATTCTCTGATATTCAGAAGATCGGCAATATGGATAATCGAGTTAATGTCCCAACGATTTAATCAATCAATAAGGATCAAACGTTCGGTTCCTTGCTCAAAGGCCATGTCAGGGACGTATCATGAAGACTTTGCACCAGCACGTTTGTATGTAGGCTAAATGTGGTTTTAAAACTAATGAATACCATCGTACAGGATAATTCTTCAATACGTGCGCTTATTGTCTAAACTTTGCGAGTAGTTATGATGATATGAACGTCACCAACATAGTGTTAAAGCATGAATTATAAAGGTCTCTATACATGTATCTTGAGCAAACTCAAATTATCTTTCTGTAGTATTTTTCTTACTTTGAAATTTCAGTTTCCAAAAGTTACGGTATTTACTTCATAGGGGCCTATAGTTACCCCAAATCCTTACTTTAATTAATACGCAAAGACTTCATAGTTTATACATTTAATGGTTAATTTAGTTATTTTAATTAGTTGCTATAAGTTATAAGTCATAGCCATGTCTGAATACTTCATTAACCTTTGTAGGTTCATATATTATTTAAATTCACTTAAAAGAAAACAGTTGGTCATGAGTGAAATTATGGCAAACCACCGGAGGATAGAAGCATAATCGCTAAAATTTACAACATTTAAAATGAAATTCTTATCTCTAATTAAATCAGATAATATCTACCACTTTTATAGTCAAAATATCTAAATGATTAGAGAGAGTGTTTTAGTCCATTAGGGCGATCGATGTAGGTTAGATATTCGACCGCGGATCAGTATGTGCGGGGTTCAAATCCTGGGCTCGCCCGTCACTGATATCTCTTTCGAGTGAGGAAACTGACGTTAACATTAATTTTTAAAGCTTTTTTATCGACATTTACCGCTTTCTGAATCCCTAGGTAGGCTTATGTCTTTCCGGTCAGACCATCCGAGAATCGTTCTGTGGGACTTTAATATCCCCTCATGCATGGATATCCAGAAATTTCCTGAAGTTGCCCGATTCTCCACGGTTCACACATATTTAAACTCGTAGAGTCTAATACATTTCTGCAGTTATAAACAAAGCCCCACAAGTAGTAGTTTAAAGAATGACTGACGAATTTTTCACAGTTAAATCTCGCTAAGCGTAACAAAACGTGAATGTAGTAGCTGCGTCGTTCTGAATGCCTGGCTACGTTGTTCTGTAAGTTTGTCTGCATTGTTCTGCATGTTTATCTACGTTGTTCTGCATGTTTGTCTACGTTGTTCTGCATGTTTGTCTACGCTGTTTTGCATGTACGGCTACGTTGTTATGCATGTTTGCCTAGTCGCTTACAATCGCTTTTCGATTAACTAAGATTAGGCCTAAAGTTCAACTAATTGAAGTTTGCTAACAAAGGTCTACAGGCATTTGTATTATTAATGACGTTCTCTGGTATAACGTTGTATTTCACAAGTAAATCTAAAATGCAATTTAAAATTATTCGTGTAATGGTATTTGTAAGCTTACATGTTTTAATAAATGAAACCATATCGACTCAATAGGTTTTTCCTTGTAGCATGCAGCAATTTAAGTTGCACTATTGTATATCAGTTAAAGGTGTTTTAATTAAGCCAACAAAGATAGACATAAAGGGAATTCGGTTGGTGATCACCTAGGCTCCAGAAATCGCTACTAAATGTTTTAAAATGAATGGAAGAGATTTTCATAATGGTATGGGACAGAGATCGGTGGAGAAGGTCCATTCGTATCCAGACCCAAGTTAACTGGGATTATAGGGAATATGACGACGATGACGAACAAAGATAGACATATAAAACAGTTCTTGGAAAACCGAACAATCAAAGATAAATAATTTATTTGTTATATTATTAAACAGATCTTTGATAATTGACAGCAAAGTCCTATAGCCGAAAAAGATAACGCAATTCTAAGTCAAGTTTAAACAAAAATTGTAAGTTGTCGGTCGCACGCTCTCTCTTTAGTTTTCTGCTAAATATGGCGGAACACTAATTGGCAGGCACATATTCCTATTCATATATTGCTTTAAGGCTCGTTAAGGAGCAATCCTCGATTAACGAGTTAATATATTCACAAGTCTATGCTTTATATACACCATATTGTAGCCTCTAGCTTGGACATTTTATGGCCTCTGAGGTAGTTTCTGGTTGCCTTTTCCGTTTCCATTTCGGTCATTCTTCCCTTAAAATAACAAAACAATAAAATATTTATATCAAATTGACCATTACATGAATCTTACTGTTCTAATTTTGCAACTAAAAAATCCATTACTCTTTAGATCTGTTTTCCGAATAATCTATTGCGTAATTTTATGACAATAAAGCGGGACAAAGCACAACACTGTCGATATTTGACATTCACTACGCTCTTTGATGAGTACGTGAGCCGAGAGTTAATTAACGACGAGTGGCTGCAGGTAAACGGCAGTGTGACACTTCTTCTCGTGACGCTGATGTGACAACCTTCAGCCTCGTGGAATTTGTTAAATTATTTGCTTTTACATATATTCCCCACAACTATATAAGCTATAGCCCTTCATTAGGTTTATAATGCTATATGTGCAAATTTCCCCAAATACGAAAGTTGCCAATGCCCTGCAATACATTACCGATAAAAATACATTACCAATAAAAATGCCACCATTTTTGTTATTGGTGTTTTTACCCTTGAGACTGAGTTTATGAAGAAAAGACCAACCGTGGACTACACGTGTAGTAAACGGCGACAAAACACTAAGGTCCACACCGAAGTCAGAATGATCATTCGGCTAGTGAGCGACTAGGCTCCAGAAATTGCTACAATTTTTGTTATATTCCTGGCTATAGTTATACTGGAGTTCAAGAGAAGGAGATGATGATTTGAGTTACTGGTTTTGTTTATAAAAATGAGGAAAGACAACTTCATGAATGTTCTAAAATCGGTTTTAAAAAGTAATACCGTTGCGATCACTAATTCTGTCTAACGTGTTCTTGTAGCTTTTCCTTCGCACCAGAATTTGACGGCAATGAGTGAAAATCTGTGAAAAAAATAAAAGAATATTACAAACGCCAAAATTCTCAAACACCTTAGATTTCAATCGCTTCCTCTGCGGAAAGATTTTCTTATAGGAAAACTAGTTATGAAAACCGCCAATTTTGCGTTCATCCTAAATTTCTAAGCAACATTTCCATCATGTCTATGACTACGATAGGTCCAAGTATATCGTTAAAATTTGTATAAACTCTCTTGATCATAAACCAAACATACATATATTTTTCCATTAGAGGTACTATTTTGTCACTTATTACTAGATTTATATATGCAATAGGTGATCAAGAAGGTTGACTGATAAAAATCACGACTTAGGCGATTCAAAAGAGCCCAGGTAATAGATATTGTATTCTCATGTACAGTAGCGGTGGAAAAATTTCTACAATGATTTTTATTAATTACTATTCATTCAGTAACAGCAGCAGCAACAACAACAACAAAACGATTGGGATGGTACTTTAATCCACTATAACAAGGCCCACTATTAAGACAAAGTCGAATAGATGAGCTGACTCAAATATAATGATAAATGTTCAGACTCATATTTATTACCAGCAGATAAATACTTTCTAAAAATAATAATTTAAATTTGTCATTACTCTCACTAGCTGTTAGCAAATGGAAATATTAGTAAAGTTAAACAATTACAGCTAATGTTAGCGTCCGTTTCCTCACTCGAAAGCGATGTCAATGACGGGAAAGCCCAGGGTTTGAACCCCGCACATACTGATCCGCGGTTGAGTATCTTACCGACATCGCCACAGGCTCCAGCCAGCCAGCCAGTTGCAATATCTGTTATTTAAGCATGGCATTTAATGTAAGAATTTTTCATTTCATCATGAATAGTTTACTAAGAATTACGTAGAATATATACTCGTAAGATGTCTCTACCAGTTCACCAGATTAGTTAAAAATCAATTATTGTGACTGAACGGTTATTTTCCAAATATATTATATCATATTATAAGCCAACAGTATTGAAATTAGAAACTTTAATCATTATTTACAAATTTAAAGCTAAAATTTGAGGCCATAGTTTAACGTCAGCTTCCTGCTCGATAGCATGTCAGTGTTGGGGAGAGCATTGGATTTGAACCCTGTACATACTGATCCGCTGTGGAACAACTTGCCAACAAGACTCCCGAGTTTCAAGAGTAAGTTATTTTTAACCATATGCTAATAATTATAAATCGTTTGATTAAAAATATAAGAGCATGTTGTCTCTAGTCAATATACTAAAATTACACGCTTATTCTGAAAAATGACAGAGTAGCCAATTATTGAATTATCAGATCATTTCCCGGAGCCAGTGGCGACGTCGGTAAGATACTCGACCGCGGATCAGTATGTGCGGGGTTCACATCCTGGGCTCACCCGTCACTGACATTGCTGTTCAGTGAAGTTACTGACGTTAACCTTAGTTTTGTCAGCTTTATTACATTCCATTGGTGAAATTGATTTAATTATTTAATTAAAATGTAACTGAACAACTTAAATGTACAAAGTATATATCAAAATTTGCGAAATTAGTTAGTACATTTCATAGCTGATATTCAAACAATTTTAAACAAAACTGTTTATTGCGCTCCATCAACCAATCGTCACTCAATAACTCAATCTTGCAATGAATTAAAATATGAGTGTGTCAATAATCAAACCATCAATCAAAATCATTCAATTAATCGCTTAGTCAATTAACCAATCAATCGATTAGTATATTAATCAATGATTATTTATAGTTTCATGCCTCACCAAAACTCGAATTCGGGACCTTCGCCTTCGAATGTAAGCTCTAGACATTAAAATGTTGTTTCATTTACTATTTTAAGGATACTTTCTTTGAGGTTGTCTTGATCATTTAGTTGTCACCTGTAGTAACTAAATTTCGAACTCTATTTTCTATACGTATTCTCTGAAAGTACGCCTTCAGCATCAATTATTTATACAGCATCTGCTAAAACCCGACTTTAATCCACTGAGACTTAGCCGAGAGTTTCCAGAATTACTTCTGTTGATGTATCAGTGGTCGTATCGTATAACCACGCGAGGAGAGTCTCCTCGGAAAAAACAAAACTGGAGAAAATTAAATCCCACGCATGTCCGGATATCGGGAACCGAAATAGAATATTAAGCAGAAAGCGTAGAATAAAGGGATCACCAGGTTTATTTATCTAATCTAGGATGCGTTAGAAAATGAAAAAGAAATTAACCTAAAACTGTAAATGATCATTAGAGAAAATAGACGAAAATAATTGTATAGGCCTAATGGAATATACATGAAAGTGCGCATATTTTTGGGTATAATAATTGAAAGGAAGATTTACAAAATTCTACGAAATATAGAGAGATATAAATACAAATTTGCTTAGACCTCAGCAGGCGGAACTTAATTAAGTGAGTCCACAACACTAGTGTAAAACATATAGCGCCTGTATAGACCTTTTGTAGAACGTGTTTACTTTGAAAAAATCACTTTGTATATTTTCTCATTCGCTGGAGGCGCCACTGTGCAACCATCAGCTGATTGTTATAAGGAGGGCATTTATAATGCAAGATATCCCACAAATGTAAGATATCCTCTCTAGATATTTTATCTAGACATATATTATATGCAAATTACGGCACTATTTTATCATCGTTTCATCAGTAGTATAAATCGAAATTCCCTTCTAATTTATTTAATGTCATTCTGTTAATAAATAAAGAAATACCTAATAAATATATGCGTATTTATTAGAAAATTGTAAATTTTCAGCCGTCACTGTAAATACACACCCCTCCCCAATTCCCCACCACTGCCCCCCCCCCTGGCTTTGTTTGATATGTGAGCAGAGTTGCCACTACATATTATAAAAGGTCTATATTAGCTGATACATTAGAGCTACAGTATGGTTATGAATCGAATAACTGGGTAGTAAAACTGCAGAACGGTAGGTAGAATATCATCTAGCCTACGTAATGAATCTGGTATATGAACTTTATATAATTGTGGATTCCATTCATTTGCTCGATGGAACCTTCTATATGTTTAATTAGTAGATTGCTGACATTATTCCATTATATTGAAATCGTTCATGTCCCGTTGAACCGAGCACTATGAACCCATATTGGATAGTTACGATTAATCAGTCGATAGAACTTGTGCGTGCATCGTCTGTATATACATGTACGTCTGCTTGTATCTCTCTTTTCTATTGTAGTATCTCTTTATATCTATTTATGTATCTCTATCTCCTTTTCGACTTGCGAATCTTGATAGGCGCTTGCCATTATTACTCTGGGCAGCATTTTTTTCTTCCAGCAGTCGTAGACTACACATGTTGAGTTTCGAACCTTGATAGAGGCAAGACTCTAACTCTGACTTATTTCCTTAAAACTTCCTTTTTTTCTTAGTTAAGAGAACAATGTAAGTAAACAAGGAAGTCCTACATGAACTGAATAACGTTTTAATACTTAGTTTTAAGTATAACTTTACGAATTGGAATTATAAGTTATCTTATTAAAAAAGGGTGTATCTTTTATTTAGCCTAGACATTTACAATCTCTTCCGCTCCTCCAGCTCAGAACCTAGGGTTCGAATTCCATACCTGTGACCTTCGTGGGATTGATTCTAAGGACTTCCTTCCTAGTGTTCGGTTGAGACACCGTAATCATCTCTGGTGGCTCTTTTCTTCCTTAACCTGAATATGGACGAGGGATCTCGTCCATAAGAATATAAGTTAGTATATGGGTGGGTGACCATATTGGAAAACAGAGTCTTGAAAGCTTTGATTAAAAATTCCCAGGATGTTGGAAGATTGTTCATAAATCCACGCATGGCTGTAATCAATGCGCTATTTAGGTGACGATTACTAAACGCTATGAAGAGGAAGAAGGAATTAACGAAAGCTATAAAAGTAGAAACTAAGCAATGAAACTCTGTAGCACATGAATTATGTCGTAGGTTTAACAGTACTAATAAAGCAAATAAACAAACAAAAACCAAGCAAGCGTTAACATTAGATAATAATTGGTACTCATTAGGCAAATATCAGTTACTACAGACTAATGATGGACTAGTAAAGTGTAGGAGCACATTAAAAGAAAGTTATTTCCAAATTAAATTAAGTTTCATTTTCGCTTCATAATTATTTCGAATTTAATTTAAAATAAACTAAAAATAAATTCACAATTAATTTATTAGATCATGTCTTAGCTTATCGTGATCAGGATAAGGGTTCATATTTGATATTCAGGTTAGATTTTGCAAGGGCAAAATTGTATCGTCACATTTATAAACAAAGACGAAGCATCTTACCAAATTCGACAATTTTGAACAGGTTAAAACTTAAATGGAGATATTCCCCATCAAAAGCGATTTACCTGACCACTGTGACCAGTAATTTATATTCAGCCACCTCTAAATAAATACTTCCGATGGTTTTGTGAGCGAAAGCAGTTACTTTATTGTAGAAGTAAAACTTGCACAAAATGAGAGATAAATGAAATATAAAAAATATGCTTTTGATTAGATAAATGGTGAAAATTAGGCATAGTGTCACTGTAATAAAAAGGTAAAAAGTAAAGCTAAGGGTAACGTCAGTTTCCTCATTCGAAAGCGATGTCAGTGACCGGCGAGCCCAGGATTTGAACCCCGCACATACTGATCCGCGGTCGAGTATCTTACCGACTTCGCCACTGGCTCCAGGTAAGCATGTTAAGGGCATGTGTTTCCTTTTAATGGAATTACCTTTAATTTTCCCCACCTCTAAATAAGAAATTTTTCTTAATATTGTCGTATGGTTTGACAACCGCATGTTTTTTTAAAAAGATCCGCTTTTAGTTGCTGTTTTTACTGTTTTGGTATTTCCTCCTTTCTCTTTTGGTTATTAGCAGTCATTGCCTTTGATAGCGCACTGATAGAATCCGGTACAGATTTAAGAATAATCTTCAACATTTGTCATGCTAATTATAGCGGCGGTTTATAAATTTACTTAATATTATTGTTATAAAAATAATAATGATAATTATTATTATTTTTTATGTATATATTTTTAAATTACCCCGGGTGTAAAGAACCATAGTTTTGAAAAAAACGATTCAAGCAATACGTGCTGAATCGCCGCCCGGCTACTCGAGGTCATCAATCGGCTTAAAAGAACTGCTGAAGCATTATTATTATTATTTTTATTATTATTATTATTAGTAGTAGTATTATTCCTCAGCGACGTATGTGTGCTTGTCCATTTTGTTGTATTGATCTCTTTTAATAGTTACTGAGTAGGTTAATACTGTGTGCAGTGGCATGTATGTGTGAGTGTGTGTGTATGTGTGTGCTTTTGTGTATGTATGTGTGTTTGTTTATGTGTATGGTGTGTATGAGCGTATGTATAAATGTGTCTGCTGACTCTAAGGTCTACAAATCGATGTAAGCCTACTATGTCTAATATCAAAGAAGAATAAAAAGACTGAAAATGACTTTATCGAATACTTCAATTGCTAAACTGAATGCACTATTGTCACCTTTGCAATGATAAATGGGCCGAAGATTGGTTACGCACAACCTCAAACAATGGTATGGTCAGTCATTATACGAGAGATCTTTTCAGGATATCCTTGATACTATCGATTTTACCTAAAATTGTTTTGACTCTAACTCAATAGTTTATTATTGATTTCAATAAGCTAACTCAACAACTAGACCAATTGACAAGCATATAGGCTGGAATGCTAGCATTGAAAAGCTTGCTTATCGTTCATTGCGTAACTTGAAGGAGCATTAAAATTGGTTTTGCCCATTAAGTTGGTACACATAAGTGGGTACACACGCATACTTACGTATATACGCAACTAATCAGGTATTCTATTTATCTTTTAATAGATATGAAGAACCTGTCGCTAAATAGAGTTAGTGCTATCAACACGGCTGGTGCCAGACAGCATGATTATTAAAATGTGTTCAAAATAGCCAGTTAAAAATCCCTGAAAACAACAATTTCTTTCATTAGCAATGAGTCATTTCTGCTAGATAGCCTAATTTGTGAATATTTAGTAAGCAGTTTTGGTCGACTTTGTATTTACTATTTAAAGGTCTTTCTGCATCGATTAACAGTACGTCACGTGCAGTTATGAACAGTTGTGCAGTTGAGACATTCCTTCATTATGAAGGAATGTCTCAAGATATCCTGTAATC